>QVRM01002221.1:147500-767500 GCA_003439945.1 Dermanyssus gallinae
GGTCATATAGTTGCTTTAGCAAATACGGGCGGAACACCCTAAAGCCAGCTGTGCTGAACCTGTTGATGTCCCACCGTGTTTAGCCGTTTCTGCTCGTCCCCTAAGTTCAGATTCACGTAGGGTCCCATGCTAACAAAGGGACAATATAGTTTAGTATCTAGTAAAAGCAGAGCCGTAAATTCGTTATGTACTCGTTACTAGTTACGACCATGATAATAAAGTGATGATGATAAATTTTATGAAGTCGCTCAGCTGTACGTGTCGTATCGAGATCTAACTTGGCGATATCTGTTCTCAGAAAATCTGCCTGAGTACGCTCGTGATCGTCAGCTGATTGTCGCAAGTCATCGAATGGGGAACGTGTTGGACTTTGCTCAACGGGCCTACAGGCTCACCCGTGATGAGACGGTAGGTCTATTTCCAAGATAGGAGGTTACAGAAAAACATGAGGCTTGTGGGAGGTGTCGAGATTACCTAGAAAGAGGGTCTAGACCTAGAAAGAAAGTGTTTTTTCCCCCTTTCTGCTGGGTGTGCCCCTCTTTCCTCCCTCTCCTCCTTGTTATTCTCGTTAGCCTTGACCCCAGCACGCCGTTCTTTGTCCATGTCTGTTTTGAGCCGAATGGGTGCTTTCAGATAGGTTCGATCCTCGTGCCACCAATCCACCGATCATAGCATCACGTCAGCACGTCAGACTATTCGGACTTGCACAGAACGCACATGCCGAGTTTTTAGTAGTGTCGTGAATTCAAGCGCATACAGGCCTGGAACTGGCTATGACCGGTTAGCAGCACACGTGATGGTGTCATTCCGTGAGCTAGACAGACAGACAGACAGTTGGCCGTGGTTGCAATCGTCTTTCGGGGGCTGTAGTGTGAAGTCTAGCTTCCCGTCGAGCACTTTTAGGTTTTTTGCCTCGTTTCCAAGCCAGAAGGCGCTAGAAAATTATCCTTGTGAAGACAGCGAGGGCCGCCGTGGAAGTGGTCCTATAGGCCTGGGTCACCCGAATAGCCTTCTATCACGCTCACTTAGCCATGACACATGGCGTCGATCTATTTCGCGCCGTCGTCAAGGCCGTATCTGGCCCAAACTGGCACAGCCTCGTCGTGGGCTGTTGAATGAGCTTCAGTCGCTAGGAGTCTCCTCTTGGCATTTTGGTATCTACATGTTTAACATCCACATGTCGACAACCCTGTAAGGCTCGTGTCTAATACCATCCCCAGATGAGTGGGATTCTGGTCGCCGGCTGGAAGTAGGTTAACTCCCCGTGTTCGTTTGCTGCTCGTGAGACAAAAGACCTCCGATTTCTGGAGGAGCGACATCCCAGATAGTACGACACACCAGAGATATTAAGATTCTAGATTCAAACTTAGATTATAGACTTAAAATTGAGATTTGAGATTTAGAGAGTCAAAGATAAGATTTGAGATTCAAAATTAGATTTTAAATTTAAAATAAGGATTCAAGATTCACACTTAAAATGAAAAATTCAAATTTAGGATTTAACATTTAGACTTAGGATTTAAGATTTAAACTTAAATTTCAAGATCCAACCATGAGATTTTAGATTTAAACTTAGGATTCAAGATCCACACTTAAGATTAGAGATTAAAACTTAATATTCTAGATTCAAATTTAAGATTCTAAACTCAAACTTAAAATTCAACATTTTTCACTCAAATCTCAAAACGTAAAATGCATGTATCAATTTGAACAGTTATCGCATTTTGATTGCCACTTTGCGAGGCGGTTTGCTCTTTTTCTTAGGCAAATCTTTTCGAAAGCAATCTTTGCGACACTGAGATATCAGCGATATTTTGCCATACAGATCAGAATAAACGCAATTTGTTTGATTTATATGGTTTGTGTTTTGTTTACAGGGAGCCGCGGTCACAACGGTCGTATAGTAAAAGACCGTAATGACGATCTCGGCTGACGTCGCTACGATCGCTGCGCAAGCCGCTGATTGCTACACTACCCTATAGCTAGTGAGGAGGCTAAGGTCTCCACACCGTCATAACACTTAAGTCGGAGTTCTTTTTATGCGTGCAGTCACTGCATCCACATATAATATTTTACATTAAGCTTCTATTGTTCTTGTTGCTCATACTTTTTACTTTGTTGCCTATATTGTACATGATGAGTGTATATATATATATATATATATATATATATATATATAAGCATACATCACACATTCGATAGTGTTATCATAATGTTTTCATGCCTAGAGAACTGGTCGTGTTATTTAAGAGAGACATATGACTGGTTTTATATAATATTGATTTGATTGCTCTTGTTACTCTTATTTTGTACACCTACTTAATTGTCCATATTGTACATTTTCAGTGTATCAGCTAAAACGTGCTTTGTACGTTTATATAAATATATATATATATATATATATATATATATATATATATATATATACATAACACGGTCAAAGGTTTTATATTGCCCAGAGGGTTTGTCTTATTGTGAGTAATTAATTATTGTTTTAGAGTTGTATGAATACACGTATACAGTATGGTAGTTTGTGATCGTCTTCATACGCCCTATATATTCGGTGGTTATATGATAACTGTTGTAGCAACATACACGGTGTAACCGCATATTTAATTCGACTCAACTTATAGTTCACCTTTCTTGAGTCAAATAGATACATGTTTACGATAGATAGACAATGATTGTCTATCGCTTGCCGCGTATATACTTAACAATATTCATTGTACATGCTTTTGCAGACGATGTGATATTGTTATATGGATTCAAGCAGCAGGTCATGCAATGCTTGGCATCTGTCTACACACCGTATACTGCATAGATATGTTTTATGTACTTTGTACACTTAGAGATCGAGTTTCATACATGTATGTTTTGTTAATGCATTTTATATGTATATATGTACTTTACCTATGCATTTTCAAATAAGTATCGCAGGAATAACCGATAATGTTTATTACATCATATGTTTAACTTCGCTGTGTAAAGTCTGTATGTAACATGACCTACGCTCATATAGAACGTACCAAACGACTTGCATCGTATCCCGTCAAAATACAGTATTGTGGAACCTCCACTTAACGCGCTTTTAACGGCCAGGCGATAGATAGAAAAAGAAAATGATCATCGCCACATGAGTGTGTGAATAATTTTTCTGTGAATGTGTCTTTTATGCAAATATGCAGTGTCTTTTAGCCTACCAAGTGTATACCGGAATTAACTAAAGTTGGGACCGACAACTGTTATTTTTGAACAACTCGCACATTTGTTGTTAACGATTCCGGCTATATGCAATGTCTCTATGCCGACAGACTAAATTACTTCTGCTTATATTGGACTAATAAAGCAGCACAGTACGCAACTACTTAATGGTATTTATTTATATATATATATATATAGAGAGAGAGAGACTTTCATTTATTTCACTACAATTGGAATGGACGCATGCGGAGACTGTTATACTGCTCTGTATTTGTACTCAATGGCAATTACGAAGCTGTATTAGTGAATCTAGCTCGGAACCGTAAGACCTAAGTACGGTTCTATATCTATACCCAAGGGTGATACCGCAAACATCTTTAAGATCCACCACTAGCCTGCGAGAGTGAGTGCCAACATGCCAACGACCGCTTAAATACCCATCTCGACCGACTTGCCCCACCACGTCACGCCCCGCTGCCACAATAGCGCCAACTCTTAAACTCATACTCTCTACGCTTTTAAGCGCCATTGTCGTCTGCTCGTATTGTACGCACGTATTTGTGACTTCCGGTGTCGTCTTTGTCTGCTCTAAGTTTATGGCGCGCTCTAACTATCTGTATTATTCCCCCCCCCCCTCCCCCTTTGAGGGACGAGGCCGCCTCAAAATAATATTTCTGGTAGCTCGACAAACATCGTCAGCATTCACATGCAATTTGTCTTTTTGTCTCTGTGCTATACTATATATGCCGGCTTACCGCAACTTCGTAAGCCGTCCCGCAGGTCGACTGACGACTGACGAAACGTTCCGGGCAGAGATGAACACGATGGGCGCACGGCGTTCCGTCTTTTCCGTGTAAAGCCTCTCCTCGATAAGACCCGGAAAGAATAGCCCGTGGCCCAGATACTAGTAGTTCTACGCAGCGTCGCTACGCGCCTTAGTGAGGGCTAGTCGAGAAGGCAAGAAGGCATCGACTTGCCTTCTGAAGCGTTAGCGCGTTGTCTGAAGTAAATTCATCGGGCAGTCCGCGTTGCACTGCAAATCTCTTCATGGCTTTGTCCATCTTAGTGATTTTTGCCCGCCCTCTTGCGCATACGGTGCAGTTGTAAAATGTTGTCTTCACGAACTCTCTCACCCTGATGACTCAATAATTTTCTCTTAACTCGTTCATCGTGGCTTCAGCCTTCATATGACGGACCCTGCTCTCGTGAACATTCACGATGTTCAAACGGGTAAGCGAGTCGTCTCGCAATAGAATCGGGTGTGGCGTCTCGAACGGCTCTTCCACCAATAGTTGGCAACCCCCGACCCACAGCAGGCCCTCATCATAGATGAACGGCTTGGACTTGCGATATTCGGATCGGCGGGTGCTTCGATCCTAGCGAGGCTCGCTATGGTCTCCCCAAAGACTGATCGGTACTGCGAAGAACACTCGAATTTCAGGACGTTCTTGTTTTGATGCAGGGCTCGCTTTGCATGCAGGATACGGCGCAGGTGTACCAACTGGAAAGCCCGTACCCTGTAATAACACACTCGTTTTTAGCCTATAAATACTCATACCTCGCAAAGATAGGTCAGCTGGGTTCTGCTGTCCTGAGCAGTACTGCCACCTCCGTATGACTCAATATATCCACTAAGCGATTTCTGACAAATACTCTTCACATATGCGGTGCAGCTGAGTGTATAGAGTGTAATGCCACTTGTGCCGTCGATTCAATAAAACACCTTAGACTCGCCAAGTGTCAATTGCCCGCGCATCTTTCTAGCAAGTCTAACTGATAACATAGCTCCCATAAGTTCCTTCTTAGGTATTTTTCGACCTTCAATATGTTGTGACGGAACTAAAACGGCGTTGACATCAACTAAACCTCGTGCTGCACACTTTCCGTGACTTTAACGTAAATCACGACACTGTACGCGCTGTCACTCGCGTCGGCGAATGCGTGTATTCCAGCCGTAGTCTGAGTTCAAGGTCTGCTCTTTAGTAAAACCGATATTGTCTGTGTTCATGAGACGTGAGCTAACAGCGAGAACGTTTCATGGGTGGAATTATCGGACGAGTAGAGGTGGGGTCTGTATTCTCGGTACTCCCCACCTCAAATGTTGTGAAGTGTCAATAAATACCAACCCAAGCTCTTGCTGTGGTCATCATATGCGATAAGGGACTAATTTGAAGCACTTTCAATAACAGGTGCATATTTTGCACCGACTGGTGAATCTGCCGAATTAGTACGTCGGCTGGAAGGGATCTGCAGCTATTAAAAAAACTAATTTAAGTCGCCTATCTAGTCGACTTGTACTACTTCAAATTGTCCTATTACTTAATTATTAATTGTACTACAACATTGCCCGACTAATGCCCAACATCCACGGACCTAAGGAAGCAAAGAGAAAGCTAATAATGCCAGTCGCAGAATCCATCGCTCTGTTTGGTGTTCCAGTCTGTCCCACGCATGCAACTTACACGCAGAGGAAGAGAAACACAGGCACGTTGGCAGACCGATTGGGATGGGATCCCAAGCGGCAAACTAGGGGCGTCTTTCAGGGGTATTATCCCTCAATCAAGAATTGGAACGAGCGTCCTGGAGGAGAACTCACGTACTACATGAGGCATGCATTTTTGACAAGACACGGCGATTTTCAGGCGTATCTGCATGGGGTACAAAAGGCACCTTCGGCGTCCTGCCTCCACTGCCGGACGGGAGCCGATGACGACGCCTTTCACCCTCTAGCCGTCTGCGAGGCACTGCAAGCGACTAGGGATAGGCTGGAAGATGCAGGAGTTAAGGAGGCAATCCAAAAGGGCACGCGAGGATTTGCAAGCTGCATATGCAGATTGGGTGAAGGATTTACATCTTTGTGTCAAGTACCACTATTAAGTTGAAATGTTCATTCGACGTGCATCTGCCGCCTAGGAGCATGCATGATTCCGGGCAGACGGCGTGGCCTGACTCGCTAATTGACCCAAGCAGCGGCTCGAAACAGAACGCTAGAAGAAGGACGCTTGAATATTTGGGATGTTCAGAACTTCTTTCGCTACGCAAATAAGCACCTGCATGGGTTTCATCTTTACGGAAACCCTGTAGAGCGTGAAGTTTTCGGGCTGACCCTCAGCCAAGATTTAACGTCCACGAAACTGTTTGTCACATTGCTTCATAGACGGACCCTGTAGCGTGTGTAGAACACTTGACCTATCTGGAGTGGAACACACAACCACTGAGTTGCGCTTTACGCTACAGGTCAAGGAATGAATCCGCAAGAGTTTTAGGTCACCACATGATAATTAAACGCTAACGCGGCTGTCTTTATGAGTAGCCATACAGCTATTTCACATCAAGATAGACCCCACAGCAGCGTATAGGATACAAGTGATATGGCCTTACTTCAGTCTATGCAGATAAAACACCTCTCTTCAGAAGGTCACTGGCTCGCATTGATGCGTTTAGGCAGCACATTTACAATTGGGAAATGAAAATGGCCGATGTGTGCATGACCTGGCTACCATGCAGCTGGTGAATCATGTCACCAGCTTATCAACGTTCCAGTCAGCAGTGCACGGTATATCATTCACTTAATTGCTCCAATCCAGTAAAGAACAAACCGTCTAATACAACACAATGCAATACGGGTTTGATCAACAAACTAAACATTTCTATATATATATATATATATATATATATATATATATATATATATATATATATATATATATATATATATATGTATATATATATATATATATATATATGTATATATATATATATATATATATATATATATATATATATATACATATATATACATAGAGAGAGAGATCATGGACATTATACTATTTCCAGCACATTTCCCGAGGGTTGGCAAAAAAACATTGCTTGTCTCAAAAAACATTGTTTTCTCTCAGATTCGAGGCGAAGTCATTGATCATTGTCGTTGCTATATGTAGTTCGGTTGTGTGGCCAGTCCCTGTGACTTCTTTCTTTCACTCCCGCACCGCGCCGTTTTTGAAGGTCTCCGTTGGAAGCGTGTACCTATCTATTCGTCGCGTGTGTTTCAAGTCGCGCCTGCCTATTGCGAGTTCGACCGTCGCCGGCCGTACCATTCAATCGAATCATCCATGACGATATAGATGCATAGATGCATGATATGACATGCAACTGACATACTCATAGGCATTAGCTAAGTGATATTTGTGGACTTGTGTGTCTGTGTGTGTGTGTGTGTTTCTGCTTGTGTATATTAGGGAATGCAATATCTGAAGAGGGGTGCCCACATATATTGGGTGGGTGTCGCCATTGGGCGTGGCTGTCTACATCCGCAACCGAAACGCCACTTAAACCTTTGTCGACAGTAGTGCATGCTTCCTTCAAAGGCCGTCGCGAAATGGTGCGTATGCATACAGAGTAGTAGTAATAATAATCATGAAATCGACAACACCTTTTATAGCAAAATAATGAGGGTGGACGAGAGCTGGAGGACTGATTTAGCATTGGACATACTAGAGATATATACTACTTTAGATTCCAACTAGAGTTCGCGCAGTAATGAGGGTGGGTAATTTTTATGTATCGAATTAACCACGCAAATGGCAAAAAGGTCGTTTACGTGCTCTCTGCGCTCGATGACCTTAGGGTTCATCGAGTGGCGACCTTTGAGCAAATGTCCACAAAAATTAGTGATGCACAATGTTGGTCCGCTGAACCTGAGCCAAAAGTCCAATATTGAGAGCCATTGAAATAGTTTATATCATCGGAATTGGGAGCATGGAAAATTTCACGAATATCCCGTTTTACAGAATTTATGAATATCCCGATTTAGGTACCCCACTCAGTCAAAAGACATATCACTATTCAAATAGGTCATCAATAGGCCAACCGGCCTAGACAAATCGTAAACGGGGCTTTTCAAACGTAGGCAAAACATAACACACACTCATTCCAGTCATACAACCTTTGAAAACATGATAAACAAATCAAATGTATGGTCTACGAGTACTTGCGTACGCGTTTTGTACCACGCGTCTGGTTGTTGTTTTTTAAACTTCACATATAGTACACATGGCTTAACTTGAGTTCAAACGATTTTAATTTTCATTCATGCAGCAGTATAGAATGTTGTCATTAATTGATTGCAGCAATTGTTTGTGTCTTCGCCAAAAAATCTGGGAAAATGAATGCTTTACGTCACATTCGCAGACTCATCGGTGACTTATTTAACTTTATGACCTCGTGTACCTCTGTGACTACACACTGGCTTTCTTCAGAAGCTGATATTTAGTTGGTGGAGTGAGTGATAAAACGTTTCTAGAGCATTGCGACACGTGAAACTTTTAAGTTCTTAAAAACTTCTAAGACCGACATGTCTTCAAACTTGACGCCGATTAACTCGTAATTTAATTATTGTCATTGTCCATTTGACATACGCCTCCACCTGAGGCGTCCGTGTCTAGTATTTTACAGCTCATTGGCCAACAATATATATATATATATACTTCGTCTGGCCGGTTTTGACCTTCCCTACGTTAGTAGGTTTCTCTACTTGGGACTGCTTCTAACGTCGAACGGCCGATGTTTCCTGCAGCATATCAAGGAAAGATGCAGAAAGGCGCTAGTAGCAATGACTACAATTAGAAAGCCGCAGCTGCTGTCCATCCCAACGGCACTGAGACTGTTTGATCTAAAGATTGCTCCAATGGCCACCTACGGCATCGAAATAATATGGAACAATCTCACCCCAGCCAGCCTTGAGCATCTAAATAGTCTGAAGGCAGCTTACCTCAAGCGAGTCCTGGGCCTCCATCGTTCAGCCCGAAATCTACTTGTCTATCTCCTCACGGACACCCCCCTATTCGTCGAGGAGCTAAGACGGCGTTTCGACTTGCCCTCATCTTCCAACTACGTCAACGTCCTCAAAACGTGGGAGTGCAAGTTTGCGGAAATTGATGCGGATTTCTTTAGCACAGGAGCGATGCAAAACCAGGCATGGAAAGGGCCGAGCCGATCTAACCGCCATGTGGTGACTAGGTTCGCCGTGCATGGTTTCCACCACGTGCTGTGCGCGACATCCGGGTTCCATGATCCCTCGGACTCTTGTGTGTGTCAACGTTGTAAACTACCTTGCGGTAGATACCATGCTGCCTCCTGCACCCTAGTCCCGTCTCTAGCTAGTCTAGACGACCAACCTCGCGTCGTAGCGTCATAGCTTTTATATATCTATTATTTTATAAGCCCAAATGTGTGTATGTATACATATGCATATATTTTAACTGTACTTTTTCTACACAACATGTATGATAATAAATCTGACAACGATACAATATTGTTGCGGCAGGGCAGAATATATGACATAGGTCTGCGCAATAGAAAATCTCCAGTATTCGTATTTTAAGACATAATTTTATTTCGAGATCTAAACCGCTTTAAGGTATGTTGCAAAACCTGCCTATTAAAATTTGCAAATGGATGCAGTGAACAAGCCTGCGTTGTTTTGTCGAGTTTTTTAACATAACATAAAATCCCCTTTATTATCACATGAAAAGGTGCGTGGTACAATTGTCGTGAATTCAATGGTCGTGTATGTATTGTTTTCAGTATACGTGCTTCTGAAAGAAGAATGTAACTAATCGCCAAATAGATGAGTGCTATTTGAATTTCCATGCACCCATTTGGCCACCCGTCAAGCAAACAATTCGTTTGCAAGCTCACCACGGGCCACGGCGTTTAAAGGGCTTGCTCGCTGGCACCTTGGGTTATTGGGGCGTACATAAAAAAAAGTGTCCTAGCAGTTCACATTCGCTTAATTGGCGTAGAGCTGCATGAAAAGCGAGTCAACATTAGAAACAACATGACCTAACACGCTTTGAGGGCACCTGATCCGCTGGCATCTCAGAAATGTGTCTCGGGCGCCTTCTACTAAATTTCCGTATTTAGACAGATGGGGCTCTCAGACAGGAGGGCAATACGTAAGTTTGGGAAGCAGCAGATTTTTATAAAGACGAATGTACACAGCATTTTGCTAGATTATCGCTAAATCACACGCCCTCCACATTCCAGAAGACTCAAATCTGCACTGCTGGAATCCACGAGTGCTTATCACGGAAAATTCTCATATGCTCTAAACAGCTAGTACAAGTGGGTGCGCCACCTTCCTGAGACGCGCATTGCAAGCCATTAAAGACAAAATGTCTCCGCGATTCCACTACGGTTTGCAGAACATGCAAGTGAGCTTTTTTGGCCACTGTTTGGCTTTTTTGAAAAAGTGGAGTGCCTCCTTAATCAAATTTTAGACGAGAACATAAGATGGACATGTTTGCTTTGTTCCTCAATCGACCATCTCCTAGATCGTGGGCAAAACAACGGTCGTTTCGCTAGTTAGTTTTTGCTTCGGCGGTGAATATTTTCTTGTCAATGAAAAACCAGGCCTGCTGCTCTATGCAATGTGAGGCAACCCAAGAGAGCCCCGCGTCGAGCAAGTCCGTTTGCCTTATCGGCATAAGATGAAGCGCGTTAATAATTTCTAGTATATTTAGTGTGTGGGGACATTCTCGAAGGTTATCCATTGACCCGTTCCATAAATGGGCGATAGTGAAATCTGGTACCCCAGTAGTTGTTTTTTGCATGGGAGCTTTGGAAACGCTAATGCACAATCGGTACTGTATCGGCAACCAACAGCACCTCGTATGAGATGTGGGCCATCTTTGTGCTCATCGTGCGGTACGTCCGGCAGACTCAATGGGCTATTGCGTCGCTACCCGCGGCTGGATTGACCCACGCCGGGTCCGGTACATTGCCGTACACTCCACGACAGTCACTAGCATGCGTGGAGCCGCTCCCGTCCGAATCCCGCCTACCGAGGGAGAATTCTGGCCAGGTTTTGAACGACCTCACGGAACTTGCTTGTATCCAAGATAACGTCTAAGTACTTATGTGGTGCTAAGGACGGAGCCCTGCGTCACATTGTGCTGGCTATGTTCTGTAATAAACGTCTTGTCGCCCAAATAAGAAGAAATTCTCTGGAAGATAAAGAAATATACTTCTGTGTTTCAGCGTCGTCATAAATTTAGTTTTTAGAGTATCAAAAGCTCGCATTGAGAACGATAAGAGGAAGAACGCACAATCGGTCTTAAGCGATTTCATATACTTCTGGTTTGCCGGGCATATACGGCAATACGGCAACCGAAGGTGTTTCTGTTGACATCACATTTGTGCATTATATGCTTGCTATGATGCAAAAAATAATAGGTAAATCTGGCTAATTAGTACGTCGGATAGAAAATATCTATAACGATTTGAAAGTCGACTTAACATCACTTCCCTAACATATTTTTAACTCAATGTTAGGGTTACAGAGGAGTGTGATTAACTACCTACACTAGAGCTTGTGAGGAGCGCTACCAGTCGAACTATCCTCGAGGCAGCACCTCATTGTGCCTATTATTGCTGCCGCATTGCCGCGCTGAACCGTCAGACATAGATTTGAAGAAAAAGTCAAGAGGTATTTTTCCCTTTTATCAGTTCAATACGTTTGCCAATCTTCTGTAGAAGCGACCATACCTCAGGCCCGGGTCTCCGGGTGTTTCGAACTCTAGCGGCACGAAAATGAACTCTTTGGCAAACTAAGCATATTTTCTGGTCTTTGGACGTTCAGCCTTGCGCGCCGCGGAGCCAGCGGCAGATGCCCTGGCCTCCAGGTCCGAGGGGGCTAGCGTGTCATTGATCGCCGCATCGCAAACAAGCGCCTTTCCGACTATTATTGGATAGTCATTTTGCGCTAGGCGGTCAGGATAAGGCAGTATAAACTAGCCTTCAATAAATAGGCATCCACTCAATTTCGGACCTAATCGGAATAAATCAGAGTTTTATGTCATTACATAGTATCTAAACGCCAGTGTGGCTGTCTTTATGAGCAGCCTTACAGCTGTTTAATATCAAGATAGGCCGCACAGCAGCGTATACGATACAAGCGGTATGACCTTACTTCAGCCCATGCGGCTGGAACACCTCCCTTGAGGCTGGCTACCATGCAACTGGTGAATCATATACTTGTCGACGTTGCAGCCAGCAGTGCACTGCGTACCATCATAAGAGAAACAAACCGTCTAATACAACAAAATACAATACCTGCTTGGTCAACAAAACAAACATTTATATGTTTATATATACAGAGAGAGAAAGGTAGAGAGAGAGAGAGAGAGATAGAGAGAGAAAGAAATAAATAAATCGTCGGCATTATACTTTTTCTAGCACATATCCCGAGGGTTGCCCCTTAAAAATACACTGTTTACTCTCAGATTCGAGGCAATGATATTGATCATTCTGTTTGCTATATGTAGTTCGGTTGTGTGGCCAGTCCCTGTGACTTCTTCCTTTCCCTCCCGTATCGTACCTTTCCTAAAGATCTCCGTTGGAAGCGTGTACCTATCTATTTGTCGCGCGTGTCTCACGTCGCGCCTCCCTATTGCGAGTTCGATTGTCGCTGATCGTACCATTCAATCGATTCGTCCATGGCGATCAACGGCATGATACGACAGGCAACTGGCAGACTCAGAAGGCATTTGCTAAGTGGTTTTTGTGGGCATGTGTGTGCGCGCTTATGTATATGAGTGTGAATGCAAAATCTGAAAAGGGGTGCCAACATATATTTGGTGAGTGTCATGGCTGGCCCGCGTAGCTGGCCGCGTCTCTCTAAAACTCCATCGTTCGTCACACGACGTGAACTCTCGTAACACTTGTCTGCATCCGCAGCCGAAAGGCCACCCAAACCTTCGTCACCAATAGTGCATGCTTTGTTTGCTTCGTTCAAACGCCGTTGCAAAATGGTGCGTATGCATACGGAGTAATTTTAATTATGAAAATTAGGATTACTGTTAAAGTCAAACGTACTGTTTTTGTGAACTAATAAGGGTGGATGAGAATTGTTGGATTAATTTAACAACTATGTTGGACATACAATCTAGAGTTCGCACAGTAGTGACGGTGGGTCATTTTGATGTATCCAGTTGATCACGCGCCTGGCAAAAACGTCCTTTACGTTCTCCTGCGCGCGATGGTTTTTGGGTTCATCGAGCGGCGACCTTTTAGCGCATGTCAAGAAAACGGCGATGGTCGAAGTTGGTCCGCTGAACTTTAGCCAGGAGACGAATCTTTGATGTCATTAAAATCATACCTATCAACGGTATTGTGAGCTCGGCGAAAATTTACGATTATTCCGTTTTGCAGATTTTTTGATTATTCTGATTTAGACACATTCCACTCAGCCAAGAGGCAGTTACTTAGACTATTTGGCCAACCGGCCTAGACAAGCCGTAAACAGGGCTCCTCAAAGGTAGGCAACACTCAACACACATTCATTCCAGTTTCATTCCAGCCACGGCTTTTCGAGTGATTGATCGCTGACTCATTAGGTTATTAGAGTGTACATAAAAAAACGTACACCTTCCTAAAACACGCATTGCAAACCACTAGACACAAACTGTATCCAGCTTGAGCCCAGTGAGCTTTTTGGGCCACTGTTTGGCCTTTTTGAAAAAGTGGAGTGCCTTCTTCATCAAACTTAAGACAAGAACATAAGATGGACATGTTTGCTTTGTCCCTCAATCGGGCATCTTCTAGATCGAAGACAAAACAACAGTCGTCTCGCTAGCTGAATTTTGCTTCTGCGGTGAACATTATCTCTATCAAAAATATCAGGCCTGCTGCTCTATGCAATACGAGGCAACCCAAGAGAGCCCGGCGTCGAGCAAGTCCGTTTACCTTATCGGCATCAGATGAAGCACGTTAACAATTTTTAGTACATCTAGTGTGTGGGGACATCCTCTAAGGTTATCCATTGACCCGTTCCATAAATGGGCGATAGTAAAATCTAGTACCCCAATCGTTGTTTTTGTATGGGAGCTTTGGAAACGCTAATGCACAATCGGTACTGCATCGCCAACCAACAGCACCTAGTATGGGATCGTAGGAGTTGGCGAGCCAGGATGTGGGCCATCTTTGTGCTCATCGTGCGGTACGTCCGGCAGACTCAAAGGGCTGTTGCGTCGCTGCCCGGTACATTGCAGTACACTCCGCGGCACTCACTAGCATGCGTGGAGTCGTTCCCGTCCGTGCCACCCCCCCGAGTCCCGCCTACCGAGGCAGAATCCTGGTCAGGTTTTGAACGACCTTACGGAACTTGCTTGTATCCAAGATAACGTCTAAGTACTTATGTGGTGCTAAGGACGGATCACTGCGTACCACTGTGCTGGCTATGTTCTGTAATAAGCGTCCTGTCGTCCAAATAACAAGAAATTATCTGGAAGGTAAAGAAAGACACTTCTGTGTTTCAGCGTTGTTATACATTTAGTTTTTATTGTATTAAAAGCGTTCTTTGCATTGAGAACGATAAGAGGAAGAACGCACAATCGGTCTTAAGGGATTTTATGTACTTCTGGTTTGCCCTCCGTGGGATTCGTTTGAGGGTCTTCATCGTTGACCGGCTTTGTCAGAAGCCATGCTGCTCATCCGAAAGAAAGTAAAGGTCCCCTACCTGTGTACATCACACCCCCAACCCCTCCGGGTATGTGTGTATGTGTCGGGGGGGCAAAGCCGGTCGGCAAAGCTAACACGTGATCAGCCTGTAAATTTAGCTCAGCCCTTACCACCGCCTTGAGTTCCCGCCTTCGCTGTCGCCTTTGCTTGAGCAGTGCTAGTGCTCGTCGGCATTTTCTGTAGTTTTGCAGACGTTGCTCTGATCTGGAAGTAAGCGGAAGTCGTCATCTCCTCGATAGCGTCATCTTGCAATCCTTATCCCGGCTTGCGTCAGGGTCCTGTTGGCCTTGACGCAGTCCCTCCGAGTCTCGTCAACGGCGGTAGCCACCATGGCACAGGTGAACCACAGCTGAAGAGCCCCGCAGAGGGACCGCCCGGCTAGCCGTTTGTAAGATTGCAGATAGTCTTCCTTCGTCGATGCCCATGGCCCCAATTGTACCACGATCATGGTAATAAGGGCAGTCATATAAAGGTGTCTTATTTGTTACGTGCAGCGAGCTGAGTATCGACTTTTTTCGGCTGGGACCGTTCAACCCTGAGTGGCGAAGAGCGGGGCGTTATCCAACAAGGGAAGATCTAAGAACGACAGCTGTGCCCTCGTAGGAAACTGGGCTCATTCCGCATGTTAACCAGGGATAGTTTCACCTGGTCCATACAATCTAAGAACCCCAGTCTCTCTCAGTCGTGTACCGACCCCGACGCTCAAGGCGTTACAGTCTCCACAAACCCATGGGGCGGGCTCACGTCGAGGCGGCAACTAGGGCCAAGACCCCTCAAACTCCGCATGGGGTTTGTTGGGCAAAAATAACAGTTGAAAACGGCGACCTCTGGCAACTCCATCCAGATAAATTCTGCTTCTGACTCATGACCAGAATAAAACTCGTTTCCCTTCCGTTCACGTTAGCTAAGAAGTTTGCTTTTAAAGTAAAGATGCTATACAAGAAAGGTTAAGCACTGTAAAATTGCAGTTTGTGCAAGAACCCAGAATCGAATTGTGATCACGCGGGGTGTTACTGCTAATGGGGAAATAGCCTCGCGGTGCAAATCAAACCTACTCTATTGGAAACGTCTTAGCCTGTCGTGTATGGCTCGTAGTACTAACGTGTGCGAATTATCGTCTTCGTCTCCTGCGATCCTCAGATCTGTGACTACTTAAAGTGGTCTAAATAACTATTATTATAACAAACTGTCCTTATCTGCCAATTTAGGTAGTTGGTATTTCAGCTTGTTTCAACAGCGGTAAAACAGTGCTGGCGTTAGTATATTTTCGTCTATTTATTACTGAATATTTGGAAATTAGAGAGAACGCAGTTGATCCTAGTTGTATTTAGTCGAATAAGATTATTACTTGTTTCAGTTAGTAAGCTTATTTTTTCCCACTTCCCGTATTTTTCTAAACAAAACATACATTTTATTTTAACCTATGTATTTTTACAACTGAGCTTTATAGTAAAGCTGGTGTTGTACGCCTAGCGTGCAAAGTACTTGTCCAGACAGACAGTAGGCTCGGTTTTAACGTTATTTCGCGACTTGCTTCTGCACCAATACCAATCGTCAACAGAACCCAATATGCTTCATGAACGGATGTTCCTATGCATAAGAGTCGTGCGAAGCTCAGCTAATGAGACTAAAGTAGACATACCAGTTTTTGTCTTAAAAACCTTAACGGGGCTAACTGAAATATGTTGTAATCGTTGTATGTCTTTGCAACAGTTATTTCTTTATGACTTAAGGCATAATTCACGTTGCTTATTTGCTAAGAAATGCTTTCATCATATGTTGACAGCTTAAATATTATAGATTAAGAGAGTTCTGAATCGGGATAAATTCCTACTTTCCATTAGACATATACGTCACTGACTTACGAATTAATGATATAGTCTTTTAATACCACGTTTAGATTACTTACATAAAATTGTGGATTCTTGTGCTGCAAAACAGATATGTACGACAATCGAAGAAGGTCAAAGTAATTGCACCAACTTTGCTGCCCTTATAAACGCAGTATACAAAACAAGAAGATACACAATCGTGAATGAGTATTTAACAGTAAATGTTTTGCATTTTACAATCCTAACAGAAAACACATAGACAGAGTAGAGCAAGTCTAATGTATCATATGAATGCGGATTTTGAATTTCAGCCTCGGCGATCGAAGCGATACGAAGATGGCTTAATGGAAACAAGCCAATTGGAATCGTGCAAGCAAACCGATGAGGCTATGCAACGAAGGTCCCACTAGCGGATAAGAAAACATGCAGATCTACCATTACCCAATATTGTTGCACGCCGCACTTTGGCTGACGGATAGTATACTTCATCAGAGCAACGGTTACCTCTTCGAGCGTTTTAACACGGAAGCCGGCTTCGACTGCATCGGCGAACTGTCATCAGTACTCGAGCAGCACCTCTCGATGAGGGGTGTTTTACCCCGCCAAGCAATGGTTCTGATCCTCGGGAGTTGCGTCGGATCAGTAGAGTTCGGCGCGTCTCTGGGCCACGACTTGGGCGGGACCAGCGGCGGCAAAGAATTTGACATCTCGACGGTCGGATTCAGTGTGGAGAGTCCGAAAAAACGCACGCGACAAAATGATCTCCTACTTGAGAAGATGCGTGAACATATTGGCAAAATGATACGCGTGCCGAGACCTCTCATCATCTATTTCTGTAAAGACGTCAATATTCACACGCATCCGGAATTCATTAGGCCGTTTTCTATTGATAGTGACATCTACAGCCATATCCGACCCTTAATCCTATTTATGATAGGCAGCCACATGCCAAGCAGATTTAATACGTATGCTTATGTTTGGCGATGCACTACCACGTTCGACCACGTTCTTATTGATAAGTTTCACGTGCACACCTATCCGGCCACCAAACTTACTCCAATTGCTGATACTCGTCTGGCCGCAACTATTGATACACTTGGAAAATTTCACGATTATAGTATGCTGCAGACAAAAGCCATGGACGCCATCCTGCAGCCGTCGATTAAAAACATTTCACTTCGCCAACGATTTAAGAGGCAATTGATGCCTATACGCTTCCTATTTGAAGCATCTGAAAAGGGGGAAACCTACAAGTTAAAGCTAACGTATAGGGATTTTGTGTTCTCATTCTACGTGTCTTGTCTTAAGCTTTTGGCCGTCGTGGAACCGTCGGAAAACGCATTCATACAATCGTTTACGTTTATGTACGGCCTACTGCTTATGTCGACGATACTTCTTGTTGTTATACTTTCAAGCGGAGCATCCTTTACGAACGGGCTTGTTCTCTGCTTTCAGATTTGTGGATTTGGCCTCTCTTCGTACGAGGTTCGAGTTCCCAATGCACGTAGAGCGGCTTTAGCGTGTCGAATGGTCGTTTTAGGGTTGTTTCTTGTTCTATTCAGCTGGGTCATTGTCGGCGACTACAAAAACGAGCTCACGTCTGGGCTCCTTGAACCAGAGAGAGACATTCTTAACTTCAGCCATCTTGACCAAAGATGTGAATCACTAGACCTGTCTGTCGTCTTACGCGGCTACCTGCCTTACCACATTGCTCGGAATGTCACACGCATGCAAGTCTACAATGAACTTCTGTGCGGCAAGCTAATGTGCTACCCGAATCCTGAATTGATTAGAGCTCATTTAAGCGTGCCTCTAAAGACGACACAGAACTACGAGGTCACATTTGGTTTAGTCGTTATAAGCACTGCAAGTGAAGTAATGACAAGCCCCATTGTTTCACGTATTCGCGAATACAACCTCCTGCCGATGACGTCAAATTACCTCTTTGCAGGGGACGCTGGTTTGGACGTTAGAACACGAATGTTCATTCGCGTAGCTTCTCAGAGCCGGTACTGGAGACCTGGGGGCAAATCGTATTGGCACTATGAAAATTGGGAACCCCACCGGCTACTGTTAGCGGAACTCCACGCCGAAAACAATGTACTCATCGACACTTCAGAGCTTACGGTAGTGTTCAGGCTCAATCATCTACAATGCACATTGCTTATCTGTATTGTAGCACTCGTAGCCGCTACGATTGTTATTGTGTGGGAAATCATTTTCAATCGTATGAGCGTATTGTTTAGACCACCAGGCCGCTCCTAAGAGATACAGTTGTGTAACACACGGTTGCCGCTTACTTATCTAGAGCGCCAGGAAAAAGACGAATCAGCACACTTAACATACTTTGACTATTTTCCGACTTCCGTGATCTAAGTATTACCTACTGCGCACGATACACACAAAGAAGTGTTATCATAGCCCTGGAAAGCAATAGATAAACCAGCATTTTAAAATTTAAAAGAAAGATTGGGATACCTTCTGCACTGCCAGGCTGCTATAGCTTCATGTCCAACTGTAAATGAGGCTCTTTTAAGAGCCTTCTTTTTGTTTAAAGTATTCTATGCCCAAAAATGACAGCCACCACGGTCTCTCGGCATAGCCAGGTAGAGTAGACTCCGCTAACGTTAAGTATTTGCGGTTGTTTATTAAAGAGTAGATTAGTATGACAACCTGCTTGCATGAATTACAAGCATTGAGGTGAGAAAAACGTTATCGTTGGGGTGATCTATTTAAGGCGATGCCATATTGCCGGGTCGAATTCCTCCTTCTCCCCCCATACACATACAGACACTACCTGTCTCTACATTTCAGAAATTGGAAGATGAAGTCGGATGGAACTTAGTCGATCATCTAACAAATGGCCTGAAACTTTAACCGTTCTGACGTATGCTTGAATGTTTTTGTTCGCCCGCTGGATTGCCATCAATGCAATGTGGTACAACAGAATGCCTTAGAACTGAGTATTTCAGCTAGTAGAAAACAAGGACAGATACAAATACGTCGCACTTTCCCGAAAGTTTGTGGGTGGTTTATACAGCAGCTAAACGCACACGTACTCACGTCAATTAGTAGCGTACAAGTATGGCATATTTTCTTTCATACGAAAAATGAATTAGTGAAGTACAACACAAGGAATCAACATTATCTCCCAACGAAACTTGTTTTGGAAGGAACAGAGTACAGAAGCATTCTAAACATATAGCATTTAAAGATCTGGCGAAGCGCTGGCGAAACTGCAGCTCTTAAGAGGGAGACATTGTCTTTTCAACAACGTATTTATCCCCCCAATCCTGCCGGGAAGAGATGGGACTAATCCCCCGCCACAGACTGACCTACTTTGCTTGCCTCGTCACATAGCTGCGCCCCTGCAGTGGCCACTACTGACGGCGGGCTCATCTGCAACCAACAAGGCAATGTTCGGGTCTAGTCGTCCTTTTGAGGAACAGGTTACTAGGCAGAAGAAATGGGACCAAATCGCCACTCAGGCTACCCACTTAACTCTTCTGTCGACATGCGAGTTAGATGTTGGCAGCATTAGACTGAAAGTTGCAGTTGCATCCGACGCCGCCGGAGTGTGGCTTGACGTATTTTCGTCCGAGCTGGTTGGCAGAAAGCTGACCGACGACCAGTTTCGTACCACCAGTGGCATCAGACTTGCCATTGACATGTCTGAGAGAAAGGAATGCCCGTGTGGTGAAACGGTGGAGATACGCGGCCTGCACCGGCTTAGTTGCACTAAGCTGACCTAGCTTACGCAGGCCCGCCACGATGCCATCAATTACAGCCTAAGGCGCGCTCTCAGAGAAGCGGGCTACCGCACCACACTGGAGCCTATGGAGTTATATAATTAGTATCTTAGTGATAGTAATACATACACATAATGACAGTAATAAAGCATTGCGCCTTTTTTATTATTGTAGTTTATTTTTTGTAAATGTTTGAAAAATGTGATTTGCATAGTAATAGTATATTGTGCAGTCTATAGCAAAAAGAGCCGTTTAATCCCTTAACTAATATGGTATTAGTAATAGGGGCTACATTAGGGTCTCTGCTCTGGAATATGGCGTACGACCACGTACTGAAGTTTTGCAGATTAAAGGGCGTCCGGACGATCGCTTACGCGGATAACATGGCCATACTAGTCACAGGGCGTGAGGGGGATACGCTACAAAAACGGACCGGTTAACGACTAGATTGCAGGGCACTGCTTAAAATTAACCATTGAAAAAGCAACACGGTACTCCTTACGCGCCGAAGAAGGCATGGAGACATCCGCTTAGTATTGGACGGGGAGAGCATAAATTAATAAGGGGGCCGCAAAGATAAAAACAGGCAAATAGTCTATGTAGGACGCGTAGTACTAACGTGTACAAAGGATCGTGTTTGTTTTCCGTGTTGCTCGGATTTTGTGACTACTTAAAGTGATCAAAATGTTTATTATTACGAATGATCATAATGTAATAACTACGTGGGTTTAACTGTCTATTTGGTATTTCCGTTATATCCTAACAATAAGTTTCCATTCTGTTCTAACCTACGTAGTTTTATCAAGGATCTTAGTAGTAAAACTGGTGGTGTACGTCTAACGTACTTGACCAGACAAAAGGTGGGTTCGTTTTCTACACTGTTTTACAACTTGCTCCCGCACCAGTCAATACTACAAATTAATGAAGCTCAATGTTCCGTATGAACGGTTCCCACGCATAGGAGTCGTGCGAAGCTCAGATTTTTTCACGAGTGTACATGTACGAGTCCTGAGGGGTGCGTCACGGTCTTGCTCAGCTTCTCGTCTCGCCCACTCATCGAGGCTTTTTTTAATGGTGAGAGGGAAAAATGCGTTTACGCACACCCAGAGCGGGTAGTGTGGGACTCGATGCCGATGTTGTTGGCATAATACCCACTGAAAACCTCTCACCTAAATGGCCTCAGGAAGAGGCGAGGAGCTGGAACCATTATTTAATATTACTTCAACCACTTCAACTTCCGAGGCTGCAGAGTAAACCTCTCCCGCCTAGCGATTTTCTCAGCTGTCTTGAGCGTCAAAGTGGCGTCGACAGGTCCGTCGCCTCATTCCACGTTTCCGTTGCGCAATATTGTCAAGCAACCATCGGTTATTAAAGCTATTATTTCTTTACTCGTTTTACGATTCTTTTTTTCACTCGTATGGCATTTATATTATGTAAATACATGGATATCATAGAAGGTGCGCAAAGGAGATACCTAACGAGACTCCGCAGAAGATGCGACATCGAGCTGAACGATATCATTTAACCGCCCTTTATGGATACACTTCGGCATCATGACAAACGGGTTCTACCTCAACAGGCGGGTTCGAATCTTGATAATCACTTAGTTTGAAGTGCGGCCGAACAGTCGTAGAAGCCCACTAATGTATGTGCCTAGACGATTTGCAAGAACGGTGCACAGTAATAATATGTTCGCCTAACGCGTAGCCAGCGACATCACAACAAAACGGCTGCGCAGGTCCCTCCTGCGACCAGTCTTTCGTCACTCTTTGTTTCGTGAATAAAAGAGTTTTTATTCTATAAACGTGTATATATATACATCTATATATATATATATATATATATTTTTTTTTTTTTTGCCGTTTGATTTGGCAGAGTGTGGTCGTGTTTTTGTTGTCTCCACTAAAATATACTGTTTTCTGAGTTTTGACTTCAACGTTTGCAGTCATAATTGTATCAACGATTCTGCGTGTACTGAGTGGCCGACGGGTGCATAGTGCACACTTGGTGGTTGCGTCTCTGCACTGGTTGCGACAGTGTGGTTGCGTCTCTGAGGAATCGGATTTCTCTGAGCCTCCAGTTGACCGAGTTCGATTTGCTAGAGTCATCGCAGGTTTACACATTGTTGCAGCGGAAGACGTGGTAGTTTAGGAGTTACGAGAGCCACCAAACAGAGAAAGTGTTCGCTTACCGAGGCCGGGAACGACGGACAGCCAGAGAGCCAGAGACTCACCCTGAAGATGGCTTTTCCGTGGTGATTTCACGCAGAGTGAAAAGTGCAATTTCTCGCGAGCAGAGAGAAACTCACTAACTAGAGAAACTCAAGAGCGACATTTCATCGGGATCTCTTAATACCTTCAAGGTTATTATTCGCAAGAACTGCCCGGACAATTCAAGTCCTAGTGACTTTGCGGAAGGCTCGATGCTACGTCTCTTTTAAGAGATATACACCATTTCACTGGGCAGCAAGATATCAAGAGGGAACGGCGGAATTCTCGTGTGGGTCAGCAGTGTGGAAGCCGCTAAAAGTCTGTTGCAACTGACAGTTCTTGGTGAAGTTTCTGTATCGGCTGTATATATATATATATATATATATATACGTGGCTTTATATATATATATATATATATATATATATATATATATATATAATTTTATTTTTCGTATATTACAATATGCATGTGGGTCACATATTATGGAAGGTTAGCTATGCCAATGGGCCTAGCGGGTGTGCATTGTGACAATCACGTGGCCGCTTCGACTAGGCTAGGCCGAGACCACTTCAGAAGAGTGCCACGAACGGATGCTGCGTTTCCACGTGGTACGTCAAGATCCAGACGTTGTTTAAGGAAGGACGACAATCTGCTATCACCGGCTGACATATTTAACATAGTGACGACTTTGTGAATTAGCTGTCTGGTCCGAACACCAGGAGCACCCAAGGTCTCAAACGCGAGAGGCCAGAATTCGTGGGGATACCAAATTGATGAGTATTTTTTAGCTTGTTGGTCTCCGCAAGATGGGCTGCATAACCAGCTTGGGATGCGCCGCCACCGACCATAGTAGGTGCTAGGGAGTCGGTAACGGTTGCATCCCAAACCAGCATTTTGCCTTGGGTGTAAGTGTCATCCCATCTGGACGCCTGCCGTCCTCCGCACAGAGGCCCGTGGGTTCAAGGATGCACGGACGACCGCATGACCTAAGGGCTCTGCTGAAGGTATCATTGATAGCGGCATGTCTAGAGCGTCGGCCTGCGCTGATGATACACGACAGGCCGTGATGTCCCAGTTTGTCGACGGGGTGACCACATTGACACCGATGCGGGCTAACTAGGTCTGTCCCTAGTCGTAGGCCTACTGCTATGCGAATCGTCTCGTCATCGAGAAGGGTACCTATGGGTGCACTGGGAAGTGCGTGTAACCAGGCGCCTGAATCCTTGGCGGACACGGCATTTAGGCGAGCTCTGGTCGTGCCGTCGGCACTCTCATTAAAGAGACGTCGTTGTACCTCAGCGTGCAAAGAGGCGCTCTAGTCACGTTGGGATAGTACGTTGTCAGGCCTGCCTCCGCAGCGGGCCTCAAGATTTTCCTGAAGCTGGGCTAAGCTGCTTCTAAACTGGCCGACTCCTGGTGTATCTAAAAGAGGGATTGCCCTGCTTTCTGCGCTTAGCATTGATGAGACTATGGCAGGACCGGCCAGGGTCTCCAGATTCGGAATTCCGAGGCCCCCTTTAGAGACGGGCAGTAATGCCTGTTGCCGTGCGCTAGATGGTAGAGATGTGTTCAGCAGGGCCTCGAGGGTAGACAGTGTCGATTCGTTGAGCGCTTGCTTGTCTTCGGCCCGATTAGATAGGTCAGCTTCTCGAAGAAGATGGATAAGTCTTAAGGAAGAAAAAGAAGACCTGAGTAAGAAGAGTCCCCGATGAGCTCCTAGAAGAGGAAGGCGAGCGGCGGCATTTTCCAGCTTTAATCTCCAACGCTCGATTGCTGCTGTAAGCCCTTCGGGACGAAGTGACACACCTAGTAGCTCCAGATCGTCCTTGGCGGTCACCTTGCAGCCGGGAAGGAGATCTTGGAATAACTGTATATCAGGTGAAGCCTCATGGGTAGAGCCAAGGATGCACACTTCGCATTTGGCAGGATTTAACTCCAAACCAGATGTTACACCGAAGTCAAGGACCCGTCGGATGTCCTCGGCTACCGTATGAACGTTTCCTCCTAATAGGCCATCGTCAAGGTACCAGAGGTTCAGTGAGCTCTTAAAGGAATCTACTAGGTCATTGATACCCAGACAAAACAGGGGTGGTGCTAAGGGGTCTCCCTGCTGCAGTCCGGTGGCGGACGAAATCACATGCTCAGGCAGAACCAGGTGGGAAGGATGCCGGTATGCCAGCCCGACGTGGTGTAATAGATGAGGGGCGTGGGATGCAACGGCCTTCATCAGATGATCGCGTCTCATACTGTTAAAAGCGTTTCTAAAACCAAGCTTTACAAGAACCCCTGGAGGTTCGCGCGAATCGAGAAAGGCACGGGTTGCGTGATTGACTACCTCGCCACCTGGCGTCGCAAATCCCAACTGATGTGCACCAGTTGCGTGAGAAATAACGGCTTTGTTGTGCTTGTATCCGATTTTCGCGGCGAGTCTGCGTAGTGTAGACCAACACGCAATTGTACGTACCGATCCGTCCTTTTTCTTAAGAGCAAATAGTCTTGCGCCAAATATCAACGGTTGGAGGCAAGAACGGGGGTTGCCCCAAAGTAGAATGTCTACAACCTTTGCCAATGCGGAGAGAAAATTAGCGGCGACGTCTTCAAGGGACGGGGAAAGAAGGTCCATTAACAACCGCGGTCTCATGAAGTCTAGCCCTGCGGCGGAGCTCTTGGAGAAGCTCTTAATATAGATAGGGCCGATACGCAAGAATGGGGAGAGGCAATTACGTCTGACAGGCGCATATCTCGGGAGAAATCGCGAAGGTTGTTGCGTATTATGACTGAGAGGGATGAAGCGTCGTTGCCGGCGCGGGGGAGTCCAAGGACGACGGGAGCAAAAGAGAAAAGACTATACCATGCTTCGACGCCGTTATCAGATGAAACTGCTGTGAGCACACGGGTAAGAGCTTCAGCCACTTGTCTCCTGACTGATTTTGGTATGATTCGAATCAGCCTAATTCGCCCCATAACAGCTTGAATATCCTCCAAGATTTGTGTCGGTTGCAAACGGGGGGCTCAGGGGTCGTCGGTATTGGGGAGGTAGTGTCAGTGGCGGTCGAGTGTTTAGCTGATATATGTCTTGTTAGGCCACGCCGCATGTACCGACCGTCGCATAGTTGGCATTTAATAGTAGATGGAGTAGCGCGTGACGCTTCTCCGCCTTGAGCTGAGTGATTATAGTCATTCATGGTTGTACGATTCGTCGTAGGTTGTCCACTAACGGTAACAGCTGTAACGGCGGCTCCAAAAGCTCTAATAAAGCCTTGAATTTGGCCGATATCTCTGGGCTTAACCCTATAAGAATTTGGGACAGTCCGAGAGAGGTGCTTTTGGAGCACGGCACAGCCGGGATCGCCTTACGTGTACGCCTGACGGGTGTTTTGATTCGGCGTTGTCTTAAAACAGGCGACCTGCGGCGTGACCGCGCTGACGATCTTCCTCCTTTTTTGGTGGGGATTTATATGGGCGCCGGGAGTAGCAGCTGTGGTGTAGGGTCTTTGTGTGACTGAGATACTCCGCGGACGGCGCAAGCGTAAGAAGGTTGTTTTGGAATCTGAGATGTGCTGTCTGCAGACAGGGCTGATGTGGGAGACACATTGGTGATTTCGGCCGCCGGGTGCAGCACCTTTACCTGTTGCAGTGTGCGGGCTTCCAGTATAATTCGGTTTCTTTCCCGAAGGTAAGCCAAGCGAGGGCAGGCAGACAAGCCCGCCGCGTGGGCACCACGACAGTTCGCACATCTCGCCGAATTTGGGCAGCTTGCTGCTAGGTGTCCGGAGGTGCCGCACTTATTGCATACTTGGGGCATTGTGCACCTGTCGGCGAAGTGCCCCGGCCTCAGACATTTGTGACATAACTTGGGTTGGTCTGGCTCAAGAACCACTTGATGAGTTTGATATCCAAGAAATATGGATGGCGGAGGTTGGCGCGTAAAGGAAATAATCACTTTACTGAGCACAACTCTCGCTCTGTTTCGCATGTAAGACAATCGTTTTACATGATTGACTTCATGTGGTTCCAGCTCGCGTTGTATCTCTTCTTCGGTGATAGACACTGGAACTCCGTGTATCCGGGCTTTAAATATCGATAGGGATGGGCTGTGTGCGACCACGGGTAAGTTCCCTAGAGTTGAAATCGAAAGCACCCGGCATGCGTCTTCGATTCGCGAGAGCCACACGATAATGGACTTCCTGTCGCCGCATATACTGCATCCGGGAGCCACGTCGTATATGTGTTTATACGTCGATAACATCGAGCCTTCAGGAAACTCTGCTGAGGCTTCGCCTTCGGCTGGCTCTCTTCGAATAATCACCTTGAAAGTTCCTAGTTCACCAGACGATATACTCTCCTTTAGTTTAGCTAGGCTTTTCTGCTCGCAGGACGCAGTTAGTTTTTTTTCTGCGGGTTACCACGCGAGTAAACCCGTCGTCGTTTGTATCGACGGCCTTGTCGTCTTCAGCGCTCGTATAGAGTGAAGATAACTTTTTGCGCTTAGAGTCTATGACGCGCTCTTCTATCGTGACGCTCCCAACGCATGGACCAGGCGCGGGGTTGTTCGGTAAGGATGAGCTCGGCTCACCAAATACATCCGTCGTCGGCGTATCGTGGGTGTTTGCCGTGATCTCCTTCGGGGCATCGGTCTGATCAGCACACGTACTGGCGTCGGCCGAGCCTTGCCGTAATCTGGATATATCCAGGGTGGCCGGCGGGGCAGTACTACCCCTGCTAGGCGGCATCGTGATTTTTGTAGGCAATCGATATGTTTTACGTTGATAATTTCAACTAGGTAAAACGTAAAATGCAATCAATTTAATTAAAACGATCTAAAAATTAATTAAAATCCGGCGACACGCGCGCGATTTGAACCCGGGACTTTGAGTGCGAGGCGGCGTCCTCCCGTCTCGTCCACACGGTCACCTGCCTACACGTTGGTCTCTCGCGATAGGAGACCCCGAAGCGGCGCCAAACGTAAACAAACGCCTGTTTTTATGACGGTGTCAATCCAACACGATCGCCTGTCAGGCTGAGTAGAGTTGAAACCCCAGCAGCACTACTTAGTGCACTTTGGAGTAGGCTACACACCCCTTCCGACACCTTTTAGTCTATCCAGTCACTGTGGTAGTTTTTTTACGGTTGTCACTGTTAAACAGGGTAAACGGGTCAAATTAGCGGCAGCAAATTTTGAACACGTCTACTCTCTGCCAATTCGAACGCGAGAAAAAAACGTGGCTTTTACCGACGACGAGATACGAGACGAGCTAAGTAGTGCTTGAGTTACCGCTGTGCGGCGCCTCTACCACTCAACGCAGGCGGGTAAAATACCGCTCAATAAGGTGATTTTAACATTTGACCGCCAGCCACCAGCGTCAGTTTTTCTAGGTTTTGAGGTTCACCCGGTGATTCTTGAACCAGACCAGCCCAAACTGTGCTTTAACTGTTAGAGAGCGGGTAATTTTGCTGACAGATGCACTCTGCGAAGGGCTTGCAAAAAGTGTGGCAAGTCAGACCACTTGGCTGCAGAGTGTCCTAATCCTTCGAGGTGTGTCAACTGCAACGGGTCTCACGCGGCTAGTTCCCCCACTTGTGCACGTTTAGCCTACCTTCGTGAGAAGAGCCGAATTATCATGGAAGCTAGGACCCTTTGACAGGTGCAGACGGTTAATCTATCTGCAGTTATCACAGAAGAAGCGCAGTGCCCGGTTCCTGTGGGAGAGTCTACACGGGGCGTCACGGACGACTCCACCAGGCAGTATCGGAACCACCTTGTCGGACCTGGCAAAAGTACTCCAGGGTATTAGTCGTGACCTGGCAGCCACACTCACGACGATTGCCGAAGCATTAAAGCCGTTATTAGCTTTGCTGCCGCGCTCTCTCACAGTGATTATCAAAAGGAACCTTCGCGATTTTTCGCAGGGTACACCATGAAACTAGGACGACTACCAGGAGGGACCCCGAAGATGAGATCTGTAGACGCGCCATAGTCAAGCTCTCCGAAGGGGACGTCACTGGCGCCGCCAGGCTCATGGGCTCTACGGATACATTTATATGTCAGTCCGAAAGCCTTGAATCTCTTCGAGACAAACATCCGCAAGCCCCCTCGGACCTTTGCTTGCCATCTCGTCCCCCTACTATGCTGCCATCCACTACCTCTAGCGACGAAGTGCGCCCGGCCGTGAGATCCTTTCCTAGGAGCTCTGCAGCAGGTATTGACTTCCTTAAGCCTCGACTTCTTCAGGACCTCCTGTCCGCTGTCTTAGGATCCGTCGCCGATAGACTGGCAGATGCACTGGAAAAGGTTGTAGACATTCTTTGGTGGGGATCTCCCCCTATAGCCTTTCAACCTATTACATTTGGGGCACGACTATTTGCTCTCAAGAAGAAAGACGGCTCTATCCGTCCGATAGCATGCTCGTCCACACTCCGGAGGTTGGCTTCAAAAATAGGGTGCGCTGCCAACAAAGCTGAAATATTATCGGCAATTGGTCACCATCAGCTGGGTTTTGCAACTACTGGCGGGACGGAGATCGGAATTCACACCTCTCGTGCATTTATAAACTCCCGCAGTAGCCCGGCTGTCCGGATGAAGCTGGATTTTAGGAATGCCTTTAATAGCGTCAGAAGAGACCACTTGCTAAACGCGGTGAAATGCTACGCCCCGCAAATGTTTCACCAGGTACATGCGGCTTATGCTCAACCGTCGCACTTGGTTCTGCCACACGCGACTATAGCTTCGCAGTCGGGCCTCCAACAAGGAGACCCTTAAGGTCCACCGCTGTGCTGCCTCTGCGTAAAGGACTTGATCGACTCCCTACAAAGTCCTCTAAATGCCTGGTACCTAGACGACGATGTGCTTGGGGGTGACCTAGCTACGGTAGTCGGTGATATGCACAGAGTTCTAGATTTCGAGAGGGTGAGTGGTCTATCCCTAAACCCTGGGAAATGCGAGGTCTACATCACGGGCCCACGGGGCTACCTGGGGCTCTAGACGCGTGGAGAGAAAAGCTTGAAGTAGCCGTCAGCCGTCTTCCATCGCTGGGATCTCATCGCGGAATGTACCTACTGATGTGCTTTTCGGCGGCCCGGATTACTCACTTACTTAGAGGGGCTAATTGTTTTGACTTGACCGAGAACCTTCGAGCTTTTAACGAGTGGACCTTGAAGACACTGGAACTGCTCCTGAACGTACGCCTCTCACCCGATGCAGGCTTGCAGGCTCTGCTTCCCATATCTTAGGTGGACTGGGAATGCCAGACGCAGTAGCGTTGGCTGGGCCTGCCATCGTCTCATCTATGTCCCAGGCATTGTAAAAGGCCAAACGGTTACTGGACGATACAGGTCAAAGTGTATACGATCACACTTTGGCAGGCTTACTTGAGAGATTAGCCTCTCTGTGCGGTGCCATACCCACTGACACCCTTTCCCAGAAAGGCTGGTCGACCCCACTGCAGGAGAAGACGTTTGCGCATCTCCTTATGCAAGCCCCCACTACGACTGACAAGGCTAGGCTACGGGCGGGCTTCTCAAAAAGTGCCGGCGCCTAGTTAGAGGCTCTCCCCAGTGCTCAGTTAGGCACTCTATTAGATAACGAGACTGTTCGGATTAGTGCGGGGCTACGCCTGGGGACAGCTCTCGTTATCTCCCATCAATGTAAATGCGGCGATCAAGTGGGGCCACTGGCACACCATGGCCTCTCTTGTTCCTTAAGCTCAGGTCGTCGAGCCCGACACGCCGCACTTAACGAGACATTTAGCCGAGCTTTGAGGTCGGCCGGCTTTCCTTGCATTCTCGAGCCTCCTGGCCTCTGCAGGAATGATGGGAAGCGACCGGACGGCCTGACACTAACGTCCTTCGAGATGGGTCGCATGCTGGTATGGGATGCAACCGTTACTGACTCATTAGCCCCCTCAATGGTCAGTGCGGGAGCGGAACATGCTGGACACGCGTCTATGTTGGCGGAAGCCAATAAGTGCAGAAAATATGCCAGTATCACTTACCCCCACGACTTTTGTCCACTGACATTCGAGACATTAGGAGACCTGGCCCGAAGACGCATAAACTTATTCAACGTGTCGGCAAGGCGCTCAATTGTTTGACAGGGGACCGTAGAGCTGTCAAGTACCTGCACCAGAGACTATCGCTGGACATTCAGCGGGGTAACGCCGCCTCTGTGCGTGGAACTCTGCCAGACTGGACACGCCCGAACCTGGAGGATATGTGACGTTTTCACTTGATTTATCTAGTGTACACGTTCATAAGGACAATTGTTGCCTCTTGCATATAAGCAAATAAAACTGTAACTAAAGTTTGGATACTTGAGTATATGAGAGGCCTAGCCAGAATATATATATATATATATATATATATATATATATATATATATATATATATATATATATATGTATAATGTATGCAGCGCGTACCTTCCATCGGCCTAGTCGGCCACCAACCACCGCGCCCTGCAAAACTTCACGAGAACTTACGTGCAAGACGACGAGTGAACTTTTCTCCCTGATGCTTTTTGAAAGAATAACGCTGGAATAAGGGAAAAGCTAAATAGTTATACGAGGTGTGTTTAAAAAGTATCGCGACTTTTGAATTTTCGCGGGTTACGTATATTCGAATTTCGATTTTTTGTAGCGTTATGTTGGTACTCATGTCTCTCACTTATGCCGACAAGCTCGGCCATTTTGAATGTTCACTTAATTGTTGACAGCTGCTTTGCTTGCACGTGTTTTGGATCGTCTTCGATTTTTACCTATTCAAAAAAATGGATCAAAGAACCTGTATCAAATTTTGTGTGAAAAACGAAATTAAGTGCGCGGATGCATTCCGAATGTTGACTGTGGCATACGGAGAAGCTACCTTGGACCGAAGCAACGTTTATCGGTGGTACAAAATGTTCTCAGAAGGCCGAGAAGATATGAACGACGAAGAGCGTGCCGGACGCCCGAGCACTTCAACAACAGACGAAAAAATTAATGAAGTGGAGAAAATGGTATTGGCCAATCGTCGAATCACCGTTAGAGAAGTTGCTGAGGACCTAAACATATCGATTGGCTCGTGCCATTCGATTTTTATCAATGATTTGGGCATGAGACGGGTCGCCGCGAAATTCGTACCAAAATTGCTCAATTGCGACCAAAAACAGCATCGCATGAACATTGCTAATGAGATGTTGGACTCTGTCCGCGACGACCCAAATTTGCTCCAGAGGGTCATAATGGTGACGAATCGTGGGTTTATGGTTATGACGTGGAAACCAAAGCTCAATCATCTCAATGGAAGCTGCCGCACGAACCAAGACCGAAAAAAGCGCGCCAAGTTCGGTCGAATGTGAAAGTTTTGCTGACAGTTTTCTTCGATTGCAGGGGCGTGGTGCATCATGAGTTCTTGCCACAGGGTAGAACGGTCAATAAGGAATATTACCTGCAAGTTATGCGCAATTTGCGCGAAGCAATCCGCCAGAAACGCCCGGATTTGTGGAAGAACAAAAATTGGCTTTTGCACCACGTTAACGCCCCTGCTCACACATCGTTACTTGTGCGCGAGTTTTTGGCCAAAAACAACACACTAATGGTGCCGCAGCCACCGTATTCCCCAGATCTGGCCCCCTGTGACTTTTTCTTGTTCCCTAAACTGAAGAGGCCCATGAAAGGACGACGTTACGCTACGCTTGACGAGATAAAGACGGCATCGAAGGAGGAGCTGAACAAGAGAAAAAAAATGGTTTTTTGAAGTGCTTCGAAGATTGGAAAAACCGTTGGCACAAGTGTATAATATCTCATGGGGATTACTTTGAAGGGGACAAAATAGATATTCATGAATAAATGAATAATTTTTGAAAAAACACAAACGTCGCGATACTTTTTGAACACACCTCGTATTGCGCTTATACCGTTCCAGTGTTCTAGCATGGAAGGATGTGTAGACGCCGTGTGTACGTCATGTGAGCAGCGAGATGCATGCCATGGACAAGTCAGTCAGTTCGAAGAAGACGGTTTTATTTCTTCTTTCTCTCTACATGCCCTTATGGTATATATATATATATATATATATATATATATGCCAGGCATGGGAAGAGACCATAACCATGGTAATAAGACAGATTTGCGAGAGATGGTCTCCAGAGCGGGTCCCCAGAGTTACCCATCCCGAAGTATAGGACCCCCTGCAAAATGGTATAAAAGAGTTCGTGGAATACATCCTGGGTTCGACCCGGGCCTGGGAATTGGGAGCGGAAGTAGGACAGGAGCTGCGATGTTTTTATTTTTTGCCCGGAGAAAATATGTTGAAATGTATTTATTTAGGTCTGTTAGTTGCACACTGACGCCGACGCAATTCGGCTACGGCAAAAAAAAGGAGGCCTTTGCCCGTGGGCAATGAACCAATTATCGATGCAGTGTTTCCGCGTTAAATTTCAACCGACATTCTTTGTAGCAAGAACTGCCATGCTCTTCTATCGCCGGTTGACGCAGCGATTCTGGATCCCAGCTCTGTCAGAAAGCTCCTTGTCATTTTTCTCAATGGGCGTAGTGTCTCGAAGGCGATTGGTTAACCGATGAAGTTTTGCTCCAGTTCACGATACTTTGCCAGCTTGCGATCTTCAACGAGGCGAGCGGCTGCTCCGACCTTCCGGCTTGTATAGCGAGCATATGAAAACCAACGTGCAAGACACGGTGATGTCTTGCACGAGGCAGCGACCTTCATTCCATGGAACTAGAGTCAGGCCGCCCGGACGCAGTTGACTTTTGGGCTGACAGACCTACCGGCTCTTTGACTGCAGGTATGTGGGCTGACTGCAGGTATGTGGGCTGACTGCAGGTATGTGGGCTGACTGCATTGCCCGATGTATTACATCGATCAAAGCCGAATGCCTTGAGAATCTACCGACGCTCCTCTTACAAGCCAGAGCATGCTCACTCGTAGAAGACACTGCTAGGTCACATCTTGCACAGTTATGTGCGAAGTAGACTGATTCCCCCAAAAGCAGGTCGGAGACGATTCGGAGTGTAGTATTGTCCAGCATCGTTCCCAGCTGCGGTGAGGAAATGGCCTCAAGCCCTTTTCTGCTCATCGGATCGAACACGGCTCTCAGTCGCGCCTGCACTTTAACGTTGTTTGCCTGAATCATTAACCGCTCTTAAATCGACTTAACTATTTGAAAGTCCAAGGCCGATTGTGAAATGCGCTCAGGCAATGGACACTACTTTTCTGCATAGTAGCGGCAGGCTTGTTCCGATTGGGCGATGAAGCTTGTGTAGGCATTTGGTGATGCGATCCCTGACACCAAAGTCTCGGTTCTTTTTAGAGACTCGAGGTAGGTAAAAATGGCAATCCGCGAATCCCCATTCCCCCTGCGGACGTTGGGAGCGAACTTTGTAACCACGATGTTTGTCTAAGCTGAACGTTTAGGATATCCTGAAGGGTACTTCGCAAGGTTTCGTCGAACGATTAAAGCAGGTCCGGTTTGGCATAGGCTCGTGAGCAACGCAAGAGGTACATCAGCCTCGGAGTTGACAAACTCACGCGAAGCAGGTAGAGGGCTGGATGAGCGTCTAAGAGTCGCAGTCAGGAGCACCAGCAAACAAGGTCAGAGTCCTTTTCAGTTAAAGATACGCCAAGATGCTAAAAGAGGTAACGCGACTTCGGTGCTCGGAACTATGAAAGACTGGATGGACCCGCGTCTTCGCGTCAAGGGTCGGACAAGACTCCCACTCGGACACGTGTGATAGATGAGAAGTAAGCCATCGGTGCCGTAGATTTAAGCATTCACACGTATATATTAAATCCCTAAATAAATGCATTTACTAAATTAGACATTTCAAAAAAATGCTAAGATCAAAACACAGAAGATGAAAAGAGAGACAGAATCTTTTTGAGGCCGGCACGGCTGAAGAAAGCGCAACTTTGAATCAAACGGGTTTGCAAAGGCTGGGACAAAGTGCGCTTGACAGCTGGGCGAACTCGTGAGTGACCTCGGCCAATTGATCCGATAGGGCACTCGACAATTCTCCTGATGGCCCATAGCACTGTTCTATAGAGATCTGGGCCATTAGAGAGTGAAGTTTAAGGGGGGAGGTGCGTTTAGTGGGTATGGGTCTCCGCGGCGTAACATCCACCTGCTGGGGCCGAGTCCCACACAGCTCGAGATGAAAAGCAATATTTTCACCTCGTAGCGGTAGTGCGTAACTGCATTTAACTCTCTTCTAAAAAAAAAATTATATATATATTATTTTTTGATGGGGCTTTTTTGAAGTAAACTCAGAAGAGAATCATTTACTGGAGAAGCGGCAAAACATCGTAAAATAAGCTGAGCAGTCCAGCAATAAAGAAGCGGCCACCTGCGCAAATCCTAGGTCATATAAGATACGAAAAGTACAACTAAAATATGCCACCAATTCTTTCTTTGTTGCGGATTGCGTCGACTCTCAACTAGGCCAAAACGTTTAATGAGAAATAATAGGCAAATAGTACGAAAATTATGAACTTTAGACCCTTCGGAGAGGACACTTTGGTGTGGTTGAGACATTTCCTGCCATAGCGTGACAAACACCGGGCGCAAGGAAGTTGACAAGTCCCACAACATATTAAAATAATAAACATTTATTAACTCTAAAAATGTTATACAGTGTCAAAAAATACGGCAACAGAAGGTGTTTCTGTTGACATCGCATGTAAACCTGATATGATGCACAAATAATAATAATTGGTTTGCACCGACTGGTGAATCTGGCTAATTAGTTGTCGGATGGAAGATATCTATAACGATTTGAAAGCCGACTTAACATCACTTTCCTAACATATTTTTAATTCAACGTTAGGGGGACAGGGAAGTGTGATGAACTTACTACACTAGGGCTTGTGAGGAGCGCTACCAGTCGAGCTTATCCTCGAGGCAGCCCCTCATAGTATCCATTATCGTTGCCGCATTGCTGCGCTGGACCGTCAATACGTTTGCCGATCTTCTAGAGAAGCGGCCATGCCTCAGGACCGTGTCCGTGGGTGTCTCAAATACTAGCCGCACGAAAATGAACTCGTTGGCGAGCTAAAAAGTAAAGTTTTCGGGCTGACCCTCAGCCAAGATTTAACGTCCACGGAACCGTTTTTCACATTGCTTCATAGATGGACCCCTATAAATACAAACGGTGTGCAACGGTGGGGCTCGAACCCGCGCACCTATCTAGTGTCTCCTCTGGTTGCGAAGCGGAGACTTAATCCACCACGCCACCGGGCTCGACTCGTTGGCGAGCTGGGCATATGTTTTGGCCTTTAGACTTTCAGCCTTGCGTGCCGTGATGCCAGCGGCAAATGCACTGGCCTCCGTGTTTAAGGGGGCGAGTGTGTCGACTATTAGTCGTCTTGCGCTAGGCGGTTACGATAAGGCAATATAAACCAGCCTTCAGTAAATAGGCATCCATTTAATTTCGGATCTAAGCATCTGCGTACCTTGGGATTATATGACACTGAGGCTTAAACTGACGATTCGACTATTTTTTCCCAGTGCTGAATTAGGAATCCGAGAAAAGCGATTTTGACGCCATTGCTGCCAACTTGACAATAACTGGCTGGTCATAATTTTTCCTTGAACGCATACAAGTCCCCGTCCTCCCATCTGGCTTTTTCAACGTTAGCCTCTCACTCCGAACTAAAGCAGTCGCAGTGTACTGTACGCGGTATCTTCGGCTTTAGTCAGATTATTTTACTAGCAGTTAGTGGACAGCCTGACATGAGCCACAAAAAACGGCTGTTTACTCGCATCGGCTGACAAAGCACTCGTTCCATCTATATTGAAAAAACGCACGGCAGGCGCGTAAAACTCTACAAAGTTACGAGAACGCGAAGATTCTGGTTATACATGTGGATAAACAGAAAGGTATTCAATTCTGGGCAGACGAAGGACCTGCTGTCGAGTATGGGTTTCTTCTTCAGGGAAACCCTGTAGAAAATGTGGAACACTCGAAATACCTTGGTGTGTAACTTATCACCACTGAGTTGCGTTTTCCGCTACATGTCAAGAAATGAATTAGAGTTTTATGTCATTACATAGTATTCAAACGCCAGTGCGGCTGCCTTTATGAGCAGCCTTACAGCTTTTTAATATCAAGATAGGCCGCACAGCAGCGTATACGATACAAGTGATATGGCCTTACTTCAGCCCATGCGGCTGAAGCACCTCTCTTCAGAAGGTGACTTTGCAGCGAAGCTTAAATCTGGCACGCACTGAGGCGTTTAGGCAGCACATTAAGAATTAGGAGACGAAAATGGCCGATGTGTGCATGACCTGGCTATCATGCAGCTAGTGAATCATGTACTTGCCAACGTTGCAGTCCGCAGTGCACGGCATATCATCATAAAAGAAACACACCGTCTAATACAACAAAATGCAATACCTCTTTGGTCAACAAAACAAAAATGTATATATATATATAGAGAGAGAGAGCGAAATCGTCGGCATTATACTATTTCCAGCACATATCCCGAGGGTTGGCCGTCAAAAGCACACTGTTTACTCCTAGATTCGAGGCAAAGACATTGATCATTGTGTTTGCTATATGTAGTTCGGTTGTGTGACCAGTCCCTGTGACTTCTTCCTTTCCCTTCCGTATCGTACCGTTCCTAAAGATCTCCGTTGGAAGCGTGTACCTATCTATTTGTCGCGTGTGTCTCACGTCGCGCCTGCTTATTGCGAGTTCGACCGTCGCTGTAACATTCAATCGATTCGTCCATGACGATCAACGGCATGATACGACAGGCAACTGACAGACTCATAGGCATTTGCTAAGTGGTCTTTGTGGGCATGTCTGTGTGCGCTTATGTATATGAGTGTGAATGCAATATCTGAAGAAGGGTGCCAGCAGATATTGGGTGGGTGCCACCATTGGGCGATGGCTGGCCCGCGTAGCTGGCCGCGTCTCTCTAAAAATCCATCGTTCGTCACACGACTCGAACTCTCGTAACACTTGTCCGCATCCGCAGCCGAAACACCACCCAAACCTTTGTCGCCAATAGTGCATGCTTCGTTCGAACGCCGTGACGCGAAATGGTGCGTATGTATACGGAGTAATAATAACAATGAAAATTAGGATTACTGTTAAAGTCAGAAATACCAATATTGCAAAATAAAGAGAGTGGATGAGAATTGTAGGAATAATTTAACAACTATGTTGGACATACAATCTAGAGTTCGCACAGTAGTGACGGTGGGCCATTTTGATGTATCGAGTTGACCACGCGCCTGGCAAAAACGTCCATTACGTTCTCTTGCGCGCGATGGTTTTTGAGTTCATCGAGAGGCGACCTTCGGCGAGGAAAACGGTGATGGGCGATGTTGGTCCGCTGAACCTTAGCCAAGAGACTAATCTTTGAAGTCATTAAAATCATACTTATCAACGGTATTGTGAGCTCGTCGAAAATTTACGAATATCCCGTTTTGCAGATTTTTTGATTATTCTGATTTAGACATACCCCACTCAGCCAAGAGGCAGTTACTTAGACTATTTGGCCAACCGGCCTAGACAAGCCGTAAACAGGGCTCCTCAGAGCTAGGCAACACTTAACACACAGTCATTGCAGTTTCATTCCAGCCACAGCTTTTGGAGTGATTGATCGCTGGCTCCTTAGGTTATTGGAATGTACATAAAAAAGCGTACACCTTTCTAAAGCACGCATTGCAAACCATTAGACACAAACTGTACCCAGCTTGAGCCCAGTGAGCTTTTTGGGCCACTGTTTGACCTTTTTGAAAAAGTGGAGTGCCTTCTTCATCAAACTTAAAACGAGAACATAAGATGGACATGCTTGCATTTTCTAGATCAAAGACAAAACAACGGTCGTCTCGCTAGCTGATTTTTGCTTCTGCGGTGAAAATTGTCTTGTCAACAATATCAGGCCTGCTGCTCTATGCAATACGAGGCAATCCAAGAGAGCCCGGCGTCGAGCAAGTCCATTTGCCTTATCGGCATCAGATGACGCACGTTAATAATTTCTAGTACATTTAGTGTGTGGGGACGTCCTCTAAGGTTATCCATTGACCCGTTCCATAAATGGGCGATAGTGAAATCCAGAAAGGTTGGATTGGCCCACGCCGGGGCCAATACATTGCAGTACACTCTACGGCAGTCACTATCATGCGTGGAGCCGTTCCGTCCGTGCCACCCCCCGAGTCCCGTCTACTAAGGGAGAATTCTGGCCAGGTTTTGAACGACCTTACGGGACCTGCTTGTATCCAAGATAACGTCTAAGTACTTTTGTGGTGCTAAGGACGGAGCACTGCGTCACATTGTGCTGGCTGTGTTCTGTGATAAGCGTCTTGTCGTCTAAATAAAAAGAAATTCTCTGGAAGGTAAAGAAAGACACTTCTGTGTTTCAGCGTCGTTATAAATTTAGTTTTTATTGTATCAAAAGCGTTCTTTGCATTGCGAATGATAAAAGGAAGAACGCACAATTGGTCTTAAGGGATTTCATGTACTTCTGGTTTGCCCTCCGTGGGATTTGTTTGAGGGTCTTCATCGTTGACCGGCTTCGTCAGAAGCCATGCTGCTCATCCGAAAGAAAATAAATGTCCTCGACCTGCGTACCTCACATATGTATTCCCAACCCCTCCGGGTATGTGTGTATGTGGGGGAGAGGGGCGGGCAAAGCTAACACGTGATCAACCTGTAAATTTAGCTCAGCCCTCACCACCGCCTTGAGTTCCCGCCTTCGCTGTCGCCTTTGCTTGAGCAGTGCTAGTGTTCTTCGGCAGTTTCTGTAGTTTTGCAGACGTTCCTCTGAACTGGAAGTAAGCGGGAGTCATCATCTCCTCGATAGCGTTATCAGGGTCCTGTTGGCCCTGACGCAGTCCCTCCGAGTCTCGTCAACGGCGAGCCACCATGGCATAGGTGAACCACGGCTGAAGAGCCCCGGAGAGGGACTGCCCGGCTAGCCGTTTGTAAGATTGCAGATAGCTTTCCCTCGTCGATGCTCATGGCCCCAATTGTACCACGATCATGGCAATAAGGGCAGTCATATAGAGGTGCCTTAATTGTTACGTGCAGCGAGCTGAGTATCGACTTTTTTTCGGCTAGGACCGTTCAACCCTGAGTGGCGAAGAACGGGGCGTTATCCAACAATGTAATATCTAAGAACGACAGTTGTGCCCTCGTAGGAAACTGGGCTCATTGCGCGTGTTGACCAGGGATAGTTTCACCTGGGCCATACAATCTAAGAACGCCAGTCTCTCTCAGTCGTGTACCGACCCCGACGCTTAAGGCGTTACAGTCTTCACGAACCCATGGGGCGGGCTTATGTCGAGGCGGCAACTGGGGCCAAGACCCCTCAAACTCCGCATGGGGTTAAATTTATAAAGATTAAAAAATAGTTAAAAAAATATTTACAGTTGGGCAAAAATAACAATTGAAAACAGCAACCTCTGGCAACTCCATCCAGATAAACTCTGCTTCTGACTTATGCCCAGAGTAAAACTCGTTTCCTTTCCGTTCATGTTAGCTAACGAGTTTGCTTTTAAAGTAAATATGCTATACAAGAAAGGGCACTGTAAAATTACAGTTTGCGCAAGAACCCAGAATCGAATTGTGATAACGCGGGGTAATACTGCTAATGGGGAAATAGCCTCGCTGTGCAAATCAAACCTACTCTATTGGAAACGTCTTAGCCTGTCGTGTATGGCTCGTAGTACTAACGTGTGCGAATTATCGTCTTCGTCTCCTGCATTCTTCGGATCTGTGACTACTTAAAGTGGTCGAAATTACTATTATTATAACAAACTGTCCTTATCTGCCAATTTAGGTAGCTGGTATTTCAGCTTGTTTCAACAGCGGTGATACAGTGCTGGCGTTAGTATATTTTCGTCTATTTATTTCTGAATATTTGGAAATTAGAGAGAACGCAGTTGATCCTAGTTGTATTTAGTCGAATAAGATTATTACTTGTTTCAGTTAGTGAGCTTATTTTTTCCCACTTCCCGTATTTTTCTAAACAAAACATACATTTTATTTTAACCTATGTATCTTTACAACTGAGCTTTATAGTAAAGCTGGTGTTGTACGCCTAGCGTGCAAAGTACTTGTCCAGACAGACAGTAAGCTCGGTTTAAACGTTATTTCGCGACTTGCTTTTGCACCAATACCAATCGTCAACAGAACCCAATATGCTTCATGAACGGATGTTCCTATGCATAAGAGTCGTGCGAAGCTCAGCTAATGAGACTAAAGTATACGTACCAGTTTTTGTCTTAAGAACCTTAACGGGGCTAACTGAAATATGTTGTAATCGTTGTATGTCTTTGCAACAGTTATTTCTTTATGACTTAAGGCACAATTCACGTTGCTTATTTGCTAAAAAATGCTTTCATTATATGTTAACAGCTTAAATATTATACATTAAGAGAGTTCTGAATCGGGATAGATTCCTACTTTCCATTAGACATATACGTCACTGACTTACGAGTTTTAATGATATAGTATTTTAATACCACGTTTAGATGACTTACATAGAATTGTGGATTCTTGTGCTGCAAAACAGATATGTACGACAATCGAAGAAGGTCAAAGTAATTGCACCAACTTTGCTGCCCTTATAAACGCAGTATACAAAACAAGAAGATACACAATGGTGAATGAGTATTTAACAGCAAATGTTTTGCATTTTACAATCCTAACAGAAAACACATAGACAGAGTAGAGCAAGTCTAATGTATCATATGAATGCGAATTTTGAATTTCAGCGTCAGCGATCGAAGCGATACGAAGATGGCTTAATGGAAACAAGCCAATTGGAATAGTGCAAGCAAACCGATGAGGCTATGCAACGAAGGTCCCACTAGCGGATAAGAAAACATGCGGATCTACCATTACCCAATATTGTTGCACGCCGCACTTTGGCTGACGGATAGTATACTTCATCAGAGCAACGGTTACCTCTTCGAGCGTTTTGACACGGAAGCCGGCTTCGACTGCATCGGCGAACTGTCATCAGTACTCGAGCAGCACCTCTCGATGAGGGGTGTTTTACCTCGCCAAGCCATGATTCTGATCCTCGGGAGTTGCGTCGGGTCAGTAGAGTTCGGCGCGTCTCTGGGCCACGACTTGGGCGGGACCAGCAGCGGCAAAGAATTTGACATCTCGACGGTCGGATTCAGTGTGGAGAGTCCGAACAAACGCACGCCACAAAATGATATCCGAACAGGCCTACTTGAGAAGATGCGTGAACATATTAGCGAAATGATACGCGTTCCGAGACCTCTCATCATCTATTTTTGTAAAGACGTCAATATTGACACGCATCCGGAATTCTTTATGCCGTATTCTATGGATAATGACATCTACAGCCAGATCCGACCCTTAATCCTTTTTATGATAGGCAGCCACAAGACAACGAAAATTCACACGTACGCTTTTGTTTGGCGATGCACTACCGCGTTCGACCACGTTCTTATTGATAAGTTTCACGTGCGTTCCTATCCGGCCACCAAACTTACTCCAATTGCTGATACTCGTCTGGCCGCAACTATTGATGAAATTGGAAATTATCACGACTCTAGTATGCTACAGATACGAACCATGGACGCCTACCTGCAGCCGTCGATCAAAAACATCTCACTTCGCCAACGCTTTCAGAAGCAATTGAGGTTTATACGCTTCCAATTTGAAGCATCTGAAAAGGGGGAAACCAACAAGTTAGAGCTAACTTATAGGGATTTTGTGTTCTCATTCTACGTGTCTTGTCTTAAGCTTTTGGCTGTTGTGGAACCGTCGGAGAACGCGTTCATACAATCGTTTACGTTTATGTACGGCCTACTGCTTATGTCGACGATACTTCTTGTTGTTATACTTTCAACCGGAGCATCCTTTACGAACGGGCTTGTTCTCTGCTTTCAGATTTGTGGATTTGGCCTCTCTTCGTACGAGGTTCGAGTTCCCAATGCACGTAGAACGGCTTTAACGTGTCGAATGGTTGTTTTAGGGTTGTTTCTTGTTCTATATAGCTGGGTCATTGTCGGCGACTACAAAAACGAGCTCACGTCTGGGCTCCTTGAACCAGAGAGAGACATTCTTAACTTCAGCCATCTTGACCAAAGATGTGAATCACTAGACCTGTCTGTCGTCTTACGCGGCTACATGCCTTATCACATTGCTCGGAATGTCACACGCATGCAAGTCTACAATGATCTTCTGTGCGGCAAGCTAATGTGCTACCCGAATCCTGAATTGATTAGAGCTCATTTAGGCGTGCCTCTAAAGACGACACAGAACTACGAGGTCACATTTGGTTTAGTCGTTATAAAAAGTGCAAGTGAAGTAATGACGAGTCCCATTGTTTCACGTATTCGCGAACACAACCTCCTGCCGATGACGTCAAAATACCTCTTTGCAGGGGACGCTGGTTTGGACGTTAGAACACGAATGTTCATTCGCGTAGCTTCTCAGAGCCGGTACTGGAAACCTGGGGGCAAATCGTATTGGCACTATGAAAATTGGAAACCACACCGGCTACTGTTAGCGGAACTCCACGCCGAAAACAATGTACTCATCGATACTTCAGAGCTTACGGTAGTGTTCAGGCTCAATCATCTACAATGCACATTGCTTATCTGTATTGTAGCACTAGTAGTCGCTGCGATTGTTATTGTGTGGGAAATCCTTTTCAATCGTACGAGCGTATTGTTTAGACAACCAGGCCGGTATACCAAAATCAGCTCTACAATCCAGCAAAACGAGTTTGCACCTAAGAGATACAGTTGTCGCTCCTAAGAGATACAGTTGCCTAACACACAGTTGCCGCTCACTTATCTAGAGCGCCAGGAAAAAGACGAATCAGCACACTTAACATACTTTGACTATTTTCCGACTTTCGTGATCTAAGTATTACCTACTGCGCACGATACACACAAAGTAGTGTTATCATAGCCCTGGAAAGCAATAGATAAACCAGCATTTTAATATTTAAAAGGAAGGCTGGGATACCTACTACACTGCCAGGCTGCTATAGCTTCATGTCCAACTGTAAATGAGGCTCTTTTAAAAGCCCTTTTTTGTTTAGAGTATTCTATGTCCAAAAATGACAACCATCACGGTCTCTCGGCATAGCCAGGTAGAGTAGACTCCGCTAACGTTAAGTATTTGCGGTTGTTTATTAAAGAGTAGATTAGTATGACAACCTGCTTGTATGAATTACAAGCTTTGAATTGGGAAAAACGTTATCTTTGGTGTGGTCTATTTAAGGCGATGCCATATTGTCGGGTCGAATTCCCTCTTCCCCCCATACACATACAGACGCTACCTGTCTCTACATTTCAGAAATTGGAAGATGAAGTCGGATGGAACTTAGTCGCTCATCCAACAAATGGCCTAAAACTTTAAACGTTTTGACGTATGCTTGAATGCCTTTGTTCGCCCGCTGGATTGCCATCAATTATACGACAGAATGCTTTATAACTGAGTATTTCAGCTAGTAGAAAATAAGGACAGATACAAATACGTCGCTCTTTCCCGAAAGTGCTGAATGCACACGGTTCGGCTTCGGCGGCAATAGCCTAGTCCACGGATCAAGGACAATAACTTAGAGAAAGGGTGGAGAGTACAATTGAAGGATGCATTATGCTGCTTTATAATTCAAACTTAAATCTATACACCTGTTTTTTAATCTAAAAAAAAGAGAACGTGATAAAACACGGATATAGTTTTTCATTCATACGAAAGGTCAATTAGTACGTACAGGTATGGCATATTTTTATTCATACGAAAGATGCATTAGTGAAGTACAACACAACGAATCAACATTATCTCCCAACGAAACTTGCTTTGGAAGGATCGGAGTATAGAATTATTCTAGACATATAGCATTTAAAGATCTGGCGAAGCGCTGGCGAAACTGCAGCTCTTTAGAGGGAGACTTTGTCTTTTCAACAATGTGTTTATCGCCCTAATATTTTAGGGTCCGGAAATAAACATACCTAAAAAAATAACGTCTTTATGTACATGTAGACCAGTAGATCGTTGTTGTTTTGCAGCACAACAAACTGTCTTCCAAATTTAATTTCAAAAATGCGTGCTCTCGCATATAGGCAAATAAAACTGTAACTAAATGTGGAAAACTAAAAAAATGCGTTCAACTTAAACAAACGAGGGCACTTTTTGAAAGACGTTTTCCAGCATGCCCTGGTCCTTTATCCGGTAGCGCACCAGGCACATAGCAGACTCTCTGTTCTACCTCGACGATGGGCTTTCTGCTCCTGCACGCAATGGGAGTGCAAACGGTCTTGTACGTACTACAGGCCTCACCTGCCTTATTTTTGTTTGTTTGTTTATTCACCATTATTGGTAGATTCTCACAATATTTACGGGCTATTCCGCTCAAGTACGTCAATTACAGCAGCTGTTAATGAGCTGGTGTTCAGTTCTATACATTTCATTACGTGATATCGGTCGATTTCAATTTCACCACAATATTTACAAACACATTCGTTGATTTGGAAACATTTTCCCTTTAGGCAGAGGTATTAATGTGGACTCATTGCACATTTGCAGCACCAGCGTAGACGAGGCAGTTTTTGATAAGCCAAGCGCTCTTTTAAGAAACATAGTTTTCATCTTGTCGATATTCTTGAGGTTGTCTAATGTTAACTTGGAGGATATAGGTCTGAGGCAATATGATACTGTGGAAAAGATCTTGAGCTTAAATATAGTGAGTACAGTCTTAAGGTCAACTTGCCGGAGACCCTTCAACATCATGGTTAGGGACACCGACTTTACTCTAATTTCTTCAATATGTCTAGTAAAACACAGTTTGGGCGTCAGTGTTACTCCCAAATATCTGAAGTTGTTGACCAACTCTAAAGCATGCCCACTTATCTTTATGTTATAGTCATCTTGAGCATATGCTCCTCCTCTGCTAAAACGCATCACTTTTGTTTTCGACACGTTGATGTTCAGCTTATTTTTGCAACACCATCGTGCAGTCTCATTCAAGTAAAATTGGAGGTGCTGTCTCGATTTTCCCATAATAACTAAGTCGTCTGCATAAAACACGTGTTGAGCTTTTACTTCTCGGAGGCACTTTCCAAGGCCAGCTGCGTACAATATGAATAAAAATGGGCTACCTGTATCACCCTGTGGCACGCCAATTGCTTGAGAGACCTCCTTGGCAATTGCGTGAGCTCTGTTTAAAATTGTGATACGTTGGCCGGCTAAAATATCTCGGATAAGGTTATACATTCGGCCTTTAATATTAAAATCTTCAAGCAGAGTGAGTAAAAGCCGATCTCTTGGTACTGCATCAGAAGCTGTTTCAAAATCAATAAAAGCCGCGTAAGTCACATCTTGTTTTCGAGTCTCTAGGTGTTCTATTAGATCCGTGAGTGCTCCTTCAGCCGAACGCCCTGGAAGAAATCCATTTTGCTCTGCCGGTAAATCTTTGAAACATTCTAGAAAGAGCCTTTTGGCAAGGAGCGATGTAAGAACCTTGTACACTACGCTGGTTAACGCTATGCCGCGGTAGTTTTCTGGCTTTGTAGTATCTCCCTTTCCCTTAAAAATTGGTTGCAGAAGATTTTTTCTCCACTGGTTTGGGATTGCACCTTGTCTAAGACAGCCGCTGTACATTACTGTGAGGGCAGGGACGGTCACTGAAATCGCAGCTTTAAGATTTTCGTAGACAATCTGGTCAGGTCCGGCAGATTTTCCATCTTTTCTTGTCATGATACCCTGAAGGACCTCTTCCTCTGTGAAGTCACTCCACGGTCCGTCGCTTTCCTGTTCTTCTTTTTCCGGCAGGTCACAGTCGCGGGTGTAAATTCCCGTAAAGTATTCTAGCCACTCATCGTCGTTAATTAGTGGGTTTGGTTCTTTGGGGCGTGTTGGAAAAAGAGGCTAAGGTCGGTAGAGGCTTTCCCAAATTTTGCGGAGTTGCATATCGGTTTCGTATTGGGCACGCTTTGTCCTAAGCAGGTCTTTATACTTGCGCTGTAAAATAGCAAGTTGGGCTAGGTTTTTACTGCTGCGTTCCTTGTATTGGCATATTATTGATTTGGTAGTGCGGCATTCTTGGTCGAACCAGGCTTTGTGCTTAAACCTAGCGGTTCGACAGCGGGCTGCCGTTGTGGACGTCTGTACGGCCCACCGAAAACATCGCTCGTAGGTGTCGAGGTCTTCTCGACGTTCCAGAGGTGGGAGGAGGTGAAGGGCTTGCTCCAGTTTTCGCACGTTGATCCGTCGCGACAGATGTGGATTGCATTTGCTGGTTGTGACTACGTTGACTTCTAGATTGAATGTTAGTTGACTGTGCTTTCTGTCAGCTGAAGGGGTAATCTTGAGGTTGTTGATGCAGATGCCTGGCGCACGTGCTGACGTCATTACTATGCCAACGGCACTTGTGCCGTTCCATGCCGTATACGTAGTTTCTTGCATATTGTTTTCGATCTGTAGTCCTAGGCTTTCAACTCCTTCTAAAAATAATACGCTTCATTCATTTTGTTTTGAGAGGTCGCAGTTAAAATCTCCGGCGATCACAATATATTTCGTTCTGTGTGGGCATAAAAGCAAACATTCCTTATTTTTGCCGTCAGAAACTTTGGAACTCCACGATTAGATGCTCGATTGTGGAATGCTTGGAAGCAGGCAAACCTATCGGTCCGGCTGGGTGGAATAGGCATTTACTCGACCACGGACTGTCCTGTAATACCGAGTAAAAACTACCTCCCCTAACCCCCTCCCGGCTTGGAATTGTAAAGCAGTACTTTGAAACCAGGACGGGGGAGCCTCGTGTTCAACCCTCGCCTGTGTCTTCGGGTACTGAGCCGGGGAGGGATGGGACTGATCCCCCGCCACAGACTGACCTACTTTCCTTGCCTCGTCACATAGCTGCGCCCCTGCAGTGGCCACTGCTAACGGCGGGCTCATCTGCAACCAACAAGGCAATGTTCGGGTCTAGTCGTCCTTTTGAGGAACAGGTTACTAGGCAGAAGAAATGGGACCAAATCGCCACTCAGGCTACCCACTTAACTCTTCTGTCGACATGCGAGTTAGATGTTGGCAGCATTAGACTGAAAGTTGCAGTTGCATCCGACGCCGCCGGAGTGTGGCTTGACGTATTTCCGTCCGAGCTGGTTGGCAGTAAGCTGACCGACGACCAGTTTCGTACCACCAGTGGGATCAGACTTGCCATTGACATGTCTAAGGGAAAGGAATGCCCGTGTGGTGAAACGGTGGATATACGCGGCCTGCACCGGCTTAGTCGCACTAAGCTGACCTATCTTACGCAGGGCCGCCACGATGCCATCAATTACAGCCGGCTACCGCACCACACTGGAGCCTATGGAGTTATATAATTAGTATCTTAGTAATAGTTATACATACACATAATGACAGTAATAAACCATTGCGCCCATTTGTTTTTATTATTGTAGTTTCTTTTTTGTAAATGTCTGAAAAATGTGATTTGCATAGTAATAGTATATTGTGCAGTCTATAGCAAAAAGAGCCGTTTAATCCCATACTAATATGGTATTAGCAATAGGGGCTACATTAGGGTCTTTGCTCTTGAAAAAAACGGACCGGAGTCTCCATCGGTACGGTTAACGACTAGATGGCAGGGCACTGCTTAAAATTAGCCATTGAAAAAGCAACACGGTACTCCTTACGCGCCAAAGAAGGCATGGAGACATCCGCGTAGTATTGAACGGGGAGAGCATAAATTTATAAGGGAACCGCAAAGATAAAAAAAAAACAGGCAAATAGTCTATGTATACTAACGTGTATATAGTACTAACGTGTACAAAGGATCGTGTTTGTTTTCCGTGTTGTTCGGATTTTGTGACTACTTAAAGTGATCAAAATGTTTATTTTTACGAATGATCATAATGTAATAACTACATGGGTTTAACCGTCTATTTGGTATTTCCATTATATCCTAACAATAAGTTTTCATTCTGTTTCAACCTATGTAGTTTTACCAAGGATCTTAGTAGTAAAACTGGTGGTGTACGTCTATCGTACTTGACCAGACAAAGGGTGGGTTCGTTTTCTACACTGTTTTACAACTTGCTCCCGCACCAGTCAATACTAAACATTAATGAAGCTCAATGTTCCGTATGAACGGTTCCCACGCATAGAAGTCGTGCGAAGCTCAGATTTTTTCACGAGTGTACATCGCCCTGAGGGGTGCGTCACGATCTTGCTCAGCTTCTCGTCTCGCCCACTCATCCAAGTTTTTTTTAATTTTTTTTTATTTTTAATGGTGAGAGGGAAAATGCGTTTACGCATACCCAGAGCGGGTAGTGTGGGACTCGATGCCGATGTTGTTGGCATAATACCCACTGAAAACCTCTCACTTAAATGACCTCAGGAAGAGGCGAGGAGCTGGAACCATTCTTTAATATTACTTCATTCACTTCAACTTCCGAGGCTGCCGAGTAAACCTCTCCCGCCTAGCGATTTTCTAAGCTGTCTTAAGCGTCAAAGTGGCGTCGACAGGTCCGTCGCCTCGTTCCACGTTTCCGTTGCACAATATTGTCAACCAACTATCGGTTATTAAAGCTAGTATTTCTTCACTCGTCTTACGATTCTTTTTTCACTCGTATGTCACTACCCCCATGGCTGGCCGGCGACCGTAACGAGTTCGCCATTCTCTCGATCAATCAACACACGTCCTCTGCTTGGCTCGCACCAACCACTACTGACTTATTTATTCTCATACCTTCTTGTATACTCACAGATTGCCCACGCATTTAGTGACTTCCCGAGTCTTCGTTAATAGGGTAGCGGCATCTTCTATTTGGCGCCATGTATTTAGCTTGCTTAGGCATTGCCGCCAACCGACGCTGTCTATGCCCGCGCTGCTTAACGGACACTGCTATCCTACATTCTTCCCTCCTTCATTTGCTTGTTTTGAATTCTATCCCGTCACTACTGACTAGCTCCCGTAATTAGCTTGTTGCGTGTTTAACCCGCCGTGGACGTCCTTTACAGCGGTCCGCTGTCGTCTTCATGTTCTTCATGTGGCGCACCCGGCGGCGGCTGGCCTCCGTATACTGACCCAGTCGCCGGGCGCGACCGCACGAACCTGGTTCCGACTGCAGTTATTGTTCCGTCTGCGTGCTTCTTCGGTTCGTCCACTCGCGCTCGCTCTTCCTCATGTATTTTCTTTGCCGTCTCCAGGCATTCGCTGTTGGTCCAACGATCGCAGCGTTGCCGCTCCTCCACACCGGATCTGTACATTCTGCCCCGTTCGTACTCTTCCAGCCGAAATGGCCAAACTTGCCACACTTTCGGCCCCTCACTTTTTTTTTTTGTTTTGCCGGGCACATTTCGGCCCCGTACTCGTGGCTTGTCTATCCGCACGCCTGGCATTCACCCGCTCCGTGTTCTCGCCCTGCCGCCGGGTTTTGTCCGCTTCGTTCCGCCAGCTCTTCAGCTTTCCGCTCGGTTCCGCCGGTTTTTCATCCGGACGCCTGGCATCCGTTTACTTCACGTTCTCGCCCTGCCGACGGCCTTCGTACGCTTCTTACCTCGACCTCCCGCGTTCCGCACTTCGTTCACCTACTCGTTTCCTCCTGCGATCCATCTGGCTTCCGTGACGCACCTCTCCACGTGTAACGCGGCCGTCATAGCCTGCTCGACTAGCAAAGCCTCCTAGAGGAGGAGCTTTCCTCTCACCTGTGGCATTGTTGCCCCCAAAATGAGCTGGCTCCTCAACACCAGGCCCCGAGCGTCGAGCTTGCACCCCACCACCAGTCACCGCAGTGCCGCTAGGTACTCGACAACGGCGACATCGGCAATATATGCTCCCTTGTGTTCCTTGAACATCTCCGTTAGCTTCGTCACGATCCTGACGTAGTCGCCTCACCGTCTTCCTCCGGCTCCGTGCCTGATGCCATTCACTCCACGGTGTTGTTGGCCGGTCCATGGATGGCAGAACCGGCGGTGGGGCTAGCAGACCTGTGGCATTGTTGCACTGCCTTTTATTCTTCCGGATCCTGTCGACTGCGCCAGTTGTAGTGTCCACCACCGCGCATTTAGTGACTTCCCAAGTCTTCGCTAGTAGGGTAGCGGCATCTTCTATTTGGCGCCATGTATTTAGCTTGCTTCGGCATTGCCGCCAACCGACGCTATCTATGCCCGCGCTGCTTAACGGACACTGCTATCCTACAGTATGACATTTATATTTATGTAAATCCATGGGTGTGATAGAAGGTGCGCAAAGGAGATTCTTAACGAGACTCCGCAGAAGATGCGACATCGAACTGAACGATATCATTTAACCGCCCTTAATGGATACACTTAGGCATAATGACAATCGGGTTCTAGCTCAACATGCGGGTTTGAATCTTGCTGATCACTTATCTTGAAGTGCGGCCAAACAGTCGTAGAAGCCCAATAATGTATATGCCTAGATGCTTTGCAAGAACGAGGCACAGTAATAATATGTTATGCTAGTCGGCCTCCAACCACCGCGCCCTGCAAAACTTCACGAGAGCTTACGTGCGTGACGAAGAGTGAACTTTTCCTCCTAATGCTTTTCGAAAGAATATCGCTGGAATAAGCAAAAAAGATAAATAGCTATATTTTACATGTACAGACAGAACGTGCCAACAGTGGTTTGAGAAGTTCCAAATAGGAAATTTTAACCTCGAAGATAAGCCTAGATCAGGAAGGCCAAGTGTTGTCAGTAAGGAGGTTTTTCGAATGAAAATCCAGGAAAATCCCACTATAACTACTGTGGAACTTGCCGAGGAGCTTCATATTACCCAACAAGCTGTTAGCACAGCTTTAAAACGCCTCGGAATTACTTCCAGGCTGTGCAAATGGGTACCTCACGAGCTCAGCGACTTTAACAAGATGACGCGCATGCGCGTCTGCACTTCTTTGCTCTGCAGGCATCAAAATTTGTCTTTTTTCGATCGTTTTGTGACCTGCGATGAAAAATGGGTCTTCTACGACTCTCCTGTCAGGAAAAGGTTCTGGTCAAGTGAACCTGGCACCTCCGTCACCCAGACCAAAAAGGACATACACGCAAACAAGATTTTATTGTGTTTTTGGTGGAATGTGAGCGGAATAGTGCACTATGAACTTTTACCGCGTAACCAGACGATAAATACGGCCGTGTACTGTCACTAACTTGAAAAGGTTTACGAAAAATTAAAGCAGTCGTACCTTGCACTAATTTCAAGGAAGGGTGTCCTGTTCCACCAAGACAACGCAAGGCCCCACGTGAGTAGGGAGACCCTTTTGAAAAATTCCCAGCTAAAATGGAAACTTTTGGAACATCCACCGTATTCCACCGACTTAGCACCATGTGAATACTATTCAGATCGATGTTAAAATTTTTAAGTGGTAAAAAATTCACTTCTATCGAACACGTGCGTTCTGGACTGGAATAATATTTTGCCACTAAAAACCCAGACTTTTACAGAAAAGTAATCGAAAACCTTGTAAATCGTTGGGCAGAGGTTGTATCTTCCGGTGGGGAATATACAAATCAATAAATAAGACCTCCCGTGTCTCCTATATATGTGTTTTCTTTATAGCGCCAAAACCAAAAATACTTTTTTGTAGCCCTAATATATATATATATATATATATATATATATATAAATACATATTGCTTATTTCGCAATAGCTTTGCATTTCAAGATGGTACATGGCTTATATATATATATATATATATATATATATATAAATACATACATATTGCTTATTTCGCAATAACTTTGCATTTCAAGATGGTACATATATATATATATATATATATATATATAAATACATACATATTGCTTATTTCGCAATAACTTTGCATTTCAAGATGGTACATATATATATATATATATATATATATATATAAAGGCTACAAAAAAGTATTTTTATATATATATATATATATATATATATATATATGCCAGGCATGGGAAGAGGCCAGAACCATGGTAATTAGACAGATTCGCGAGAGATGGTCCAGAGCGGGAGTCACCCATCCCAAAGTACAGGACCCCCTGCGAAATGGTATAAAAGAGTTCGTGGAATACATCCTGGGTTCGACCCGGGAATGGGAATTGGGAGCGGAAGTGGAACTGGAGCTGCGATTTTTTTATTTTTTGCCTGAAGAAAATATGTTGAAATGTATTTATTTATGTCTGTTAGTTGCACATTGACGCCGGCTCGATTCGGCTACGGCAAAAGAAGGAGTCCCTTGCCCGTGGGCAATGAACCAATTATCGATGCAGCGTTTCCGCGTTAAATTTCAACCGACATTCTTTGTAGCAAGAACTGCCATGCCCTTCTATCGCCGGTTGACGCTGCGATTCTGGATCCCAGCTCCGTCAGAAAGCTCCTTGTCATTTTTCTCAATAGGCGTAGTGTCTCGAAGGCGATTGGTTGACCGATGAAGTTTTGCTCCAGTTCACGATACTTTGCCAACGTGCGATCTTCAGCGAGGCGAGCGGCTGCTCCGACTTTCCGGCTGGTATGGTGAGCATACGAAGACCAACGTGCAAGACACGGTGACGTCGTGCACGAGGCAGCGACCTTCATTCCATGGAACTAGAGTCAGGCCGCCCGGACGCAGTTGACTTTTGGCTGCCAGACCGACCGGCTCTTTGACTGCAGATATGTGGGCTGACTGCATTGCCCGGTGTATTACGTCGATCAAAGCCGAATGCTTTGAGAACCTACCGGCGCTCCTCTTACAAGCCAGAGCATGCTCACTCGTAGAAGACACCGCTAGGTCACATCTTGCACAGTTATGTGCGAAGTAGACTGATTTCCCCAAACGCAGGTCGGAGACGATGCGGAGTATGTATTGTTATTATCCAGCATCGTCCCCAGCTGCGGTGAGGAAATGGCCTGAAGCCATTTTCTGCTCATCGGATCGAACACGGCTCTTAGTCGAGCCTGCACTTTAACGTTGTTTGCCTGAATCATTAACGGCTCTTGAATCGACTTAACTATTTGCAAGTCCAAGGCCGATTGTGAAATGCGCTCAGGCAATGGACACCACTTTTCTGCATAGTAGCGGCAGGCTTGTTCCGATTGGGCGATGAAGCTTGTGTAGGCATTTGGTGATGCGATCCCTGACACCAAAGTCTCGGTTCTTTTTAGAGACCCGAGGTAGGTAAAAATAGCGATCCGCGAATCCCCATTCCCCCAGCGGACGTTGGGAGCGAACTTTATAACCACGAGGTTTGTCTAAGCTGAACGTTTAGGATATCCTGAAGGGTACTTCGCAAGGTTTCGTAGAACGATTAAAGCAGGTCCGGTTTGGCATAGGCTCGTGAGCAACGCAAGAGGTACATCAGCCTCGGAGTTGACAAACTCACGCGAAGCAGGTAGAGGGCTAGATGAGCGTCTAAGAGTCGCAGTCGAGAGCACCAGCAAAAAGGTCAGAGTCCTTTTTAGTTAAAGATACGCCAAGATGCTAAAATCAAAACACAGAAGATGCAAAGAGAGACAGAATCTTTTGAGGCCGGCACGGCTGAAGAAAGCGCAACTTTGAATCAAACGGGTTTGCAAGGGCTGGGACAAAGTGCGCTTGACAGCTGGGCGAACTCGTGAGTAACCTTGGCCAATTGATCCGATAGGGCACTCGACAATTCTCCTGATGGCCCATAGCACTGTTCTATAGAGATCTGGGCCATCAGAGAGTGAAGTTTAAGGGGGGAGGTGCGTTTAGTGGGCATGGGTCTCAGCGGCGTAACATCCACCCGCTGGGGCCGAGTCCCACACAGCTCGAGATGGAAAGCAATATTTCCACCTCGTAGCGGTAGTGCGTAACTGCATTTAACCCTCTTCCTAAAAAAAAAAAAAAATATATATATATATATATATATATATATATATATATAATATTTTTAATGGGGCTTTTTTGAAGTAAACTCAGAAGAGAATCATTTACTGGAGAAGCGGCAAAACATCGTAACAATAAGCTGAGCAGTCCAGCAATAAAGAAGCGGCCACCTGCGCAAATCCAAGGTCATATAAAATACGAAAAGTACAGCTAAAATATGCCACATATTCCTTCTTTGTTGCGGATTGCGTCGACTATCAATTAGGCCAAGACGTTTATTGAGAAATTATAGGCATGTGGTACGAAAATTATGTACTTTAGACCCTTCGGAAAGGACACTTTGGTGTGGTTGAGACATTTCTTGCCATAGTGTGACAAACACCGGGCGCAAGGAAGTTGACAAGTCCCACAACAATTTAAAATAATAAACATTTATTCACTCTAAAAAAGTTGTATTCGATTCTTTCCGTCAATATTGTTTTTTAAATTAAAATCGATATATATATATATATATATATATATATATATATATATATATATATATATATATATATATATATGTATATATATATATATATTTATTTATTAAGAATACAAATAGAGCGACAATTGTCTCCCGAGAACGTGTGCACTGGGAATATTACTCTATCTCATATAAAGTGGGTTGGGACCACTTCAGCAGCGTTCCCGCGTTGGACTTCGAGGTCGAGGCGCTGTCTCATAAAAAGCCGCAGATCTCTTGTCTCCAGTTGCGAGGTTCAGCTGCGTCCCGACTCTGTGGAGAAGTTTGCGAGTGAGGCTGCCTGGGCCGCCCAAGGTTCAAACGCTAGCGGTTGAAACTCATGTGGGTAACCTATTGAGGCGTACTTTGCGAGCTTTCTCATTTCGGCTAGATTACCGGCCTGGCCTGCCGAGATCGCCCCGCCACCGACCATTAAAGGTGCTAATGAGTCGGTGACAGTGGCATTCCAGACAAGCATCCTGCCCCTACTGAAGGGAGTAAGAGTCATCCCATCCGGGCGCTTGCCATCGTCGGCGGGGAGGCCCTCGGGCTCTAGAATGCAAGGGAAACCACTTGACCGAAGCGCTCGGCCGAAGGTGTCGTTAATAGCGGCATGCCTGGCCCGCCGTCCCGCACTTATGATGCACGATAACCCGTGATGGGCTAATTCGTCTACGGGGTGGCCACATTTACACTGATGAGGGGAGACTAGGTCACATCCGAGACGAAGACCCACTCCGATTCGGGTTGTTTCGTCGTCCAGGAGGGTGCCCAGTGGGGCACTTGGAAGTGCATGTAGCCAGGCTCCAGATTCTTTAGCAGCGACCGCTCGAAGGCGAGCCTTTGTGGAGTCGTTGATAGCGCCCACGAGTAAGCCGCTCTACGCTTCGTCGTATAAGAATGTGCTCCAGTCATGTTGGCTTAAAGGGTTATCCGGGGCGTCCCTGCAAACTATCTTTAGTTCCTCGTACAGGCGTCTCTGGTGTTCCTTGTACTGACAGATGCCGGCCTCGTCTAATAGTGCGATGGCGTTGTTCTCGGATCGTAAAAGGGAGGAAACTATCGCTGGCCCTGCAAAGACGAGCGGGTCCGGGACTCCCAGACCCCCCTTTGAGATCGGTAGTTGTGCCTGTTTTCGAGCGGAAGGCGCCAGCGATAGATTAAGGAGAGTCAAAAGGGCGTTTAGAGTTAACTTGTTCAATGGACGCAGATTGTCCAACCGCCCTGTTAGATCAGCTCCGCGAAGAAGGTGGGTGACCCTCGTAGCTGAGAACGACGATCGAAGTAAAAACAGCGCGCGGTGGGCGCCGAGTGGCGCGAGGTTGTTTGCGACGTCCCTCAGCTTGTTCTGCCATCTTTCAAGTGCGTGCGCGAGTCCTTCCGGTCGGAGGGGAACTCCCAAAAGCTCCAACTCATTGTCGTGAGTAACCTTACATCCGGGCAATAACGCTTGAAGGATGCGAAGGTCCGGGGCCTGTGCCATATCACCTGTAACATAGATCTCGCATTTCCTGGGATTTAGCTTCAAACCCGAGGTTTCACGAAAATCCAGCACGCGCCGAATGTCGTCGGCGACCACGTCCCGGCGACGTCGCCCCAGGACGCCGTCATCCAGATACCAAATGTTTAGTGGGCTTTTAAGAGAGTCAACTAGCTCTTTAATGCTCAGGCATTTTAATTAAAATGGTAATAATTAAAATGGATATATTATTACAGCGAGTAATAATAGGTGCATACTTTGCACCGACTGGTGAATCTGGCTAATTAGTACGTCGGATGGAAGATATCTATAACAATTTGAAAGCCGACTTAACATCACTTTCCTATAATATTTTTAATTCAATGTTAGGGTTACAGGGAAGTGTGATTAACTAACTATACTTGTGAGGAGCGCTACCAGTCGAGCTTATCCTCGAGGCAGCCCCTCATAGTGTCCATTATTGCTGCCGCATTGCTGCGCTGGACCGTCAATACGTTTGCCGATCTTCTAGAGAAGCGAGCATGCCTCAGGACCGGGTCCCTGGGTGTCTCAACTACTAGCGGCACGAAAATGAACTCGTTGGCGAGCTAAAAAGGAAAGTTTTCGGGCTAACCCTCAGCCAAGATTTAACGTCCACGGAACCGTTTTTCACATTGCTTTATAGATGGACCCCTATAAATACAAATGTGCAACGGTGGGGCTCGAACCCGCGCACCTATGTGTCTCCTCCGCTAGTTGCGAGGCGGAGACTTAATCCACCACGCCACCGGGCTCGACTCGTTGGCGAGCTGGGCATATGTTTTGGCCTTTAGACGTTCAGCCTTGCGTGCCGTAATGCCAGCGGCAAATGCACTGGCCTCCGTGTTTAAGGGGGCGAGTGTGTCGACTATTATTGGATAGTCGTTTTGCGCTAGGCGGTTACGATACGGCAATATAAACCAGCTTTCAATAAATAGGCATCCATTCAATTTCGGACCTAAGCATCTGCGTACCTTGGGATTATATGACACTGAGGTTTAAACTGACGATTCGACTATTTTTTCCCAGTGCTGAATTCGGAATCCGAGAAAACTGATTTTGAAGCCATTGCTGCCAACTTGACAATAACTGGCTGGTCATAATTTTTCTTTAAACGCATACAAGTCCCCGTCCTCCCATCTGGCTTTTTCAACGTTAGCCTCTCACTCCGAACTAAAGCAGTCGCAGTGTACTGTACGCGGTATCTTCGGCCTTAGTCAGATTATTTCACGAGCAGCTAATGGACAGCCTGACATGAGCCACAAAAAACGGCTGTTTACTCGCATCGGCTGACAAAGCACTCGTTCCATCGTATATTGAGAAAACACACGGCAGGCGCGTAAAACTCTTCAAAGTTACGAGAACGCGAAGATTCTGGTTATACATGTGGTTAAAAAAGGGTATTCAATGCTGGGCAGACGAAGGACTGGCTGTCGAGTTTCATCTTCAGGGAAACCCTGTAGAAAATGTAAAACACTTGATCTACCTTGATGTGTAACTTACCACCACTGAGTTGCGTTTTACGCCACATGTCAAGGAATTAATTGGAGTTTTATGTCATTACATAGTATCCAAACGCCAGTGCGGCTGCCTTTATGAGCAGCCTTACAGCTATTTAATATCAAGATAGGCCGCACAGCAGCATATACGATACAAGTGATATGGCCTTACTTCAGCCCATGCGGCTGAAGCGCCTCTCTTCAGAAGGTGACTTTGCAGCGAAGCTAAAATCTGGCACGCACTGAGGCGTTTAGGGAGCACATTAAATATTGGGAGACGAAAATGGCCGATGCGTGCATGACCTGGCTACCATGCAGCTGGTGAATCATGTACTTGTCGACGTTGCAGCCAGCAGTGCACTGCGTATCATCATAAAAGAAACAAACCCTCTAATACAACAAAATACAATACCTGCTTGGTCAACAAAACAAACATTTATATATAGAGAGAGAGAGAGAAATCGTCGGCATTATACTATTTCCAGCACATATCCCGAGGGTTGGCCCTCAAAAGCACACTGTTTACTCTCAGATTCGAGGCAAAGACATTGATCATTCTGTTTGCTATATGTAGTTCGGTTGTGTGACCAGTCCCTGTGACTTCTTCCTTTCCCTTCCGCACCGTGTCGTTCCTGAAGGTCCCCGTTGGAAGAGTGTACCGATTTATTTGTCGCGCGTGTCTCACGTCGCGCCTGCCTATTGCGAGTTCGACCGTCGCTGTACCATTCAATCGATTCGTCCATGACGATCAACGGCATGATACGACAGGCAACTGACAGACTCATAGGCATTTGCTAAGTGGTCTTTGTGGGCATGTCTGTGTGCGCTTATGTGTATGAGTGTGAATGCAATATCTGAAGAAGGGTGCCATATATTGGATAAGTGTCACCATTGGGCGGTGGCTGGCCCGCGTAGCTGGCCGTGTCTCTCTAAAAATCCATCGTTCGTCACACGACTTGAACTCTCGTAACACTTGTCCGCATCTGCAGCCGAAACACCACCCAAACCTTTGTCGCCAATAGTGCATGCTTCTTTCGAACGCCGTCGCGAAATGGTGCGTATGCATACGGAGTAATAATAACAATGACCAATAGGATTACTGTTAAAGTAAAAAATACCAATATTGCAAAATAAAGAGGATGGATGAGAATTGTAGGAATAATTTAACAACTATGTTGGACATACAATCTATAGTCCACACAGTAGTGACGGTGGGCCATTTTAATGTATCGAGTCGACCACGCGCCTGGCAAAAACGTCGTTTATGTTCTCTATGCGCTCGATGGCTTTAAAGTTCATCGAGCGGCGACCTTTGAGTAAATGTCAAGAAAACGGTGATGGGCAATGTTGGTCCGCTGAACCTGAGCCAAGGGACTAATCTTTAAAGCCATTAAAATCATATTTATCAACTGTATTGTGAGCTTGGCGAAAATTCACGAATACCCCACCCCGTTCTGCAGAATTTTCGATAATCCCGATTTAGTCACGCCCCACTCAGCCAAGAGGCAGCTACTTAGATTATTTGGCCAACCGGTTTTAATAAATTGTAAATAGGGCTTTTCAAACGTAGGCAAAACTCATCACACACTCACTCCAGTCAAACAGCCTTTGAATCCGTGCATTACACGAATTAAATGTATGGTCTATATGTGTACGCTATTTGTACCTCTGTCGTCATTTTTAATTGTACACATGGGGTCAAAATGGTTATGTTTTTTCATACTGTAGCATAGAATGTTGTTATTTACTGATTGCAGCAAGTGTTTGTGTTTTCGCCGAAAAGTCGGGGAATTCAACTGTGTGACCTCGTCCACCTCTGTGACCACACGCTGGCATACTTCAGAAGCCGACATTTAGTTGGTGTAGTAAGTGCTAAAAAGCTTCTAGAGCATTGCAACACATGAAACTTTTGCCATGGCTGTGGGATTTTGCGTTTCGTCAAGAAAGCAATAAAGTGAACTTCTTATATCGATCGTTGTTCACTAAAACCAACACGTCTTAAAACTTGACGCCGATTAACTCGTAAGTTATTTATTGTCAGAATTAATTTGACACACGCCTCCACTTGAGGCGTCCGTGTCTAGTATTTTACAGCTCTATAGCCAAATATGCATATATATGACATAGGTGGTTTGCGTAATAGAAAATGTCTAGTGTTCATATTTTAAGGCTTAACATATTGTGCAGAGATGCAACTGCACACGCGACACTTGACGTCACTAAATCCGGACTAACTGATGCAGCTTGGTTTAAATGGTATATCTACATGAAAAAAAGATTTTACAACAGATCTTGTACAATGGAAATGCAGTTTGCTTTGCTCATAGTTGCAATTTGAGGTCTAAGCCGCTTTAACATAGGTTGCATAATCTGTGTATCAATATTTGCAAATGAATGCAGTGAACAAGCCGGTGTTGTTCAATTCAAGTGTTCCTTTATCGTTTTCACAGGGTACATATATATATATATATATATATATACATATATATATATATATATATATATATATATATATATGGCTATTCACAAATATTCACCTGTATTCAATATATACAATGTACAATATAAGAGGCATATATAACATTTTATCATATAATAGCGCGCAATAGTATCATTATTGCGTGATGATATATGTAATGGTGCAGTTTATAATATTATATCATGAGTTCATGGTTCTCAATATTTTCACCATGCGCCACGAAAACATGTTGTTGATTCGGAGATGGTGCAACTATTTTTGACGATATGGTTTGAGTACTGTGCAGATTGTTGTTGTGAACATTAAAAAATATGAAAAGTCTATTCGACTGAGAAATTTGTGCGTACATTTTAAAATCTGCTCTTGAGTGTCATTCTGACATATAGGTAGTAAGTCGATCAATATACACGAAATATCATATTACATATAAGATTAGCAGGTTGAATAGTTTTCGTCATCTGAAGGTTAATCTCTAGCTCCGGTGTGACCGGTAGCCCAAGATCGCAAATGCTGTTTAATCTGGGTATCTCTTCTCTATCAAGTGTGTAAACGTGGTCCTTCTTCAGACACACAACGACGCATTTAGAAACCGAGATAATCATATCATTTTCGACGCACCAATCGGTGATGGAGTCAATCGTTTTCTGTATTATCCCCATATTGCTATTTGTGCCAAATGACTTATAAAGTTGAAAATTATCAGTTAAGAGTTTGTGCTTAATAGTTTCGGGTTTAAGCTCAATATGCCAAATAATATTGGACCTAGACATGATCTCTGAGGCATGCCCGAGGGACACACCCCATACCGGCTAAAACTGTTGTTGACCTGCACACAAAACCTTCGATTCATTAGATTATTTGATATCCATGAAACAGTGTGCCTGCCTATGTTTAAGCCAGTTAGTTTCTGTAAAAGTTTTTAACGGTTTACTCGTTCAAATGCAAAAAAAAGTAAATAAAATCAAATAATCTCTTTTTGTTAATATAAATGGCCCAATCTTGGACTATTTCAACTAGTTGCGTTGCTGTGGATTTGCCTTTAGTAAAGCCGTGTTGCTGCTCGTTAAGCACTCCCTCAGACTGCAGAAAGCTAAATATATGATCCACAAGTAATTTTTCCATTAATATACACGCTATTGATGAGTGTACCGCAAGTCTATATAGCATTCGAATGATCAACATTCGACTTGGATCCCTTTTTATATACAGGCTTAATTACAGATTATCAGAAACAAAATCAGGCACAACACTATCTTCGTAGGACCTAGCATAAATAAATGAGAGAGGGCTCAGTTATAACATGCGCCACGTTTTAATAAAATAATGGAGGGATACAATCTGGAGTGAGGCCACATTAAGATGGGAGTTGATGTATTTTTTTAAGATATTATATTACGACACATATAAATAAGGACACTTTGATGACGATGGTGGGGAGAAAGTAAGTGCTTTCGTTGGACCTGCTTGGGCCACGTAAACAGAAATCAATATTTTTTGAAGGCAACCGCTTTGGAGATATTATCAGTAATGACCACATTAATTGTTTTAGTGCTGTTATATCATCTTTTCTCTTTAAGCGCTTACTGGCATACCTAAAAAGGACTAAGAATCTTTAAAATCGAGATTGGATGTGTCGAATACCCGAAGTCTTCTGCTTGCCCCATGAAGTTTGGTCGCATATCGCGGACTTGCGTCATTTTCATTAAGTGATTATAGACTAGAGATATACTCATGACGCCTAGTGTTATTTTAAGCCTTGCCGGTGCGTTTGGGAATAAATTCCTCGATCACAGCGTGCATCTGATAAACGTAACGAAGTTAACCACAGAAGTGGTCCCAACCCACTCTATACGAGATAGAGTAATATTCCCAGTGCACCCGTTCTCAGGAGACAATTGTCGCTCCATTAATAATAATAATAATAATAATAATAATAATAATAATAATAATAATAATAATAATAATAATAATAATAATAATAATAATAATAATAATAATAATAATAATAATAATAATAATAATAACAATAATAATAACAATAATAATGGCAAGAGATTACGATAAATATTTACAAGATCGTTTAGGAAGATATATATTCATGGAACAGTGTCAGTTTTGCTATGATTGGGTCGTAGTCACTCTTAATTATGCCCTTCCTCCCCAATAGGAGAATATTCGAAATCGAATAAAAGGTTAAAAGAAATTGCGTTATGGTCCGAGGGCATCGGTGATTTAAAAACAGACATACATTTTATTATACTTGGATTGGAAGTAAGAACCAAATCAATCAATCCTCCCCTGGAGTCTTCGTTTGGCGTAAAAGTTGAGCTTGTTTCATCCGACAGATGACTGTTTGTATGACTAGATAAATTACCTAAATTTATTCAATTATATTTATTGCACTCAGATTGAGTATAATATGCAGTTCAAGATGTTTCTTTATAATACTCTATTATCTTCACGCTTTCGGCGAGAGAAGTAGTGCAACGATGTTTTGTCCAGCGTGCATTCCACTGCATGGCACACCTCTGCAGGCAGAACCGGCAGGTGCACAACTCGTACTCCTCGTCAAAGGCTGCGTTTGAACATACCAGGTAGTGATAACCATGCACTATGTACCTAGTGTATACGTGGCGACTGTCACATGCAGGACCAGACCAAAGGTGCACGGCATTGAAAACGTCCAAACCACGTACCTCCCGTCTGGCCTGTTCGACTTTAGCTTCCCATTCAGAAATGACACATTCGTATGGTACTGTACGCGGCATCTTCAGCCTTAGTCGGATTGTTTCAGTAGCCGGTGGACAATCTGACATGAGATACACCAAGCGGCTCCTTGCTCGAATAGGCAAGCAAAGCACTTGCTCCATATATAATGAGAAACACCTCTCAAACTGGTTAAAATTCGCCACTGTGAGGTGGTTTCACACCCTGTCAAGGCCATACATCAGCCCCGGAACAATCTTAAGCATGAAGAGCCTCACTGCTGAGAAAACGGACAGTCTTCGGACATTGCCTACTTCCTCGTAAAGAGAGACAAGTGCCTTCCGTACTGTTTCGTTTAAATGCGCTGTGAACGTCGTTCCCGTATAATGAACCCGAAGCTTAAAATACTGGAAAGAGTTAACAAACTCCAATAGTTGGCCGCAGCAACGTATAACGTCTCTGGCAGCCAATCGACCTCCACGCCTGAATTTCATGGCTTTGGTCTTCCTGGTGTTTATCTCAAGTCCCTTCGAGACAAGGAACGCCTCTATCATAGAGGTAATGCGCTTGATGGCACCTGGGTCGCGATGAGCGACCACGATATCATCTGCATACATTACCACCACGGCTTTTTGGTATTCCTGTCGGACGTAACCGACGAGGTCAGACGAGGAGAAGTGTAAACGAGACGCAGCTCAGCGGGTCTCCTTGCGGAGTTCCCACATTTTGCCTAATCTCCAATACACCCTGCTCACCATCTACCAACAAGGTGTCCTCCTCAAAGAAACTTGCTATTACACTCAGGAGAGAGCCACCCACTCCTGCTCGTTGGAATGCTTCAACCAGCGAGGGGCTTTGTCAAAGGCCTTGACGCAGTTAATAAAGACTGCATACAGATGACCTCTGGGTTGTGCCACAGCTTGCTCGATTTCTGACTGGAGAACGTGGATTGCATCACGGGTGCTTTGGCCTCTCCTGAAGCCGAATTGCTCCGGTGGAAGTGCCTCTTCAGCCACGTGCTCAATCCGCCGAATAACCAACTTACAGAAAATCTTCTTCAATGTGCGTTCTGACGCCACTCCACGGTAGAGATTTGGATCCTGATGGTCATCACTATGCCTACCCTTGTACAGAAGAGAAAGCCTGGCGACATGCCAGACTTTAGGCATCCGCCCCCTCTTTATAATTTCATTAAAGAAATCACAAAGAGTTTCTGCCAAGAGAGGGAGTAACTGGATCCAATGCTCATAGCAGACTTGATCAGGCCCTGAGCTCTTTCTCTTCGGGAGTGATCGTAGGATCCGGCACACCTCCTCCACCCCGAAAGGCTGATTCATGTTTTGCTGCTCCAAAGTAGGCGGATGCTGTACGATTGGAGATACGGCCGCAACGTCACGACTGAATAAAATATTAGTTGCTTTTTCCACTTCACTGCATTTCTCATCGTCCTCTCCAGCTGGTCACAGGTGGTATCGATGTCAGGGCTTACCTCAAGACCGCCCCCCGCTCTGTCCAAAAGAGATAGATTAATCCGTCTCATTGCAGACCAGCGTGGCGGATTATGTCAGTCTCGCCAAATACCGGGAACATCGACAACGGCCAACACTGGTTGGTGTTTTTGGGCCGCTTCATCGAGAACATTGAAGCTTTCAATTTCACGGCTGACAAGGTTGTGAAACAACAGGTCGATGGTGCTGCCTCCATTGTGACTTAAATATGTATAGTCTCCGCGCGCGTTTGCACATCTTAGACCAATATTTTCCATCACCTGAAGCAGCACCTCGCCTTTATCATCGTTGGCCCCACAATCGATTCTGGCATTGAAATCACCGCCGACGATAGTTGGCATGGTCAGGTTTAACTCTGAAAGTCCAAAGCTTACCGTCTCAGCAACCTCCGCAGAATTGAATGTGGGTGGGAAATAGAATACAGCGACGTTTACCCTCCCAGAGGAGAGCACACAGGTCTTCCTCGACCTCCCGCAGGTAAGACAGCCAGCTGGTGAAAGCCCCGCATATCATTGATATGCAGTTCGTCCCGCTGAAATGTCTCCGTGAGGAGTGCAATATCAACCAACTTAAACATGTCATCACGTGCAAGATCCATTGCCGCCTTAAGTCCCTCGCAATTCCAAGGAAGCACTCGTAGAGGTATGTTTGCCACTACGCTTGCAGTTCTACAACTGGCTAGTCACTTACGGGGGCTTGGACCGCCAGGCGCACTAAAACTCTCCTTAACCATCCTCTCGTAGGGGACGTCCCCAACCCAGCGACGGAACAGACTTCCCTTTGGCCAGAATTCATTTCTGTGACAGTTTGCGTAATCTTCGTCACGCACCACCACACAGAACACAGCATCACTACCATGTGTATGTAGCTTCCAAACTGCTTTCACAGTTATGCCCTTGCCAGTAAGCCACACTTGCAGCCCGACCGCCGATGTCTTCTGCGCCAATCGTGCCACTTTCAAGACGCAGATCATCGACGCCTATGTCATCTGTTGCACTACCGCGCTACATTCGGTGTTTTGTTGTCTCGTCGCTTACGAACCACAACAAAACCATCGTCGTCTGCCCTTTCCTCCGGTCGTGGGTCAGCTGGATCTGCTGTCGGCGTTGTTGTTACCGCAGTTGGTGACGCCGCTGTACCACCACCCGGTGGTTCCAACTCAACAACAGCGCCGTTCAAGTTGCCACTGTCATTACTCAACTCTGCAGACGCCAAGCTTCTCTTGGCGCCTGCGCGGTTGTTTTTGCTGGTCTCTCCAGCCAGCTCTCGCGTCTTTGGCTCGGTGTCGTCACCTCCTTCTCTGCCGTCTGCTAGCCTTGCTTTCTTGTTTTTTCGCTTTGTCCACGTTCCGCCGTTTTTCTCCACGCTAATTTTGTCACTTAGCGTGGAGTTCAAACACCCTGTAAGCGTAAGGGGTGCGGCAAACTGTTCCTGCGGGATTGCCTCGATTTTGGCAACCCACTCCTGTAGTGCTGTGTGTGCTAACCACAGTTTCACAAAGTTCCACTGTAGCTCGCTCAATCGGCCGCACAACGTACCGTGACTTGGTTCCTGGGTGTCACAGGCTCCACACGGAGCCGAGTGCGCATCCTCGGGGGGCACGGGGTTTAGACAACCCCCGTGGACAACTTTTGAGCAGCCTTGACTGCACACCACTAGTTGTTCACCCGTCTTTAACGGGAACGAACACTTCGAACAACCGAACATCACGACTGCTAGCAGACAACAGCAACAAGCAACAATTACCTAAGTCTATACTATATTCTGGCACAACCTTGTCGATTGAGTTTCTTGCATCCACTGGCGGATGCGTAATTTCAGTCACTTGCTGATATAAGCCGTTTGTTTTACAAACATTTGCAAAAGTAGGCTTCGTGGTTTCGCTTCACAAAACTTAAACGTCTTTTTAACTAATATACAAACACGACCCTCTCGAGAGCCCCGATAACACCGGAGCACTGAATGCCTAGTATCACAGTTTAATTCACTATTTGTAACATGTCTTCCACCTACACCTAACCATGTTTCATTTATAAAAAATATATCAGTATTATGTAGGGCGGTATTTAAATTGAGCAACTAAACACGGTCATCCTTTCCAATCGAGCGTGAATTTACATGCGCCCATTTGACCATCCGCCGTGCAAACAATTCGTTTACGAGCTCGCACCGCGGGCCACGGCTTTTGAAGTGGTTGACCGCTGCGTATTGGAGCGTACATAAAAAATTGCTCTAGCAGTTCGCATTTGCTTAGTTGACGTAGAGAGAAGGCGCATGAAAAGTAAGTCAATACCAGAAAGAACATCACCTAACACGCTTTGATGGCATTTGATCCGTAAGCCTAGTAGGAACGTGTCTTGGGCGCCTTCCACTAACTTTCGGTATTTAGACAGATGGAGCTCCCAGACAGGAGAGCAGTATGTATGTTTGGGAAGAACAAAATATTTATAAAGGTATACGCAACTACCCCGGGTACATGGGGGTCGATGCGCGTGTTGGCCAGAGATGGTCCAATCTCGGCCATCCTATCTATCTAAGCGCGCAAGATTTGTGAAATTGCAGTTTGCGCAACAACCCAAAATCAAATCGTGATAACACGGGGTGTTACTGCTACTGGGAAAATAATCTCGCGGTACCAACCGAACCTACTCGACTGGAAGGTCTCTTAGTTTGTTGTATACGGCTCGTAGGACTAACGTGTGCAAATGTTCGTGTTCATTTCCTGTGATCCTCGGGTCTTTTGTGTTTATTTTTTTACAAGGGCTAGGAACAAAAATGCATAACGCACATCCTTTGGTCTGGATAGTGTGGTACCCTCAAACCCACTAAAAACCTGGTGTCCCCCTAACCTACATGACCGGGATACTTGTAATATTACTTCAATGAGATCCTCGGGTCTTGTGACTGCTTAAAATGATCGAAATTACTACTATTAGATGACATAGTTACTGGAATTTTATTTAAATACAGATTATAAATATATATAATGCTTCACGACGTTGCTGCTCGTCGACCTAGTTGCTCCTTCTGCGCGCCGTAGCCGCTCTATCGCTCATGCCCGTGAGGAAGTCCTGCCCGCCCCCTGGCGCGAAGGTCCGGGTCCATCCAGTCTCTCATTTTTCCGAGCACTGTCGCGTCTTTTTCTTCTCTTTCCTCTTTGGATCTCCAGGGTCAGTCGCTGGGAGAAGAAGGCGTGCGCCCTCTTGTCCATCGTCGTCTGCTGTAACGCGCCGCCAACCCGAGAGATCAGTGTTACCGTGAGGGGCCCAGGGCCACCCATCGTCTCGAACGCGAATGGCGAAAAGTGGTGCGCCCGACTTAGGTCCGAATACTTTCTTATCTTTGAGGTCTCAGTTCGCGAAACGGCAGTCCCCGGGCGAGAGGCGCCGGGACCGACAAGAGAAGGGATCAGAGAGTCGGTCACCGTCGCATCCCACACCAGGGAACGACCCTTATAGAAGGGTATTAAAGTCATACCGTCGGGGCGCTTACCGTCGTCTCCTGAAAGCCCAGGATGTTCCAGGACGCAGGAAATCCCCAGCCTCCGCAGCGATCTTGCAAGTATTTTATTGAAAGCAATGTGTCTTAGGCGCCGGCCCGCTGCGTGAGCGCAATACAGGCCGTGTCTGACGAGTCGCCCAACGGGCTCGCCACAAGAGCATCTGTGTGGCTCAACAAAATCAGCTCCCAATCTCAGGCCAACGCATATCCGGGTGGATTGGTCATCAAGGCGGGTACCCAGTGAGTCAGCGGGTAGTGCATGCAACCAGTCGCTTGCTCCTGGGCGAGCGACAGCTAGAAGACGTGCCTTGTCCTGGTCATCACCGCATTCTTCAAGCAGCGAACGAAGCGAAGCTTCGTGGGCCTTCTCGGCCCAGGCCCTCGGACAGGCAAATCTATCAGGACCAGGCTTGAAGTCCAGTCGCTATATCGTCACGGGCCGCCTCGAACATTGCCCGAGCCGCCGGCGGGAGCAGGCGCTGGACATTTTCCGACGTAGCATGCATCGAGGCAGCCACGGCCGGGCCCGCCAAGGATCGAGCCGAGGGGAGACCAAGGCCGCCTATGGAAGTGTGGAGGGCCGCCTGGCGCACCTCTCGTGGTCGTAAGTTTAGACTTAGCACCGTCCGTAGGGCCTCCACAATCTGGTCGTCGAATGGTTGAAGAAGATGGCTCAAATCGCCTGAGCAGTCTATGAACCGTAAAATATGTACGATGCGGCACGCGGAGAACGACGAGCGAAGCAGGTATAGTCCCTGGTGGGCTCCAACAAGCGGAAGACGTTCCTGCATCGCTCACAATCTGTCCATCAAGGGGTCGAGTTGTCCCGATAACGCAGAGGGCAGAACCGGTGCGCCAAGAAGGTTTATTTCGTGGTCAGCCACGACTCTACACCCCGGTAGCAGCTCGAGCAAGGCACTCAATGAGGGGTCGTCTAGGTCTGTCCTCGGAGCGAACACCTCGTATTTGGCCGTGTTTAGCACCAGACCACTGACTGCCTCGAAAGCAAGGACTCTGCGCACCTCATCGAGCAAGTCCACCATCGGTCCACCAAGTGTGCCATCGTCAAGGTACCAAGCGTTGAATGGCACTTGAACGGAGTTAACCAGCTTACGTATCCCCAGGCTGAATAGGGCCGGTCCCAAGGGGTCCCCCTGATGTATGCATGATGCCGAAAACAACGTCGCGGCGCCAAACAACAGGACGGATGGCTCTTTGTTCGCGTGTTCTACTAAGGTGAAGAGTTCCGGGACTGTATCCCGAACCGCATGAAGGAGGTGATCCCTACGGATGGTGTTGAATGCATTGCACAAATCCAACTTCAGGAGTGCCGTACCGGGTGAACTTAAGTGCATAAAGGCTCTTGCTGCATGTACGGCAGTCTGCCGAGGCAAATGAGTCGGTAGAGCATAATAGTCGGGCCGCCCCGGAAACGCCTCCCTCAGATAGCTTGCTCGAAACGCGGCGTGCCGAGTCCTCAGGCGAGTCGCACGGGTTCGTTCTGGCTCTTCTAATACCTACTACGCGATACTCAAAACGCCAGCCATCGCGAAATGCACGGAGGTTCGATCGGACAGCCGCTGCCAAAGAGATTGACGACGAGGCGCAGAGTGGCAGTTGAAGGACCACATAAGCGAATGACAGGAGCGACTCCCACGAGGGGAGGTCGTTGTTGGCCGTCACAAAATCGAGGACGTCGCAAAGGAGCTCAGCAACCAAAGGCCTCACCGCCCGGGGAACCACGCGCATCACCCTTGATTGTTGGGACGCAAGGCTGAGCCTGTCGACCAGCGGCTGTCTCGGCTGCGACGGGAGTGTTGGCGCGAAGGATACAGTAGGAGACGGAGCGGCAGTCGCAGATGTGGAACGGCATCTAGCTTAATAAATGGGGAGACCGCGGCGGGTGAAGTTCCGGCCGCATCTCGGACAAGAAACCCTTATGGAGGGCGTACTTGCTACTAAAGCGCTCTAAGGAGGGGGATAGGAGGCTGAGTCGGGGTCCGTCATTGGGAAGTGAGTACGGGGGACACCAGACCTTGCAGCAACGGCGCCAGAGCTAGCAGCGCACGCAGTGCGTTAACGATGCCTCGAAGCGTGTCGGCTAGCTTCGGATTGGTACGTGCGAGCAGTGACGCAGCCTTGGACAAAAAACCAGGGTCAACGTCGTCTGTCAACTTAGGCAGGCGCGACCGAACACGGGGGACGACGCGACCGCGCGGGAAGGATCTACTCGTAACCAATTGGCGACGACGCTTGGGAGGGCGGTGAGCAGCGTCCATTACTCGCTCCGCTTATTTAGGGGGCTCCATTTCAATAGATGGCGGCGCCTTCGATTGAAGCAAAGAATTCCGGGGGGCAGGGATCGGCCGGAAGGGGGGGAGCACGACCTCAGCGGGCGCTGCCGAAGGTTCCGGAGCCGCGCCCGAAGAGACTGGAATCACCAAACGGCGTACCGCCGCCGCATAGGCCCCAGGTGCCGATTCGCGTGGTACGGGGTCCGGGGCGGTGACCAGGGTGGCTGCCGGCGCCGACAACTAAGCATGTTGGAGCATACGCAACCCAAGCAGGGCCTTGCTTTTCTCGCGAGCTAACGCGAAAACGGGGCAAGACGAGTCCCCTTTAGAGTGAGGGCCCCTGTATTCAACGCAGCGAGCGCGATTTCGACATGATGCGGCAAGATGATCGGGCGCACCACATCTTCTACATGCACGGGCGCGAGTGCAACGAGTTGCCGTGTGGCCAGTACGTTGGCGATAGAAGCAAACAATCGGCGACGATGCTTTAATCGTTACATCATGATCCCTCCACACAATAAAGACCTTAGTAATTGGTGTCCTTTTGAACAGAACATGTATCCTGCTAGACGGCACTTGAACGACCCTCTGCTTATCTTTCCACCCAGGCCTCGTGTCCCTCCTTATTTTCACCGCACCGTACGAGGCAAGCTCAGATAGGAGGTACTCGTTAGAGAAGGCAGGGTTGACGTCTTTGATAACGCCCCAAAACTGATCCATTGAGGAACATAGTCCCACGACCGTCACGCCTCCTAATACATTGAGTGACACCAAGTCACTTGCTGCCGAGATCGTGGACACCGTGGCCGTTATCCCTATGGGACCCCCTCCCAACGTTGCCGCCGGCACAAGGTCATGGAGCGTTTTAAACACTTTCAACAGTTGTTCAGCCGAAAAGTCCGGGCGCTGGCTCTGCTGCTGCTTGCTGGGGGCTTCGGGCGGCAAAGCCGTCAAATCCTGTGGCAGAAATCGCACTGTATAAATTGGACCGGCGCCACTGTCAACCGATTCACGGAAACGCGAGAGTTCCGCTTCAGCTTTAAGCACCCGTCTAGCCGACTTCTTGTTCACAATTGTCGCAAAGCCGTATCACCGGTGCTCCGTGAAACACCCGCACTGTTAGAAGAGTCCTCCGTGTCTGAGGCAGCTCGGGCCCGTTTAACAGCAGGCTTTTGCGTAACTGAGACACCTGGTGCGGCCTCAACAGCCATTGTCTCCGCCATCGTTGTGTTGTTGTCAGCTGGGCGAGGCTGTTCTATCGGTCGAACAGCAGCATCGCCTGCACCATAGACGGGCGCCGACGTCACAGGCGACATGCAGCGCACGTCGGGTGTAGCAGACGCCACTTCGAATGGATATCCGCGCAAACCGCTGCTCTCGCCGTCCGCAACCACGAAGAAACTCGGAAAAAATGGGAAAAGCACACCGCACCAGGCACTTGGGAGCAAGGAGGAAAACTTGTCCGGGAAGACGAGGTAGGATCACCAAAACGAGGCGAATATTCACAGAGCTCTTGCGGAACACGACCGTTTGTCGCCGTAGCAGACGAACAACTGTGACAGGAGCGCCCGCCAGCCCGAATAGACAGGCCAGCAGCTCCCCCACCCTTCCCTCTAGCGAGGTTCGGAATAAAGGTACCACACTACTCCTACCCGACAATTAGACATACAGTCACCTCGCGATTCCGCGTTACACCCCGGAATATACTCTTTCCCCCGAAGGGTGGCTCGACCCACTCCAGAGCAGGGGTTCGCCACCACTGCGAAAGGCAGCAGCGGAACCAGACGGTCCTCTCGCCGGGAGGTCTGCGTTAATGTGGCTAACTCGCTCTCGTTGTGCCTATTAAGCCAAGGCAGCAGGCGTCCCAGTCAGTACCACCGGGTTGCTAAAGCCCGGGGCGTTGACCGACCGGCCCGGGTTTCGTGTGCAGCACACTTCTCTCGAACATTTAAAGTAGCCTTAAAACCCCTCGAATGGGCCATGACAAAATGACAATACGAATTCGTTGCCACTCAATCGATATCGTATGCCTCGTGACCTCGAGAAAGTTACTATTGGGAGTTTATACAGTCTGACCAACGTTTTATTGGTGCGTAAAGGTCCCCGCAGCACGCGTAACTCGCCCGCCAGCGGACTAACACCGGATAGAGAGTCATAGCTACTCCCGAATTACTGCTATTATAACAAACTGTCCTTATCTGTCTATTTGGGTTTTTGGGTTTAGTATACATAGGGAACTAAGGAGAACGCTGTTGACCCTAGTTGTACCTAATCGAATGGGGTTAGCAATTGTTTCAGTTGGTAAGCTTGCTTCTTCCCATTTCCCGTATTTTTATGAACAGAACTTACATTATTTTTTAACATATGCAATCTCATAACAGAACTTGGTAGTAAAGCTGGTGTTGCGCGCTTAGCATGCGATGTATTTGTCCAGGTGGAAAGTGGGCTCGGTATTTACGTTATTTTTGCTACGGTATTTTTCGCAACTTGCTTTTCCACAAGTATAAATCATTAAAAAAACTCAATATGCTTTAGGAACGAATGCTCCTATATATAAAAGTCATGCGAAGCTCAGCTAACGATACGGAAATGGACGTACTTTTTTTGTCTTAATAACCTTAACGCGGCTAACTTTATTATGGTGTAATCGTTGTATATCGTTACAACAGTTTTTAATAAACGCAGTGCCCAAAAAAGGAAGTTGCAAAGATACACAGTTGTGAACGCGGATATTTAACAGTAAATGTATTTATTTTATAATCCTAACAGAAAACACATGGACAGAGCAGAGCAAGTCTAATGTATCATATGAATGCGGATTTTGCGTTTCAGCGTCGGCGATCGAAGCAATATGTAGATGGCTTGATGGAAATGAGCCAATTTGAATAGTACAAGCAAACTGATGAGGCTATGCAACAAAGGTCTCACTAGCGGATGGGAAAACATGCGGATCTACCATTACCTAACATTGTTGCACGCCGTACTTTGGCTAACGGATAATGTACTTCACCAGAGTAACGGTTACCTCTTCGAGCGTTTTGACACAGAGGCCGGTTTCGACTGCATCGGCGAGCTGTCATCGGTACTCGAGCAGCACCTCTCGATGAGGGGTGTTTTACCCCGCCATGCCATGATTCTCATTCTCGGCAGTTGCGTCAAATCAATGGAGTTCGGCGCGTCTCTGGGCCACGACTTGGGCGGGACCCGCGGCGGCAAAGAATTTGACATCTCGACGGTCGGATTTAGCGTGGAGATCACTTCGAACAAACGCACGCTACAAAAGAATCTTCAAACAGGCATACTTGAGAAGATGCGTGACCATATTGGCGAAATGATACGCGTGCCGAGACCTGTCATCATCTATTTTTGTAAAGACGTCACTTTTGACACGCATCCGGAACTTTTCCTGCCGTATTCTCAGGATACAGACAGCTATAGCCAAATCCGACCTCAAATCCTATTTATGATTGGTAGCCACAAGGCGAGGCAATATCATACGTACGCTTTTGTTTGGCGATGCACTACCATGTTCGACCACGTTCTCATTGATAAGTTTCAAGTGCACTCCTACCCGGCCACGAAGCTTACTCCAATGGCTGATACTCGTCTGGCCGCAACTATTACCCGATTTGGAAATTATCACGGGTCTCGCAAACTTCAGATACGAGCTATGGACGCCGCGCTACAACCGTTGATTAAAAACATTTCACTTCGCCAACGCTTGCAGCCGAAATTGGGGTACATACGTTTTAAATTTGAATCATCTGAAAAAGCGGAAACCCACGAGTTAGAGCTAACTTATAGGGATTTCGTGTACTCATTCTACGTGTCTTGTGTTAAGCTTTTGGCAGTTGTAGAACCGTCAGAAAACGCATTCATACAATCGTTTACGTTTATGTACAGTCTACTGCTTGTGTCCACGGTATTTCTTGTTGTTATACTTTCAAGCGGAGCATCCTTTTGGGACGGACTTGTTCTGTGCTTCCAGATTTGTGGTTTTGCCCTCTCTTCTTACGAGGTTCGAGTTCCCAATGCACGTAGAGCGGCTTTAGCGTGTCGAACGATCGTTTTAGGGTTGTTTCTTGTTCTGTTCAGCTGGGTCATTGTCGGCGACTACAAAAACGAGCTCACGTCTGAGCTCCTTGAACCAGAGAGAGACATTCTTAACTTCAGTCATCTTGATCAAAGATGCAAATCACTAGACCTGTCTGTCGTCCTACGCGGCTACATGCCTTACCACATTGCTCGGAATGTCACACGTATGCAAGTCTACAATGAACTTCTGTGCGGCAAGCTAATGTGCTACCCGAATCCTGAATTGATTAGAGCTCACTTAGGCGTCCCTCTAAAGACGACACAGAACTACGAGGTCACATTTGGTTTAGTCGTTATAAAAAGTGCAAGTGAAGTAATGACGAGCCCCGTTGTTTCACGTATTCGCGAACACAACCTCCTGCCGATGACGTCAAAATATCTCGTTGCAGGGGACGCTAGTTTAGACGTTAAAACACAAATGTTCATTCGGGTAGCTTCTCAGAGCCGGTACTGGAAACCTGGGGGCAAATCGTATTGGCAATATGGAAATTGGGAACCGCACCGGCTACTGTTAGCGGAACTCCACGCTGAATACAATGTACTCATCGACACTTCAGAGCTTACTGTAGTGTTCAGACTCAATCATCTACAATGCACCTTGCTTATCTGTATTATAGCACTAGTGGTCGCTGCGATTGTTATTGAGTGGGAAATTCTTCTCAATCGTATTAGCACGATACACACAAAGTAGTATTATCATAACTCTAAAAAGCAATAGATAAACACGCATTTTATAATTTAAATGGAAGATTGGAATACCTACTGCACTGCCAGGCTACTCTAGCTTCATGTTTAACTGTAAATAAGGCTTTGTTAAGAGCCTTCCCCTTGTCAAAAGTATTCTATGCCTAAAAATGACAGCCACTATGGTCTCTCGACATAGCCAGGTGTACCCTGCTAACGTTGAGTAATGGCGGTTGTTTTTTAAAAAGTAGATTAGTGTGACAAGCTGCTTGCACGAATTACAAGTTTTGAATTGGAAAAAACGTTATCGTTGGTGTGGTCTATTTAAGGCGACTCCATATTGTCGGGTCGAATTCTCCCCTTCTCCCCCCATAGACATACAGACACCACCTGTCTCTACATTTCAGAAATTGGAAGATGAAGTCGGCTGGAACTTAGTCGCTTATGCAACAACTGGCCTAAAACTTTAAACGTTCTGACGTATGCTCGAATGCCTTTGTTTGCCCGCTGTATGGCCTTCAATGCAATGTGGTACGACGAGATGCCTTATAACTGAGTATTTTAACCATTAGAAAATAAACAGACAGATACAAATGCGTCGGCTTTTCCCGAAAGTTCGTGGATGGTTTATACAGCAGATGAACGCACACCGTTTGGCTTTGACAGCAATACCCAAGTCCACATATCAAAAACGATGAATGAGAGAAAGGGTGGAAAGTACAATAAAATGATGAATTCTGCTGCTGTATGGTTCAGACCTAAATCTATACGTTAATTTGTACATTAATACATAAGAAAGAGAACGTAGCAAAACACGAATATGTCAACCAATCAATTGTACCCAGAGGAAGGAATGCCCTCATGCACATATAGACTAGTAGATTGTTGTTGTTATGCGGCACAGCTAGCACTTTTCTCGAAAACAGCAAGAAACAACGAGTTGCCTTCCAAAATTAGATTTCAAAAATGCGTTTAACTTAAACATTAAACGTCGTGAACAACTCATTTGCCTGGAGGATTGCACGTCGTTCACATGATTCAAAACGACTTTGCTTCTATTGTAATACCCTTGTTCAATAAGGATGATATGATATGATAATAAACGAGGGCACCTTTTGACAGAGGGTTCCAAGCATGCCCCGGTCCTCCACCCAATGATGCATCAAGCACATAGCAGATCAACTCCCCTGACGTTCGGTGATGTTGAAATTAGGTCATTAGCCGGTTGTCAGCAGAGGGACGTAGCGACCTGTCTTGCGTTTAACTTGATTTTGCATCAGTACGCCAAGCATCCAGGGGCTCTCTGTTCTACCTCGACGATGGGCTTTCTGCTTCGGCACGCAATGGGAGTGCAAACGATTTTTACGTACTACAGGCCTCACCTGCCTTATCTTCGCCATCAGAGACTTTGGACCTTGACGAACAGATGAGGAGAGCCTTGGAAAACATTCTTGGCATGACGCTCGATGTTAACGCATGATGAGGAACAGGTCACTAGGCAGAAGGATTGGGACTAAATCGCCACTCAAGCTACCGACTTAACTCTTCTGTCGACATGCGAGTTAGATGTTGGCAGCAAGCAGTTGCATCCGACGCCGCCGGAGCGTGGCTCGGAGCGTGTTTCCGTCCGAGCTAGTCGGCAGTAAGCTGGTCGACAACCAGTTCCGTGCCACCAGTGGCGTCTCGACTTGCCATTGCCATGTCTGAGAGAAAGGAATGTCCGTGTAGAGGAACGGCGGATGAACGCGGCCTGCACTAAGCTGGCCGGGCTTACGCAGGGCCGCCATGATGCCATCAATGACATCCTAGGGCGCGCTTGCAGACAGGCCAGCTACCGCGTCACACTGGAGCTTATGGAGTTATATAATTATTATCTTAGTAATAGAGACATTTATTCATTGTAATTAATCACCGACGGTGGGAACATGACAATTGGGTCCCTGCGAACGTGTGCACGTTTACGAAGGGTCCAATGTAGGAACCAACCATCTCTGGAGGGTTCCCCGGACCGAAGCCGCGTTGCCCCGTTGCACATCCAGCGACAGACGCTGTCTGAGAAATTCGCCCGCTCGCCTATCACCGCTGGCTAGAGCTAGTCGCTTCATGACCTTCTGTAGCAAACCGCGAGTGGACGGACCCGGCCCGCCAAGTGTCTCGAAGGCAAGTGGGTAGAACCCGTACGGGTACCCGATGTTCTGGTATTTTCTTACCTTACCTGCCTCGGCGAGAGCTGAAGCATATCCGGCCCGGGCCGCGCCAGCACTAACCATTGAAGGGGCTAATGAGTCAGTAACTGTCGCGTCCCAAACCAGCATGCAACCGCTCTCGAACGGGGTTAAGGTCAGACCGTCGGGTCTCTTTCCGCCTTCCCTATCCAGTCCGACGGGTTCCAGGACGCACGGTAGGCCACTAGAGCGTAGTGCTCTGCTGAAAGTTTCGTTCAGAGCTTGGTGTCGGGCTCGCCTGCCTGCGCTGACGATACAGGATAGCCCGTGGCGTCCATCCGGCTGGACGGCGTCCCCGCAGACGCAGGTATGAGCGTGCACAAGGTCCGTCCCCAAACGAAGTCCGACCGCGATTCTCACCGACTCGTCATCTAGGAGTGTCCCGATCCGAGCACAGGGTATGGCGTGGAGCCATGCGCCCGCCCCTTTAGAGGAGACGGCGCGCAGCCTGGCCCTATCAGCGTCTGTGGCGCTTTCCGCGATGAGATTTTCAACCCTTTGCTCATGTAAAGCCGCCGACCCATCTCTCTGGCGTCCAGCTTCGGCGGGCTCGTGGCCGCACAGGGCAACTGCTCTACGGCGGCTTGTTTCTAAGCGATCTTCTAGGTCCGTAAGAGCGACTGAATCGAGAAGTAATTTAGCTTGTTGTAAAGACCTGTGGAGGGAAGCTACCAGAGCTACCTCCGATAGGACAGTAGCATCAGGCAACCCAAGACCACCCCAAAGAACGGGGAGTAGAGCTTGTTGACGTGCTTCTGCCGATAGACTGAGATTCAAAAGAGCCTCAACCGTAGTAAGCACGCTGTCGTTTAGTCGCTCAAGGAGTCCCGGAGCAAGCGAGCAGTCTGCACCTCGAAACAGGTGATTGAGACGTAGGGCCGAAAATGAAGATCTCAGAAGAAAAAGGCCCCGGTGAGATCCTACCAAAGGAATGCGTGACATCGCATGCTCTAGTTTTTCTATCCACCTTTCGAGAGCTGCCGGAACTCCCTCTGGGAATAGGGGGACGCCTAGTAACTCCAGATCCGTGCCAACAGTCCTGCATCGTGGGAGAACCTCTAGCACCTCAGAGTCGGTAGCACCTCCTACGACATGAACCTCGCAAGTCGAGCTTGACCACAAGGGTGGCTCCGGAACGAGACTCCAAGAAGGACCGAGTTGAATGCACCGCGGCCTCGCATCCTCCCGGTGTCACAAACCCGAGCTGATGACAACCAAGAGCACCTGATACTTCCGCCTTGTTTTCAAAAATGCAGATCTTTGCCGCCAGCCTTCGGATTACGGATGAGCATGCGATGGGCCTCACACCACCATCTTTCTTCTTGAGGGCAAAAAGTCGGGCGCCGAAGATAAGGGGTCGCCAGTCGGGGAAAGGCGATCCCCATCGAAGAAGATCGACGACCTTGGCCAGGGCAGCCGCGAGCCGGTCTGCGGCAGCCCCTAGAGCGGGGGACAACAGGTCTTGTAAGAGCCGGGGTCTGATGAAATCCAGGCCAGCTGCTGAACTACGAGAAAACGTTTGTATGGCAGACCGGACGCTCTCGCCTGATGTAGTTGATGGCAGGAGCACGTGAGGAGGGCTAGGCCATGTTAGGAAGGAGGGCGCGAGAGGGTGCTTGTCCAGCAGCACGGCTGTCTCGCTGGGCTTCTGCGCTAGCGTGTCTTCTGAGATCAAGACCCTAGCCGCCGAAGAAACGTCGCCTTCCGAGAGCTTGGTAATGGCTAGCCGGACGGTGTCGACCGTCCGCTGCCGTGAAGGTTGGTTTGGGACGGGGCTACCGCTAAGGTCAAACCGTTTTCCATCAGTAAAATCGCGGAGGTTCTTCCGGACGATAACCGCCAACGAGCGGTCATCTTTCCCACCATCGGGAAGGCGGAGGACGACGGGCGCGAAAGAGAACAGAGCGAGCCAGGCAGTACTGTCGTTGTTATCTGCGACTGAGCACAACACCTTAGTGAACACTTCGGCAACTTGCCTACGTACTGATTTCGGCAAGATGCGGACCAACCGCCAGCGGCGAGTGACAACTTGAATGACACTGATTAACTGATCCGCGGTAAACCGAGCGTTCGAGCGCTCTGACTCGTCGACTATGTTATGGGCACCCCCTCCGTGCTTCACCGTAATGTGTCGATGCAGGCCTCTTCGTGTAAACGTAAGTGCGCAAGTTGGACAGGGGACTCTATTAGGGTCCGACTGCCCGGACCGCGGGCTGGCGAGCCCGTGGTAAGGCCCGTTGTCTTCATGATCTGTCATTATAAGGCGAGACCTTTTAACTTGCCCACTACGGAGAGCAGCCTCATTGGAGGTCGCAGCACCTACTCCAGTGATCTTAACACCACGGATAACTCAGGCCTGATTCAATGGCGTTAACTTTATTTTGTTGTGCAGCCGCTATTATTATTATTATATTTATTATTATTATTATTATTATTATTATTATTATTATTATTATTATTATTATTATTATTATTATTATTATTATTATTATTATTATTATTATTATTATTATTGTTATATTAGTATTATTATTATTATTATTATTATTAAACCACTCGCGGTTTGCTACAGAAGGTCGGGAAGCGACTAGGTCTAGCCAGCGGTGATAGGCGAGCGGGCGAATTTCTCAGACAGCGTCTGTCGCTGGATGTGCAACGGGGCAACGCGGCTTCGGTCCGGGGAACCCTCCAGAGATGGTTGGTTCCTACATTGGACCCTTCGTAAACTGGCACACGTTCGCAGGGACCCAATTGTCATGTTCCCACCGTCGGTAATTAATTACAATGAATAAATGTCAATTATTATTATTATTATTATTATTATTATTATTATTATTATTATTATTATTATTATTATTATTATTATTATGTCTTATTGCTGCTGCTTCTCAAGTGAAACACAGCTGTTATTGGCATTGCGGTGGCTATGTTCTAGCATCAACATTTAGTTAAGCGGCCGTTAGAATTCGAATTTGAATGACAGCGGCGTGCCGCTGAAGCCTACGGACCGTTACGCGGATGGTTTCGTTTTGCTTCATCATGACGTGTGGATCTTCACAGCCTCATGGCTGCTCGTGCGTCTGTCGCATGGCGACACACAGTACACCAAACTGATCACTAAGTTACAAACATTACTCTGGTATGCAACTCCCTGGGTTTACCATCCTGCACACACACGAATGGACGTGTTTCCTCAGAGCTCGATGTGCACACGTCCGCACTTCTTGGCGTCCGCCACCGCTCTCCCTACTAGAGATACTTATACATAGTGATGGTAATGAAAAATATTTGTATTATTGTAGTTTATTTTTCGTAAATGCCTGAGAAATGTTATTTGCATAGTAATATTATATTATGCAGTCGCTAACAAAAGAGCCGTACTAATATGGTAAAAGTAGTAGGGGCTAAATTAGGGTCTCCGCTCTGGATCATGGCGTACGATCACGTTCGGAGGCTCTGCAGACTATTCAAGACAGTATCTATATGCGGGCAACATTGTGGTTTATATCACCTCCAACAATGCGATAGAGCAGTTCCGTTGTCTCGGCTTTTGGAACCGTGATGAATACACGTATATGTAAATGTATGTTCTCTCTGTACGCGCAATATTGTCAACCAACCATCGGTTAATAAAGCTAAGTACACCTATTTTTTTCATCCGTATGGCATTCACATTTGTTATTATGAGAAGGGACAGTGCAAAACATCGTGCTGCGCAGTCCAGCAATATAAATAACAAGCGGCCACCTGCGCAAAGGGGTCTTGGGCGCCAAGATATGCCACACATTCCTACTTTGTTGCGGATGTGTCAACTATCAATTATGTCAAGACGTTTACTGAGAAATGATGGGCAAATAGTACGAATATTATGGAACAAAGACCCTTCGGAGAGGACACTTTGCTGTGGTTGAGACATTTCCTGCCATAGCGTGACTAACACCGGGCGCAAGGAAATTGACAGTTCCCACAACGATTTTCAATAATAATATACATTTATTGACTGTAAAGAAAGCTGTTTGCAATGCTCTTCGTCAAGATCGCTCTTCAGTTAAAATGGATATTGTCTGTGGCCATGATACGTGGGCTAACAGCGAGAACGTCTCAACGGCGGATCTATCGGACGAGTGGGGGGCGGGGTTTGCATTCTCGGTACTCCCCACCTCAAATGTTGTACAGTGTCAACAAATACTACGACCGACCGTGTCGCTGTTGACATAACATGTAGGACTATGAAGCACAAAATAATAGGTGCATGCTTTGCGCTGACTGGTGAATCTGCCGAATTAATACGTCAGATGGAAGAAATCTGTAATGATTTGAAAAACTAGTAGGAGTCGACTATCCATTCAGTCGACTTAACATCACTTTCCAAATAAATGTATTACTAAATAAAATAATAATAATAATAATAATAATAATAATAATAATAATAATAATAATAATAATAATAATAATAATAATAATAATAATAATAATAATAATATAAAATAATAAATATATTACTTAATTTTAGGGTTACAGGGAAATGTGATTAACTAACTACACTAGGGCTTGTGAGGAGCGCTACCAGTCGAGCTTATGCTCGAGGCAGCCCCTTATAGTGTCCATTATTGCTGCCGCATTGCTGCGCTGAACCGTCAGAGGTAGCCGGTGAAGTAGAAAGTTAAGAGTTCTTTTCCCCTGTTGCCAGTTCAATACGTTGACCGATCTTCTATAAAAGCAACCAAGCCTTAGGGCCGGGTCCCTGGGTGTCTGAAATACTAGCGGCACGAAAATGAACTCGTTGGCGAGCTGGGCATTTGTTTTGGTCTTTAGACGTTCAGTGCCGCTGGCATCACAAATGCACTGGCCTCCAAGTTTAAGGGGGGCGAGTGTGTCGGTGAGCGTCGCATTCCAAACAAGCGCCCTTCCGACTATTATTGGATAGTCGTTTTGCGCTAGGAGGTTAGGATAAGGCAATATAAACCAGCCTTCAATAAATAGGCATCCATTCAATTTCGAACCTAAACTCTGCGTAACTTGGGATTATATGACACTGAAATTTATTCTGACGATTCGACAGTCTTTCCCAGGGCTGAATTCGGAATCCGAAAAAAATCGGATTTTGACACCATTGCTGCCAACTTGACAATAACTGGCTGGTCATAATTTTTCTTCGAATGCATCCAAACCCCCGTCCTCCCGTCTGGCTTTTTCAGCGTTAGCCTCTCACTCCGAATTAAAGCAGTCGCAGGGTACTGTACGCGGTATCTTCGGCCTCAGTCAGATTATTTCACTAGCAGTTAGTGGACAACCTGACATGAGCCACAAAAAAACTGGCTGCTTACTCGTATTGGCTTACAAAGGACTCGTTCCATGTATGATGAAAAAACGCACGGCAGGCGCGTAAAACTCTACAAAGTTACAAGAACGCGAAGAATCTGGTTATACATGTAGATAAAAAGAAGGGTATTCAATTCAGGGCACTGGCTGTCAAGTATGGGTTTCATCTTCAGAGAAACCCTGTAAAAAATGTAGAATACTTGATCTAACTTGACTACTAAGTTGCGTTTTACGCCACATGTCAGGAAGTTAATCAGAGTTTTATGTCATTACATAGTATCCAAACGCCAGTGCGGCTGCCTTTATAAGCAGCCTTACAGCTATTTAATATCAAGATAGACTGCACAGCAGCATATACGATGCAAGTGATATGGCCTTACTTAAGCCCATGCGGCTGAAACATCTCTCTTCAGAAGGTGACTTTGCAGCGAAGCTAAAATCTGGCACGCACTGAGGCGTTTAGGCAGCACATTAAGAACTGGGAGACGAAAATGGGCGATGCGTGCATGACCTGGCTACCATGCAACTGGTGAATGTACTTGTCGACGTTGCAGCGAGCAGTGCACGGCGTATCATCATAAAAGAAACAAACCGTGTAATACAACAAAATACAATACCTGCTTGATCAACAAAACAAACATATATATATATATAGAGAGAGAGAGAGCGAGAGAGAGATCGTCGGCATTATACTATATCCAGCACATATCCCGAGGGTTGGCCCTCAAAAGCACACTGTTTACTCTCAGATTCGAGGCGACGACAGTAATCATTCTGTTTGCTCTATGTAGTTCGCTTGTGTGGTCAGCTCCTGTGACTTATTCCTTTCCCTCCCGCACCGTGCCGTTCCTAAAGGTCCCCCGTTGGAAGCGTGTACCTTTCTATTTGTCGCGTGTGTCTCAAGTCGCGCCTGCCTATTGCGAGTTACACCGTCGCTGTACCATTCAATCGATTCGTCCATGACGATCAACGGCATGATACGACAAGTAACTGACAGGCTCATAGGCACTGGCTAAGTGGTTTTTGTGGGCATGTCTGTGTGCGTGCTTATGTATATGAGTGTGAATGCAATATCTGAAGAGGGGTGCCAGCATATATTGGGTGGGTGCCACCATTGGGCGATGGCTGGCCCGCGTAGCTGGCCGCGTCTCTCTAAAAATCCATCGTTCGTCACACGACTCGAACTCTCGTAACACTTGTCCGCATCCGCAGCCGAAACGCCACCCAAACCTTCGTCGCTGGTAGTGCATGCTTGGTTCAAACGCCGCCGCGAAATGGTGCGTATGCATACAGAGTAGTAATAACAATGAACATTTTGATTACTGTCAAAGTACCATTATTGCCAAATAAAGAGGGTGGATGAGAATTGTAGGACTAATTTAACAACTATGTTGGACATACCATCTATAGTCCACACAGTAGTGACGGTGGGCCATTTTGATGTATCGAGTCGACCACGCGCCTGGCAAAAACGTCGTCTATGTTCTCTATGCGCGCGATGGCTTTAGGGTTCATCGAGCGGCGACCTTTGAGTAAACGTCAAGAAAACGGTGATGGGCAATGTTGGTCCGCTGAACCTGAGCCAAGGGACTAATCTTTAAAGCCATTAAAATCATATTTATCAACTGTATTGTGAGCACATCCCACTCAGCCAAGAGACAGTTACTTAGATTCATTGGCCAACCGGCCTAAACAAGCTGTAAACAGGATTTCTCAAACGTAGGCAACACTCAACACACACTCACTCCTGTGAAAAGAAATCGTTAAAACCGTGCATTACACGAATCAAATTTATGATCTATGTGTGTACGCATTTTGTACCTCTGTCGTCTTTTTTCCGTTATTTTTCAATTGTTCGCTTAGTACACATGGGTTCAAACAATTGTTATGTTTATTCATGCTGCACCATAGACTATTGTCATTAATTGATTGCAGCAAGTGTTTGTGCCTTCGCCGAAAATTTGGGGAATTCAACTTTGTGACATCGTGCACCTCTGTGAAATAAAACGCTTGTAGAGCATGCTGGTTATTCTGGGTATCTCTTCTCTATCACGTGTGTAAACGTGGTCTTCCTTCAGACACACAACGGCGCATTTAGGGACCGAAATTATCATATCATTTTCGGCGCACCAATCGGAGATGAAGTCAATTCATGTTTTGTGTAATATCTCTTTCTTGCTATTTGTGCCAAATGGCTCATAAAGTTAAGACTCGTCCGTGTAGAGTTCGCAATTAATGGTTCCGGGTATAACATTTTTAAGATCTAAGATGATTATGCAGAATAATATTGGGCCTAGACATGATCCCTGAGGCACGCCCGAGGGACACACTCCATACCGACTAAAACGGTTGTTGACCCGCACACAAAACCTTCGATTCGTTAGATTATCTGATAGTCATGAAAGAGTGTGCTTGCCTATGTTTAGGCAATTCGTTTCTGTAAAAGTTTTTAATTTATTTAAGGTTTACTTTGTCGAGTGCTTTCGAAAAATCAAAGTAAACACAATAAAATGATTTTTTTGTTAATATAAAAGGCTTAAAATTTGGACCATTTTAACTAGTTGCGTTCCTGTGGATTTACCCTTAGTAAAATCATGTTGCTGCACGTCAAGCACTCCCTCAGGCTGTAGGAAACTAAATATATGATCCACAAGTCATTTGTCAAATAATATACACGTTAAAATATACACGGTATAACATTTGAATTGGATCTCTTTTTATGTGTGCATATTTACAGATTGTCGAAAAAAAATCAGGCACAACACCATTTTCGTAGGACCTAGGATAAATTAATGAGAGTGGCTCAGTTATAACATGCGCCCCTTTTTTTTATAAAATAATGGAGGGCTACAGTCTGGGGTGAGGCCACATTTAAATGGGAGTTGATGTATTATAATATTATATTCCGACACAAATAAATACGGGCACTTTGATGACGTTGGCGGGAAGAAAGTAAGTGCTTTCGTTGGACCTGTTTGGGCCATGTAAACAGAGAGAAATATTTTTTTTAAAGCATCCGCCTTGGAGATATTATCAGTGATAACCCCGTCCCCCACGCTGACTGGGAACTGCTTGCGCATAACATCAAACAGTCAGGGGGGGGGGGGGGTATTCATGGAACAAGTGTCAGCTTTGCTATGATTTGGTCGTATTCGCCCTTAATTATATCCTGCCTCCTCAATAGGAGGATATTCGAAATCGAATAAAAGATTAAAAGACATTGCGTTATGGTCCGAGGGCATCGGGGATTTGAAAACAGACATACTTTAAATTATTCTTGGATTGGAAGTAAGAACCAAATCAATCAATGTTCCCCTGGAGTCTTCGTTTAGTGTATATGTTGAGGATGTTTCATCCGACAGATGACTAGATCAATCAATCAATTAAAACTTAAACGTCGTTCTAACTAATATACAAGCACCACCTCCTCGAAAGCCTTGATCACACCAGAGTACTGAATACCTATTATCACAGCTCAATTCACTATTTGTAACATGTTTTCCATCTACACCTAACCATGCTTCAGTTGGAAAAATGATATCATTAATATGTAGGGCGGTATTTAAATTGAGCAACTGAACACGGTAATTCTTTCCAATCAAGCGTGAATTTACATGCGCCCATTTGGCCATCCGCCGTGCAAACAATTCGTTTACGAGCTCGCACCGCGGGCCACGGCTTTTGAAGTGGTTGACCGCTGGTTATTGGAGCGTACATAAAAAAATGCCCTAGCAGTTCGCATTTGCTTAGTTGACGTAGAGAGGAGACGCCTGCAAAGTAAGTCAATACCAGAAAGAACATCACCTAACACGCTTTGATGGAACCTGATCCGAAAGCCTATTAGAAACGTGTCTTAGGTGCCTTCCACTAACTTTCTGTATTTAGACAGATGGGGCTTCCAGAGAGGAGAGCAGTATGTACGTTTGGGAAGAACAAAATATTTATAAAGGTATACCACATTTGTCACGAGTCGGGCAGCCATGCCCGGCGACTTCCCCAGGTACATGGGGGGTCAATGCGCATGTTGGCCAGGGATGGTTCAATATCGGCCATCCAATCTATCTAAGCGCGCAAGCAAGAAAGGGCAAGCATTGTGAAATTGCAGTTTGCCCAAGAACCCATAATCGAATTGAGATAACACGGGGTGTTACTGCTACTGGGAAAATAAACTCGCGGTACCAACCGAATTTACTCTACTAGAAGGTCTCTTAGTTTGTTGTATACGGCTTGTATACAACAAACTAAGAGTCTTTTGTCTTGTGACAGGAGCGCGCGCCAGCCCGAATAAATAGGCCAGCGGCTTCCCCACCCTCCCCCCTATCGAGGTTCGGAATGGAGGTACCACACTATTCCTACCCGACAATTAGGCATACAGTCACCTCGCGATTCCGCGTTACACCCCGGAATATACTCCCCCCCCCCCCCCCCCCCCCCGTGAAAAGTCTTGCGGGAGTGCTTGCTAGCCCTAATAGACAGGCCAGCAGATCCCCCGCCGTCCCCCCTATCGAGATTCGGCATGGAAATACCACACTACTCCTACCCGACAATTAGACGCGATTACCTCGCGATTCCGCGTTGCACACCGGAATATACTCACCCCCTCCCGAAGGGTGGCTCGGCCTACTCCAGAGCAGGGGTTCCCCGCCGCTGCGACGGGCAGCAGCGGAGCCAGATGGTCCTCTCATTGGGAGGTCTGCCTTCGTGTAGCTAACTCGCCCTCATTTTGCCTATTAAGCCATGGCAGCAGGCGTCCCAGACGAAACCACCGGGTTCCTAAAGCCCGGGGCGTTAACCGTCCGGCCCAGGTTCCATGTGCAGCACACTTTCCCCGTACACTCATAGTAGCCTTAAAACCCCTCGAATGGGCCGCGACAAAATGACAGTATAAATTCGTTGCCACTCAGTTAATATCGTATGCCTTGCCACCCATGCCAACAAAAATTTGCAAATGTTCGTGTTCGTTTCATGTGGTCCTCGGGTCTTGTGACTGCTTAAAATGATCAAAATGACTACTATTATAACAAACTGTCTTTATCTGTCTATTTGGGTATTTGGCTTTAGTATATATTATTTTTTTAACGGATTTTTGTTTATTTATCTATGAATATTATGGAACTAAGGAGAACGCTGTTGACCCTAGTTGTACCTAGTCGAATGGGATTAGCAATTGTTTCAAGCTTGGTAAGCTTGTTTCTCCCTATTTCCCGTATTTTTATGACAACAGAATTCACAGTTTTTTTAACATATGCAATTTCATAACAGGTAGTAAAGCTGGTGTTGCGCGTCTAGCCTGCGGTGTATTTCTCCAGGCAGAAGGTGGGCTCGGTCTTTACGGTTTTTTGCTACGGTATTTTTCGCGACTTTTTTTTGCACTAATACAAATCATTAAAAAAACTCAGTATGCTTTACGAACGAATATTTTGAATCGGCATATATTCTCATTTTCCTTCCACTAATTATATAGTTATTTAATACTACATTTGGCTGACTTACATGGAAAGATAGATTATTGTGCAGCAAAACAGATATGTACGACGGCCGAAGAAAATCCAAATAATTTTACCAACTTCGCTGCCGCGATTAACTCAGTTTACAAAAAAGAAGCTGCAAAGATACACAGCTGTGAAAGCTGATATTTAACAGCAAATTCCTGCATTTTAGAATCATAACAGGAAACACATAAACTTAATAGAGGGAGTCTAATGTATCAAATAAATGCGAATTTTGAGTTTCAGCGTCGGCGATCGAAGCAATACGTAGATGGCGTGATAGAAATAACCCAATCAAAATAGTAAAAGCAAACTGATGAGACTGTTCGACGAAGGTCCCACTAGCGGATGGGAAAACATGCGGGTCTACCATTACCCAATATTGTTCCTCGCCGTACTTTGGCTGACGGATAATAGACTTCACCAGAGCAACGGATACCTCTTCGAGCGCTTTGGCACGGAAGCCGGCTTCGACTGCATCGGCGAACTGTCGTCGGTACTCGAGCAGCACCTCTCGATGAGGGGCGTTTTACCCCGCCAAGCCATGATTCTGATCCTCGGCAGTTGCGTCAAATCAGTAGAGTTCGGCGCGTCTCTGGGCCACGACTTGGGCGGGACCAGCGGCGGCAAAGAATCTGACATCTCGGCGGTCGGATTCAGTGTGGAGAGTATTCCGAACAAGCGCGCGCTACGAAATGATCTCCAGGCAGGCCTACTTAAGAAATTGCGTGAACATATTGGCGAAATGATACGCGTGCCGAGACCTATCATCATCTATTTTTGTAAAGACGTCAATCCTAACACGCATCCGGAACTTTTCCTGCCGTATTCTCTCGATGCGGACAGCTATAGCCAGATCCGACCCCTAATCCTATTTATGATTGGTAGCCACAAGGCGAGACAATTTCATACGTACGCCTTTGTTTGGCGATGCACTACCATGTTCGACCACGTTCTCATTGATAAGTTTCACGTGCATTCCTATCCGGCCACCAAACTTACTCCAATCGCTGATACTCGTCTGGCCGCAACTATTGACCAACTTGGAAATTTTCACGAGAAAGAGTCCCGCATACTACGAATAAGAGCTATGGACGTCGCCCTGCAGCCACTCATTAAAAATATCTCACTTCGAAAACGCTTTCAGGCTCATCTGGAGTATATACGCTTCAAATTTGAAGCATCTGAAAAAGGGAAAACCCACGAGCTAGAGCTAACTTATAGGGATTTCGTGTACGCATTCTACGTGTCTTGTCTTAAGCTTTTGGCCGTTGTGGAACCGTCGGAAAACGCGTTCATACAATCGTTTACGTTTATGTACGGCCTACTGCTTGTGTCGACGGTACTTCTTGTTGTTATACTTTCAAGCGGAGCATCCTTTACGGAGGGGCTCGTTCTCTGCTTTCAGATTTGTGGATTTGGCCTCTCCTCGTACGAGGTTCGAGTTCCCAGTACACGTAGAACGGCTTTAACGTGTCGAACGATCGTTTTAGGGTTGTTTCTTGTTCTATTCAACTGGGTCATTGTCGGCGACTACAAAAACGAGCTCACGTCTGAGCTCCTTGAACCAGAGAGAGACATCCTTAACTTTAGCTATCTTGATCAAAGATGTGAATCACTAGACCTGTCTGTTGTCCTACGCGGCTACATGCCTTACCACATTGCTCGGAATGTCACACGCATGCAAGTCTACAATGAACTTCTGTGCGGCAAGCTAATGTGCTACCCGAATCCTGAATTGATTAGAGCTCACTTAGGCGTCCCTCTAAAGACGACACAGAACTACGAGGTCACATTTGGTTTAGTCGTTATTAAAAGTGCAAGTGAAGTAATGACGAGCCCCGTTGTTTCACGTATTCGCGAACACAACCTCCTGCCGATGACGTCAAAATACCTCATTGCAGGGGACGCTGGTTTGGACGTTAGAACACAAATGTTCATTCGCGTAGCTTCTCAGAGCCGGTACTGGAAACCTGGGGGCAAATCGTATTGGCACTATGAAAATTGGGAACCGCACCGGCTACTGTTAGCGGAACTCCACGCTGAACACAATGTACTCATCGACACTTCAGAGCTTACGGTAGTGTTCAGACTCAATCATCTACAATGCACCTTGCTTATCTGTATTGTAGCACTAGTAGTCGCTGCGATTGTTATTGAGTGGGAAATCCTTCTCAATCGTGTGAGCGTATTGTTTAGACCATCAGGCCGTTCTACTAAAATCAGCTCTACAATTCAGCAAAACGAGCTTGCACCTAAGAGATACAGTTCCTAACACCCAGTTGCCGCTCACGTATCCAGAGCACCAGGAAAAGATGAATCAGCACAATTAACATACTTTAACTATTTTCCGACGTCCGTGGTTTAAGCACTGTCCACTGCGCATGATACACACAAAGTAGTGCTATCATAGCTCTAGAAAACATTCAATAAACCAGCATTTTAAAATATCAAAGAAAAATTGGGATACCTACTGCACTACCAGGCTGCTGCTATAGATTCATGTTTAACTGTAAATGAGGCTTTCTTAAGAGCCTTCCCCTTGTCTAAAGTATTCTATGCCCAAAAAATTACAGCCACCACGGTCTCTCGGCCTAGCCAGGTAGAGAAGACTCTGCTAACAATTAAGTTAAGTATTTGCGGTTGTTTTTTAAAGTAGATTAGTATGACAACATGTTTGCATGAATTACAAGTTTTAAATTGAAAATATAAATAACGTTCTCGTTGATGTGGTCCCTTTAAGGCGATGCCATATTGTCGGGTCGAATTCCTCCCCCCATACACATACAGACACTACCTGCCTCTGCATTTCGAAAATCGGAAGTTGAAGTCGGCTTAACTTAGTCGCTTATGCAACCACTGGCCTAAAACTTGAAACGTTCTGACGTATGCTCAAATGCCTTTGTTCGCCGGGCGAACTGCATCAATGCAATGCGGTACGACGGAATGCAATATAACTGAGTATCTTAACTAGTAGAAAATGAGGACAGACACAAAAACGTCGGCTTTTTCTGAAAGTTCGTGGGTGGTTTATACAGCAGCTGAACGCACACAGTTCGGCTTTAGCGGCAAGACCCAAGCCCACAGATCAAAAACAATGAATAAGAGAAAGGTGCAAAGTACAATTGAAGAATGAATTCGGTGCTTTATAGTTCAGACTTAAATATATACGCCTGTTTTGTTAATTCATAAAAACGAGGAACGTAGCAAAACACGGATATGGTTTTTCATTCCTACGAACGGGAAATTAGTAGCGTACAAGTATGGCATATTTTTATTCATACGAACGATCAATGTTGTGTTGTACTTAGTAAAGTACAACGAAACTAACGAAACTTGTTTTAAAAGTAACAGAGTATAGGAGTATTTTAAATATTTAGCATTTAAAGATTTGGCGAAGCGCTGGCGAAATTGCAGCTCTAAAAGGGGGTCCAAGAATAGTCGTACCCAAAAGAGGTAAAGTCCTTATGTACATGCAGACTAGTAGATTGTTTTTGTTATTGTTATGCGGTACAGAACGCATTTTTCTCGAAAGCAGCGAGAAACAACTAAAAACTTCCAAAATTAGATTTAAAAAATTCGTGTAACTTAAACAAGCAGGGGCTCCTCGTGACAGAGGTTTCCAAGCATGCCCCGGTACTCTATCCAATGGTGCACCAAGCACATAGTAGCCCGACTCCGCTGATGTTCGGTGAGGTTGAAATCAGGTCATTGGCCGGTTGTCAGCAGGGGGACGTAGCGAGCTGTCTTGTGTTTAGCCTGCTTTTGAATCAGTACGTCAAGGGGCTTTCTGTTCTACCTCGACTATGGGCATGCAATGGGAGTACAAAAGATGTTTACGTACTATAGGTCTTATCTGCCTTATTTTCGCCGTCAGAGACTTTGGACCTTGACGAACAGGTGAGGAGAGCCTTGGAAAACATCCTTGGCATGACGCTCGATGATAATGATTGAACGCAGGCAAACCTATCGGTCCGGCTGGGTGGAATAGGCATTTGCTTGGCCACGGACTGGCCTACCTTCCTTGCCTGCCTCGTCACATAGCTGCGCCCCTGTAGTGGCCGCTACTGACGGCGGGCTCATCAGCCACCAACAAGACAATGTTCGGATCTGCGACGCGCGTCTGTCTGGTCGTCCTTATGAGGAACAGGTCACTAGGCAGAAGAAGTGAGGCCAAATCGCCACTCAGGCTACCCACTTAACTCTTCTGTCGACATGCGAGTTAGATGTTGGCGGCATTAGACTATAAGTTGCAGTTGCATCCGACGCCGCCGGAGCGTGGCTTGACGTGTTTCCGTCCGAGCTAGTCGGCAATAAGCTGGCCGACGACCAGTTCTGTGTCGCCAGTTGCTTCAGACTTACCATTGCCATGTTTAAGAGAAAGGAATGTGCGTGTGCTGGAACGGTGTATGAACGCAGCCTACACCGGCTTAGATGCACTAAGCTGGCCGAGCTTACGCAGGGCCGCTACGATGCTACCGATGTCATCCTAAGGCGCACTTTCAGACAAGCCGGCTACCGCGTCACACTGGAGCCAATGAAGTTATATAATGATTATCTTAGTAGTAGTGATACATATACATAATGATAGTAATCAACCCTTGCGCCAAACAATATTTTTATTGTTGTAGGTGATTTTTCGTAAATGTCCGAGAAATGTGATTTGCATAGGAATAGTATATTGTGCAGTCGCTACTAAAGAGAGCCGTTGCATCCCGTACTTTTTTTTGTTCTGGGAGGTTTCGGGAATGCATGATGCACATGCGCCACTAGCAGCCTGCGTGACTAGTGTGAGACTCGCAAACCCACTAAACCCGGATTCCTCCCCACCCCCCCAGGCTCGGTATTACTTTGGCATTACATCGAAGCCGTGGGAGAGACGTCTCTGCCGTTCTCCTTCAATCAGCTTTATCCCTGACTATCATCCCGCATGTCTACCTGCGGTTAGATAGGGGGATGCCATTTTGTAATCCGTCCTGTGAGGGTGCGTCGAGACCATGAGGGCCTGGCTGCTCCCCACCCCCTCCTCCCTCTCTCGGCTCCTCGTCTCGACCACTCTCCCGAGAGACCCGCTCAAACCTCTCCCGCCTGGCCGTTTCCTTGGCTGTCTTGAGTGTCAAAACGGCGTCGAACAAGTTCGTCGCCTCCATCCATGCCTCCGCCGAGGTCATCATATGGGCGACCACCTCCTTGATAAGTCGGCCTCTCACAGCGGTTGGTGCTGGGTCCCGTGCTTCCCTGCATCCCGTACTAATATGGTGTTAGTAGTAGGGGCTACATTAGGGTTTCAGCTCTGGAACACGGCGTACGACCACGTACTGAGGTGCTGCAGACTGGAGGGCGTTCGAAAGGTCGCTTATGCGAATAACATGGCCATACTGGTCACAGGGTGTGAGGGGAACACGCTACAAAAATGGACACAAGTTGCCATTGATATGTTAACGACTAGATGGCAGGGCATGACTTCAAGTTAGCCATAGAAAAAAGCAACACGGTACTTCTTACGCGCCGAAAAAGACACGGAGACATTCGTGTAGCACTGAACGGGAAGAGAATCAGATCGTTGTAGCGATAGACCCTCTCAGGTAACGTGCACATTGATAAATGGACTGAAAAGGTAAAAAACAGGCAAATAGCCTATGTATGACCCGTAGTACTAACGTGTACAATCGTGTTTGTTTTCCGTGTTGCTTGGATCTTGTGACTACTTAATGTGATAAAAATGTTTATTGTAATAACCACGTGGGTTTATCCGTCTATTTGGTATTTCCATTATATTCTAACCTACGTAGTTTTACCACAGAGCTTAGTAGTAAAACGGGTGGTGTGCGTCTAACGTACGAGGCACTTGACCAGGCAGAAGGGAAGCTCGTTTTCTACGGTATTTCACAACTTGCTTCTGCACTAGTCAATACCAATTATTAACGGAGCTTAATGTTCTGTATGAACGGTTCCCACCTCACGCATAAGAGTCGTGCAAAGTTCAGTTTTTTTCACGAGTATACATCTTCCTGAGGGGATGCGTCAAGACTTTGAGGGCCTAGCTGCACTTCCCCAGGTGGGAACCTGCCTCAGCTTCTTGTCTCGACCACTCTTCCGGGGTTGGCGAGTAAACCTCTTCCGCCTAGTAATTTTCTTAGCTGTCTTAAACGTCAAAGTGGCGTCGACAGGTCCGTCGCCTCGTTTCACGCTTCCGTTGAGGCTATCATGTGGCTAAACACCTCTTTGATGGACGCCCGCCCGCGGCCGTGGGGCCCGTGTACCTTGTTTTCCAAAGAGACTCGTAATAGGACAGTGTATTCCACGCTGTTTGCCTCTCCAGAATCGTATAGCACTTACGTGTCAGCACTGGTAGCCTTCCTTATCTTTATCATGTAGCTCTGGAACTGACCTTGACCGGTCAAAACCTCAGCTGAACAGTAGGCAGTTATACCAAGTTTCGAGGTCCGATATCAGACTCTTGGTCCAGCTCCTCCTGATCTGCCCGGTGTATAACCTGCACTCATTCTTTGCGCCAGACCATGAATGTAGCGTTCCTGGGCCTGGCGAGGTCCAGATTTTCTTCCAGAAATATCTTGCTTTCCATGTACCATGACCGCCCAAACACGCGGCGCGTAGAAAGCCGGTGATCCGATAGCCGAAGCTAGTAGCCTTCGGTTCCCCCCTGAAACACACCGAATCCTTAGCATAATCCGTGCCAGGTTTAAGGCAGTCCGCAGGGCCTTTACCGGGACATTTTTTATGAGAAGTTTTTGGACATGCACATGCGTCACTAGCAGCCTTCGTGACTAGTGTGGAATTCACAAACCTTCTTAAGCCGGATTTCTCGCCACTCTCCAGGCTCAGTTTTACTTTGGCATTACTCCAAACCGTGGCATAGACATCTGTGTCGTCAGTTTTTCACTCAACTCTATCCCTGCCTACCACCCCGCGTGTTTGCCTGCGCTTGGATAGCTTCATGATGATCTGTCATTTTGTCTTGTGTTTAGCCTGTTTTTGAATCAGCCCCTTCGAGAGACCCGCTAAAGCCTCTCCCGCCTGGCCGTTTTATTGGCTGTCTTAAGCGTCAAAACGGCGTCGAACAAGTTCGTGGCCTTTATTCATGCCTCCGCTGAGTTTATCATATGGGCGACCTGATGAGTCAAATTCTCACAGCGATTGGCCCTGCACTTCTCGATATCCTGAGAGAGAACACCGCAAAACAGTATGCTTCACGTTATCCGCCTCTCCAGAGTTACACAGTACGCAAGTGTCGCTAATAGCCCTCGTAATCCTTGACATGTAGCTCTGAAGCTATCCGTGTCACCAGAACCTGCGCCCATTCTTCGTGCCAGGCTGATATTGTGGCATCACATCCGCCTGACACTCGCGCCTGTGAAGTTGTGCGCCCCCGTTGCAGAGATTCAACCCGCCGCAACCTTCAGCAAGCGCAGTTTTGCTGCCGTTGTACAAAATGGTTTCAAGGTTAAGACGCATGCGGTCAATGTAGCTTCAGGAACGGTTCTCGGCACCAAGGCTGCGCCTTGCGCTTCGGCTGCTCCCTCCGTGGATAAGGTGGATCTGCTAGTAGAGTCAATCGTAAAAAATATTATTCCTCGTCTAGTGGAAACAATCGTGGAAAAAATTGGTGCTGTTGTCGAATCTGTCCTGTCGTCACTCCTCCCGGGTCTAGTCACCACTAGAGCAAACGTTCCGGGGGTTACTCCCCAAGTTGAAAGTTCGATCGTAGGTAAAGACCTTCGCTGCGGGATTGAGGAGGCGATAAGAGCAGCGCTTTCCCCGGTGGCCGTGCAGTCACAGCATGGTACCGAGAAAAAGACACAAAACGACGATGGTTTGCCTAGCAATAGGCAGTCGTCCTCTTCACAGGATCCAAAATGTTAAATAGCCAAGCCGATATCCGCCGTTGGTTCCCCCCGGCACAGGCACAGTCGGCTGCGCCTGCCGCTCACTCCACTTCAAACAACCCGCATATAGCAAACCAATCCGCTCTGCAGCGTGCGCCTACCGGTTCAGACTTGGTCTGTCTCGTGTTGAAAGTGGCCCAGATAAAGGCGAGTGTCAATATGTTATCCTGCATCCCACGCAGCTTACGGAATAGTGTTTCTGTTGAGCTGGCGAAAACCATTGACGGTGTCAGTCATTCGGGGACCCGGGAATGTTGGGAAAGGCTACTCACCTTTTCGACGACGGTGTTCAGTATCCCGGCAAAAAAGGAGAAAGGCCGAACACTCACTTCCATAGTCCGCGAGAACTTGCTTCGCTTTCAGAGGGGTGCGTCTATATCGGATAACCCTTACACGACTAGAAGACATACCAGGACAAACCCCGCTGCAGACTCTGACCGTCGTAGAGCAATAAGCGCACAGGCAAAGCTCGCTCAAGGCGACGTGTCAGCAGCCGCAAGAACGCTGCTTTCAACTGATACGATCGCCCCTCTGGATTCACAAACTCGCCGTAGTTTGCTGGAGAAACACCCCCAACACCCGTCGAACTCGTCGTTTCCGCCGGCACCAACGCCGACGCGATCAGTATCGGAAATCGTTGTTACGCCAACCGAGATCCGTAACGCCGTCAGGAGATTCCCTAACAGCTCTTCCGGCGGCCCCGACGGCCTACGACCTCGCCATTTGAAAGATCATTGGTACCCACGAGGACGACAGCAATCCTCTTCTGCAGGCCCTTGTGCGACTTGTCACCCTAGCGATTAACGGTCGTTTGCCTTCCGATTTTTACGGTGCGAATCTCATTTCCTTGCGCAAGAAGGACGGCGGAATTAGGCCGATCGCTGTCGGCTTCACATTACGGCGGCTGGTGGGCAAGATCCTGATCAAGAAATCCTTGCCAAGTATTTTGGAGCTCGTGGCTCCGATGCAGCTTGGCTGCGGGATTAAGGGTGGAGCAGAAGCAGCGGTACACGCTACAAGGAGTTTCCTCGAGACCCGCTGTGGCCAGGAGGGGGTGTTAGTTAAACTTGACTTTCAAAACGCATTTAACTCAAGGCGTCGCGACCATCTGCTGAACGCTGTGAAGTCCAAAGTACCGGGGCTTTTTCCAGCCGTTTATCAGATGTACCGATTTCCCACAAATCTCCTCTGGCAGGCAGAAACCATACAATCATGTTGTGGCGTGCAGCAGGGGGACCCTTGCGGTCCAGCACTTTTCTGCATTGGAATCTCCGATCTCCAGGCCAGACTAGTTGCGGAGTTGCGGCCGTGGTATCTCGACGACGCCACTTTAGCCGGCGACAGCTTGACGGTTATTGAGGATATCAATAGAGTCAGAGCATTCGAGGCTGAATCAGGCTTACGCTTAAACGACGATAAGTGCGAGGTATTCTGGCTTTCTCAAGATACGCGCACGAAGTCTTCAGCGTTCGTAAAGAAGCAGCTTCCAAACTTCAGAGAGGTAACCGACGACGGTCTAGAACTACTGGATGCGCCACTCACGGAAGCGGCGGTAGAGGGTGCCCTCAGGAAAAAGCTCGCAGACACTAACCGATGGTGCCGCCGACTTAAAGCCCTAGACGCGCACCCAGCATTGTATCTATTAAGACACAGTCTCTCAACGCCTCGCCTAATGTACCAACTTCGATGTTCGCCAGCGTTCAGAAGACGCGACCTTGCTTTGATGAGATACTCCGGGAGACCTTACAATCCCTGCTAAACGTTGATTTAAAGGATCGGTCTTGGACTTAAGCTGCACTTCCCGTTAGTGCTGGGGGCCTAGGTGTACGCAGATCGGTCGATATTGCCCTATCCTGCTACCTGGGCTCGTTGTCCGAAGTTAAGAAGCTTGTCGTCGCCATCGGGGCCCCTTCGACTGAAAGCTGGATTGCCGTCTCAACGCAGGCAGCACTCGCTAACTTTCGCGACCAGTGGGATTCAGTGCCGGAGCACATAACACAAGGATCTCTGGATCGAATCGTGGTATCTCGGCTACAACGCGACCTAGAAAATCAGGTTCCCGACAGCTCAGGGAGGGCCCGTTTAAAAGCGTGCTTTGATCAAACCAGTGGCAAGTGGCTTCAAGCCCTCCCCTCGCCGCAGCTGGGAACGATGCTGGACAACAACACACTCCGCATCGTTTCCGGCTTACGGCTTGGGGAGGTCGTTTGCGCACCCCACCCATGCAGTCTATGCAGAGCACCGGTAAGTGCCACGGGTGAACTCGCCTTGTCGTGTCGCTATAGCGCTGGGCGCCACTCACGTCATTTCGCTATCAACGACGTTATCTTCCGTGTTCTTCACTCGGCCCACATTCCGGCAGTGAAGGAGCCTGTCGGTCTTAGTCAGAATAGTCAGCTGAGGCCAGACGGAAAAACTCTTACCCCCTGGGCTCGTGGTCGTCTTCTCGTGTGGGATGTTACAGTGTCATGTACGCTGGCCAAAAGCTACGTTCAAAACACGAGCCGTGAGGTGGGCGCAGGCGCCCGGCTCGCGGAGAACCGAAAAGTGACGAAATACCAGGAACTAGCGTCGCAATTTATAGTTCAGCCGATTGCCATAGAGACCTTTGGACCGTTCGGACCGGAGTCTATGAAGTTTATTAAGGAACTGGGCCGGAAAGTCATCGCTGCAACTCAGGACCCCCGAGCTAGCGAATACCTGTTGCAGCGCAATATCGATCGAGGTTCAACGCGGCAACGCCGCGGCCGTGGAAGGGTCTCTTCCGTCAGCCGCAGGGCTTCCGGAGATCCCGTAGAAACTGTTTTTATTCCGCATAATTGTATGCCTATGACAATAAATCATGAAGTGTTGCTTCGTTAAAAAAATATTGTGGCACTCCTGGTGGAATCTATATCTTCATCTAGATTCATTTTACGTTTTTAAAACGCTAGGAATCCCATGGCAGCATCTTGGCTAGGACCAGAATAGCTTCAGTCGAGACCGTCCGATACGCTCGGCTTACCCTTATTGCCAGCGTTTTTTGGGTCGACCGTAGTGCACCCCTGTTTTTCGCCGTCCGGAATGTCGTGTCCCTCCAGACTGGGGCGGCGTACAGCGCCATTGCTCGTCCACCGTAACCAGGAGCATTCCTTTCACCTCAGCCACCACACCGACTTTAAGCATCCGTGCCAGGTCCACGTGTGCCGTTCCGATCAGTCCCGTATCTAGCATGAACCCAAGATACTTTACCTCCGTTCTGATTTCTATCGGGTGGCCTGCCATCACGAGGTTAACGCCGTCTTCTTTCTGCCTGTTAGCTGCTGCGCCTCCGTTATGTGAGGGGCGCCAAGTGATGGAGCCCCATCCACTCGAAAGCTATTGACAAGACCTCATTAGCAGCGTTCTGCTGGATCTCACGTATCCGTTAATCTTAAATCTCAAGTATCCCGTTATAAACTGTGAGACTTCGGCATCTCAGCCCGGCAGTAACATCGTACTCCTGCCCCCTTGCAATCAGACCTCTGTCATCTAGGTAGGATGAAATCATTTGACAGAGGTAGGGGAAAATGCCTTTCCGCTCCATCGCCTCCACAATTACGTTCCAATTTATTGTGTTTCTGAACATCATTGAGAACGGTCATACGTTCCCGACACGCCAAGTTGTACTGGACTTTGCTGGTGCCCCATGATTTAGTCTTGCTACTACGGTGATCTCAGTTGTGCTGGTGATTTTGTGATTTAAGTGGTGTGGTACGCCCGCCGTTGGACCGCTGAAGAAACATACCCGGCCTTCCTCGCCGTCCGCCGTCAGAGTGACCTGCCGTAGTTCCCGTTTTGGTCACCAAGCGGCGCTGCAAGGGGATCATCTCCTGCGCCTTGGGGAGAGCTTTTGCTTTGGCCTTTCCCTGCTGCCTGCCTAGTTGGGCCGCTGCAGACGATCACTGCGTGGATGTGCCGGGACTGTGCGTCGGTTTAACGCGCACTGTGCGTCGGTTTAACGCGCACTGTGCGTCGGTTTAACGTGCACTGCGCGTCGGTTTAACGTGCACTGCGCGTCGGTTTAACGTGCACTGCGCGTCGGTTTAACGTGCACTGCGCGTCGGTTTAACGTGCACTGCGCGTCGGTTTAACGTGCACTGCGCGTCGGTTTAACGTGCACTGCGCGTCGGTTTAACGTGCACTGCGCGTCGGTTTAACGTGCACTGCGCGTCGGTTTAACGTGCACTGCGCGTCGGCTCTATTGCTGTTTACTACGGGGAACGAAACTGCGCGGCGAACCCGTTACCGAGGTAGGCTCCTTATATATAGAGCTTTCTGGAGAATGTCGTCCGCATCTTTTTCCGCGCGCAGCGGCACTTTTTCAAGTTGCGGGGCATACGGTTGGCGTATCGGTCTGCGTTTTCACCGTCCGATTTGCCGCGTTTGCCCGCATCTTTATATAATTCCCGCTTGGAGGTCCAACCGAAAATCCTGTCGTTTTTCGGGTATTTCGCGTTATGGCCGCTCCAGGCGGCGCCGGTCAACAGGCTAACGTCATTCAGACGAGGGCGCGGCTGAGACTACAAGCCGCAAGCGCCCGGCGGACGCGTCTTCGAGCAGCAGCGACCCCAAAAGAGGGCGTGGCGCAACTGCGGATGCGGCCCGGTGTCAGGCGTTTGACACCTCGTACAAGACGTTTAAAGGGCACGCCAACAAAATGATTGAACTTTGCAAAGCCTAAGACACCAAGATTGAGTTGAAGGAAGTTTTCCCCACCTGAAACATAACCTTCGCAAGATACACGCCGCGACGGATGCTATCAAGCTGGCCCTTCAGGAGGGCCGGCTGGAGATAGATGACGACATCGGGATCCTCCAGGCCGCCCCGGACACCGCGCACCGGGAGCGGGACGCAGCACGGGCACAGAAGCCCCCGGTCAGTCTGTTGACCCTGGTGCAATCTGTGTCTGATGTACCCCCTCTGATCCAGGCAACGGAATATCTTAAAATTAAGATCACCACGGCCAACACAGTATAAGACACCGACAGCCTCAAAGGCATGTACTAACCACCCGAGGCCCTCCGACTGACTCCAACATCTCCTGAGGCCATTACCGCCCCCAGGGAGGTTAGAGTTTGTTAGTGAGCGCCTCAGACGCCGCCGCTCTGGAGAGTTTCCCTCCCTACCGGCACTGCTGGAGCAGCCCACTCGCGATTCAAAGTAAGGTCGTAGAGCGGACGCTACAGATGGCAGCTCTTGCTGTTCCACTTTGACTCCTCTCTTATGTAGCTCTCCAGAGCACCATGAGGAAAAGCCTGCATCGCGCTCCTGCGGTGCTGGTGGCGCAGACCACGAAACCCGGTCTCATCACTGTGTGCGAGGAGAGCCTTCTGCCATACAGGGCTCACTCCCAAACGACCTTGTGCCACCCCCTCCCGCTCTGAGAGCATAGAGTAGCGCATCAGCTCCAGGCCCACCGGAAGATATAGATAGGTGAAGGGACGTGCCTTCCGGACACGTGGTGGCTGCCAATGTGTTACGCTGCTAAAGGCCTGGGCATCGGGCAGGTGCGTGCACGGCGGGCGAGGCAGCGGATTGCGTGTGCCACCGCTGTGGGTCTACAGCTCGCATGGTGCGCGCCTGTGATGCTCTGACTCCTCAGTGCATAACCTGCAATGTGGCTGGCCACAGAGCTGACATGGGGTGCCCAGTCAACCGGGCCTAGGTTCTGCAGGCTCGGCGGGAACGTCAGGATGCGGGAACGTCAGGAGGTTTCATTCAAGCCACCGCAATCGGAGAAGTCAGCTAACAAGCCTGGCAAACCCGACGAATCGACGGAGCGCGCCGTTTCACAGGGCCCAGTAACCGACGGCCCCTGAAGATGGCAGGTGGTGGGGAGGGTACAGCTAAGCAATGATCAGTTTTCTACAGGTAAATCTGAATAAGTGTCGAGCAGCCCACGACGCTTTCGACGCCTATTCTCGTACCCAGCGCGTAGGGCTGAGTCTTCTTAAAGAGCCAAACGTCATTATTGCCGGGCGGACGCCGAATATGTACATGGACAACGCAGCCGATGCCGCTCTGGTGAACCGGCTTTGATACTGCTCTTGCAATCACGGGTCACGGATCAGGTCCAGGCTTCGCCTGGATGGACTTGCGAGGGTCCGTTGTCGTTTACAGCTGCTACTTTTTGCCCAATTAACCTCCGACGGAGTTCGAGAGGTTTTTGGCCTCAGTAACGGCCTCGATACAGGCTCACACCCATGAGTCCAGGTGCCCCTCTGCCCCTTCTACATCTCGCCGCACGTGACAAATGAGGCACCCCCATAAGGAGGCAAACATTGCCACGTTCGGTGCAAAATTGGGAACTGCATAAGATACGGGCAAAAATATGGGTTCTAAGAACCGGCTGGTTCTAAGTAAAATGAGGAAAGCGCTGGTTCTAAGGACCGGCTGGTTCTAAGGAAAATAAGAAAAAACACTGGTTCTCAGAAAAATAAGGAAAACGCTGATTATAAAAACCGACTGGTTTTAAGGAGAATAAGGAGAACGCTGGTTTTGAGGACCGACCGGTTCTAAGAAGAATGAGGAAATCGTTAGTTCTAAAGACTAGCTAGTTTTAAGGAGAATGAGAAAAACGCTAATTCTAAGGGGGGGGGAGGTTGGATGGGAATGCACCATCTCTTTTTTTTAGACATCTGTGCTCCCCGTTTTTTTTTATCATGGTTGATTTTTAATCCACTCCGGCATTCGCCTTGTTTAAATTGGGAACCATGAAAAGCAATTTAGGAGTGGCCGGTCTGGGTCTCGAACCCAGACCTGCCGAATGCAAGGCAAAGGCTTTTGCCACTAAGCCATCTTGCTCGGTAAGGATCAGCTTGTTCTGAAGAGAATGAATAAAACGCTGGCTGTAAGGACCATCTGGTTCTAAGAAGAATGGTTCGAACGCTGGCTCTAAGGGCCGGCTTTTTCTAAGAAAAATAAGAACTGACTGGTTCTAAGGAGAATGGCGAAAACGCTGGTTCTAAGAACCGGCTGGTTCTGAGGGACTAGGAAAAACGCTGGCTCTAAGGACCGGCTAGTTCTAAGTGGAAAGAGAAAACCGCTAGCTCTGAGGAGAATGAGAAGAACGCTGGTTCTATAGACCGGCGGGTTCTAAGGAGAATGAGGAAAACGATGGCTTTAAGGTCCGGCTGGTTTTAAGAAAAATTAGCTCTAAGGAAAATAAGGAAAACGCTGGTTCTAATAGGACTGAGGAAAACGCTGGTTCTAAAGACCGGAGTATTCTTAAGAGAATAAAAACAAGGCTGGTTCAAAGAACCAGCTGGCTCTAATGAGAAATACAAAACCTATAGAATACAAACGCTGGTTTAAAAAACCGGTTGATTTTAAGAAGAATGAGAAAATCGTTGGTTCTAAGGACCGGCTGGTTCTAAGAAGAATGAGAAAAACGCTGGTTCTAAGAACCCACTGGTTGTAAGGTGAATGAAGAAAACGCTGATTATAAGGGCCAGCTAGTTTTAAGGAAAATGAAAAAACGCTCGTTCTAGGGACCGGTTAATTCTAAGAAAAATGAGAAAAACGCTGGTTCTAAGAACCAGCTGGTTCTAATGAAAATGAGGAAAACGCTGGTTCTAAGGACCGACTTATTTAAGGAAAATAAAGAAAACGCTGGTTCTAAATACCGGCTGGTTTTAAGCAGAATGAGGAAAACGCTTGTTCTAAGGACCGGTCGGGTCTAAGATGAATGAGAAAAATGTTGGTTCTAAGGACCGGTTAGTTCTAAAAAGAATAAGAAAAACGCTGGTTCTATGGACCGGCTGGTTCTAAGGTGTATGAGAAAAACGCTTATTCTAAGGACCGGCCGGGTCTAAGATAAATGACAAAAACGCTAGTTCTAAGGACCGGCTGGTTCTAAGGAAAATGAGTAAAACGCTGGTTCTAAGAACCAGCTGCTTCTTAGAAAACTAAGAAAAACGCTGGTTCTAAGGACCGACTGTTTCTAAGGAAAATTAGAAAAACACTGGCTCTGAGAACCGGTTGGTTCTATTAAGAATTAGAAAATCGTTGGTTCTCAGGACCGGCTGGTTCTTAGGAAAATAGGAAAAACGTTGGTACTAAAAGCCGGCTGGTTATAAGAAGAATGAGCGAATTGTTAATTCTAAGGACCGGTTGGTCCTACGGCTCTAAGGAAAATAAGGAAAACGCTGATTCTAAGGACCGACTGGTTCTAAGAAGAATGAGGAAAACGCTGGTTGTAAGGACCGGGTGGTTCTAAGAGGAATGAGGAAAACGCTGGTTCTAAGAACCGACTGATTTTAAGAGACTGAGAAAAACGATGGCTTTAAGAATTGACCCGTTCTCTAATGAATTAGAAAATCGTTGGTTCTAAGGACCGGCTGGTTCTAAACAGGAGGAGGAAAACGCTGGTTCCAAGGAGAATGAGAAGAACGCTGGTTCTAAGAAGAATGAGGAAAACGCTGATTTTAAGGAACGGCGGGTTCTACGGAGAATGAGAAAAACGCCGGTTCTTAGAGCCGACTGATTCTTAGAAGAATAAGGAAATCGTTGGTTCTAAGGACCGGCTGGTTCTAAGGAGAATGAGAAAAACGCTGGATCCAAGGACCGGCTAGTTTTAAGGAAAATGAGAAAAACGCTGGTTCTAAGAACCGGCTGCTTTTATGGAGAATGGTTAAAAACTGGCTTTAAAGAAAATCAGGAAAACGCTAGTTCGAGGGAGAATAAGAAAAACGCTGGTTTTAAGGACCGGTTGGTTTTAAGGGAAGTGAGGAAAACACTGGTTCTTTAGACCGGCTGGTTCTTAGGAGAATGAGAAAAACGTTGGCTCTAAAAACCGGCTGGTTTTAGGGAGAATAAGGGAAACGGTTTAACAACTGGCTGACTCTAAGAAGAATGAGAAAAACGCTGGTTCTAAGGACCGGCTTGTTCTTAGGAGATTAACAAAAACGCAGGTTCTACAAACAGGGTGGTTCTAGGGCAAATGAGGAAAACGCTGGTTCTAAAAACCGGCTGATTGTCAGAAAAAAATAGAAAACGCTAGCTCTAAGAACCGACTGGTTTTATAAAGAATTAGAAAATTGTTGGTTGTTAGGACCGGCTGGTTAAGGAAAATAGGAAACCGATGGTACTATGGGCCGGCTAGTTCCAAGAAGAATGAGGAAAACGCTGGTTTTAATGGCCGGCTGGTTCTAAGGAAAATAAAGAAAACGCTGGTTCTAAAGACCGGCTGGTTATAAAAATAATGAGCAAATTGTTAGTCCTAAGGACCGGTTGGTTCTTAGGGGAATGAGTACAACGCTGGCACTAAGGAAAATAAGGAAAACGCTGGTTCTAAGGAGAACTAGGAAAATACCGGTTCTAAAGAGCGGCTGGTTCTATGGTGACTGGGGAAAACGCTGGTTCTAAGGACCGGCTGATTATTAGGATAATGAGAAAAACGCTTGTTCTAAGGGTCGGCTGGTTTTAAGGAGAATGAGAACAACGCTGGTACTAAGGAAAATAAGAAAAACATTGGTTCTAAAAAGTATGAGGAACTGGTTCTAAGGACCGGCTGGTTCTAAGGAGAATAAGGAAAACGCTGGTTCTAAGGACCGGCTGGTTCTAAGGAAAATTAGGGTAACGCTGGTTCTAAGAACTGGCTGGTTCTAAGGAGAATGAAGAAAACGCTGGTTCTTAGCACCGGCTGGTTATAAGGAGAATGAGAACAACGCTAGTTCTAAAAACTGGCTGGTTCTAAGGAAATTGAGAAAAACACTGGTTCTAAGCAGAATGAGGAAAACGCTGGCTTTAAGAACCGAATGGTTCTAAGAAGAATTAGAAAATGGTTGGTTCTAAGCACCGGTTAGTTCTAAGTAGAAGGAGGAAAATGCCTATTCTAAGGAGAATAAGAAGAACGCTGGTTCTAAGGACTGCCTGGTTCTAAAGGGAACGAGGCAAACACTGGTTCTAAGAAGAATAAGAAAAACGCTGATTTTAAGGAACGACGAATTCTAAGGAGAATGAGGGTAACGCTGATTCTGAGAACCGACTTGTTCTAAGATGAATGAGGAAACCGTTGGTTCGAAGGACCGGCTGGTTCTAAGGAGAATGAAAAAAAATCGCTGGCTTCAAGGACCGGCTGGTTCTAAGGAGAATGAGAAAAACGCTGGTTCAAAGCAGAATGAGTAAAATTCGGGCTCCAAAGAAAATCAGGAAAACGCTAGTTCAAAGGACAATGAGTAAAACGCTGGTGCTATAGATTGGTGAGGACCGGCTAGTTTTAAGGAGAATGAGAACAACGCTGGTTCTAAAGGACTGAAGAAAACGTTGTAAAAGCTCCGAATAGCGTTGACGGCATCTACATATACGGATGGCAGATACAGGAGATGGAAAAAACGATAAGTCAGGTAGATTTAGCAGATGTTTGCCCAGGAGCGCCAGCCTCATTTCGACGGAGTACGGCGCTACTGTGTTGCTGGATAAAAAAACCTTTGCTGCAAATGAGACACCATCAAAGAGTTGATGTGCGACAGACTTTCTCGTCAAACCATTTCCCGCTCGGAATCAATTAAGATTCTCGCGAAGTACCAATGTGAGAGTTTGGCTGCATTCCTTCTGAGATTGTATGCAAGACATAATTTCTTAAATGACTTTCTGCAAGCCCCAGAGACATATTGTCGCTAACACCCCGGGGTAAACAGAAAATCATCTTAGATTTGCTTTTAAATTTAGACATCACGAGGATAACGTTATGCAGTGAGACCTCTACAGGTGTGCTTGCAGCAGAACTTGCATGAAGTACATCCCTTGTGGGAGGACTCGGACCGTAGCTTTCGCGGCTGCAGACAGAAGGAACAGCCCACCTGCGAATGTCTTGTTGTAATATTATTGCGAGGCCAGAGCAGACTTCAGTGCGGTGTCGCACGAGACAGCGAAGAAAGTCGCTGTCATCGCGGGATCAGTTCCGGACGATCAGCCAAACTTAAGGTTACAGCAGACCTCAGAGAGGCTTTGGGCTAATCGCCAAGGCCAACAGTGAGATTGTTTGGGAATCCGTTAGCGGGCCCAACGTAAGCGACTTGAAAAGACGCGCCAGGTTGAGTGCACGAGAATGCCTTCTCGGCAACGCAGCTGATTTGTGTTACAATTGTGTCGATAATAGACGGTATGATATTTTCGGTAACGGCAAAGATCAACTTGTCACGAAAGTCGCCCTGCGGTGGAGCGATAACATTCGGGACGAGCTCCTTAATATCCCTCCTGTATTTTGAGGCTGACCTAAAGAAGTTTGAGAACGTTTAGGGTTTAAAATATATTTACGTGCAACTGAGTAAAAGCATAAAAATGGTTGGTAGGCCCCGAAAAAGGACTCGGCCACCTAACGGCAAGTCTTGCAGACAAATCGTGGCGCCTGATAATAGCCGAGCCGATGAATTAAGACAATACCCACTAAAACGTTACATATATATACGGTAGTGCCTACGTATATACATCCTTCTTAAGATGACCCTCCACCCCGCGGGATCCTTACAGCAGAAGGGTAACTACACACAAACGGTGGGGAAGTCTCAAAAGTTTTAAATCGTTAGGCCCTGCTTGTCGAGTCTCGCGTTAGCAACAACTGTCGGCAGAATTTCACCCGCTTCTTTCTTTGCCTTTATGATACATTAAATGAACTTCGCAGCGGCGTTCCAGTTTTTCACCGGGCATGAGCATGAACGTGACTAGCTCTCCCAGCGTGTCCTTCCTGGGCATGCCTCGTTTGGTCTCGGCCCATGCGGCGCATCGCAAGACTGTATGTTCCGGAGGGTCCACCTCGTTGCAGTATAAGAACTGCGTTGAATAAAGCTCTCCCGACCGGTTTAAACACAATTGTAAATCGCCGTGACCGATGAGAGCCTGGGTCAGATGGTATGTCCTCCAGGACGATTCACCCATCTGCGGATGTTCCGAATTAAGTTCTTCAGCGTCCCTGGTTGCCCGTCCAGGATTCAGGGCTGATCTACCGGTCGAAAAGGGACTCCGTTTTGAAAAACCGCAGGAAAAAATCGTCTATAAAAAGAAGCGTGGGGAAAAGGTATTTTGCTGAACGCGTAGTAGTGCTGATCTCCTGAGCTATTCCATCCAGTGGAGGTGATAAGCAAACGATCCCCAGGTAGACTCGTGAAACCCCTTACAGAGATAGTACTTCTGGAGTTGAGTGCAGTTTTTACGAAGGTGATTCGTAGAGCCGCAACTGCGGCAATGTGGGGACGACCACGGGCATTTTGTCTTGATGTGGTTTGGGCCAACCACCAGCAACAATAATGAGGCTCCCTGTAGAGCACCACGCCGTGGGTTTTCAAGCAGAGACGAACTTCAGCAGGAAATTCGATGCCCGCGAAAACGAGAATTACAAATTCAGCAGGCATTACAATGCCTGTCCTAACGGTTTTCGACCGCACACGAATGGCCGCAGTCACCTTCAGAGTCTGTAACTCGTTGACAATTAAAACCTCACTGAGTGACGGATGTACGCCACAAATGTTACCCTTCACAGTGGAAATTTGGCCACTCGTTCGTGATTGGACAGGCATACCTGCGAGCTATGTTAAACTCAGCAAAGTAGCCCTGTCCACAATATCAACAGTCACAACAACGCGTTCACCACTGCGAGCGAAGCAAAGGCTCGTCAAATTCCCCTTTGATGTGTCTGCCTATATCAATGCACACCGTTGTAGTTTTGTTTTCTGAATTTGCCTGTCGTCGGCTGAGAAGAGAACTGCCTCAATGCGCTCTTTGGTTACAATTTTTAGAGCACTCATCTTTGGAGCCGGTTAACCACCACCAGCACCGACCTCCATCCAACCTTCTGTATCGCCATCGCTCAGAGTAGCATCATCATTATCCCCTGCCACTTAATTATCATGCAGGAGAACAGCTCCTCCCGCGCTGCTAAGTGACACTGTCTGCCCCGAAACGTTCGCGTCGATCTCCTCACTAGATTCGCCGACGATTCGCGTTGCCTGCCCGTTGGTCGCGCTACCCCCACCCAGCAACATCACCGGCGCCGGTTGTACCAACACGTAGGTGGAGTTGACACCAGCATTGTGGCTGTGTCGACGTCTCTCGATTCTTTCGACGGTTGGTGCTGCTGGAGCGGGCTGGTCGCTTGCCGCGTCACCGCCGCTAACCCTTTCCGGTCTATCTCTTCCTCCTCGTTTTGCTGCTGCCTCTTATTCTTCTTCTCCTTCATGCTGCATCCCTTTCCACTTGTTTACAGAGAGCCGACAGCGGCGGCGGCGGCAACGACAACCACAATTGCTTCCCAAGTTTCAGTGCAGCCGAGCCCGGTGGCGTGGTGGTTGCTTAAGTCTGCGCCTCGCAACCGGAGAAGACACCAGATAGGTGCGCGGGTTCGAGCCCCACCGTTGCACGAATTTGTATTTATGGGGGTAGTCCGTCTATGAAGCAATGCGAAAAGCAGTCCCATGGACGTTAAGTCTTGGCTGAGAGTCAGCCCAGAACGTAGTTTTTTTTAAGTTTTAGTGCCAACGTTTCGAACACAGCTGACGGCGGGCCGTTGTCGTTGTTGTTGAGGTTGACGTCAGCCGGTGGCGCTGGCGTTATTATTGTTATTGTCATCGTCGTCGTCGTCGTTGTTTGGCGTTCCTGCTATGAGTTTCTCAGATGGTGGGTCGGCCTTAGGCGAGTGTACAACGGCCATAACGGGTCAATACGGGTCATAGCACAAAAGATACACCAGCCGAACAAGTTGAACTGCACCCATTCACAACGCCAGGTACGATCTAGAAGGCACTAGATACACCAATATAATAGAGAGCTGCAAGGACACTTCCTTACCGCTAAAACAAATAAGTAAACACTAAGAAAAAGGCTGTCATAAATGATATATATATATATATATATATATATATTTTTTTTTTTTACATATATTATGGCAAATTGCATAATGCACTGCGGGTCAACATTTGTTCCAGGCGTGCCGACAAACAGAAACACTTGCCACTACCCATGCTCAACCGTTTTCCATGCAGACAAAAATAGATGGGATCATTAAACACGGATGATGATGATGATCCCGGCGGCAGGGGCGCTAGGGCGGCAGGGGTTTGTTGACGAACCTACTTCGTTGTGACGAAGCGCCCTCTGGGTACTACTACAGAAGCGGTCCGCTTGCGCACTAAACCACCTCGACACTTTGTGGCCATAACGGACTACAGTGGTCGCTCGTTACAACGGCCACCGCATTCCGCGTCAAAACCACAAAATCCTCCTTATTGTCAACGGTATCGCCACTATCGTATAATACAACCGTCGAACAATCACCACCAACTAGGATACATGTCCAACCAACCGGTCAATCAGAGGGGCTGAGAAATTTGAGACGCTCGATCTTGATCAGAAAAACCAACACGACCCGACTAACGGTAACTCTCTACTGATTTCACAGCGGAGTATAGTAGAAATAACTAGACTACCGCGAACGGATGGTTCTCGCTCGCTCGCCCGTCCAATACGCGTCCTTGATATCCTAGTTGCCGTGGTACTGAGTCGTTAATCACCCGGCAGACTCAGCGTGACGTCCTCGATTGAATGTCTCTGCTATAGCCAGTTATGTACTGGTCATACATTTCAGATCGTCCTCCTACGAGTCTCATCATTGACAATGAGTCACCAACGTCCGGATCTAGGGCTTTGCTCCAACCTCTCCGCTCCAACATCGGTGGCCATGTCACCGGGCATCTGCTGATGTTGGCTAGCTCGGTACTAACGTTGTCTTGTCACTCTCATTTAATACACATAATCTTTCCGTTATTTGAGGCACTGCGCGGTGTACCCTATATAATATATATATATATATATATAAAAGTAGTAATAATTTGGTAACAGCACTGTACCGAAACATGCTTAAGTCTACGTCCCTATTGATATCCGATCATATGCATACATACACATTTGTCTAAAAAACTTGTTTTCAGCACGTTGCATTTATTTATTGCAATCATTTACAAACATTTCTAACATGATCGATACAAAGCATAAATTGCGGCTGTTTGCACATGGTTGCTATTTTAATGTACAATGCAGTTATATAGTTTTTCTTTATGAACGTGATACATGAATGACACTTAAATGAAACTGCTCGCGTATACATATATTTAGCAAGCCATTGAGCAAGTGAACCTGTGGTTCCCTCATATTTCCATTGTTCTGTTCACTGTCAAACACAGTCGAAAATCCTCATAGAGGCTGAATTGAAAAAATATAACTACTGCAGATCATTAGCAAACAGCCGCTACTGACTCTTTCGGTCGCCAGTTCGTGCACGCCAGTCGAGCAGAATCGCCTTGAAGGCAGATACCACGCTTATTAGTTCAAATCCCTGCTTCCCTACGTTTCATCAATATTGAGTCCAGTAGAACGGAGCGTGTTGCTGACAAACGGAGCTGACGTCGAGTGCCTGCAATTCTGACGCCGCCGTCGACTGCCTGGAGTTCTGCGACGCTGAACTTGAGGGTCTGGCCTCAACCGCTGAATTCGATCCGAGCCTAAACGATTGCGGTCGCCACGCAGGTTCTGCGCTCCAGGCCGCCGATTGGCGCCAATCCCGCTCCATCCCCGGCAGTTCACCGCTGCCACCGCCAGTGCCGCCATGAGTTGGCGGTCGTCCCATTTCCGGCCAGGTGGGGGGGGCGTACGAGTACATTGAATATTCAAGCGGGCGAGGTATGCTATTGTACACTGACTGCAAGCCACTCTCGCGCCAGATGATAAGCTCAAGGCGTCGACCTATGCAAACTGTTCCGGCGTGGTTGGGCCCGAACCCCGTTTCACGCAAGTCCGATTCCTTCAGGCGGAAGTCGACGTGTCGCACGGACACGGATGCCGGCAGTTTAATGGCACCTGAAAGCACGAGCATGTTGAACTGGCTCGAACGTAGATTGTATCCATCGATATACGGCCGATCGTAGTTGCCCTGCTCGTCGGTGGTTCGCGCACTGAGAAGGCAGATGCCGACGCGCCGCAGCCTCGGCAGGTATGCTCGAAGCCGATTTAGAGGCTCGTTGAGTTCGCTGATGACCAGTGAAGGATCGGACGACGGTGAACTTAGGTCGTTGGCACCCAGATGTATCAAGAGCACTTCGATGGTTGCCGGCAGCTTGGCTTCTGCAATGTCCATCGTCCAGCCGACGCGGCCGCGAGGCAGACACACGACAACGGGACAGTCGTTTGCTGGAAGCGGCCCGTAGCAGAACACGTCGGAGACGAGTCGGTCCACGAAGCAGTCGCCGATGACGGCCACCCACGGTTTCCACACAGGGAAACCATAGGCCGGATGCCATATTGGATCGGGCAGCACGAATGAAACCTCGGCTTGGCCGACAGCCTGGTTGTTCGCCCGTCTGTTCAATTGAAACTCGGCCATTCCAAACGCTGATTCATGCAGACGACGTTGACTGCTGTCCGTTGTTGGCTAAAGTTGATGCAAAGCGTCGAACCTTATATACTCTTGTGCTCGGGGGTATTTTTGGCACGCCCCGCCGCCTTCCCCCGAGGAGTAGCAGTGTCAGCACTTTATGTGGCAAGAGGGAGCATCTGCGAGCCTGCTTATCTTTCCGAGAAGAACGTAAACCATTTGCGCTCTTGCACACACAGCCACACACGCACACACCCACACTCTCAGCCACAGCCACTCTCCCGGGCACGCAGTATCCTTCGCAATATGCGTATAAGCACCTCTCCTACCTACTGGTGAGGTCATTTGTAAAATGTGACGACCTGAAATTGTGGATTGGCGACCGACTGCTTCATTGATGCACGATAGCGAGCAGACGACACTACCACAAACACGGCGGGCACGACGATTAACAACGGTCACTCACTTTCTCGTTGAAAAGTTCTACTACTGTCAAAGTATCTTCACTTGTTCAGTCTCTCTCTATCTCACTCTCTCTCTCGCTCGCTTTGTACGGGGCGAGTTCTTTTCCTGAGTAGCAATGGAATGAAGTGTCACCGTGTCGTATAGAAGATGTACATCGTAGTGATGTAGCCGCTCTCGCGGGCGGTGAAAAAGCTAGGCAGCTATACTTCCAGAGCCATCCCTATCGTCGATTGGTCCCGGCCTCTGCTCTGAGCGCCCGAAAACAGCTTGCCGGGATCCATCGACACGGATGGCTCCCACTTTGCTGGTGGTTCATGTTTGGCGCGCTTTGATGCGTCTGGACAAGTTTGATCTCGCACAAAGCTCATCTCTCTCTACGCCAATTTTCCTCTCTCCCTCTCCTCGCTATCTCGCCCACCCTCTCTACCTACCTTCTCCACGCTTTCTATAATCTGGTTGTATGTTTTTGTTTCCCGCGCTTTTCTCATCTCATTCCGCGCTTATAGTCTCGCAGACCTGCTGTTGCTGCTTCTGTCGTTGTTATTGTCTCTCCTCTCCAGGTGAAAGCAGCGGTGGAAGAGAGTGGAAAACGGCAAGAGGCAACCAGCGATTACGCAGGTTTATTGGCAAACTATGCGATCATCACCATAATTGTTGATATTGTAGGTAAACTCCGCAGAGCGGCGTTAGAATCCAATATACATATTGTTTTATGATTATTATTACTTACTACTGGTATTAACGGCGAATTCTACAGAGCGGCTTTATAAACCGTTACCTATCGTACTTATTTAGATAATACTGTACGCTGCCGATATCGTCACGTGCTTAGGTTTATTAAACGATGGTTGATTTACAATATGACGCGTACACAGAAGCACACATTCACTTATATGTATATTCATCACGGTTACAAAAGTCGAGTCAACCGAACTGCATTGTTGAAAGTGATATAAATCACACCGCAGAGTTTGCATAATCATAACGAGGAAATTGTATAAAACTTCTCTCGAAGACAAATCTCTATGTGGAAGCCATGTACAACAAACGGTACGATGAGATGTCTATTCTAATATTTGCCGCGTTTCCACGAACTACACGTCATTGCCTTGGTCTCATAATAGAGCGAGTCAATGTCTGCCATCATATTCCCTATTCAGACATGGGCTCGTTGGAAGCTGCCGTTTTCAATAAAACATGTATATTTTTTGGGGTTGATTGGCTGCAGCAGACGTAATACCCTGCTGTGGACAACAGCTGGAATTTGTCAACAACACCCTGTACACTCCAACAACACTACGTATTATTGGGTCTGAGACTACACTATACAGGCTATTGCCTCGAATCGCACAGAGGTGAGAGACCCTCGACGAAGACTGTCTCTGAGTGCGGCAGTGCACTGTCTTTTTGACCTTAAAATTTTGCCAGAATTAAGCTGTGGCGTTGGCAGGGTGAGGGGCCATCACTCAGCGGCAAATTTTTTCGCAGTTAGAAAGATTCTTCACAATACATATGAAGTGTGTTCTGTCTTTGCCGCGGACGGCAAGCAGCCGCTTCGTGTACCGTCTAGCGGGTTGCGGACCAGCAGTGGAAACAATCGGAGCCAAGCTTAGATCACCCTTTACATAACTGCTTCATCCATTTTTGTTGGAGTGGTAGGGAATAGTGACCGAGGTTTTGGCAGTGGTAGCGCAGTTAGATGTGTACCTCGCAGAGGGAGCTTTGGGATGGAATGGCAATACTAGGCGGCACGTGTTCACAAGGTGCATGGCTATCATCACTTGGTATGTTCGACCCAAGGATTTCATCAAGTTGGCAATTGATGTGTCGTTGCCCGTTCTGCTCGCAAATCAGCGCTAAACATCGCGTCGGTGGTCGAAATAAGCAATATGTATGTATATTTTGTAGATCCCCAACAAATAGCGGAGACGACACCAGTAAATAGGCTAATCTGTTGAGATTAGTGCTGTGGACATAGCGCCGTCTTTAGAAAAGTGGCCTTGATTTGGTTAAGCGCCTTAAAGTTTAACTTCGATAGATAAAGCCTATATCATCCGGAAGACCGTTAGAAGCAGTGAGCGCAATCTTCAGGACAACGTCCATTAATAGTTTATGACTTCTAGGTAGGAGAAGTGTGAGACAAATTCTATAGATTTTACCCCCAAGCAAAGTGATTTATCTATTGTACTTATGAGTTTAACATACGCGCGTATATATATATATATATATATATATATATGGATAGCTCAAGATACTTGTCGAACTATCGCGCTGCGAGTCCACCGCTTTTAAAATCGTCGACTCATCCCGATCTACCATTGGTAAATACGCTGCAAATGCAATAGAGGGCGTATTAGAACATGTCTGCATTTCTACCAACACGCGTTTGTGACAGGGTAGAATAACGATGCACAGGACCTAAGTGCGACACTGAGTTCTGTCGTCTTCTTCTAATGCCTTACATCCAAATTACATAGACTATTTACACAGGGAACACACATATATATATATATATATATATATATATATATATATATATATATATATACAGGTAGTTCCATAAGTTCTTAGAATGAGCTTTTTCGAATTTTGGCGCGCTTCCACCGCTATTAGGAACTGCAACTTTTCGACTGCTAGCACTCAAAATATTATGGTGATTGGCCGTTGCGATTTCGTTTGATAGCTTTTCCCGTGCAACGTATCGGCGTGATTTTTAAAAATGAAGAAAAAAGAGTTTCGAGTGGTTATCAAGAATTTTTATTTCAAAGGTTGGAATGCGACCCAAGTAAAAATTGGGTTGGGCGAGACGTACGGTAACTCTGCGCCATGTTTTGCCACTGTTTCCAACTGGATTAATGTGTTAAAAAGAGGTCGCAGGAGCACCGAAAATGAACTACGTCCAGGACGCCAAAAAACGGCAACTGATGAGGAAAACATAGAGAAAGTGCGAAACATCGTTGGCACAGATAAGCGAATGAACATTAAGGAGATAGCGGAGGCATTAGGAATTAGTTTAGGTAGTGTGCATTTTATCCTATACGAAAACTTGAAGATGAAAGAGCTCAGAGAAAAATGGCTGCCGCATTTGCTCAACCAAGGCCAAAAAAACGCGCCTGTTTTCGCTTCACAGCGAAATTTGGCCAAGATGTCGAACTCGATTTTTGGCGCAGATTCATGACCGTCGATAAAAGCTGGGTCCATCACTACACTCCCGAGACCCAAGAAGCATCTTGCCAATGGTGTGCACCTGATGAAGGACCTCCGAAGAGGGTGCGGACAACGGCATTGACCGGAAAGGTGATGGCTACAGTTTTTTAAGACCAACGTAGAATAATGCTGGTCGACTACCTTGAGAGCGGTAAAACGATCACAGGAGAATATTATGCAAGACTGTTGGACTGCCTTTAGCAAGAACTCATCGTGAAACGGCCCGCTTTGCAGAAGAAGGTTGTCCTGTTTTACCAGGACAATGCTCCTGCACACAAGTCCCGGCAAGCATCGGCAAAACTGGCCCAACTGAGGTTCGAACTTATTGAACAACCTTCCTATTCTCCAGACCTGGCCCCCTCTGATTATTTCCTCTTCGAACATTTGAAGAATAGTCTCGGTGGAAAGCGTTTTTCCAGCAATGAGGAGGTTAAGGCTGCTGTCAATGCCTATTTTCAGTCTAAAGAGGCGGAATTCTACTTAAGAGGTATAAAAGCTCTGAAATCTTGGTGGGAAAAGTGTATTGAGCATCTCGGGGAGTATATCGAATAAGATAAATTTAAAAACATGATTTGGAAAATTCTTGGTTTTCATTCTAAGAACTTATGGAACTACCTGTATATATATATATATATATATATATTGGCCAGGCCATGAAAGAGGTCATCAGTTACGCCAAAGCTTAAAGCAACTTTAAATAAATGACGTCTGTAGTATTTATAGAATTTTGGCAAGCATTTGATTCAATTCCTAAAGACAAAGTATTGCAGAAATGATTGACCACTTTTAGGGTACGAATTCAAATCTTGAACCTAATTTGTGAACTGCATACGATGGGGCTAACTCAAGTGGAAGCTATTGTAGTCTATTGTACTTCGTCCGCTACGTAACCGACCTAAATGCGATTCTCCAAGGGGTGCATGTCGCGAGGGCGCCCTCGATGCCGATGAGACCTCGTGATCATGGCAACGACTTGAGCAGCCCATTTACAAGATCGCCGAGTGGGGCGACATGAACAGTCTGTCGGTAAACGCCGAAAAACCAACGTGAGATCAATGGACATTGAATTGAGCTCCTAAACTGTTTGCTATACTTTGGTGTACACCCGGCGCTCACCAGACAGCTAGAACCTAAAACATACCCAGCTGTAGCAGCGATGTCACTGACTGGTGATCCTAAACCAGTCGACATCAACACTGCCATGAGAATGTTTCGCAGAAAAATAGAGCCAACGGTAGGGTGTTATCCCAGACAAATACCCCCTTGATTTAACACTGAGAGCAACTTAAATCACCTTGACAAGACATAATCACTGTTTATAAAACACGAATACCCGGCTTGTTAAAAAAAACATTTCAGTAACAAATTTAGCGCACGAACCTTTCAACGAAAAGCACTACGAATTGTGCGTTAATGACTTACACGCCGCGACCAACCTGAAATGTCAACTTTGTGAGGGAGGGCGTTTACTGACGATCCCGCCTTTATATTGTCGAGATAAGGGGCCAGGTAACCAAACTTCCTGGTGGCGCCTAACAGGTATTACAGTTCATGGTTTTTTCACGGGTTGTGCATGCTTGAGAACATCTTTGATATACGAGGGTGTGTAATCCAGCTATGTGGACATGTGGACTGATAGACCAATACCACCTTATGTTATGCACTCAATTTGGCTCATACGTCCTTACAAGATCCTGTAGAAAGCCTATTTTAAGTCCAAGTATGTACTCGCTCAATTGTCAATACTTGACAAAAGGAACGTATATATATATACATATTTTTTTTATTAGAGGTAATTGTCTTTATGAGATTACTTCACCTGGCCACTCTTCTTGCCATTTAGGCTGTTCAAATTTTTGTGTGTAGTTATTTCCGCTACGGAGACAGTTCCTGCGATTCTCCTTACAATTATATATAAGAAGATTCGCGAATTTCGCGGTATGTATGTAAATATATATATATATATATATATATATATATATATATATATATATATATATATATATATGTTACGAACTGTTTACCCATTGAAAATCACATTTTGGACGCTCATAGTGGGCCTGAAAGAGCGGAGTTCATATGGGATTTCTTCAGCAGAGGTGTGTGGCAGATGACCAATGACAACCACGTCGTCCAGTACGACTAACAAGCAAAGCCGGTTAAGAACCTGCGGTTGTTGGACTGTTATTCGTGGTTGCCATGGCAGCGCTCGACGTAGCGTTACTCGGTTTGCAAGTCCCAGTAATTCACGTAATCCCCCGAAGTAATAATGCTGAAAAATTTCACCAGAAAAAAATGTTGAATGGGGCTTAAGGAAAAATGTCTTGTTAGTGAACACAACGGCTTAATTAAAAAAAATTCGACTTCCTCTGAACGTCATTTCACATCGGCTAACGAGAAAACAATTATCGTATTGAATAGGTTTGCAGATATTTATATATATATATATATATATATATATATACAGGTAGTTCAACAGGTTCTTAAAATGAGCTTTTCAGAATTCGAATTTTGGCGCGCTTCCACCGCTATTGGAAACGGCAAATATTATGCTGATTGGCCGTTGCAAAAGCGTTTTTCCAGCAATGAAGAGGTTAAGGCTGCTGTCAATGCCTATTTTCAGTCTAAACACGCGGAATTCTACTCAAGAGGTATAAATGCTCTGAAATCTCGGTGGGAAAAGTGTATTTCGTTTGATCACTTTTCCCGTGCAACGTATCGGCGCGATTTTAAAAAATGAAGAAAAGAGTGGTTATCAAGCATTTTTATTTCAAAGGTTGGAATGCGACCCAAGTGAAAACTGAGTTAGACGAGGTGTAAGGTGACTCTGCGCCATGTTTTGCCACTGTTTCCAACTGGATTCAGGAGTTAAAAAAAGGTCGCAGGAGCACCGAAGATGAACTACGTTCAAGACGCCCAAAAACGGCAACTGATGAGGAAAACGTGGAAAAAGTGCGGAAAATCGTTGCCACAGATAAGCGAGTGAACATTAGAGAGATAGCGGAGGCATTGGGGATCAGTTTTGGTAGAGGTGCATTTCATCCTGCACGAGAACTTGAAGATGAAAAAGCTCAGAGCAAAATGGGTGCCGCATTTGCTCAATCAAGGCCAAAAAGACGCGTGTGTTTCCGCTTCACAGCGAAATTTGGCCAAGATGTCGAAAAATCCGTCGGATTTTAGGCGCAGATTCGTGACCGTCGATGAAAGCTGGGTCCATCACTACACTCCCGAGACCCAAGAAGCATCTCGCCAATGGTGTGCACCTGGTGAAGGACCTCCGAAGAGGGTGCGGACAACGGCATCGGCCGAAAAGATGATGGCTACGGTTTTTTGGGACCAACGTAGAATAATTCTGGTCGACTACCTTGAGAGCGGTAAAACGATCACGGGAGAATATTATGCAAGACTGTTGGACTGCCTGAAGCAAGAACTCATCGTGAAATGGCCCGCTTTGCAGAAGAAGGTTGTTTTGTTTTACCAGGACAATGCTCCTGCACACAAGTCGCGGCAAGCATCGGCAAAACTGGCCCAACTTAGATTCGAACTTATTAAACAACCTTTCTATTCTCCAGACCTGGCCCCCTCTGATTATTTCCACTTCGGACATTTGAAGAATACTCTCGGTGGAAAGTGTTTTTTCCAGCAATGAAGAGGTTAAGGCTGCTGTCAATGCCTATTTTCAGTCTAAACACCCGGAATTCTACTCAAGAGGTATAAATGCTCTGAAATCTCGGTGGGAAAAGTGTATTCAGCTTCTCGGGGAGTATAGCGAATAACAAACAATTAAAAACAAGATTTGGAAAATTCTTTGTTTTCATTATAAGAACTTGTTGAACTACCTGTATATATATTTTTTTTTGAAGGAGGGTGAATGCTTTTACACACGCTATATATAATTTTTTTTAGAGGAGTGTGAATGCTTTTACACATGCTATATATATATATATATATATATATACAATCATAGTGTCACGTACACAAATCAATGTGCGTCCGGCGATTTCGTTATTTATTAGGTTTTTTGCTTTTTATCAATCTGTTCATCATTTGTGCACACAGCCACGCTCGTTGGCTGTGAGTCACTTGCGGTCTGCTACCAACGCCTATCATGTTCCGCGTAATAGACGGTTGAGTTTTCAGCCTACGTTATAGCGGCATTATTTGTCTTGCTGCTGGTGTTGTTATCGTTGTGGACGAGTTCGAAACTTGTTGTCATCATTTTATAAATAGCATAGCCAATATGGTGTAAACGCTAGAAAATAAAGAACGCACTTGCAAAGCGGATAGACGCTCGAAGCTATATATCTGTATGCATATATATATATATATATATATATATATATATATATATATATATATATATATATATATATATATATATATATATATGCATCTATATATATATATATATATATTTGTTAGCTAGTTGGCCTGCCAGACGTGTTGAGGTTGGTTCATTAGTTAGTTACGGCTCTAATCTCGTCTTATCTCACAAGGTGCGTGCGTTGTGGTAAGCTGGGCTCAAGTGGGCTCGAACTTTATCGACTGGTATTGATTACCGTTCTTGGTGATCACAAAACGATTGTCACAATATGCGTGACTAGAACGTCGACGCTATGACGCAAGATGATCAAAGCCGGCTTCAACCAACGCTATCCTAGCTAAACGCGATTTTTTAGACAGTAAGATGATACCGTTTGCCACACAACTTTTGTTTGCAGGGGGTCAGGAATAAAAATGCATAATGCACACCCTTTAGTCTTCCTCACAGTGCGTAGTGTGGGTCTCTCAAACCCACTAGAAACCAACTAGTAATCCCCTATCCTACATAAGCAGGATATTTGTGGTCTAACTTCAGTGCTTGTAAGAAGAAGCCGCTAATCTGACTGCCACACAGCCTACGAGTATGTCACTGTCTATTGAATACCACATCAAAACCATTATAAAACACCCCCTTAATTCGCGATCATGGAGGCGCCTTTATATACAAATATATATATATATATATATATATATATATATATATATATATATATATGTAATTGATGACACTGATTAGGTAGTGGTTAGGGCAGCAGCTTGCTGTTATACTAGACTGAGCGTAATTTTAACTTGCGGCGGCCCTAACTAACGCCAACACCGTCACCAATCCCCTAAGCAGCACCTCGCGCTTATCTATAAATATCTCCTCCTCTCGTCACTGATGGGAGGAGGGAGAAAACATAAACAAACAGAGTTTCCACTTACCATAAACTACCAAGCGATATCCTGCCGATCAGACATGTTTTTATTTAAAATAGAACTGATATGTGTGTGTGTGTAGATATATATATATATATATATATATATATATATATATATATAGAAGATAACAAAATAGGAGAGGAAAAGAATACGCCCAACAAGAGGACGATGTTTGATGCTGAAATATATGAATTACAAAATCGACAAACATATGTAAGAAACGCGGATATTGCCTGGCGGACAACTAAAGAAGAGATCGAACAGAATATAATGGCTCAAAAGACGACAAAACTGAATGTAGAGAGTATGGAGTATCGCTAAAATGTATTAAGAATATTATTACGCCAATGCGCGCATACCTGGCGAGTAAATTTAATTTGATTCTTATTGGAGGTGAGATCCGTCAAGAATGGTTAGCGGGGAGAGTCGCCTTTATACCAAAGCAGGCGGAAAATACGAAATTGTCCAATCGTAGACTAATAACAATAAGAAGCGTTGTGTACAGAATATTTGCTGCCATCCTTAGGGACGGGTTGTAAGACCAGCTGAAAGAGCTGAAACTAATAGGATCATGGCAGAGTGGTTTTAGAGCTGGCAGAAGAATATATGATAGTATTTTTGTACAAATTAAAAGTATCTATTGAGCCAGTTATTAAGTAGCCGACGAGCCTACGGTACGACCGATAGAAAAAAACTCTTTTAAACGAGATAATAGAAGATGGATTAAGACCGGAATGGGCCGGTATATAAAACATATATGTAAAGAAAAATATGATAGGAGCTACATCTTCTCAAGAATCGAATCGAGCACATCAGAGTTCTACAAAAAAAAAATACCATTTGAATGCACGGTGTCACTGATTTTGCTGTATATTGAGAAGGTGTATAAATTAAATCTGTGTATGAAAATAGTATACTCTAGAGATGATTAAATATATAGCATCTCTCCGACCATGTGTCCTGTTGCTTGCAGATGACATGATGATTTTAGTTGAGAGCTACAGGCAATAGTAATAACGGTGACGACAGCAGCTGCAACAACAACGGAAATAGTGACCTCCACGAGGCAACAGCTATTACCAACACAAGCATCGTTGAGGACTCTCTTCAGTTGGAGATCAACCAAACACTGTCGCAAGTTAGTAGCGGTCGCAATATTAATGCCCCCGCCACCATCATCATGATATCGTCTCTCTCTTCTTGTTTCAATAACGCAGTCAATTTTGCGTGGGGTATATCCGGATAGCGCCGATATTCAGTATTGTGACGAAGGTTGACCAGAGGGCCGACGTAGTCATCGAGAAGTCGGTGTCGTCTCTCGACCAGAGAGTGAACACAAACGAAGAAAATGAGCGTTTGTTTGTCAAGTCGCTCAAAGCCGCCAAAATCGCATCCGTGTGCTCAATAAATCGCTCGTGCATAATCTCAAGGAGGAAGAAAAAGAGACATGTGGCTTTTGTGAGAAACAACGTGATCGATGTCCTAAAATTTCTCCTGCCCGCTCTTGCTTACACTGGTGTTACCAATGTTTATCAAATCGAGCGAGCGACGCCCGGCCTAACGGGCTGTGTCGACCCGATAGGCTGGTGGTTTTTGCACCCGTCGGCGGTTGTTTGCTTCTCTGGCCGCTAAGCAAACTAAAGGAGGAGCTTGAGGAGCAAAATCTGCCGCGCGTTACAAGAGCACCCGATAGAAGGGTGCCTTATATGACTCACTTTGCAGTTTATCTCCTTCTCTGTACCACGGACGCCGACGGCGTTCTGCGAGCGACCAAACGCGCGCCGTAACATAGGGGTTCGCCAATGAAAGAAAATGCACATTGTAACCGTCAACTACATGCTCGACCTGGATGCAGCGGCAGAAGCAGCAGCAATGAGAACAGAAGAGCCGTCGGTAACGTCGAGCCCGGTGGCGTGGTGGTGGCTTATGTCTGCACCTCGCAACTAGAGTAGACACATAGGTGCGCGGGTTCGAGCCCCACTGTTGCACCAATTTGTATTTATGGGGGTAGTCCGTCTATGAAGCAATGTGAAAACAGTCAAGTTAACGTTAAATCTTGGCTGAACGTCAGCTCGAAAACTTTACTTTTTAGAGCCGTCGGTAACAGAGTCGGCAATGTCAGCTCCACCAGATATTAAGGCGCCGCTAACAATGAAGAGAGCAGTTCCCTCGTCGGCGCGGATACATCTCACAACTTGTGGTTGCTTATGCGAATAATTGTTCTCAGGCTAAAAGTCTTATATATATATATATATATATGCTTGGTGAGCTGCAAAGTCCATCTGATGGAGGTCTCAGAGCTGTTGTTGGCGACACTAATTAAGGTACCCCAGCTGTTAATTCAAATTATTATATTTCAGATCTTGCCTCCCTCGGGCTGACTCAAATCATCAACGAAGTAGCGCGCCCGATATCTGCTTCTGCTATGGATCATGTGTGCACCGATGGCGAGGACACCTTTTTCAATTACGACGCTATCGTTATCTCAACATTAATCTTTATAGTGCTTGAAATAATATATTTCAAGCATGTGCTTGAATGTGCTTGAAAAACACATTAATCTTTTCTGATCATTACCCTCTGCTCTGTCGTTTAGTTCTCAAAGTTACTTCTGCTTCTACTCCCGTACGGCGGGTCCAAAAGAAGGTAACCAAGCAGACCTGTTACACATTTTCTAACTGCAACCAGTTTGCCAATGAGCTGGTCACGATTATTGGTGACCAGCACCAAATTGTGACTTGCCACGATTTGGAACAAACCTATAGAGGTAAATAGGTCTAACTGCCTAATGTCCTCCGATCCGAGCAGCTGTTATAACTTATAACTCCAAACTATTTAACATTTATGATTAAGCCTACTCCTCAGTAGCTATGCATAATCGTGGAGCGTCCTCCAAGATATGGAGTTTATTATCACACCCGACGGCAGCACCATATACGGTTCCGCTAGTGTATGTTCCAACCTTGCACAACCTTTTGCGACTGCTGGCGATCAGACAGTTGCAGGTCTTCCCCCCTCCTCACGACTATCTAATTGCCCCTCTAGATGTCTCTTTCCAACTTCGACACATTTCGCCAACTAGTGTAATTCAAGTAATTAACATATGCAAAACCGACCTGAAAGGCGCAGTCACTAGAGTATATTTCAAAGTAATTACATCTGGGATCTGTAATGGGACTTTTCCTGTTTATACTTTATATCAATATTGCTTTGTGGAGCCTAGATGGGTTCTCCAGTATACGAGCGGTATCTTATGCTGACGACTGTAACTTGCGGGCAGTCCTCAGTGCTGTGATCAACACCACAAAAACCCAAGTTGTACTTTTCCGGACGTCCACTTTCTTAAGACCTGTGGCGACTTAATTATGATTGATACCATACTAGAGCTATCCCCGAATATTACCTGCCTGGGCTTAGTCTTTAATAAGCGTATGATGTGGAACAGCCACGCTAACAAACTCGAACATAAACTTGCACCTGATATTGCTGCACTCACCCAGCTTCGACTTTATGGGCTTCAAATCTCTATTCTCGCGTTGGTGTATAAGGCGAGTAGAGCCCCACCTCTGCTACTGTAGTGATGTCTGGGGTGGGACTTACCAAAGTGTCATCTTAACACTCCAGTCTCTATGTGTTTTTAGCTCAGCCGGCTAGATTTATTAGACCCAGTCGGCTTACTACTTAAAGAGCACGGTTGTCTTAATGTGAAACAGCTGACATGTTGTCGAGCTGCCATCTTCGTTTACAAATTAATCAACAATCTTATAGGGGTTGGCAACCTTTTCCAGACCATATTTTCTATTGCTGCACCATATGCCCTCCGAAACAGGCGACCTTACATCGCCATTACTCTTCCGCCAACATGCCTTCTTGAGGATGGACTAGACCATCACTCACTTACTGTTTGGAATAGAATTCCTCTCGCCATTGCCGCCATTCCCGATCTTGGACCTTCAGAAGAAGCCTTAGAAAACGTGTTTTTTTCTCATAGTTTAATTTTTTCTTCGGCGGCATCCCTTCTTGTTAACAATACAGCTTTCAAATCTGATTGGCTGTACTTGAAAATGTTTTTTATTTGATTAAAAAATACTATACACGTGTTGTACATTATTACTAATGTTAATTGATACCATTGTAATCGTTCGTTCATACCTTGTTACTTGGATTAATATTTGCGTCTACTCCTTTTGATGCAGTAAGCATATAATCTTCTAACTAGCCCCTGGGTAACCTTTTTCATACAGAAGCAGGTTCACTTCTAGCGGCACGTTATTTTAACAAACAATTTGACAACAACAAAAAGTTGTACAAACACAATTCGGCACAACCGCACTCTGCGATACGCCTTCATCCTTGGCTGGAGGCAAATCTTTTATCGTAAATTGAATCATGGAAACCAAATTCATTACAAACTCTTGGAAATTTGGAAATACGTACAGACAAAACAATAATTCAGCTGACGTTCGTTAGGCGAGAAGTTCTCTTACAACTCAGTCACTACAGTAGTTGTATTTCTCTTACAACACAGTCACTACAAAATTTAAATTGTGTTTAATTTGTACAAATCTAACCATAATAGCATGATCACAATTAAACTTATTAAACCCTCAAGGTTTGGCCAACAAGAGCAATTCGGACACTAGCATATTCGAAAGTTTATAGATAACAGGAGCAATTCGGACACTAGTATATTGTGAAGTTTATAGATAATTGCTAAAACACAGAAGTGCATGCACACAAGAAAATTCGCAAATAAACTTGACTATGACCTTTGTAAGTCCTTTTTAGTATAAGTACGTAAGAAAATATATCTCTTTCGTTTATAAATACAATGCTATTCACCTCAGTGAGAAGTCTTGGCTTGATTATAATTGAGATGACATCAACAATAACATACCCTTGGATAAACATAAAGAATAACATAATTGCTATTATTTTACCCTGATTATCACCACGTTTTTTTTATGGTGAGTCTTGTGACCGCAAACTTTAAAGCCCCCAAAGCAAAACGTTGTCCACAATTAGCTCGAAGCGTAAGGTCACCTCATGAGCAGTCTCTACGGTCCATGCCTAATATATACATTTTGGATATTTTGCATTATTATTGCATTTTTAAATGTTCTTCTAGATGCGGCAATTTCCGCTATGTGTATACCGGTCGTCTTTAGTTAGTTTTGAAGTTGATTCTGTTCTGCCCCTGCACTAAATGACTACTTGCTTCTACGTTGCGTCTTTTCTGTCTCCTGTAGGCAATGTCATAATCGTATCGTTGTTCCTCCTCGTCATATATTTGCTAAGAGGTTTTTACAGTGCTCGCGTAGGTTGGTTTCACCATATTCCTTTTTTATTCTTAACTTGCTTTGGTAACCATATTTTAGGAAACCCGCAGCGTAATGAGTTTGTACAGTTCGTAGTTATTTTTACAATCCATTTTACATTTTTACTATATATATATATATATATATATATATATATATATAATAGTGTGATGATTTATTAATCATTTAGAATACGTTTGCACACTCGGCAGTGCTCGCCTCTATATATAATTATATTTAGACGAATAATATATATGCTTACATATATATTATGTAAGTATATATGCATATATGAAAATATCCGTCCAAGTTCTACATGACCTAGCTATGTACAGCACGTTACATAGCTGTGCGCCCACGCACATTCGTATCACGGCGTACGCAAAGTTGAAAAAGTTACACATTGGTGGGCGTGATGAGTCGTCTCCACTAGTACCTCGGGGAAACTATGGTCGCCAAATCGACAAAATTATTCGTACTTAGTCGCATTCGTAAGCCATCCTTAACTAGCCAAACTAAAGCAGATAGAACTCAAAGAGAATAAAGTAAGACAATTTGTAGCCTCTCCCTATTGACCCGGCATATGCCCTAGATCCACTCCACTAATTCCACTTTCTATCTGTAACAAATTTGCCTTGAATCATCGTGAAACGTCTTTGAACGATGAAAACAACAACGGCAATTACAGTTATCCTCACTCCGCCGTACCTAGGCCAATATCAGGTTAATTACGGCATTAAACAACGGTCAGAAGAGCAATTGTAGTTAGTGGTATCCGATTTGAACGACTCTAACTGCAGCACTGAGAGTTAGCAAGCGCATTAGCAGTGCCGATCAATGGCTGCGTGACATCTTTCGATTTCGATGTACATCGGGGAGGATAATGAAGAGCAGCCGGACTGGTCGCGAACTCGGAGCTGGCGAAATCATTATATGGAAGGGATGAACGTGCTGCAACAGGTGACCTCCGGTTATCGGCAGCTTAATCGGCCATTGCCTGGGTGAATTTCGTGCGAAGTGGAGCTATGGGCACATCAGCATCGGGCATTGGCCCTTCGCCGGCGGCCGGAGGTTTCAGCTGAGAGGCGGCATGGCTGAGCTGTAGAGCGGCCTCGGGGTGAGCCATGCCCGGTAGAAGTGTGCATTCGCGCTCGAGAATTGACGACAGTGCCTCGAGGAGGTCAACAAAGCCGTAGGAAATTGCCGCGCGTCGCACCCGATTTAATTCCTGAAGACGAACGAGATAAGTAGAAATAACAACGCAGTTGAAAATCACAATAAACATGCGACGTAGTTTTGACTCGTTTAGCATTCAGTTTACTAAATAGGGCTTCTTCTTATAAAATTGAATCGTGTAGGTTTGCATATAAATATGTGCACATCGAGGTTAGCAGAAATTACGCGTAATCAAGTTGCTGTTATGGCTACCTTATAGAAGTTGTGAATTTTTTCGGGTAATTTCCGTGCATGCCGAAGTATCTTTTGAATATCGGCCTGGAGGCCCGTCGTGCGGATCCACACAACTAAGTTCTGTGAGTAGCTGGGCTTCTCCGCTGGTTTCAACGGCAACTTAAGCCGCTCCCAGGACGGTGGCACCTAAAGGAAACAAAATCGAGTTCAGCGTCGATATAGTTATTAGTTTCTACCATCGTCTCATTTATTCAGGAGGACTTTGTATTTACTAAGTGGCTATACCGATTTAGCAAAACACATTTAGTTTTCGATTGAAAATTAAGACTGTTATACACCTTGAAAAGGGCCTTTTTTTTAGGCATGAAATACAACTAAGTTGTCGGCTATCGGCATTCAGTGCCGAAACAGCAAAGCTTTTCTCAAACAAAATCGCTAATGCATTGCATTCATTTACGCATATTTACAAGGCAGGTTAGAAATTCTTCTTTAATTACTTATTTGGCTTTCGGCCAAAGATCCTGCAATATAAAGTTAAAATTTAGCCATCCACATTTGCTGCATTGGATACTTAGCTCTTCAATTTATTTCGTATATATTTGGTCATCACAAAGTGCTATATTCACAGATGTACACAGCCATTCGAAGAAGACTGCTGAGCAAAGTTTGCCGCCGAGTATTGTGTCCACGCTCTACCAAAGCCGTACCTCAGCATGGGCACAATTTTCAGCTCAAAAAGTCGCAAACCAACACGCAGTGAGAGTCTCCAGACGTCCCTTACCTCCAAATGCATGGAGGAGGCTGCTCTGCTCAGCACCTGTCACTAATACGTTATGTGTGAGTTGTGCCTATATAACGGACCATAAGACCCAAGTGCACACAATTTCAGTTTTCTAGAAGCATACTCGTTTAAAACATCATGCGTAGCACGCCTATGGCAGGGCGCGCACAGATATGCCACCATCGGTAAGCGTTTTCATGCAGAAAGCCTTATAACCTCACAAGCATGAAACTTCTACTTCTTTCATAGCAAATGCACGTGAACTGATCACAGGCAGTGGAGGTCTATGTCTTGCAGAAGCTCGATCAGTCCCTCACCACTTTCCGTCAGCACCGCCAGAGTCAATGCGACAGTTGAAGTCACCTGCCACAACTATTGGCAGCTGCAGATCAATTTACGCTGTTCCCGCACATACTCACCGACAACATCGTCAAAGTGAGGTGGCAAGTAGAACAAGGTGCGAGGTTGAAACCTCGCTAAAGTGAGCGTTAGTCAAGAGCCACCCCTCGACATGCATACTGCATGCCGGACAGATTTTGTCAAAGGCAAATAGATATCTCTCCTACTGGTCTGCCGTTTGGCATCTCTCTCTCGCATCTAAAAGAGACGCAATTTCTCTCGAAGAAATGTTGTACTGAGGAGTACACCGGGCATCTGCTGATGTTGGCTAGCTCGGTACTAACGTTGTCTTGTCACTCTCATATCGCGTCGGTGGTCGAAATAAGCAATATGTATGTATATTTTGTAGATCCCCAACAAATAGCGGAGACGACACCAGTAAATAGGCTAATCTGTTGAGATTAGTGCTGTGGACATAGCGCCGTCTTTAGAAAAGTGGCCTTGATTTGGTTAAGCGCCTTAAAGTTTAACTTCGATAGATAAAGCCTATATCATCCGGAAGACCGTTAGAAGCAGTGGGCGCAATCTTCAGGACAACGTCCATTAATAGTTTATGACTTCTAGGTAGGAGAAGTGTGAGACAAATTCTATAGATTTTACCCCCAAGCAAAGTGATTTATCTATTGTACTTATGAGTTTAACATACGCGCGTATATGTATATATATATATATATAGATAGCTCAAGATACTTGTCGAACTATCGCGCTGCGAGTCCACCGCTTTTAAAGTCGTCGACTCATCCCGCGTTTTTGTGCTACCTACTAGGTGCACCGATCTACCATTGGTAAATACGCTGCAAATGCAATAGAGGGCGTATTAGAACATGTCTGCATTTCTACCAACACGCGTTTGTGACAGGGTAGAATAACGATGCACAGGACTTAAGTGCGACACTGAGTTCTGTCGTCTTCTTCTAATGCCTTACATCCAAATTACATAGACTATTTACACAGGGAACACACATATATATATATATATATATATATATATATATATATATATATATATATATATACAGGTAGTTCCATAAGTTCTTAGAATGAGCTTTTTCGAATTTTGGCGCGCTTCCACCGCTATTAGGAACTGCAACTTTTCGACTGCTAGCACTCAAAATATTATGGTGATTGGCCGTTGCGATTTCGTTTGATAGCTTTTCCCGTGCAACGTATCGGCGTGATTTTTAAAAATGAAGAAAAAAGAGTTTCGAGTGGTTATCAAGCATTTTTATTTCAAAGGTTGGAATGCGACCCAAGTAAAATTTGGGTTGGGCGAGACGTACGGTGACTCTGCGCCATGTTTTGCCACTGTTTCCAACTGGATTAATGTGTTAAAAAGAGGTCGCAGGAGCACCGAAAATGAACTACGTCCAGGAGGCCAAAAAACGGCAACTGATGAGGAAAACATAGAGAAAGTGCGAAACATCGTTGGCACAGATAAGCGAATGAACATTAAGGAGATAGCGGAGGCATTAGGAATTAGTTTAGGTAGTGTGCATTTTATCCTATACGAAAACTTGAAGATGAAAGAGCTCAGAGAAAAATGGCTGCCGCATTTGCTCAACCAAGGCCAAAAAAACGCGCCTGTTTTCGCTTCACAGCGAAATTTGGCCAAGATGTCGAACTCGATTTTTGGCGCAGATTCATGACCGTCGATAAAAGCTGGGTCCATCACTACACTCCCGAGACCCAAGAAGCATCTTGCCAATGGTGTGCACCTAATAAAGGACCTCCGAAGAGGGTGCGGACAACGGCATTGACCGGAAAGGTGATGGCTACAGTTTTTTAAGACCAACGTAGAATAATGCTGGTCGACTACCTTGAGAGCGGTAAAACGATCACAGGAGAATATTATGCAAGACTGTTGGACTGCCTTTAGCAAGAACTCATCGTGAAATGGCCCGCTTTGCAGAAGAAGGTTGTCCTGTTTTACCAGGACAATGCTCCTGCACACAAGTCCCGGCAAGCATCGGCAAAACTGGCCCAACTGAGGTTCGAACTTATTGAACAACCTTCCTATTCTCCAGACCTGGCCCCCTCTGATTATTTCCTCTTCGAACATTTGAAGAATAGTCTCGGTGGAAAGCGTTTTTCCAGCAATGAGGAGGTTAAGGCTGCTGTCAATGCCTATTTTCAGTCTAAAGAGGCGGAATTATACTTAAGAGGTATAAAAGCTCTGAAATCTTGGTGGGAAAAGTGTATTGAGCATCTCGGGGAGTATATCGAATAATAAATTTAAAAACATGATTTGGAAAATTCTTGGTTTTCATTCTAAGAACTTATGGAACTACCTGTATATATATATATATATTATATATATATATATATATATATATATATATATATATATATATATATATATTGGCCAGGCCATGAAAGAGGTCATCAGTTACGCCAAAGCTTAAAGCAACTTTAAATAAATGACGTCTGTAGTATTTATAGAATTTTGGCAAGCATTTGATTCAATTCCTAAAGACAAAGTATTGCAGAAATGATTTACCACTTTTAGGGTACGAATTCAAATCTTGAACCTAATTTGTGAACTGCATACGATGGGGCTAACTCACGTGGAAGCTATTGTAGTCTATTGTACTTCGTCCGCTACGTAACCGACCTAAATGCGATTCTCCAAGGGGTGCATGTCGCGAGGGCGCCCTCGATGCCGATGAGACCTCGTGATCATGGCAACGACTTGAGCAGCCCATTTACAAGATCGCCGAGTGGTGCGACATGAACAGTCTGTCGGTAAACGCCGAAAAACCAACGTGAGATCAATGGACATTGAATTGAGCTCCTAAACTGTTTGCTATACTTTGATGTACACCCGGCGCTAAAATCATGTTTCACCAGACAGCTAGAAACTAAAACATACCCAGCTGTAGCAGCGATGTCACTGACTGGTGATCCTAAACCAGTCGACATCAACACTGTCATGAGAATGTTTCGCAGAAAAATAGAGCCAACGGTAGGGTGTTATCCTAGACAAATACCTCCTTGATTTAACACTGAGAGCAACTTAAATCACCTTGACAAGACATAATCACTGTTTATAAAACACGAATACCCGGTTTGTTAAAAAAAACATTTCAGTAACACATTTAGCGCACGAACCTTTCAACGAAAAGCACTACGAATTGTGCGTTAATGACTTACACGCCGCAACCAACCTGAAATGTCAACTTTGTGAGGGAGGGGTTTACTGACGATCCCGCCTTTATATTGTTGAGATAAGGGGCCAGGTAACCAAACTTCCTGGTGGCGCCTAACAGGTATTACAGTTCATGGTTTTTTCACGGGTTGTGCATGCTTGAGAACATCTTTGATATACGAGGGTGTGTAATCCAGCTATGTGGACATGTGGACTGATAGACCAATACCACCTTATGTCATGCACTCAATTTGGCTCATACGTCCTTACAAGATCCTGTAGAAAGCCTATTTTAAGTCCAAGTATGTACTCGCTCAATTGTCAATACTTGACAAAAAGAACGTATATATATATATATATATTTTTTTTTTTTTAATAGAGGTAATTGTCTTCTTGAGATTACTTCACCTGGCCACTCTTCTTGCCATTTAGGCTGTTCAAATTTTTGTGTGTAGTTATTTCCGCTACGGAGACAGTTCCTGCGATTCTCCTTACAATTATATATAAGAAGATTCGCGAATTTCGCGGTATGTATATATATATATATGCTACGAACTGTTTACCCATTGAAAATCACATTTTGGACGCTCATAGTGGGCCTGAAAGAGCGGAGTTCATATGGGATTTCTTCAGCAGAGGTGTGTGGCAGATGACCAATGACAACCACGTCGTCCAGTACGACTAACAAGCAAAGCCGGTTTCGAACCTGCGGTTGTTGGACTGTTATTCGTGGTTGCCATGGCAGCTCTCGACGTAGCGTTACTCGGTTTGCAAGTCCCAGTAATTCACGTAATCCCCCAAAGTAATAATGCTGAAAAATTTCACCAGAAAAAATGTTGAATGGGGCTTGAGGGAAAATGTCTTTTTACTGAACACAACGGCTTAATACAAAGAAAATTCGACTTCCTCTGAACGTCATTTCACATCGGCTAACGAGAAAACAATTATCGTATTGAATAGGTTTGCAGATATATATATATATATATATATATATATATATATATATACATACAGGTCCAACAGGTTCTTAAAATTAGCTTTTCAGAATTCGAATTTTGGCGCGCTTCCACCGCTATTGGAAACGGCAACTTCTCGACTGCTAGCAGTCGGAATATTATGCTGATTGGCCGTTGCAAAAGCGTTTTTCCAGCAATGAAGAGGTTAAGGCTGCTGTCAATGCCTATTTTCAGTCTAAACACGCGGAATTCTACTCAAGAGGTATAAATGCTCTGAAATCACGGTGGGAAAAGTGTATTTCGTTTGATCACTTTTCCCGTGCAACGTATCGGCGTGATTTTAAAAAATGAAGAAAAGAGTGGTTATCAAGCATTTTTATTTCAAAGGTTGGAATGCGGCCCAAGTGAAAACTGAGTTAGACGAGGTGTAAGGTGACTCTGCGCCATGTTTTGCCACTGTTTCCAACTGGATTCAGGAGTTACAAAAAGATCGCAGGAGCACCGAGGATGAACTACGTTTAAGACGCCCAAAAACGGCAACTGATGGGGAAAACACGGAAAAAGTGCGGAAAATCGTTGCCGCAGATAAGCGAGTGAACATTAGAGAGATAGCGGAGGCATTGGGGATCAGTTTTGGTAGAAATGCATTTCATCCTGCACGAGAACTTGAAGATGAAAAAGCTCAGAGCAAAATGGGTGCCGCATTTGCTCAATCAAGGCCAAAAAGACGCGTGTGTTTCCGCTTCACAGCGAAATTTGGCCAAGATGTCGAAGAATCCGTCGGATTTTAGGCGCAGATTCGTGACCGTCGATGAAAGCTGGGTCCATCACTACACTCCCGAGACCCAAGAAGCATCTCGCCAATGTTTTGCACCTGGTGAAGGACCTCCGAAGAGGGTGCGGACAACGGCATCGGCCGAAAAGATGATGGCTACGGTTTTTTGGGACCAACGTAGAATAATTCTGGTCGACTACTTTGAGAGCGGTAAAACGATCACGGGAGAATATTATGCAAGACTGTTGGACTGCCTGAAGCAAGAACTCATCGTAAAATGGCCCGCTTTGCAGAAGAAGGTTGTTTTGTTTTACCAGGACAATGCTCCTGCACACAAGTCGCGGCAAGCATCGGCAAAACTGGCCCAACTGAGATTCGAACTTATTAAAGAACCTTTCTATTCTCCAGACCTGGCCCCCTCTGATTATTTCCACTTTGGACATTTGAAGAATACTCTCGGTGGAAAGCGTTTTTCCAGCAATGAAGAGGTTAAGGCTGCTGTCAATGCCCCTATTTTCAGTCTAAACACGCGGAATTCTACTCAAGAGGTATAAATGCTCTAAAATCTCGGTGGGAAAAGTGTATTGAGCTTCTCGGGGAGTATATCGAATAAGAAAAAATTAAAAACAAGATTTGGAAAATTCTTGGTTTTCATTATAAGAACTTGTTGAACTACCTGTATTATATATATATTTTTTGGAGGAGGGTGAATGCTTTTACACACGCTATATATATAATTTTTTTTAGAGAAGTGTGAATGCTTTTACACATGCTATATATATATATATATATATATACAATAATAGTGTCACGTACACAAATCAATGTGCGTCCGGCGATTTCGTTATTTATTAGGTTTTTTGCTTTTTATCAATCTGTTCATCATTTGTGCACACAGCCACGCTCGTTGGCTGTGAGTCACTTGCGGTCTGCTACCAACGCCTATCATGTTCCACGTAATAGACGGTTGAGTTTTCAGCCTACGTTATAGCGGCATTATTTGTCTTGCTATTATATATTATTTATCGTTGTGGACGAGTTCGAAACTTGTTGTCATCATTTTATAAATAGCATAGCCAATCTGGTGTAAACGCTAGAAAATAAAGAACGCACTTGCAAAGCGGATAGACGCTCGAAGCTATATATCTGTATGCATATATATATATATATATATGTAGATCCAACACCGTCAAACAGTTCCATTTTGCATTTAAAAGATGCAAAATTGTTATAATTCGCCGCGTCACTGTGTTAGATAGGTTAGCAGTGCGTTCACCATTGCAAAGGCCTGTCTGAAGTGCATTTTACCGTTTTTAAGTGGAAGTGATTAGTGCCGGTTTTTAGATTTAGGTAAGGTGAGTCTACCTATATAGTTGTTTTAGTGAAATATAGCGGCCCTAATTATATTTCACTAATTTTAACTTCTATATAGGTAAAGTGTATACACTGGCTACAAAACCCAGACAGTGCATACATATAGTGGTGTATCGATACGCTTTGTTTTGAACTCTAAAATCGAACACTGCGTAGAGAATACAATAAGCAACGATATATTGGGCAGCCATATCGTGTTTTTAAACCACTATATATTTTAATTGACTACCTACATACCTACTATATATTTGTAATAGATGCTTCAATTCCACTGAATCGAAGAGACAGCAATTAATCTGTCTGATGCTAGTCTTCCATCTAATTACCACAAATATATATCTTAAACCGACACTACTATTGTACATATTAATGTGCAATTTTTAACTTCTACTTTTGACGCTATTTTGCATAAATACAGTACGTGACGAAATATGACATAGTGCTCCCTGGGTAGAGACAAACAGAATTATGGTCTAAAGACCGCTTCATTTTAGCGATTCTAACAACAACATCTGCGTAAAATCGCGCCATCGTTCGCGTACAAAACTTTTAAAGAAATTTTACCACCGCTGTGGACCAAGACAACGATGGCATCACGTGACGGCAGCAACACCGCCGGAAGACTCAGCTGCCAGACTTGCGGGCGAGTATGCAAATCTGGCGCGGGCCTCGCGAGCCACATTAGATTGACTCACAATCAACGAGAAGTTTGTGCCACCTCCCAAACTCCTAACCGATCACAGACTAATAATTTGATTTTAAGTTCCTTACAAAATGACACTGTTGCTTCTAATAATAATTTTAACCCCCCTAGTACTTCACGCGTCTCCCAGCCAAATTGTAAATGTCCATCTAGTACTTGCTTAAAGGTCTTTAATTCTAAATCAGGTCTTAATTTACACCGTCGTCGTGCCCATCCGTACGAATATAACGTATACGTATTATTGGGTCTGAGACTACACTATATGGGCTATTGCCTGGAATCGCACAGAGGTGAGAGACCCTCGACGAAGACTGTCTCTGAGTGCGGCAGTGCACTGTCTTTCTGACCTTAAAATTGTGCCAGTATTGAGCTGTGGCGTTTGCAGGGTGAGGGGCCATCACTCAGCGGCAAATTTTGCGCAGTTAGAAAGATTCTTCACAATACATATGAAGTGTGTTCTGTGTTTTCCGCGGACGGCAAGCAGCCGCTTCGTGTACCAGCTAGCGGGTTGCGGACCAGCAGTGGAAACAATCGGAGCCAAGCTTAGGTTACCTTTTACAGGTCTGTTTCATCAATTTGTATTGGAGTGCTAGGGAAAAGTGACCGAGGTTTTGGCAGTGGTAGCGCAGTTAGATGTGTACCTCGCAGAGGGAGTTTTGGGATGGAATGGCATTACTAGGCGGCACGTGTTCACAAGATGCATGGCCATCATCACTTGGTATGTTCGACCCAAGGATTTCATCAAGTTGGCAATTGATGTGTCGTTGCCCGTTCTGCTCGCAAATCAGCGCTAAATATCGCGTCGGCGGTCTTTGCGGTCTTCGATTGTGTTGAGACGACACCAGTAAATAGGCTAATCTGTTGAGATTAGTGCTGTGTACATAGCGCCGTCTTTAGAAAAGTGGTCTTGATTTAGTCAAGCGCCTCTAAGTTTAACGTCCATATATAGTTTATGAGGGAGTCGGATACTATAAAATGATAGTAGTCCTTTCCGAATTCTTTCATCAATGTGCCTCGAACAGTTCTTACCTGGAGAGGAGAACGTGACTCCTAGGTAGGAGAAGTGTGAGACAAAGTCTATAGATTTTAGTCCTAAGCAAAGTTATTTATCTATTGTACCTATGAGTTTAACAAACGCGCGTATATACATATACATATATATATATATATATATATATATATATATATATATATATATATATATATATATATACATATATATATATATATATATATATATATCTGACACACTATAGCAGGAACCGTACCCCGTTTGGAGCTACTTCTAATAATGCTTATCCTACGAGAAGTGCTGTAAACAATGTTGTAACACACCCATATGCAAGACTTGTGACAAATTATTCAATGCTCAGTTATCGCCTGGTAAACATAAATTCCAGATTGCCTCATCTGTTTAGATGTGTATTAGAATTATCTACAAATGAATGCAAAACCAAACTTAAACAACAGATTTGTTTAATTTCGCCGGATGTATTAAAATCATGTGTATTTGGATGAGTCCTTTAACACACTTAAAACATAAATAAAAAACAAATTTACTAAACACCGTTATGCAATATGAAGGATGTTGACACACTCACAAGAGCGGGCAGACACGGGCGATAGCCTTTTCTGCAAAATTACCTGAATAGTTATAATTGTTTGAATTTATGTAATAATGGAAATTTCAAGCTCAATGAAGAGTTATTGAACTTAAATAAATTTGCCGTCCGGAGAAGACGGTCCCATAAAAAATATATATATATATATATATATCCGCGGGGCCACTGCTTTTGAAGTTGTCGTCTCATTCCGCCTTTGTGCTGCCTACTAGGTGCACCGATCTACCCGTCTGACTTGCTATTCATATGGGTAAATACGCTGCAAATGCAATACAGCGCGTATTAGAACATGTCTGCATTTCTACCAATAAACGTTTGTGACAGGGTAGAATAACGAAGCACAGAACCTAAGTGCGCCAGTGAGTTCTGTCGTCTTCTTCTAATGCCTTACATCCAAATTACATAAACTATTTACACAGGGAACATATATATATATATATATATATATATATATATTGGCCAGGCCATGGAAGAGGTCATCAGTTACGCCAAAGCCTAAAGCAACTTTAAATAAATGACGTCTGCAGTATTTATAGAATTTTGGCAAGCATTTGACTCAATTCCTAGAGACAAAGTAATGCAGAAATGATTGACCACTTTCAGGGTACGAATTCAAATCTTAAACTTAATACGTGACTGCCTTCGCATGGGGCTGAGTCAAGTGAAAGCTACTAGTCTATTGTACTTCGTCCGCTACGTAACCGACCTAAATGCGATTCTCCAAGGGGTGCATGTCGCGAGGGCGCCCTCGATGCCGATGAGACCTCGTGATCATGGCAACGACTTGAGCAGCACAGTTACAAGATCGCCGAGTGGGGCGACATGAACAGTCTATCGGTAAACGCCGAAAAACCAACGTGAGATCAATGGACATTGAATTGAGCTCCTAAACTGTTTGCTATACTTAGATGTACACCCGGCGCTAAAATCATGTTTCACCAAACAGCTCGAACTAAATCATACTGAGCTAAACCAGCTGTAGCAGCGATGTCATTAACTGGTGATCCTAAACTAGTCGACATCAACACCGCCACGAGAATGTTTCGCAGAAAAATAGAGCCAACGGTAGGGTGTTATCACAGAAAAATGCCCCCTTGATTTAACACTGAGAGCAACTTAAATCACCTTGACAGGACAAATTTACTGTTTATAAAACACAAATACTCGGCTTGTTAAAAAGCACTTTAGTAACAAATTTAGCGCACGAACTTTTTAACAAAAAAACACTACGATCTGTGCGTTAATGACTTAGCCGCCGAGACCAACCTGAAATGTCAACTTTGTGAGGGAGGGGTTTACTGACGATCCCGCCTTTATATTGTCGAGATAAGGAACCAGGTAACCAAACTTCCTGGTTGCGCCTAACAGGTATTACAGTTCATGGTTTTTTCACGGGTTGTGCATGCTTGAGAACATCTTTGATATACGAGGGTGTGTAATCCAGCTATGTGGACATGTGGACTGATAGACCAATACCACCTTATGTTATGCACTCAATTTGGCTCATACGTCCTTACAAGATCCTGTAGAAAGCCTATTTTAAGTCCAAGTATGTACTCGCTCAATTGTCAATACTTGACAAAAAGAACGTATATATATATATATATATATTTTTTTTTTTTTTAATAGAGGTAATTGTCTTCTTGAGATTACTTCACCTGGCCACTCTTCTTGCCATTTAGGCTGTTCAAATTTTTGTGTGTAGTTATTTCCGCTACGGAGACAGTTCCTGCGATTCTCCTTACAATTATATATAAGAAGATTCGCGAATTTCGCGGTATGTATATATATATATATGCTACGAACTGTTTACCCATTGAAAATCACATTTTGGACGCTCATAGTGGGCCTGAAAGAGCGGAGTTCATATGGGATTTCTTCAGCAGAGGTGTGTGGCAGATGACCAATGACAACCACGTCGTCCAGTACGACTAACAAGCAAAGCCGGTTTCGAACCTGCGGTTGTTGGACTGTTATTCGTGGTTGCCATGGCAGCTCTCGACGTAGCGTTACTCGGTTTGCAAGTCCCAGTAATTCACGTAATCCCCCAAAGTAATAATGCTGAAAAATTTCACCAAAAAATGTTGAATGGGGCTTGAGGGAAAATGTCTTGTTACTGAACACAACGGCTTAATTCAAAGAAAATTCGACTTCCTCTGAACGTCATTTCACGTCGGCTAACGAGAAAACAATTATCGTATTGAATAGGTTTGCAGATATATATATATATATATATATATACAGGTAGTTCAACAGGTTCTTAAAATGAGCTTTTCAGAATTCGAATTTTGGCGCGCTTCCACCGCTATTGGAAACGGCAACTTTTCGACTGCTAGCAGTCGAAATATTATGCTGATTGGCCGTTGCAAAAGCATTTTTCCAGCAATGAAGAGGTTAAGGCTGCTGTCAATGCCTATTTTCAGTCTAAACACGCGGAATTCTACTCAAGAGGTATAAATGCTCTAAAATCACGGTGGGAAAAGTGTATTGAGCTTCTCGGGGAGTATATCGAATAAGAAAAAATTAAAAACAAGATTTGGAAAATTCTTGGTTTTCATTATAAGAACTTATTGAACTACCTGTATTATATATATATATATTTTTTTGGAAGAGGGTGAATGCTTTTACACACGCTATATATATAATTTTTTTTTGGAGGAGTGTGAATGCTTTTACACATGCTATATATATATATATATATATATATATATACAATAATAGTGTCACGTACACAAATCAATGTGCGTTCGGCGATTTCGTTATTTATTAGGTTTTTTGCTTGTTATAAATCTGTTCATCATTTATGCACACAGCTATGCTCGTTGGCTGTGAGTCACTTGCAGTCTGCTACCAACGCCTATCATGTTCCACGTAATAGACGGTTGAGTTTTCAGCCTACGTTATAGCGGCATTATTTGTCTTGCTGGTGTTGTTATCGTTGTGGACGAGTTCGAAACTTGTTGTCATCATTTTATAAATAGCATAGCCAATATCTTGTAAACGCTAGAAAATAAAGAACGCACTTGCAAAGCGGATAGACGCTCGAAGCTATATATCTGTATGCATATATATATATATATATATATATATATATATATATATATATATATATATATGTAGATCCAACACCGTCAAACAGTTCCATTTTGCATTTAAAAGATGCAAAATTGTTATAATTCGCCGCGTCACTGTGTTAGATAGGTTAGCAGTGCGTTCACCATTGCAAAGGCCTGTCTGAAGTGCATTTTAGCGTTTTTAAGTGGAAGTGATTGTGCCGGTTTTTAGATTTAGGTAAGGTGAGTCTACCTATATAGTTGTTTTAGTGAAATATAGCGGCCCTAATTATATTTCACTAATTTTAACTTCTATATAGGTAAAGTGTATACACTGGCTACAAAACCCAGACAGTGCATACATATAGTGGTGTATCGATACGCTTTGTTTTGAACTCTAAAATCGAACACTGCGTAGAGAATACAGTAAGCAACGATATATTGGGCAGCCATATCGTGTTTTTAAACCACTATATATTTTAATTGACTACCTACATACCTACTATATATTTGTAATAGATGCTTCAATTCCACTGAATCGAAGAGACAGCAATTAATCTGTCTGATGCTAGTCTTCCATCTAATTACCACAAATATATATCTTAAACCGACACTACTATTGTACATATTAATGTGCAATTTTTAACTTCTACTTTTGACGCTATTTTGCATAAATACAGTACGTGACGAAATATGACATAGTGCTCCCTGGGTAGAGACAAACAGAATTATGGTCTAAAGACCGCTTCATTTTAGCGATTTTAACAACAACATCTGCGTAAAATCGCGCCATCGTTCGCGTACAAAACTTTTAAAGAAATTTTACCACCGTTGTGGACCAAGACAACGATGGCATCACGTGACGGCAGCAACACCGCCGGAAGACTCAGCTGCCAGACTTGCGGGCGAGTATGCAAATCTGGCGCGGGCCTCGCGAGCCACATTAGATTGACTCACAATCAACGAGAAGTTTGTGCCACCTCCCAAACTCCTAACCGATCACAGACTAATAATTTGATTTTAAGTTCCTTACAAAATGACACTGCTGCTTCTAATAATAATTTTAACCCCCCTAGTACTTCACGCGTCTCCCAGCCAAATTGTAAATGTCCATCTAGTACTTGCTTAAAGGTCTTTAATTCTAAATCAGGTCTTAATTTACACCGTCGTCGTGCCCATCCGTACGAATATAACGTATACGTATTATTGGGTCTGAGACTACACTATATGGGCTATTGCCTCGAATCGCACAGAGGTGAGAGACCCTCGACGAAGACTGTCTCTGAGTGCGGCAGTGCACTGTCTTTCTGACCTTAAAATTGTGCCAGTATTGAGCTGTGGCGTTTGCAGGGTGAGGGGCCATCACTCAGCGGCAAATTTTGCGCAGTTAGAAAGATTCTTCACAATACATATGAAGTGTGTTCTGTGTTTTCCGCGGACGGCAAGCAGCCGCTTCGTGTACCAGCTAGCGGGTTGCGGACCAGCAGTGGAAACAATCGGAGCCAAGCTTAGGTTACCTTTTACAGGTCTGTTTCATCAATTTGTATTGGAGTGCTAGGGAAAAGTGACCGAGGTTTTGGCAGTGGTAGCGCAGTTAGATGTGTACCTCGCAGAGGGAGTTTTGGGATGGAATGGCATTACTAGGCGGCACGTGTTCACAAGATGCATGGCCATCATCACTTGGTATGTTCGACCCAAGGATTTCATCAAGTTGGCAATTGATGTGTCGTTGCCCGTTCTGCTCGCAAATCAGCGCTAAATATCGCGTCGGCGGTCTTTGCGGTCTTCGATTGTGTTGAGACGACACCAGTAAATAGGCTAATCTGTTGAGATTAGTGCTGTGTACATAACGCCGTCTTTAGAAAAGTGGTCTTGATTTAGTCAAGCGCCTCTAAGTTTAACGTCCATATATAGTTTATGAGGGAGTCGGATACTATAAAATGATAGTAGTCCTTTCCGAATTCTTTCATCAATGTGCCTCGAACAGTTCGTACCTGGAGAGGAGAACGTGACTCCTAGGTAGGAGAAGTGTGAGACAAAGTCTATAGATTTTAGTCCTAAGCAAAGTTATTTATCTATTGTACCTATGAGTTTAACAAACGCGCGTATACACACATATATATATATATATATATATATATATATATATATATATCTGACACACTATAGCAGGAACCGTACCCCGTTTGGAGCTACTTCTAATAATGCTTATTCTACCAGAAGTGCTGTAAACAATGTTGTAACACACCCATATGCAAGACTTGTGACAAATTATTCAATGCTCAGTTATCGCCTGGTAAACATAAATTCCAGATTGCCTCATCTGTTTAGATGTGTATTAGAATTATCTACAAATGAATGCAAAACCAAACTTAAACAACAGATTTGTTTTATTTCGCCGGATGTATTAAAATCATGTGTATTTGGATGAGTCCTTTAACACACTTAAAACATAAATAAAAAACAAATTTACTAAACACCGTTATGCAATATGAAGGATGTTGACACACTCACAAGAGCGGGCAGACACGGGCGATAGCCTTTTCTGCAAAATTACCTGAATAGTTATGATTGTTTGAATTTATGTAATAATGGAAATTTCAAGCTCAATGAAGAGTTATTGAACTTAAATAAATTTGCCGTCCGGAGTAAATTCACCGCTGCCACCGCCAGCGCCGCTATGAGTCGGCGGTTGTCCCATTTCCGGCCAGGTGGGGGGGGCGTACGAGTACATTGAAGATTCAAGCGGGCGAGGTATGTTAATGTACACTGATTGCAAGACACTCTCGTGCCAGATGATAAATTCAAGTTGTCGCCCTATGCGAAATCTTGCGGCGCGATTGGGCCCGAACCCCGTTTTACGCAAGTCCGATTCCTTCAGGCAGAAGTCGACGTATCGCACGGACACGGATGCCGGCAGTTTAATGGCGCCTGAACGCACGAGCTTGTTGAACTGGCTCGAACGTAGATTGTATCCATCGATATACGGCCGATCGTAGTTGCCTCGCTCGTCGGTGGTTTGCGCACTGAGAAGGCAGATGCCGACGCACCGCAGCCTCGGCAGGTATTCTCGAAGCCGTATTAGACGCTCGTTGAGTTCGCTGATGACCAGTGAAGGATCGGACGACGGTGAACTGAGGTCGTTAGCACCCAGATGTATAAAGAGCACTTCGATGGCCGCCGGCAGCGTGGCTTCGGCAATGTCCATCGTCCGGCCGACGCGGCCGCGAGGCAGACACACGACAACGGGACAGTCGTTTGCTGGAAGTGGCCCGTAGCGGAACACGTCGGAGACGAGTCGGTCCACGAAGCAGTCGCCGATGACGGCCACCCACGGTTTCCGCACAGGGAAACCATAGGCCGGATGCCATATTGGATCGGGCAGCAGGAATGAAACCTCGGCTTGGCCGACAGCCTGGTTGTTCGCCCGTCTGTTCAATTGAAACTCGGCCATTCCAAACGCTGATTCAGGCAGACGACGTTGACTGCTGTCCGTTGTTGGCTAAAGTTGATGCAAAGCGTCGAACCTTATATACTCTTGTGCTCGGGGGTATTTTTGGCACGCCCCGCCGCCTTCCCCCGAGGAGTAGCAGTGTCAGCACTTTATGTGGCAAGAGGGAGCATCTGCGAGCCTGCTTATCTTTCCGAGAAGAACGTAAACCATTTGCGCTCTTGCACACACAGCCACACACGCACACACCCACACTCTCAGCCACAGCCACTCTCCCGGGCACGCAGTATCCTTCGCGATATGCGTATAAGCACCTCTCCTACCTACTGGTGAGGTCATTTGTAAAATGTGACGACCTGAAATTGTGGATTGGCGACCGACTGCTTCATTGATGCACGATAGCGAGCAGACGACACTACCACAAACACGGCGGGCACGACGATTAACAACGGTCACTCACTTTCTCGTTGAAAAGTTCTACTACTGTCAAAGTATCTTCACTTGTTCAGTCTCTCTCTATCTCACTCTCTCTCTCGCTCGCTTTGTACGGGGCGAGTTCTTTTCCTGAGTAGCAATGGAATGAAGTGTCACCGTGTCGTATAGAAGATGTACATCGTAGTGATGTAGCCGCTCTCGCGGGCGGTGAAAAAGCTAGGCAGCTATACTTCCAGAGCCATCCCTATCGTCGATTGGTCCCGGCCTCCGCTCTGAGCGCCCGAAGACAGCTTGCCGGGATCCATCGACACGGTTGGCTCCCACTTTGCTGGTGGTTCATGTTTGGCGCGCTTTGATGCGTCTGGACAAGTTTGATCTCGCACAAAGCTCATCTCTCTCTACGCCAATTTTCCTCTCTCCCTCTCCTCGCTATCTCGCCCACCCTGTCTACCTACCTTTTCCACGCTTTCTATAATGTGGTTGTATGTTTTTGTTTCCCGCGCTTTTCTCATCTCATTCCGCGCTTATAGTCTCGCAGACCTGCTGTTGCTGCTTCTGTCGTTGTTATTGTCTCTCCTCTCCAGGTGAAAGCAGCGGTGGAAGAGAGTGGAAAACGGCAAGAGGCAACCAGCGATTACGCTGGTCTATTGGCAAACTATGCGATCATCACCATAATTGTTGATATTGTAGGTAAACTCCGCAGAGCGGCGTTAGAATCCAATATACATATTGTTTTATGATTATTATACTACTACTGGTATTAACGGCGAATTCTACAGAGCGGCTTTATAAACCGTTACCTATCGTACTTATTTAGATAATACTGTACGCTGCCGATATCGTCACGTGCTTAGGTTTATTAAACGATGGTTGATTTACAATATGACGCGTACACAGAAAGCACACATTCACTTATATGTATATTCATCACGGTTACAAAAGTCGAGTCAACCGAACTGCATTGTTGAAAGTGATATAAATCACACCGCAGAGTTTGCATAATCATAACGAGGAAATTGTATAAAACTTCTCTCGAAGACAAATCTCTATGTGGAAGCCATGTACAACAAACGGTACGATGAGATGTCTATTCTAATATTTGCCGCGTTTCCACGAACTACACGTCATTGCCTTGGTCTCATAATAGAGAGAGTCAATGTCTGCCATCATATTCCCTATTCAGACATGGGCTCGTTGGAAGCTGCCGTTTTCAATAAAACATGTATATTTTTTGGGGTTGATTGGCTGCAGCAGACGTAATACCCTGCTGTGGACAACCGCTGGAATTTGTCAACAACACCCTGTACACTCCAACAACACTACGTATTATTGGGTCTGAGACTACACTATACGGGCTATTGCCTCGAATCGCACAGAGGTGAGAGACCCTCGACGAAGACTGTCTCTGAGTGCGGCAGTGCACTGTCTTTTTTATTTTAAAATTGTGCCAATATTGAGCTGTGGCGTTGGCAGCGTAAGGGCCATCAATCAGCGGCAAATTTTGCGCAGTTAGAAAGATTATAAGCACAATACATATGAAGTGTGTTCTGTGTTTGCCGCGGACGGCAAGCAGTCGCTTCGTGTACCGTCTAGCGGGTTGCGGACAAGCAGTGGAAACAATCGGAGCCAAGCTTAGATCACCCTTTACAGGACTGCTTCATCCGCTTTTGTTGAAGTGGTAGGGAAAAGTGACCGAGGTTTTGGCAGTGGTAGCGCAGTTAGATGTGTACCTCGCAGAGGGAGCTTTGGGATGGAATGGCAATACTAGGCGGCACGTGTTCACAAGGAGCATGGCTATCATCACTTGGTATGTTCGACCCAAGGATTTCATCAAGTTGGCAATTGATGTGTCGTTGCCCGTTCTGCTCGCAAATCAGCGCTAAACATCGCGTCGGTGGTCGAAATAAGCAATATGTAGCCGTCTTTAGAAAAGTGGCCTTGATTTGGTCAAGCGCCTTAAAGTTTAACGGAGCGCCGTCTTTAGAAAAGTGGCCTTGATTTGGTCAAGCGCCTTAAAGTTTAACTTCGATAGATAAAGCCTATATCATCCAGAAGACCGTTAGAAGCAGTGGGCGCAATCTTCAGGACAACGTCCATTAATAGTTTATGAGGGAGTCGGATATTATGAAATGATGGTAGTCATTTCCGAATTTTTTCATCAATGTGCCTCGAACAGTTCGTACCTGGAGAGGAAAACGTGACTCCTAAATAGGAGAAGTGTAAGACAAATTTTATAGATTTTAAGCCCAAGCAAAGTTCTTTATCTATTGTACTTATGAGTTTAACAAACGCGCGTATATATATATATATATATATATATATATCCGCGGGTCCACCGCTTTTAATGTTGTCGTCTCATCCCGCCTTTGTGCTACCTACTAAGTGCACCGATCTACCCGTCTGACTTGCTATTCATATTGGTAAATACGCTGCAAATGCAATAGAGCCCGTATTAGAACATGTCTGCATTTCTACCAATAAACGTTTGTGACAGGGTAGAATAACGAAGCACAGAACCTAAGTGCGCCACTGAGTTCTGTCGTCTTCTTCTAATGCCTTACATCCAAATTACATAAACTATTTACACAGAAAACATATATATATATATTGGCCAGGCCATGGACGAGGTCATCAGTTACGCCAAAGCTTAAAGCAACTTTAAATAAATGACGTATGTAGTATTTATTGGTTTTTTGGCAAGCATTTGACTTAATTGCTAGAGACAAAGTAATGCAGAAATGATTGACCACTTTCAGGGTACGAATTCAAATCTTGAACTTAATTCGTGACTGCCTTCGCATGGGGCTAAGTCAAGTGGAAGCTACTAGTCTATTGTACTTCGTCCGCTACGTAACCGACCTAAGTGCGATCCTCCAAGGGGTGCATGTCGCCAGGGCGCTCTCGATGCCGATGAGACCTCGTGATCATGGCAACGACTTGAGCAGCCCATTTACAAGATCGCCGAGTGGTGCGACATGAACAGTCTGTCGGTAAACGCCGAAAAACCAACGTGAGATCAATGGACATTGAATTGAGCTCCTAAACTGTTTGCTATACTTAGATGTACACCCGGCGCTAAAATCATGTTTCACCAAACAGCTAGAAACTAAAACATACCCAGCTGTAGCAGCGATGTCACTGACTGGTGATCCTAAACCAGTCGACATCAACACTGCCATGAGAATGTTTCGCAGAAAAATAGAGCCAACGGTAGGGTGTTATCCCAGACAAATACCCCCTTGATTTAACACTGAGAGCAACTTAAATCACCTTGACAAGACATAATCACTGTTTATAAAACACGAATACCCGGTTTGTTAAAAAAAAACATTTCAGTAACAAATTTAGCGCACGAACCTTTCAACGAAAAGCACTACGAATTGTGCGTTAATGACTTACACGCCGCGACCAACCTGAAATGTCAACTTTGTGAGGGAGGGGTTTACTGACGATCCCGCCTTTATATTGTCGAGATAAGGGGCCAGGTAACCAAACTTCCTGGTGGCGCCTAACAGGTATTACAGTTCATGGTTTTTTCACGGGTTGTGCATGCTTGAGAACATCGTTGATATACGAGGGTGTGTAATCCAGCTATGTGGACATGTGGACTGATAGACCAATACCACCTTATGTCATGCACTCAATTTGGCTCATACGTCCTTATAAGATCCTGTAGAAAGCCTATTTTAAGTCCAAGTATGTACTCGCTCAATTGTCAATACTTGACAAAAGGAACGTATATATATATATATATATATATATATACATATTTTTTTTTTATTAGAGGTAATTGTCTTCTTGAGATTACTTCACCTGGCCACTCTTCTTGCCATTTAGGCTGTTCAAATTTTTGTGTGTAGTTATTTCCGCTACGGAGACAGTTCCTGCGATTCTCCTTACAATTATATATAAGAAGATTCGCGAATTTCGCGGTATATATATATATATATATATATATATATATATATATATATATGCTACGAACTGTTTACCCATTGAAAATCACATTTTGGACGCTCATAGTGGGCCTGAAAGAGCGGAGTTCATATGGGATTTCTTCAGCAGAGGTGTGTGGCAGATGACCAATGACAACCACGTCGTCCAGTACGACTAACAAGCAAAGCCGGTTAAGAACCTGCGGTTGTTGGACTGTTATTCGTGGTTGCCATGGCAGCGCTCGACGTAGCGTTACTCGGTTTGCAAGTCCCAGTAATTCACGTAATCCCCCGAAGTAATAATGCTGAAAAATTTCACCAGAAAAAATGTTGAATGGGGCTTAAGGGAAAATGTCTTGTTACTGAACACAACGGCTTAATTAAAAAAAAAAGTCGACTTCCTCTGAACGTCATTTCACATCGGCTAACGAGAAAACAATTATCGTATTGAATAGGTTTGCAAATATTTATATATATATATATATATATATATATATATACAGGTAGTTCAACAGGTTCTTAAAATGAGCATTTCAGAACTCGAATTTTGGCGCGCTTAACGGCAAATATTATGCTGATTGGCCGTTGCAAAAGCGTTTTTCCAGCAATGAAGAGGTTAAGGCTGCTGTCAATGCCTATTTTCAGTCTAAACACGCGGAATTCTACTCAAGAGGTATAAATGCTCTGAAATCTCGGTGGGAAAAGTGTATTTCGTTTGATCACTTTTCCCGTGCAACGTATCGGCGCGATTTTAAAAATGAAGAAAAGAGTGGTTATCAAGCATTTTTATTTCAAAGGTTGGAATGCGACCCAAGTGAAAACTGAGTTAGACGAGGTGTAAGGTGACTCTGCGCCATGTTTTGCCACTGTTTCCAACTGGATTCAGGAGTTAAAAAAAGGTCGCAGGAGCACCGAAGATGAACTACGTTCAAGACGCCCAAAAACGGCAACTGATGAGGAAAACGTGGAAAAAGTGCGGAAAATCGTTGCCACAGATAAGCGAGTGAACATTAGAGAGATAGCGGAGGCATTGGGGATCAGTTTTGGTAGAGGTGCATTTCATCCTGCACGAGAACTTGAAGATGAAAAAGCTCAGAGCAAAATGGGTGCCGCATTTGCTCAATCAAGGCCAAAAAGACGCGTGTGTTTCCGCTTCACAGCGAAATTTGGCCAAGATGTCGAAAAATCCGTCGGATTTTAGGCGCAGATTCGTGACCGTCGATGAAAGCTGGGTCCATCACTACACTCCCGAGACCCAAGAAGCATCTCGCCAATGGTGTGCACCTGGTGAAGGACCTCCGAAGAGGGTGCGGACAACGGCATCGGCCGAAAAGATGATGGCTACGGTTTTTTGGGACCAACGTAGAATAATTCCGGTCGACTACCTTGAGAGCGGTAAAACAATCACGGGAGAATATTATGCAAGACTGTTGGACTGCCTGAAGCAAGAACTCATCGTGAAATGGCCCGCTTTGCAGAAGAAGGTTGTTTTGTTTTACCAGGACAATGCTCCTGCACACAAGTCGCGGCAAGCATCGGCAAAACTGGCCCAACTGAGATTCGAACTTATTAAACAACCTTTCTATTCTCCAGACCTGGCCCCCTCTGATTATTTCCACTTCGGACATTTGAAGAATACTCTCGGTGGAAAGTGTTTTTCCAGCAATGAAGAGGTTAAGGCTGCTGTCAATGCCTATTTTCAGTCTAAACACGCGGAATTCTACTCAAGAGGTATAAATGCTCTGAAATCTCGGTGGGAAAAGTGTATTCAGCTTCTCGGGGAGTATAGCGAATAACAAAAAATTAAAAACAAGATTTGGAAAATTCTTTGTTTTCATTATAAGAACTTGTTGAACTACCTGTATATATATTTTTTTTTGAAGGAGGGTGAATGCTTTTACACACGCTATATATAATTTTTTTTAGAGGAGTGTGAATGCTTTTACACATGCTATATATTTATATATATATATATATACAATCATAGTGTCACGTACACAAATCAATGTGCGTCCGGCGATTTCGTTATTTATTAGGTTTTTTGCTTTTTATCAATCTGTTCATCATTTGTGCACACAGCTACGCTCGTTGGCTGTGAGTCACTTGCGGTCTGCTACCAACGCCTATCATGTTCCGCGTAATAGACGGTTGAGTTTTCAGCCTACGTTATAGCGGCATTATTTGTCTTGCTGCTGGTGTTGTTATCGTTGTGGACAAGTTCGAAACTTGTTGTCATCATTTTATAAATAGCATAGCCAATATGGTGTAAACGCTAGAAAATAAAGAACGCACTTGCAAAGCGGATAGACGCTCGAAGCTATATATATATATATATATATATATATGTATATATATATGCATCTATATATATATATATATATATATATATATATATATATATATATATTTGTTAGCTAGTTGGCCTGCCAGACGTGTTGAGGTTGGTTCATTAGTTAGTTACGGCTCTAATCTCGTCTTATCTCACAAGGTGCGTGCGTTGTGGTAAGCTGGGCTCAAGTGGGCTCGAACTTTATCGACTGGTATTGATTACCGTTCTTGGTGATCACAAAACGATTGTCACGATATGCGTGACTAGAACGTCGACGCTATGATGCAAGATGATCAAAGCCGGCTTCAACCAACGCTATCCTAGCTGAACGCGATTTTTTAGACAGTAAGATGATACCGTTTGCCACACAACTTTTGTTTGCAGGGGGTCAGGAATAAAAATGCATAATGCACACCCTTTAGTCTCCCTCACAGTGCGTAGTGTGGGTCTCTCAAACCCACTAGAAACCAACTAGTAATCCCCTATCCTACATAAGCAGGATATTTGTGGTCTAACTTCAGTGCTTGTAAGAAGAAGCCGCTAATCTGACTGCCACACAGCCTACGAGTATGTCACTGTCTATTGAATACCACATCAAAACCATTATAAAACACCCCCTTAATTCGCGATCATGGAGGCGCCTTTATATACAAATATATATATATATATATATATGTATATATATATGTAATTGATGACACTGATTAGGTAGTGGTTAGGGCAGCAGCTTGCTGTTATACTAGACTGAGCGTAATTTTAACTTGCGGCGGCCCTAACTAACGCCAACACCGTCACCAAACCCCTAAGCAGCACCTCGCGCTTATCTATAAATATCTCCTCCTCTCGTCACTGATGGGAGGAGGGAGAAAACATAAACAAACAGAGTTTCCACTTACCATAAACTACCAAGCGATATCCTGCCGATCAGACATGTTTTTATTTAAAATAGAACTGATATGTGTGTGTGTAGATAAATATATATATATATATATATAGAAGATAACAAAATAGGAGAGGAAAAGAATACGCCCAACAAGAGGACGATGTTTGATGCTGAAATATATGAATTACAAAATCGACAAACATATGTAAGAAACGCGAATATTGCCTGGCGGACAACTAAAGAAGAGATCGAACAGAATATAATGGCTCAAAAGACGACAAAACTGAATGTAGAGAGTATGGAGTATAGCTAAAATTTATTAAGAATATTATTACGCCAATGCGCGCATACCTGGCGAGTAAATTTAATTTGATTCTTCTTGATGGTGAGATCCGTCAAGAATGGTTAGCGGGGAGAGTCGCCTTCATACCAAAGCAGGCGGAAAATACGAAATTGTCCAATCGTAGACTAATAACAATAAGAAGCGTTGTGTACAGAATATTTGCTGCCATCCTTAGGGACGGGTTGTAAGACCAGCTGAAAGAGCTGAAACTAATAGGATCATGGCAGAGTGGTTTTAGAGCTGGCAGAAGAATATATGATAGTCTTTTTGTACAAATTAAAAGTATCTATTGAGCCAGTTATTAAGTAGCCGACGAGCCTACGGTACGACCGATAGAAAAAAAACTCTTTTAAACGAGATAATAGAAGATGGATTAAGACCGGAATGGGCCGGTATATAAAACATATATGTAAAGAAAAATATGATAGGAGCTACATCTTCTCAAGAATCGAATCGAGCACATCAGAGTTCTACAAAAAAAATACCTTTGAATGCACGGTGTCACTGATTTTGCTGTATATTGAGAAGGTGTATAAATTAAATCTGTGTATGAAAATAGTATACTCTAGAGATGATTAAATATATAGCATCTCTCCGACCATGTGTCCTGTTGCTTGCAGATGACATGATGATTTTAGTTGAGGGCTACAGGCAATAGTAATAACGGTGACGACAGCAGCTGCAACAACAACGGAAATAGTGACCTCCACGAGGCAACAGCTATTACCAACACAAGCATCGTTGAGGACTCTCTTCAGTTGGAGATCAACCAAACACTGTCGCAAGTTATCAGCGGTTGCGACATTAACAACCCCGCCACCATCAGTAATGCCGTCTCTCTCCGTGCTTTAATATACAGGAGAAAAATATTCGAATATAAAAACGCATACAATTCCTTAGGAATTATAATAGAAAATACGCCAGATATTTTTAAAGCTGTACACGCATTAAAAAAACGAGTTAAAAAATGACACAATATTGTAAGAAAGAAGGCTTTTGTTTGTTGCGTGTGTGTTTAGACGCAAGCATGGTAAACAGACTGGATACGGTATAACGCGCAGTTGGCCGGCATGCAATGCAAGGTAACTACATATGTGCAGCACAGTTTATCGAAGGGGAATTCGGAGTCTCCAGCTTCTGGGTAAGGAAAGCACAAGCAAAGAAGAACAAAACTAGGCAGCCGAACTGCTCACAGCAAAACTGACTGAGAGAGATCTAAGCAAACGGAATAGACAGGTAAAGTTCCTTGAACGCAAATTTAAGTGCAATACCATGAACTTTGAAGAACACGAGGTGATGACAATTAAACCGAAAAACAGAAGATGTGAAGAAAAAAGTTGACGAAACAGCCAAGGAAGGATGGAGGGTGGATATGGGAAGAAAAACATCCTTGCAATTGCACATTCAACAAAAAAGAAATACGGCTGAAAAATATTGTTAACTTGGACTCGCAAGCCTCAGGGCTGTTCGCTGACTGCAGGGCTGGTAAGGTCAACACCCGACTGTTGATGGCCAGATACTTGAAAACTTTCGGTGAAGAACGTGTGATATAGAAGAGGAATCCATAGAACACATAGTGCTAAAGTACGACGAGAAGAGTGAGAACAATGTCATTGGCCGAGGCATTAGGTTTCGGTCATAACCGAATGTGTCATTAAAAAAAAATAATGATAATAACATAATAAAAGATGTATACTGTTCGGTCAGTAGCCTTACGGCATAAAATCGCGTTCAATCAGACTAAAGTGCACGTTTTGGTGACGAGGTCCGTCTTCAAGTATCAATGACTGCTTTGTGCATAACTGTTTGGCGTGATACTTAGTATTCTTCACGTGGATCTGCATCGGTTGTCTACCTTTCAACCCTACCACCGTGTTGTGTACTTCGCTGTTGGCGATCCGTTACATTGTACCCTGCTTCGTCATTCCTTCACCTGCCCACGACCTTTCTGAATACTGTTGTTGTTGTTGTTCAGCTCTGCTACTGTAGTGATGTCTGGGATGGGACTTACTGAAGTGTCATCGAAGCACTTCAGTCTCTGCAAATTAGGGCTATTTGTTTTTAGCTCAGTCGGCGGTTGTCTTAATGTAAAACAGCTGATATGTTGTCGAACTGCCATCTTCGTTTACAAAATAATCAACCATATTATAGGCGCTGGCGACCTTACCTTCTATTGCTGCACCTTATGCCCTCCGAAACAGGCGACCTTACATCGCCATTACTCTTCACGCCTTTTTGAGGATGGACGACCACGCCATCACTCACTACTGTTTGGAATAAAATTCCTCTCGCTATTGCCGCCATTCCCGATCTTCGACCTTCAGGAGAAGCCTTAAAAGATGTGTTTTTCCCTCATAGTTAAATTTTTTCTTCGGCGGCGTCCCTTCTTGTTAACAATACAGCTATCAAATCTGATTGGCTGAACTTGAAAATGTTTGTTATTTGATTAAGAAAATACTATACATGTGTTGTACATTATTACTAATATTAATTGATACCATTGTATCCGTTCATTCATACCTTGTTACTTGGATTAATATTTGCGTCTACTCCATTTGATGCAGCTAGCATATAGTCTTCTAACTAGCCCCTGGGCAACCTTATCAATACAGAGGCAGGTGCAGTTCTAGCGGCACGTCAATTTCACAAACAATTTGACAACAACAAAAAATTGTGCAAACACAATTCGGCACAACCGCACTCTGCGATACGCCCTCATCCTTGGCTGGAGAAAAATATTTTATCGTAAATTCAATCATGGGAACCAAATTCATTACAAACTCTTGGAAATTTGGAAATGCGTACAGACCAAACCATTTTTCAGCTAACGTTCTTAGACGAGAATTTCTCTTACAACACAGTCACTACAGAATTTAAATTGTGTTTAATTTGCACAAATCTAACCATGATAGCATGATCACAATTAAACTTATTAAGCCCTCAAGCTTTGGCCAACACGAGCAATTCGGACACTAGCATATTTAAAAGTTTATAGATAACAAGAGCAACTCGGACACTAGTATATTCTAAAGTTTATAGATAATTGCAAAAACACAGAAGTGCATACACACAAGAAAATTCGCAAATAAACTTGACTATGATTTTTGTAAGTCCATTTTAGTATAAGTACGTAAGAAAATATATCTCTTTCGTTTATATATACGATGCTACTCACCTCAGTGAGAAGTCTTGGCTTGATTATAATTGAGAGGACATCAACAATAACATACACTTAGATAAAAATAAAGAATAACGTCATTGCTATTAATTTAGCCTGATTATCACCACGTTTTCGTATGGTGAGTCTCGTGACCGCAAATTGCAAAGCCTTCAAAGAAAAATGTTATCCAGAATTAGCTCGAAGAACAAGAAGCAGCGATGCTTGGCAGTCAGCTGTCAACAACCTCAGCAGCAGTAGATCCGCTGACATCAACACAGCTGACCCACGGACAGATGACAGCAGCGCAACAAGTACCCAACCAACCAGTAATGGCAGCCTGTACAAGGTGCGCGCAGCCACTTGGCGGCCTCCTTCTGGTGTGCGGTGTGTGTTGTCGACAATTTCACGCGATATGCAGGGCTAACGACGAACGAGACCCGACTGAGGAGCCTAGGTACCTTGTGGCGCTGCCGCATTTGCCAGGCCACGGAAGGACTGTCGTTCGATATGCCTCAGTTCATGTCGCAGGTTGACAAAATGTCAGATCTGACAGCACCGATCGTGAGAGGAGTGCTGTATTTGCTTAATAGAATGAACAAGCTGGAGGCGGACATGGCAAACCTACATGAAGCTGCATCTTTGAGAATGGAGGATGACAGTCAAGATGACACGCGAAAACATGATAGTATGGTGAAGCGTAAAAAGTCTGTGCTAGTGGTTGGAGACAGTGCAATCCGTCAACTGAAACGCAAGATCTTGGCACAATTGCCAAAGAAGTCTTCGGTAACGGTGAAGGCCTGCCCAGCGCCAGACATCGCCACCATCGTCGCGCAGATAGATACTTTTCTTGAGAAATCAGATGGTCCTGTCAGTGTTATTCTACACGGCGGCTACCACGAGTGCATGGAGCTCGAAGGTGACAAATTTCTGACGCAGGTCGAGCAGCTCGCTAGGCGACTCAGTACTGAACGACCAAACTCAACCCTCGCCTGTGTAACTGTCCCGCAGTTTACACAACAGTGCAAGGACGTAAATGAGAAACTTATTGCTAGCAAAGAGCGATGGGGTATCTCAGTTCTCAATATGACGTACCCACAACGAGGTCTGGTTCACCAGAATGTGTACTCTTACAAAAAAGCCGAGGAAGCTGCGGCGATCGTATCCAAAGTGATAGCCCGACGGGCAGCGATTTTTTAGAAGTAAAAGTTCAACCGCTACAGAAGAGCCTTTCGTTGCCAGTAGAAATAAAGAACGCCGTTCAGCCCGAGAAGAAAGATGTACATCCGAAACGACTCGATCGGGACCCCAACACGACTCATCGTCGTCAGCAGCCAGCACATCACGCATGGCAACAGAGCCGGACACCGAGCCATCCCGAAACTCTTTCCCTGCACAGACAGAATCATCGTACGGGCAGGCGCTGGAAACGGTGGAACCAGACAGACAACCGGGTCCAACAACATCAGCAGAAGGGAGAATACAAGAGCTCCCATTCCTCGCAAGCCGAACCTCAACGACTTCATTGCCCGCGTTCTCCGGCAGGCGTACGAACAGACGGGACATTACTAAGGCTGGTGGAGTGGAATTCAGAGGGAATTGAATCCACTTTACGGTTGCTGCCCCCAGCGAGCCTCGCCGGAATTGACGTTCTCATTCTTGTGGAGACATGGGCCACCGGCGATATTCACATACCAAATTTTTATATCAGCAGCTGCCCAGCCATGAGACTAAGTGACGTTGGCCGTCCGAGTGGAGGGGTCTCAATTTTATATAATGAGCGTGTCGGAAATTTGATTTTACTCCTGGCAGCCGAATTGCGTCGTGTTAAAGAGTGACATGATGAATATTATAGCGATGTATGTACGTCCACGCGTATCAGAGAACACCTCCGATTTGATAGAGAAGCTAACCCGTTGTCTGGATCTAGTCGACCTCAACAAACCCACGATCGTCGCCGGCGACTTCAACGCTCGACTGGATAGACCTAACGACGAAAGGACAGCGGCGCTGGTGGACTCGCTCAATGACTACGGGTTATGGATTGCAAATGAGTCGGGTCGAGCTACCTTTAGTGGACCAATGGGATGCTCGACGATCGACGTCATCTCAACGAACCTCCCATCGACCCGGGTGCATTATTTGCACGATAGGCATCAGCTGAAAGAAGGAGGCGATGTTTCATGGCACGTCCCCATCGGTGTGGACATCTATCTCTCCGACGATATTGCAGGAGCCCCACGTCGCCGGTCATTGGGAAAGAAGATTGATCTCTACAAACTCTGCAGGCAATTATCTACGGTAATGCCGTGCCCTGACCAACCCGACATCGACTGCTACAGTGAGCTCCTTACAGCTGTCGTAACGTCAAGCGTGATACAGAGCAGAGACTGGTGGACAACCGATTGCACAACAGCCAAACGCGTTTTGTTGGATACCCATAGTGCCAACGCAGATTTGACAGAACGTGTGCGGCTAAAAAGCGTGTACAGGCGAGTTCTGCGGAATGCAAAACATAACTTTGAAAAAAGAGCAGAAGAGGTGTTATTGCGACGCACAGAGAGAGCACCCTACCTCTGGCTCCGAGGAAACGCACCTCTCAGAAAGACTTGTACGATTGAACCGGATATTCTTATTAGGCATTTTAGCGAAATTCTTTGTGGCAGCGACTCTATTCCCCGAACGCTTCCAAGATACTTTGCAGCATGGTCAGAAGAGGACTCCCGGTGGCAGCAAGAACTGGCAAATGACGTATCCATTCGTGAAGTCGTAGAGCTTATTCATCGACTGCCGATGAACAAAGCGGCAGGCCCCGACGGCGTACGTAACGAACATCTCCAACAGTCAATGGTACTGGTGCCGTTCTGGACCGCTTTGTTCAACGCGTGCATCAGAGCGGGTCGGGTACCAGACGGGTGGCGCGATTGTTTGCTAGCTGTAATACCTAAAGGTAAAGGAAGTCCGCATGACCCTTCGGCATGGAGAGGGATCGCAAAGAAAAGTTGTGTGTATAAGCTCTTTTCAAAACTGCTTTCTCAGCGGCTAACTACATACCTGGAGTACAAGGGAGCTATTCCCGAAGAGCAGCATGGGTTTCGCGCTTCTAAAAGTACCCTGACAGCCTGCAGTATTCTCCTTGAAGACATTGGAGAAACACTAGCGCGGAAAAAGCAATTTCTCTACGCAGTATTATTGGACTTCAAGGCTGCGTTCGACTCAGGTTCAAGATCACTAGTGTTGGAGAAGCTCGCCTCACTGGGGGTGCCCTGCAGGATACTCGGAGTTATGATGGACATCTTACAGAAAAACTCGATAACAATAGACGACGGAGTAGCAGAGCATCCAGGACTCGAGCAAACCACCGGTTTTGCCCAGGGAGATAACTTAAGCCCCCTCCTGTTCTCAACTCTGATCAGCGACCTTCCAGCTAACATCAAGAATCGTCACCGAAACATCAACCTACTTCTATACGGCGACGATCTTGTTTTATACAGTACCAGTCGATTCCACCTACAACAAGCGCTTGCATCACTGGTACAGTATGTCAGTACTGTGGGACTCCAGATCAATACCTGCAAAACGCATGCTATGAAGTTTTGTAACGGGGGATGTCGTGCGGCGACCGACGAACTTCGTCTAGGTGCGCAGATCCTCACGTATGTTAATCACTTTACGTACCTCGGGCTAACAATCTCCTCTACAGGCAGGTCGTATGCCAGACATATCTCCGAACGCGTTAGGAAGGCTTTGATTGCCTGTTCCTTGATCAAAAAACTACAAGTGATGTCCGTGCGCACCGCTATTGCGCTCTTTGACTTGAAGATCGCACCAATTGCTTCGTACGGCATAGAGGTCATCTGGACGAAGCTAACGCCGGTTAATCTGACTACCCTTAATGGAGTTAAGTCCGCGTTTCTGAAGCGGGTGCTTGGGGTGCACAGCTCAGCTCGAAATAGACTCGTGTACTTGCTGGCAGATACCCCGCTGTTCGTAGAGGACCTGAAGAGGCGACTAAATCTCCCTGCGACACCGGGATACGATCGTTTCATCAGTGAATACGAAGTTAAAATGGCAGAAATTGATCCAGAATTTTACACAGTTAGGGCAATGACATCAGACTCATGGAAAGATGTAGGTAGGACTAACCGCCATATTGTTACGCGATTTGCAGTGCACGGGTATCACCACGTCGTGTGTCGCACAGTGGGATTCCATGAGCCGAATGAATCTTGTGTTTGTAAAAATTGTAGCAATCCATGTTCAAAGTATCACGCCACTCACTGTATATATTTCATCTCGTTATCACGATTGGCGAATGCTTCTGGTAACTTACCGCTGTAAATATGTGTGTTACGGCTTATTTGTTGCCAACGTGTTTGTTTGTATGTAGGTATAGATTAGGTATTGTTTTACCCAACATGGTGTGGAAATAAATGAAATGAATGTTAGAATTAGCTCGAAGCGTAAGGTCACCTCATGGGCAGTTTCTACGGTCCATACCTAATATATGCATTTTAGATATTTTGCATTATTATTGCATTATTAAATGTTCTTCTAGATGCGGCAATTTCCGCTATCCGTATACCGGTCGTCTTTAGTTAGTTTTGAAAATGATTCTGTTCTGCCCCTGCACTAAATGACTACCTGCTTCTACGTTGCGTTTTTTCTGTCTCCTGTAGGCAATGTCATAATCGTATTGTTGTTCCTCCTCGTCATATATTTGCTAAGAGGTTTTTACAGTGCTCGCGTAGGTTGGTTTCACCATATTCCTTTTTTATTCTTAATTTGCTTTGGTAACCTTGCTTTTAGGAAATCCGCAGCATAATGAGTTTGTACAGTTCTTGCTTATTTTTACAATCCATTTTACATTTTTACTATACATATATATATATATATATATATATATATATATATATATATATATATATATATATATAGAAAATATTGTGATGCTTTATTAATCTTTTAGAATACGTTTGCACACTCGGCAGTGCTCGCCTCTAGGCGATCTCGCCTCTAATTATATTTAGGCGCATAATATATATGCTTACATATATATTATGTAAGCATATATGCATATATGAAAAGATCCATCCAAGTTCTCCACGACCTAGCTATGTACAGCACGTTACATAGCTGTACGCTCACGCACATTCGTATCACGGCGTATGCAAAGTTGAAAACGTTACACATTGGTGCGCGTGTTGAGTCGTCTACACTAGTACCTCGGGAAAACTAAGGTCGCCAAATAGATCGAATTATTCGTACTTTGTCGCATTGGTAGGCCATCCGACACAAACTAAAGCAGATATAACTCAAATAGAATAAAGTAAGACAATTTGTAGCCTCTCCCTATTGGCCTGTCATATGCTCTAGATCCACTCCACTAATTCCACTTTCTATCTGTAACAAATTTGCCTTGAATCATCGTGAAACGACTTTGAACGATGAAAACAACAACGGCAATTACAGTTATCATCACTCCGCCGTACCTAGGCCAATATCAGGTTAATTACGGCATTAAACAACGGTCAGAAGAGCAATTGTGGTTGGTGGTATCTGATTTGAACGACTCTAACTGCAGCACTGAGTGTTAGCAAGCGCATTAGCGGTGCCGATCAACGGCTGCGTGACATTTTTCGACTTCGATGTACATCGGGGAGGATAATGAAGAGCAGCCGGACTGGTCGCGAACTCGGAGCTGGCGAAATCATTATATGGAAGGGATGAACGTGCTGCAACAGGTGACCTCCGGTGATCGGCAGCTTAATCGGCCATTGCCTGGGTGAATTTCGTGCGAAGTGGAGCTATGGGCACATCAGCATCGGGCATTGGCCCTTCGCCGGCGGCCGGAGGTTTCAGCTGAGAGGCGGCATGGCTGAGCTGTAGAGCGGCCTCGGGGTGAGCCATGCCCGGTAGAAGTGTGCATTCGCGCTCGAGAATTGACGACAGTGCCTCGAGTAGGTCAACAAAGCCGTAGGAAATTGCCGCGCGTCGCACCCGATTTAATTCCTGAAGACGAACGACAGAAGTAGATTTAACAACGTAGTTAAAATTCATATAAATAAACATGCGACGTAGTGCTGACATGTTTAGCATTCAGTTTACTAAATAAGGCTTCTTCTTCTAAAATTGAATCGTGTTTGCATATATATATATATATATATATATATATATATATATATATATATATATATATATATATATATATATATATACATATATATATATATATATATATATATATATATATATATATACATCTAGACTAGCAGAAACGACGCTTAATCAAGCTGCTGTTATGGCTACCTTATAGAAGTTGTGAATTTTTTCGGGCAGTTTCCGTGCATGCCGAAGTATCTTTTGAATATCGGCCTGGAGGCCCGTCGTGCGGATCCACACAACTAAGTTCTGTGAGTAGCTGGGCTTTTCCGCTGGTTTCAACGGCAACTTAAGCCGCTCCCAGGACGGTGGCACCTAAAGGCAGCAAAATCGAATTCAGCAGCAACATGGTTATTAGTTTCTATCATCATCTCCTTTATTCGGAAGGACTTTGTATTTAATAAGTACTTAGTTCTTCAATTTATTTAGTATATATTGGGTCATCGGATAGAATTTATTTAGTATATATTGGGTCATCGGATAGTCACAGATAGAAGACTGCTGAGCAAAGTTTGCCGCCGAGAATTGTGTCCACGCTCTACCAAAATCGTACCTCAGCATGGACACCATTTTCAGCTCAAAAAGTCGCAAAGCAACACGCAGTGAGAGTCTCCAGATGTCCCTTACCTCCAAATACATGGAGGAGACTGCTCTGCTAGGTACCTGTCACTAATATGTTATGTGAGAGTCGTGCCTATATAATGGACCATAAGGCCCAAGTCCACACAAGTTCAGCTTTCTAGAAGCATACTCGTTCGAAACATCATGCATAGCACGCCTATGACAGGGCACGCGCAAATATGCTACCATCGTAAGCGTTTTCATGCTGAAGCTTCTACACCTTTCGTAACAAATGCACGTGAACTGATCACAGGTAGTGGGAGTCTATGTCTTGCAGAAGCTCGATCAGTCCCCCACACTTTCCGTCAGTACCGCCAGTCAGGGTTGCAGTCACCAGCCACAACTGTTGGCACCTGCAGATCAAGATACGCTGTTCCCGCACATACTCATCGGCAACACCGTCAAAGTGAGGTGGCAAGTAGAAAAATGCGAGGTTGAAACAGTCTAAAGTAAGCGTTAGCCAAGACACCCCTCGACATACATACTCGAGATACAATTTCTCTGTTTTACTGAGAAGTACAATGCCAACATCATTAGGCGAGCACTGCCGAGTGTGCAAACGTATTGTAAATGATTAATAAATCATCACAATATTTATATATATATATATATATATATATATATATATATATATATATATATATATATATATATATATACGTAAGCACCTAGGGTTTTTTTCAACTTCCAGCATGGTGAAGAGTGAGTTGAGCGACACCCGCATCCAGAAATCGGACAGCGTCCTGTCCTTTTATAGAACTGCCAGTGAGGATTAAATGCGCCAAAGTGTTCCTAAAAACATCAGCCGACAATTGGGGATAAAGCCCCGTCGCTGCGAAGTCTATATGGATGATACTGAACATTTCGAACAGGATATTTCAATCTATGCGACAAACCCCACGAAGGACTTCCAAAGACGAACAGTAACGAGCGACTAAAATGTGGCTCGTGTATGAGCTGCAATTGACAAAAACTCAAACATACTATATACATCGTTAGAAGAAACTTTATGCTTGGATGCCAAGTTCCGCCACCTGATCCTGCACGACCACCACAAACTCATTAAAAAACTGCTCAGTATGTACCTCGTATTTTACCACAGGACGAAAAAAGCACCAGTCCTTCTGGCCTAAGAATTTCTGATAAAAATCGGCGAGGGAAAACCACTGTTTTCTTTTTTCGGAACTCATCACAGGCACTGAGACTTGGATACATCTGTATGGCTCTCAGGTACCGGATTTTGCTGTGGTAGGCTGATCAGTAGTCGGCTGATCAAGGTGATAATTACCATTTCCTTCGCTACACAAGTAAATGTGGCAACGGTTGAACCAGAAGAAGATAGTGCAGTGTCGAGTGGTTGGTATACGGCAGAATGCCTACCAAAAATGAGCACTATGCTCAACAGGAATGACTAGCTCTAAAAGGTGTCTTAAGCGATTGCTCTCCGCGACACGCGGCATCCCACCGGATTGAAAACACTGGGGCTTTTCTCGCCGTGTCTGAAGCCACACTGGAAAAACACCTAGCTTCTTCACAACGACTTGGCACCGTGTGCCGTTGTTTCTCGTTTCGAAAATATCAAGAAAAACATTGAGCTGCGCTTCAGCACATGACCCAACCTCCCAATAAATGTTAAGAATTTGATAAAAATTGCTTCAAATTATAAATATTATTCTATTTTCAGGTGTATATATATATATATATATATATATATTTCAGGTCTGTATGCCAGGTCCCTACGTATGAGCAATCACCCAATAAATAGTCAATTTTGGTAACACGAACATCAATAAGGTTGACGCTGCCCAGTTGGCTAATGGGGCACCACCAGGGAACGGAGTGATCTCCAGGCTCAAATGTTGAGAGCATCAGGTTCGATTTCTTCTTGCTGTCAGCCCAGGAGTACAGCATACCGTACCATGACGGTCTGTAAGGATGCACATTCATATTTATGATCATATATTAGTACATGCAACATGAAATGGTAGATCTTAACTTATACACATTCGTGTTATTAAAATAAAATGATAGCAAGAAAATAGACTAGCACTGGGTTGGGTCTTCTTGGTCAAATCGACCTGGAAATGTGTGCAGATATTGTCCTCGTCAAGACTTATATATAGTATTGCCCCACATGAACATATGCATACATTTTTGGATTTGATACATTATTTTTGCTCAAGCTGCTCTACGGGGCAGGCACCCCCTGTTGAAAGAGACATAGGTAGAGGCACTAACCCGAGCTTGGCGATGGCTACCATCGACTCAACCTTAAGCGAGCCGTGCAGCAGGACACAGAACGAGGCCTGTTTACCATCGTCTTCGTCTACAGCACTCGACGAAACGACAGTGGTCGGAGCCGAACCGGAGTCGTCGAGACTTGAACCCGGCTCGATTTTCAGCTCGCCGGTCGATGAACACGAGTTGTCCTGCGACTCGGGCCCGGCTGTGACGGCAGCAGGTGGAGGAGCCGCGGTTCCACTCGCGTCGGTTGCTTCCGCTTTTGGTCGGTCCCCATAGTAGCCGTCACATCGTCGCAGTACATTCGCCGAGCATACATAGCAAATGACGTGCAACAAAGACAGAAATTCGCTATATTCGGAGCACATTTTGCTACCTCTCCATGCTCTCTCCGATTGCCGGCTTCGTACAGCCCCTCGTACGCATAGTGCGAGTAATTCAACAGTATGTTAATGTATGTACTACAGTCAGTCGTATTCTGTTTGTACCGCCAGAATTGAAGCCCAAAAACTGGAACTTACACAGCAACAACTGCTCCGTCGACAGGATAGCCATGAAATCGGACTATAACAGACGCGAGCTTTATCTTTGGTAGCGGCTACTCAATTAACTTAGCATTCATCTCTTCAAGCATTTCTTAATAGTTTGTTTCTGAAGGGAAAGACACGCTAAATGATCTACTACGTGCATGCAAGTCAGGAATGTAGCCTTCAAGCTTAAACAAACATTTTCTGATTATTATTGATTGTTTAGTTCGCGAAGATATGTAAACTAAATAAAGACGTTTATAACCTCTTTAAATAGTATTAACTGGGCGTCTTTATCACCTATTCCGACAAATAAATTTGCATAATAAACATGCTTGCTATTCCAAGACTTACACACACACAAATACTCTACGACGGGAATCTTATAAGTGAAATTCGACACATTGTATGCGACACAGGTAGCATTTCATACAGACTCATACCGCTCTAACAGTACTAACAATTAAGGATATCAGTAAATGTTCTGACAGGACGTTCACACTCCACTCTCTGGTGCCGTATAATGAGCGCGAGTACTTAACAAAAGTCTTACCTGTGCTTCTACCTCACGGCAGATTTTCATTTAATACAATAATAAGATAATTCAATAATAGGCGGGTAAAATACAACGAATCCAATCTGATCTAGGTGGGTCTACGAACTCCCCTATCTGCATTAATCGTAAAATGACCAATTCGGTTTGACGCTTGCAGCAGCCGCAGCAGCAGCAGCAAAGACTTACCAGAAACTTTGGGCGTGGGAATTGGCAGGACGAGGTGTCGGGACACAGTCGCCGGATGAGCAACGTCGGAGATATTCATAAAGCCGACGATGGAAATTTGCTCCGACATGCGCACCGGGGACGTGTCGCCGCTGTCCAACTCCGGGCCGCGTCGGTGCTGAGGTTCGGGCGGAGGACAGAGCGTGACGTGAGACGAAAGGTTCCCGCAGGTCAGCCGACCCTGCCATGACACATACGATGTCTCGCCGATCGACACAAACGCCTGGAGATTCGTGCAGGACCAGTTCCGGTGGTGGTGGTGGTGGTGTACCAAAGCAGAGGTGCAGGCAGATGACACAGGCGGACGACAAGTCAGCCAGGACGACAAACACGGTACAGTTTTACTTAATATAACAGGTATAAGATAGACCAAAACTAAACAGTATATATATATATATATATATATATATATACATTTAGGTATACATAATACTCGCTGTATTAACCAACCATTGTTTGTATGGTGTGTTACACCATTAGTTAATCTAACTGCAACTAAACAAACCAAATATTTTTTACTGGATATCCAACATAATTTATCCCTAGAGTTGCGAAAACTTCAGGATTGGACCCGATTTTGTACACGCATTCTGGCGTCAGTCAGACACGCTTGCAAATGGTTTTTGTGATTTTCAAATTAAACTTTGAAAGCGGGCTGATCCCCGGCAACATATCCGCTATGTATATCCTTCTTAAAAGAAAACATGCTGAACTGCAATTAGACCTACTATCGTGACAGAGCCACAAAGTGGACGTTGAAGAAGAAATATTCTACCAACCGGAAATTCAACGGGTCGAAGACGTGGCAGAACGCATATTTGCTCTAGAGTAATTAAGATTTAGGAAATAGGGTAAGGCCCGTAATCACGCCATCAAAGCCTGATAGAACCGGAAATTGTACAAGCGGCAAGACAAGACGTCAGCGGCACACAATGACTGCACTGTGACCCTTACTGGAGCTCTTTGCCAGCTGCTAATAGAATCAATGGCGCGGTGAAGTGGAAATAGGACAGCACGTGATTTCCTAACATCTGATAACATCGCAGATAGACCCTGACTGAGCCACTTAACCTGTTTACTTCAGCGTCTGACGTATGAGTACTAAATGAGAGCAGTGTGAAGTAACTCTGACAAAATACTCTTCTCTAACTAACGCCTGGTTTATTGAAAACGTTTGTCGTAATATCTGCGCCCGTTATTCTCCTTATTCTTGAAAATGACAAAAAGTGCGTCTATTTTAAGCTTGATAACCGGCGATAAAAAGAGATTGCCTGCAAAAGAGCAATTTGCACAAGACCATGTCAGAAGCAAGGCACCAGGACCGGCACCGTTGCGAAAGCAGGCCCTCATGCTAAGAAGAGACTGCATTATTCGTCTGTCTGTCAGCTGAGGGAACTAGAAAGAATTATGTATTAGGCTCTTTTGCAGAACAACAAAACATTCCGTGAAAAGTTGTGCCAATTATTCTGCCGTCATCGCAAAGCAGCCGTAACCGATCTTGTAAAATATGTTTTACGCCACCCACTTTCTAGTACCGACCTTGCCCTTTCAGATAAGTATCTGGTTACTTCAAAAGTATCGGAGAGAAAAAAACGTCGAAGATTTGAATGTATCAAAAACCACCTTAACCATTATCAGTTTTGTGCATCTAAAAACAAGACATGTTGACAGGAAAGAATATCTTTTCACTGAGAGAGCGTTACACGAAAGTCATAAAATATGCGCAAATGTTTGATCGTAATGGCAACATTTTACGATTCTGCACACGAAAGCTTTAACGTAAGACATAACAACATGACTTTCCTCAACCTGGCTATTCGCCTTTCGCTGGCTTGCGTTTGGTGTCGTTCAGATTATGCGCCGAACACGTCGAAATAATTATATCCTTCATGCGTTAACTGGTGCTACCGTAAAGGCAGATTTTGCACAACTACTAAGAGAAAAAAAAATAATAACTTATTTTATAATTCTCTTTCTCACTCCTAAACAACACGTTTCCTCCACCTCCTTTCATTAAGAAAAATTAATTTCTGGCCGAGTTCTAGCGCACCGTAAAATAAGTGCATATTGCTATGCTATAAATATATATATATATATATATATATATATATATATATATATATATATATATAAAGTGTGTTGCAAAAAAATAGCAACTCATGTTTTTTGATGATAATTTCGGCTTGGTTCATTTGAATGGCTTGAAATTTTAAGCGCATGATGTACATGACGAATGGTGTTAATTTCGTTGCAATCTCACAATCGGTTCATACAAAAAATAAAAAAGTGTGAAAAAACAGTGTTGCAAAATATTAGCAACAATAACGCCTTACGGCGTATTCGATTCTTAGCAGGGCTGTATGACTTATTTGATACTACATATTTTATTCTAGAAACGGGTTTTTCGTCCCTTCTTCTGAGTCAAATCGTAAACTCGGTCTTTCATGGAGTTAATGAGCTGTTGTAAGTACGAAAGTGGAATATTAGCCCATGCTTGCTGGACAGCTTCTTTGAGGTCCGACAAATGGTCATATTGTCGACCATTTGCGTAAATTTGCTTTACCAAATGTCTCCAAAGATTTTCAATGGGATTCAGGTCTGGACTCAATGCCGGTCAGTCAAACAGTGGCACTCCTTGTTTTTGAAAAAAGGCTATAGTGCTAGTCGAGGTATGAAACCTGGCGTTGTCTTGTTGAAAAACTGCGTCAGGTCCCCCAATTCTTCTGAAATAGGCTTCTAACTGGGAACCGACGGTACGCTAGTACTTGTCAGAATTGCTTCGACCCACAATCTCGAGTAGATCAGACTTCCCATTATATCCAAACGGGCCCAATATTTCACAGAACCACCACCGGTCACACCTTTCGAGAACCATTTAGGTTCCTTCCGTCTTAAGTCGTGCCAATAGTACTGACAGCCGTCAGGGCCATCGAGATTAAATTTATTTTCATCCGGGAAAACGATGTTTTTCCACTCGTTATCCCAAGTTTGGTATCTATGCGAAAATTCACAATGTGCTTCGGTCGCAGTCGCGGCATAAGCTTCCTTTACGCGTATCCCACGTTTTTGTCGGAACTTAACACTCGGTACACTGTGGATCGGTGCACTGGCACTCCCAAAGTAGTCCTGATCCTGGAAGAAGACATTTGGTCATGAGTAACCAACTGTGTCTTCGCCGATCTCGAATAGTCAAAACTGGCTTACGCCCTGTTGGTAGATCTGCACCATGGGTTCACTCCAGGGTGTAAGAACCTGCTGATGGTGCTCTTATGCCGTCCTAATCTGGTTGCTATAGCAGTTACTGTATGACCGAGCTCAGCATATGCCTCAATTCTTGTCTTTTACCCGAGGAGATCCTTTGTACGACCCATGGTTTAAACATAAGCTTCGTCGTTAGTTCGGAACAACGACTGAGCTGTAGAATATTTTGCAGCTATAGAACGATTGATTTAGCTAGACAATATTCCTGACATTTGATCCCCGGGATCGAATATCAGCTGTAGTATCGACTATCCTCTACAAACACGAGCTGTGTGTTGTTAGCATGTATTGTTGCTAATATTTTGCAACACTGTTTTTTCACTTTTTTATATTTTGTATGAACCGATTGTGAGATTGCAACGAAATAACACCATACTCGCTTAAAATTTCAAGCTATTCAAATAAACCAAGCCGAAATTATCACCAAAAAACATGAGCTGCTATTTTTTTTGGCAACACACTTTATATAAATACAGTTAATTGCTGAAATTGCCTTAAGAATCGGCCAGAACTTTCTGGCCGACCCAATACCTAATGCGTGTATTATGCCATGTGACAGACTAAATGTATGTACCTGCTGAACGCTCTTGAAACTGAGCGGAGCCTCGGGTATGACGAGGCTGCCTGCGCCGGTGGCGTTGATCAGCCGCTGATAGAAGGGCGTCGCGTTACGCAGCTGTACAGAGTTAGCCGGCGCGAGCGGCACGATGTGCAGCTTGGACGGAAACGGAAACAGAGGATACTTAAGCGTTGGCACGTGACGCGGAACGCTTCCGTCTGTCACGAGAATCACCTAGATCACGGAGGCATGCGCATATGAGAGTCAGCCGAGAAAGATCTGAGAACATATACGCGGTACACAAGCGAATCACTCCTTGCGAATAAATACTCGTATACATAAATATAAATTTAATATATATATATATATATATATATATATATATATATATATATATATATATATATATACATATGTATATATATAAACGTAGATAATTTGCAAAATACTTGCATTGAAAAAGCATGATTTTCATTTTTCTCGCTCTCCTCGCCTGCCTCGAGACTTCGTACTTTTTTCGTAGAGATACAAACATTTAAATACTGCTAAACGAAGTGTGCAAGGATTCCGACTATCTAAAAAAAATAAAAACTTTTATGTGGCTTTTTAGTATGGTTTACTGAATTATCGTATATAAAATATATGTATATATTATACAGAAAAAAAAATATATATATTATATATATATTTGCCAGTGAGATTGTCGGTTGCTTGCGGAGTGGCCGGACTCCGCAAGCAACCGACATCATTGAAGAATTATTCCATAGGCCATTAAAATACGTATAACTCTGTATGTATTTTGACGTTTATCTGTACTGCACTTACCTGACAGCTGCAGGAGGATCCCCATTCATGCAGGACAGCATGCTTCGCACCCTCAATTCCGGCTTCGAACGCAGTTCGATCGTAGAACTGAAGTCGTCCGAGACGATCGCGGAGCGCGTCAAAATCGCGCGTGAACGGCTCGACCACCTCCCACAGGGAGGAGAACACCACCTAAAGGTGACCCGTTAGATAGTTATTTAATTAACTAGTTCGGTACCGTCGAATAGGGCCGAGTCGGATCTACAGGCGCCCAACAACCACCCATTAAACGTCAGAAAAAATATAGATATGGAAACGAGAGCTCTTATTTTAACGACAGCTGGTTATAACTAACGACGACAACAACAACAACAACAACAGCAATTCAAGTCGAGTGTATATTCAATACGAAAATCTGCCGGAGTGCTGGTTGGTCCCGGCAGTACAAAAGCTGATTGGTTGAGTATGTTGTTCCACAGTACCGAGAGGTGCACTGCTCGTCTGCCTTATGGAAGTCAATTTTCGTGCACACTGCACGATGAAAACCGTGCATTGCATGATGCATAAGAAGGAAGCGAGTTTCGTAATGGACATCCTTTCATGAGTTGCTCATCTTCGCATGCGTCCAATAGAAGTCCATGTCCACTTGATACATCTTAGCTGCTCACTTCAGTAAATGCTCTTGATACACGTGGGTTAGCCTCAGGTTAGAGCGGCGCTGAAGATCTTCTGTGAAAGGTGGGGTGTTCGCAGCCAGATACACAAATCGGTTGCGGCTGCTTCGGTGAGCGCCCATAAACCGGTCGAATTCGTCGAAACTCGAGGCTTTGACACCTTCCCAGATAAGTTTAATCGCATAGCTTGCTGTAGGGCCAACTTTCAGGTCAAATTATTACGAAATCGCCCGCAATAAGAAAATTTGCGGATTTTTAATTAAGAAGGTAGCGATCAGCGCCTTACAGACCCTTTCCGCTATATGTCTGGAGAACGAGGAGCCACTTAGCGTATGAAAATTATTGAAAAATTCTATAGGTTGGCGGTAAAGCTTTATTGTATCAGCTGTTGCAAGGCGTCTTCCACGACGGAGCTTTAGGGATTTGAAATCCACAAACATTGCAAACATTGACTACCCGCGGCGGCTAATTTTTTTTTTGATATTCTCGAGGAGTATTACGCAAGCTGTGTGTGTTGACTTGCAGCGCCTAAATCCATGTTGTTCTTCGTATATGAAACCCTGTAGTTCGGGAAACTTGTCCAGTCACCAAGTTAGGAGCAACGATAATAGTATGTAGATGCAATTTTTCTTTGAAATTCCTCTTTAGACTGAAGGATCGAGCACGTCACCCTTGCTTTTAAGAATCACGTACAGTTTCAGTATACAGTCTCACCAACTAGCCGGTATATCCCCTGAGTACAGACACATATTTATGAAGTGAGTTGCAGCAATTCCGACGGCCTGATATGATCATTTCTAATCATATCTGGTGGTGCCTTCCCATTTTTAAGGCAAAAAATTGCAACCGCGACTTTTTTGGTACGAATGTGAATGGATCTATTCGAAGGAACAGCCGACGGAGCCTTGGCGAATATTCGACAATACCTTCACACGCTAGGCCTTGCATTTGGCTTCACAAACAAAATAGAATTAAGAATCTGTAGTCGGTATCACCTGTTTAGAAGCATACGACCATCAGTGCTACAACACGCCGCCTCCTCTACAAAACACAAGGACTTACGGCGCTCAACACGGGCAAGTTGCACGGCGTCCACAGCAGCCATACAAGTACTCTCGAGACCAATTCCCTGGGGCCTTAGAGTGAAAGAAGTGACTTCGAGATGCCCCTAAGGCCACTAATCAGCAAGGCAGACAGCCTAAACAAGTAGAACCAGCAATGAAAAGCATTTCAGCCAGGCCACGCTGGGAACTGGACAAAATTAATACTCACGCAATAGCTAATGGGACACTGAGCGATAGCAGCTCTCTCGGAGCGCGACACTGGCAAGTCCCCTGGCATGTCAGGCCCTCGTAGAAGCGCCACTGAATTTCTGCTAAATGGCAAGAAGATTCCCAGAATTTATGTCGGAAGCGAAAATTGCCGCCACACAAAGTCGAGCTCTACAAAGCCAGCATAATGGCAATCTTAATCTCAGAAAGACAGTACCGCGGCCACCCCCGATAAAGATCAAAGAGTCTTGTCTGTTTGCCTGCCGGCTGGCAATTTGAACATCTATCTAACTATCGAATTAAAGTTTGACTATCGTCACCCACTATCATTCTTGTTGGCAGACTTTCAAGCCGTCAAAAACGTTAAAAAATCGAACCAGAGGTAATAAAACCCTATATATATATATATATATATATATATATATATATATATATATATATATATATAACCTCCACAAATTAAACCAAGCGACCAGATTCAAAACACTGAAAATATTTCTAAACATGAATATATATATATATATATATATATATAAATGTTCTCCTCCTTTTACGGTCATTGTAATCCAAATTGAACACTTAGAACAAATGACCCTATTCGCGGCCCTGGACGGTACCGTGCGCATAACAGAAAACTAATCGTATTAGTAGAATAAGAATAACAATAGGTAATTATAATATGAGTAGGTAAACAACAACACGAATAATTACATACACTACTGCAAAGCCGGATCTATGTAAGACAGCCAATGAGCAGAAAAGGGGAGATTGAAGGACAAGCTTACTTACGATTGAGCAGAACTCGAGCTTGCAGTGCGAGGCCATATACTGCAGAAGATGATTTAGGCCATCGGCGGCGAGATGACGCAGCTGCATAGGCTCATCATGGTCGGCCACCTCAACAGGGCGACACATCGACAGCGAAGCGTCGACCAATAGCACGGTCGGCATTGCGCCTGTAGCCCTATTGATTGTTTCTGTTGCTGTAATTATTATTGTTTTTGTTGTTGTTGCTGTCGTTGTAACTATTGTTTCTGTTCCAAGTGCTAGAGTGTGCGGCGGGGGGTGATCAGCAGGATTAGAAGCCCGGAAAATCGGCGAGCCAGCTAAAAATGTCCGCCCGTACTTCGTTCTACTCTGTCACATCTGCTATCCAATCGACACGTATTCCTGCTTAGGTCGTGCTCCAGAGCTCTCCTGAAATCAAAACACAGTAAAAAGCACAGTATGCAAATGTTAGTTCTCTCTCTCTATATATATACAAGGCAAACCACTAGAATATCTCAATAAAGTTTATTGCTGTATGACTTAACATAACGTATATATTATTTTTTGGTAATAGGTAGATTGTACACCTACTCTACGATATTGGATGTAATGCTTGCGGTATGTAGATGCTGGTTGTTAAGAACGTTATGTTCTAGGGCATATGGTTGGAAAAATGTAACTTAAACCGTTCTCAATATGCCTATTATTTTTTTGCTAGCCTACGTTGGATTTTCTTCCGAACACGATTATATATTCATTTTCTTTATTAAATAACTCGTTATTTGACAGTGGCACATTTTGTAGTTGCGTCCGGCCAGTCACATCGGTACAACAAATGTGTTTTCTCAATTTCACTCTCACTCCAAAACCCGACATTTCTCCCCTATTACATTGAAAAACAGGATTTTTCGCAAATTCTACGCCTAGTCTACAATACGCATAGAGAGGTCGGAAATATATATAATATATATATATATATATATATATATATATATATATATATATATATATATATATATATATATACCGAGTGTTTCGGAATGAAGTACACTCATTTAAAGGGGTGGTTCTCTATTATACTGATGTGGATGATCGCACATTACTTCACAAAAGGCGCCATTGCGTGTGAACTAGTTGTCCGGTTGAGAAACCAGACCGACAGAACGTATTATTGGAACTAAACCCTAAACTTATTATTATAGTATTATTTGAATAAAAATGCAATTGTGAGCTGTAAGCGTGCACTCTCATGAGCGCGTGTTAAAATTTCACTAAACAAAATCAGCGCAATATTTTGATAAGCGTTCTAAATTTATATTCGTACGATTTTAGCAACCCTAGCTTATTTTGTCATTGCCGGACCGCCAACCATGGGGGGCGGCATTGCACTTACACAGTGCGTGTTAAGCTCCCTTCGGGACCCCATTCTGGTCGCCAGATTTTAAATAACCCCTGCCGTTCCACCGCTGATAGATCAGTGTCTGCCCAGCTATCGGCATAGGATAGTAGTTGTGCTCGAGATCTACGTAGTTACGTTTCTTTTCTCTTTCACACCACATCATCCCATGCTAAACTCTTTCCCTTTTTATGATTTATATTATTATTGCGTGTTAAACAATGTCATTTGTGTGACAATTGTGAGGTTTGAACGTATTCTCACAATTCTTCTAAAGAATTACCTTACTCCATAGCGCATTATTATTATTATTATTATTATTATTATTATTATTATTATTTATTTAGCGAAACGGTACGATAAGCGTTATTAGCTGACCGCTATAGAGCCGTCGGAGTTGTCAGCGGTAGCGCAGCCCATAGAGATCATGTACTACTACTACTACTGTTGTCATCGATACGGTGTGGTAATATAGCGTCATGGCGTGCTTTATGTGAACGCCCACTCTTGAGGCCGCTCGACGGGCCACGCGATCATCATAGGTAATGTACCATCTAACTTTCCTGGCTGACTAACTATCTGCCTGCCTAACTGCCTGGAAAGCAGCAGACGCGGCGACACGTTCATCACATGTGGTTAGTCAATTAGCAAAGACCGTATTAAAGAGTGGCTGCTGTGTGAAACGAGCTCAAAAGAGAAGCGGCGGCGTTCCCAACCACGACGGTAATCAGAATTCTCCGATACTAAGGATTACAAAAAAGAACGCGCTCTCGTGCCGAACTGTTGCCTCCTTGCCTTATGAGGCGGGCGGGCGGGCGCACACGTGCTTTGTTAAGTCGCGATTCCATCAAGGCCAAGCGACCAGGCCCAAGACCCTGTGGAACAGCAGCAACAAAAAGAAAACGAACCATGGATAGCACAGCTCGACATTCGAATCGGCTGTGGCCAGATGCAGCAGCCGAACGGCCGAGACTGAATTCAATCAGTCAGAGTCGCCCGTCGGAGGTCAGCGATCGATTTGTTTACGGTACAGTTCGGTCGAAAACCGTTTGCGGATCGCCGTTCGCCGTCGAATGATGACCGCTGGTACACACCAGCAGAGAGAATGATTCCGCCGAATAAACAGACTGGCTCCAGACAAACGCACTGACGTGAGCGTAATATGGCAGATATATAGTCGGACGCACCACGCGATTATGCGGTAGCATGCTGCGTTGTATTTGTGCTGTATTACACGTGCAAAGTTTACGAATGATACGCAAGCTGGCAAGGTATGGTGCGCGCCACGACCGTCCTAACTAACGTATATGTGTGTAGATAGAAATAAAAAAAATGGTGTATTATTAATTCATAATCAGGTATGGGAAACTGCATGCGCGGCAGAATTCCACTGGAACGTCTTCAAAACAGAAACGTTGTTTTTGTTCTTATTGTGAAACTCGCTAAACTTGACAGTGCTTGAGTCACATTGTTGCAAATATCGTAGCTAGCTTGCCGTTTGGTTATATTTGACATCATACGGCACCAAATGAAGAAAATAATGATAACCACGAAAAAATACGACATCCTCCATCTAGGGAGTAAAACTGATTGATTAATCGTGGAATCCTACAAACGCTCAAAAGATTATGTACCAAACAACTGTTTATTGTGGGATGACATTCGCCTCGTACGCTAGTTTTTACCGTTCTCCAGTATTAATAATAATGATAAGTCAGCAGAGGGTGACTTAGTACCATCTCCTCCGCTAGGCACCTTACTGGACTCAACCACTGTTAGGATAAGGGGCCTCATCTGCGAACCTTTCGCTTGTGCGCTGTGTGGAGCTACGGTTGAGGAGGATGGCCTTCACCCGCCAAGCTGCCTTAAAAAGCTCTTACCGATCTTCGAGACATGCGGAACTAAATGACATTACTCAGCGAATGACTAGCAAGACGAAACTGCCTGGTACCTTAGAACCAAGAAGACCTGCGCTCGAAAACGATTAGAACAGTACCTCTCTAGAGAGAGAGAGTAACAATATTGCTCTGGTGACATAGCAAATGTTTAGCCCGGAAAGTTACAGGGTCTTGCACCGCAGCGCCGTCATATCTACACAACGGCTCCATTGCCACTGGATCACCATTCTCTTAGCCGTAAAAACAGCAGCTAATCTTAAAATATTACAGTCTATAGACAAGTACAAATGACGCACCCTCGAGGGCTTTAACGACTGTTACTATTTCTGCTAGTATTAATTCGATTATTACCGTTAGCAGTCTCGGTCGAAGACTTATGGTGTAGCTCTTTGCACGTATATATATATATATATATATATATATATATATACAGCGTTGAAGTCAGAATTGCCAGATTCGAACGTATTCGTCGTCACTCCCGATATCGGCTTCATGAACTTATGTAACCCTGATCGTAAGCCAGGTTTTAGGGTGGCCTGTTCCACTCAAAAGGTTGTCTTTCGAAAATTTTGCATAGCTTGTTAGCATTCTTGTTTGTATTTTAAGACTAGCAGGATGATGCTTACTATTATAGCTACAAGGTCAGTGAACAGCTGAACCTCGTAACCGGAGACAAGAGATCTGGGACTTTCTTGAGGCAGCGTCTCGACTCTACGCTTGACGCGGGAACGCGGCGTCCGTCCGGGGCACGCTGCAGAAGTGGTCTCAACCCACTCTGTACGGTCGAGCCCGGTGGCGTGGTGGCATGCGTCTGCGCCTCGCGACCGGAGGAGACACATAGGCGCGCGGGTTCGAGCCCCACCGTTGCGCATTTGTGTTTATGGGGGTCCGTCTATGAAGCAATGCGAAAAGCAGTCCCATGGACGTTAAATCTTGGCTGAGAGTCAGCCCCAAAAAGATTTTTTTTTAACCCACTCTATACGAGATACAGTAATATTCCCAGTACACACGTTCTCGGGAGACAATTGTCACTCAATTTGTATTCTTAATAAAAATAAAGCAGCGTAGAAAATATTTCTATTGATCCGCACTTTAGAGCATATGTTATCGGTTTTAACGACAATTGCTTAGTTACTCATTCCATGGAGCCATTTACGGAAGCGGCATTGCCTCTGCGCAGTGTGAGAGAAAGCAGTTGTCTCGAACAGCCACCTTCACGCTGATACTCCGTCGTCTCTTCCTCCATTCTACTCACCGGATCCCGTATAACCCTTGGCGTTCGAGGTTCTAGTGTATCCATGGCTATTGACACGAAATCCTAGTTCGAGATCTGCGTAATTATGCTTCTTCTTTCTCAGCTCTGATACCCACTCCATGCGCACAGAACTATGAGCTATATACTTGTACGCATACACCTATAGAGTGAACCTTTTTACTAGGCCGTTTCGAGTCAATTACAGTATATATATATATATATATATATATATATATATATATATATATATATATATATATATGTTCATAATTGAATCCAAATGGCCTGGTGAGAGACTCCATTAGATATTTTTTTATGGAGCTGTCTTCTCCGGACGGCAAATTTATTGAAATTCAGTAATTCCTCATTAAGCTTAAACATTCCATAATTACACGTTTTCAACAATTGTTACAATAAAGGGCATTTTGCAGAAAAGGCTATTGCCTGTGCCTGCGATATATATATATATATATATATATATATATATATTTAAGGCGAGCAAACGTATTGTAAATGATTAATAAAGCATCACAATATTTTCTATATATATATATATCCCCCCGAAACCTTTTTACACGCATCTTTGAGAATGGAATTGAGTTGTTCCGCTATTTGCTTTCGGTTCTCTATAGTTTCGAAACGTTGCATCTTCATTTTTTTCGGGGAAACAGGAAAAGCCGTACGAAGACAGCTTGGCGAAAAGAGAGGTCACGGAAGTATAGAAATCCAATTTTTCATCAAACAATCTGAAATCAATAACGATGTATGCACCAAAGCCTTGGTGAAAGATGTAAGAGTTGTTTGCCCAGAGTTCAATGCGTCTTCTTAAAATTTTGCAGTAGTATTCGCTATTGACCGTACAACCAGGTGGCAAATCCATGGAAGATGATTCCATTGTTGACGAAAAAACAGTTAGAAAACCTTGATGTTGGATCTGCTCTGTCTGAGTTTTTGCGATAGGCCCTCTCCTTGGAGATACCACTGAGATGATTCGATGTAGTTCTTGCATGTCGTACCCAGATACCCATGACTCGTCTCCTATAATCACTCTCTGAAGTAATCCAAGGTTTTCTGCTACACCGAAGGCCTTCCCGAATGAAAGGTCATCTTCGGGCTCTTCGCGTCGCGAAATCGACGGTTACACACACATACAGTGATTCGGAACTCTGCTTGATCACCATAAGCAGTTAGTAACATGTCCATGACTTTAGAACATTTGAGTTGGTTTTTTAACAAAGAACTTGATCCACTTTCCTTGCTTCTTCGTTTTCGGTTCCTTAAAAATCTCCAAACCACGTTTTTCTGTGCCCACGGAATTCGATAAGTATAGGACTTCGAGCATCGAAAACGACGGTGAGCATCACCTTGCCTGCTGAGGGCACAGCATTGTTTTTCAAGGCAAGGTGATCACGCTCAATTCAATTGCATGCTTCCTCTTTGGCTCGATGTAATAGCGTCAATTCTCGTCACCGGTGACGATTCGTTCCAAAAAACGGAGCACCTTTACGGCTCCGAAACAGGTGCCGCAGTGCTAGCCTCCTGCAGTTCCTTTTGCGATTTACTGAGCTATTTCAGAGCTCACCGCGTGTACACTTTGCGGTGACCCAACGTGTTACGCACAATTGTCCACATTGTTTCAACGCTGGCCCCATAATCACTGCCAGCATTCGCACTGTGACACGCCGATCACTTTTCACCAGGTCTTCTTCATCCATCCAATGCCTTCAAGCATACAGGTATGATTGGTTGGCTCGATAGGATGACTGGGGCTCTCGCAATCGCAGATTTAATAAAGATATGCCAGGATAAAAAGCTTGATACAACCGCTTTTGATCATTTTGCTCTCACTTTAAAAGAAGACTTTTCCGCCCCATTTTCAGTTGGAAAAATTATATTTTAGCTGAGTTGTACGATGTTTTGTTGGACGATGTCTGGGAGGCTCTGTATATATATATATAAATATATATATATATATATACCTCCTTAAGATATGCATTATTCGAGTATAAATTAGGACACAGGAGACTACATCTACTGTTAAGTAAGAGTGAACAATTACGTTTAATAACCTGTAACTTTGCGGTACAGGGACGTAATTTAATTGATACTGGCGACTTTCCATAATTGGCTAATTGGACTACCCACTATCCACGGGGATGGCTTCCATCCATGGTTGCCTCTCCTGCCAAGATTATATAATGCTAGCTGAGGTAAGTAGGCTCTTAGGTGAAATAGGCGGGCCGCAGACTCTATCTAATCTACCTATATGACTCCGCCTACATGAGACTGATGTCTGGCTACAGGTGCTAACTCGGGCGCCGGTATGCTCGGTTTTGCAATAGAAATAATGCGTTCTCTCACAATCTTGCATTTTGGAAACTTATGTCGGACAGCCTGCCTAAAATCACAGCTTATAAAAATTAATTTAAGAATCATCTCACGCCTATACAAATTATTTCCGCTCCCCCATCCCATTAGCAAAAACGATTTTCTTACCCAGCACCGTCCACCCTGTATATATATATATATATATATATATATATATATCATCTACTATGATATAACTTGTTTATGTACAGAACTGCTAGTATAGTAGTAGTAGTAGTAGTAGGTAGTAGTAATGTGAAAAGGTTAATTAACTATTCAATTAACAGGATAACTAGAAAGTATTTCGAGAATTGTATTGCTCGCTACAGCAATTTTTTTTTACAATGGGGCATGCTCTCGGAAAAGTCTTGTTTCGGAGTGAGAGTGAAATAATTGAAATTTGTGACATTTATGTTGTTGCCCGGCATAAGCGACATGTGACTGCGAGACTACCACTTTTCCTATAAAGAAACTAACCACATCAAAATCAGCTAGAGCAGATAACCCGTCGTTTGTAATGTGCAGCATGTGTAATGTAGAGCTTGAATTTGCTGCGGTCGGTACGGATATGGTCGGTCGGCTCTTAATACCCTGTGGACGGTATTGGGACTCGCACCAACCTTTCGGGCCACTTCCATCGTGCTTGTTGAAGCACGGTTGGCTACCGTCTAAAGGATGCACTTTTTCATAGCTGGCGTCCTTGCTACCGACTCTCATAAAATGACGATTTGCCGTCATGAGACGACAATTTTACCGAATGTGTTAGTTTGAAGCTGCGAATGGTCGTAAGGCTATGCTTTTGAGGTACGGGGCTTGAAACAACAACACCAGTGTCACACATTTTAATAATTTCACTCTCACTCCGAAACGAGACTTTTCCGAGAGCCTACCCCATTGGAGAAAAATTTGCTTCAACGAGTTCTACAATTCCTTATATCGCTCTCGAAATCTTTTCCAGTCATCCGCTTATAGAGTATAGAGAACTCGCAGAGCGCCAAGCGCCACCTGCGTCCTCTGTGATACGGGTGAGATCGACGATATTTCGAGAAAGAATGGGCACATATGAAATAAAAACTGAGACGTCATTTTGAAATATGAAAAAAAGGTATGGTCAGCGGGATGTTAAATGTCGGAAAAAAATAGAAAACAATTGCCTTGTATATTCCCGCACTCATGAAGAGTACGTGAATATATATATATATATATATATATATTATAAGTGTCATCATCACCAATATTAACATGTCTCTCATCATCAGCTTTGTTTTTGCATGGGAGATATTTGGGTAAGCATGACACACATTTGTCACCGGCAGCTAGCAGCAGCCAGTGTGGGTCTCAAAAGCCCCCTAAAGCCCCCCTGAGTCTTTCTCCGACAGGGCTTTTTCAGGCCCGGAATTGTATGGCTTTTTAGCTCGACATCATGGCTAGCCAGTCCTCGAGCCATCACCTAGTAGCAGCTAGGTCGGTCGTCTGCTATCGTGGCGTCTGCTTCATCTACCCACTCGCTTGCCTCCGCCCTCTCCCCCTCCCTCTCCTTCTTTACTCTATATTTCCCCTCACCCGCCACTTCCCCCGATATGGCGGCGGCGGCGGCGGTGGAGAATGCAGCCTCGTCTAGGTAAAGCTGCTCTCCGATGCTTCGTTTGCGACCTCGGCCCCCAGCTCGATCCATAGCGACGCTATTGTGGTCGCTATGGATGGTCGCCAAAGGTGCGCCAGTGACCTCGCCTCTGTTCTCGCCTCTCACCACCCTATTTCCCTCTCTCTCCCTCTCTCTCTCTCTCGCAGTGTCTCACACACATATTCCTCTAAACACATTTCACGCGCGCTCTTTCTTCTCTCTGTCTTTCAGTGCCGCTTTTTCGTTCTCTCTGTCTTTGTGATCCAAATCTCCGTTCCGTCTCTCGATGATGATGACGACCCACCCCTTTTGTTTTCCTGCTGCCTGTATCTCTACCGCCATCCACCCCTGAAGCCAGTGCGTTTCTGCTTCTGCTTCTCTGTCTTCGAGTCTGCGCGTCATCCCGCCTTCCCTCTCACGACGATAATCTCTCTCACCTACTCGACCTCCCTTCGGGCGCTCTCTCTCGTTCTAGGGAATATATATACATATATATATATATATATATATATATATATATATATATATATATATATATATATATATAGCTCTCTTTCCTCCCCTCTCTCTCTACAGTGTTCTAATTGTACTCGTTACGGAGACCCAGTGAGCCAGATACAGTAAACAGTCACGGCAGCCACTGCCGTACGATGGCAACAGCAACAAAAACAACAATAACGACGACAACAACAACAGCAATAGCAGCAGCAACAAAAACAACAATAACGACGACAACAACAACAGCAATAGCAGCAGCAACAACAACAACAACGACAACAACAGCAACGACAACAACAACAAGCAGCCCAAGGAACGAGGAGCGCGTGCCTCATGTCGCCGAGGTCCTCTCGCCGAGATGCTTGGCGGCCAGCAGTAGCTAAAATAGACAGTTTGTTAGACAGCTCGCTTCGTCGAGCACACTCCCGTAGACGACTCGGAACTGGCCGTACGTCGGGGCGTACGGGGTCATTGCTTGTATTATTGATGCTTCTGCTGTCGACCGGCCGGCCCGCGTTGTTGTTATTGCTGATGTTGTTGTTGTAGCTGTTGTTGTTATTGCTGATGTTGTTGTTGTAGTTGTTGTTGTTATTGCTGATGTTGTTGTTGTTGCTGTTGCTGTTGTTGTTCCCGGTGTCGTTCCTCCGGAAGCAGCGGGTCACTGAACGAGATGGGAGCGCGTCGGTCGACAAGAACAGGAGGACAACCGCGACGGGCCGGCCTCGATTGAAGTGTGAAAAGAGGCCTGTAATAGTCGAGTCGACACGAGCAACACGAGTCCCCGTCTCAGCGATAGATCAGCCATCATCATCAACAACAACAGCAGCACCAACATCATCATCATCAACAGCATCGTTGTCGTCGTCGTCGTTTTCGTAGACTTCCTCCTCCTCGTCGGCCCTAACCCCAGCCGCGGCCGGCCTCGTCGGGTGGGACCTTCCCCTCGGTGACCTTCTAACCCCAATTGAAAGCTCCGTTGCGGCCAGCGCAACTGTCGCGACGGTACCGCCTACGCCTCTAAGCTCACAGCTCTGGAGCTGTGCTAAATATATATTCATACAAACGGCGTACATACCTACAAGCAACACTGCGCCAACTGCAGCGGGTCGATAATACATGTGTGTATATATTTATATATATATATATACATACATGCATATATATATATATATATATATATATATATATATATATATATATATATACATACATGCATATATATATATATATATATACATTTATATACACACATACAGACAGACATATAGATAGTCTTACAGCTTGTGTGCGTTAACGTGTCGGGAGTTTAGTACTCGACCAAATGGACTCCATCGTTCTCCGCTGGAGACCAAAAGCTAAAGCGGCAGACACCCAGTGCAAGTATTTGTTCTTGCTAATTTGGTTGCCGCCGTTCATGGCCTTGTTTATCGGCAATAGTACAAACGACGATTTCTGTATGTAATTCGTTACCCCCCCCCCCTCCCCCCTCTTCCCCGGACACATTCTTACACACAACTTCCTCCTCGGTCGGTCGCTACGTGCGATCTCTGTTTCGAGGTATGGCGCAGAGGAATAGATGACATGCTTACGTTAAGTTTTCGGGCTGACCCTCAGCCAAGATTTAGCGTCGACGGAACTACTGTTTTTCACATTGCTTTATAGACGGATTCCCATAAATACAAAACGGTGCAACGGTGGGGCTCGAACCCGTGCGCCTATGTGTCTCCTCGGGTTGCGAGGCTGAGACTTAAGCCACCACGCTACCGGGCTCGACATGCTTACGTACTATATAGATCAGCCATATACAGTCGCGGTCGTGGGCAAGGTTGATGCCGAAATCTTACATCGCCATCACTCCGATCATGAAGGACATCAAACGATGATAGCCATCCGCCACAGACAGATTGCACATGTAGCGAGAAGTGAAACGGGCGGAAGAGTGAACTGCGTCCAACGATTGGAGACGAAATAGTTCTGAGCACAGCTGCCGTCATGACTTTGTTGTAACTTCGTTGTGTCGTCTCTAATTAATAATAGTTGCATCGGCACCAAGAACAACAGAGCAGCAGCAACAACTACTGCTTTCTACCAAAAGCAGCTGCAGTAGCATGGCTAGTTCTAGCTAATTATTTCTATGCGTCACCTTGCTAAGAAACCACCCCAACAGCAGCAGCATACACATATCGGCTCCGGCCGTATAGGTCGCGTCAATGAGCAACGGTCTAAACTATCAACTTATGGTTTGGTTATAGCTCGCCGGTGGTAATTAAACTGTATGCTTGGATCTACTCAGGAAGATCGAAGGTTAACACAGAGAGAGACCAATTTATACATTAATTTCTAAGTAAGTAGAGATATACGGTGGCGCTGTATATTTCCTTTGCTTTAAATTCGAATAATATTGGGCTTATTAATTGCATAGCTGAATCCCAGCTGTATATTTTGCTCTTCGTTGTGTCTCTGAATATCCCACTCTAATCAGCTTAATCGACAATATCGTTATAAAGCTGCTATTTGAGATTGTTGCACAACTTCAAAATACAATATATATATATATATATATATATATAAGTTCTCGGGCTGACCCTCAGCCAAGATTTAACGTCCACGGGACTGCTTTTCGTATTGCAGTCATAGACAAACCCCCATAAATACAAATGTAGCAGTAGGGAGTAGGCGAATTGCGTTTAATTGATAGGGTGAGGTTTTTCTTTTTAACGAGGGTTTTTGCGCTTTCGAATACACGCAGGAATAGAATTGTTCACGTCTTGGAGGGTGGCCCGCTGCTGACGGAAGAACTACAAAAACGGTTTAATCTGAAGAAAACGTGCGCCTTTGAAGTTTATATGCGAAACTGGGAAACCAAAATCGACATCTAACGACGGCCTTTGCAGCTCACGGATTTCATCACATTCTGTGCAACGTGGAGGGTTTTCATGAACCACAGGATGAATGTCAATGCAAACAATGCTGGAGCAAATGTGATCGATACCACGCCGCGGTATGCCCGGCGGTTAGGTCTATAGCAGAACTAGCAAAACGCTAGATTATTGGTGCTCGAAACATTTTGATGTAACATAATCACATTTACCCAGTTTGGGTGTCAATAAAACAAATAATAAATATAAATGTATAACGGTGGGGCTGGTACCCTCATATATATATATATATATACTCGTGACCTCTCAAGTATAAATGAAATCTGTTCTGAGTAGCCGCAGAGGCGGTGCAGCCTTGAGGATGGCGACCCTCAAGGGAGTTTTTCGTAGAGCATACTTGACATTTGCTTGCTCTCAGAGCACCATATAATAGTATTTTTTTTACCCGCATACCAGTACGGACCTAGATATCATGCTTGACTTGTCTTTGCTATGCAATATCAGATGGTAGACATGAGAAGGTACACTGCTGCACACTATAAAATGTTTGCTTCCCAGGCAATACAACGGCAATGAGATAGGTTACGGATATGTATATTTACAAACCCAATAAGCCAGCAACGTTAGAGAAAGCGGCTAAACGTTTTTATTTGAAAAACTGATACCACGTTAACGACGATACGCTGAATTCTTTGGACTTCTAGAACTGTTTCAAGCCATCTTCACACGTCGATCAACTAACTGTTCACCGTAGACGGCAATAACTCGCTGCGAAAATCTAAAACTGACACGACGCAGGCTATATATATATATATATATATATATATATATATATATCGCAATCGATACGCAATCGATCAGCACCGTATTAAGTTGAGAGACAAAAATAACTAGCAATCACAACTATCGTCCTAGATTCTCCGGTTTAGAATGATGACGAAACATCAAATATAACGAGGTGGAGGTCACGAAAAGAGCAAAGAAAAGCGCACATAGACATGTTGGTGGACTTTGGTCCGTTACCAGTGATCAGTCCACCGGTCATTAGGTGAACCAACAAGTTAATCAGGCAATTATCAGGCAAACACGAGCAGGTGAGCGACCCAAAGCGACAGCAAAGGTGATGGGTGTTGGAGCAGCACAATTCAGAAACAGATCGGCTCGGTGGTGGCAGGGCTGGCGGCGGCCATAGAATCTCACCATTGTGCACAGCTAGAATTTAGTGTCTAGCGAGAGTAGAGTTCAATAATTATCAGTTGCGGTAGAGTTCAGTGATTGGCGACGCTAGAGTTTAGGAATTAGCGACACGCGGTGGAGTTTAGAGCGATTAGCGGCGCCGGAGTTTAAGAATTAGCGCCGCTACAGTTCTGTAATTAACGGCGGCGGGAATTCAGTGATTAGTGGCCGAAGTGTTCAACGATTAGTGGCAGTCAAGTTAAGTGATTAGTAGGGGGGGGGGGCTCTGAATGATCGTTTAGTTGGAACTGATCGAAGCGCCGTCGACATTCAGCGGTTAGTGGTCAGCCCACACGAATCAATTCGAGGCCGTTGGACCGACCAATCGACCACTAAGTACTAAACGAAGACGACGACAACGACGACGAAGTCGCTTCACAAGCCAATTACATACGCCCTTCCCCCCTCCCCCCCGTAGAGAACAACAATGCAATAGCAGCATGATGCCCTGAGAGCGCGTGATAAGCAACCAAACGCAGAACAGTAGAATACCAAGTATAGTAAACAGAAGCGAGACAGCAATAACGTCAACGAAATCGGCTACCGCGCCATCGGCAATCAAGGACCTTAGCACGAATCAAGGACCTTAGGAGCAGGCAGGAGAAGGCAAGCGACGTTGTTGCACAGAGACATACATATCAACATGCATACGTACATACATACATATATTAGGTCTACAAAAAAGTTTTTTCGGGAAAAAGACGGTAAAACCAAAAATACTTTTTGTTCTTCCAAAAAGTTTTTTTCGGGAAAAAACGGAAAAAAACGAAAATACTTTTTGGTCTACAGAAAAGTTTTTTCGGGAAAAAAAAACGGCAAAAACCAAAAATACTTTTTGGTCTTCAAAAAAGTTTGTCGGGAAAAACGGAAAAAACCGAAAAGACTTTTTGGTCTTCAAAAAATTTTGATCGGGAAAAAACAAAAAAAAACGAAAACACCTTTTTGTAGACCTAATAGATAGATAGACAGTTAGACAGGCAAGCAGACGGACAGTCCAGAGCCTAGACAAACAAAATCAGCAGCAACGACAATGGATGGCCGATAGCTGCTGCTGCTGCGGCCGTCGTGGCGACAATCGTCAATCAGTCACAACATCATTGGCAGTGCCACTGTTCGAGTGGTAAATCTCGTTCCTACCCGCGACACGAGACAGCGTCGCCGCGGCTGCAAATCGCGACCTCGCGGCCTCGCCTTCTGCTACGCTGCATTATACGGGCAGCACAGTTGGTTGGATTGTTGTTCGCCTCCTCCTCTCTCTCCCCCCCCCCTCCCTCCCTTCTCTCCCCCTTACCACCAGTCAGTCTCTCTCCTTGCCCCCTTCTCTCCCCCGAACCAGATCAGTCACGTAAGTCACGGCGGGACGAGCCCTTTCGACCGTCCCTCGCTGTAGCACGGCCGTGTCTACGCCATCCCTCTCCCTAATCTTTCTCCCTTCTCTCTCTCGCTTCCCTCTGTGTCTCTCTCTTCTCCCACTGTGTCTCTCTCCATTCTCGCTCTGTGTAATTCTCTATACCTGTCAATGTCGTATCTATGTAGCTTTTGATATATGGCCAAACACTTCTAGAAAATATACACGCGTACAACACACGTTATTATTCACACACGCTAAAGGACACTGAGCACGCTACTGAGTACACGTTCCTTCTCTCCTAGAGTCAGCAGTTGAGCTCAGCCAAGCACCACATCCGTTGCGACATGCGTATTATGTCATCTTGCTGCTACGTTCTTATACATATATATATATATATATATATATATATATATATATATATATATATATATATATATATATATATATATATATATAATACTATACATATGGATTGCATAGCGAATGTAAGTAAATTCGATGCTAGTGGACAGCTCTACGTAGAGAAGCCACAAGAAAGGTAGGTAAGATGCGGTTGGCGGTCACCACGTTCCAGCGAAAAGTTGTCTATTGATACAAATAACTACCGTAGTCGTCCATATGGCCATCCTTCTGCTTAGCGCCAGAACGGAAGGCGCAGCCGTTGTCGTTCCGTTGGTCGAGCCGGCAGGAAGGAAATCGTCATCGCAAGTCATAGATGCAGGCAGCAGCGTCGTTGACAACAACAACAACAATCGCGGTGGCGGCAGCAACAACAACAACAACAACAACAACAACAACCACAACAACAACGACGACGACGACAACAACAACTGCGACCACAATGACAGCTATAGCAGCAGCAGCCATAACAGTTTTCGTATTTTGAGCCGCAACAAGAATGACAACACACGTGGCAACATATAGCCGTAGAAGCTTGTCTAGACGCAAATAGAGCAACCAAGCTAGCATAATAATAATAATTATAATAATAATAATAATAATAATAATAATAATAATAATAATAATAATAATAATAATAATAATAATAATAATAATAAAATGAGGGTGGCTTTCAACTGTGCCATCTCCACATCTGGGCGCCATGCTGGACCCAACCACTTTCCGCATGGCTGCCGCTATAAGGTAGATCGCGGCCAATCCGATATGTAAAACCGTCGTTTGTGCAGCATCCGAGGATTAAGTCGATACTGACCGCTGCTGCCTCACTAAGCTGCCAGCGAGATGCTCTGGTAGATCTTTTGCGAGGCATACAGAAGTGCAGAACAAAGGATGAGCACAAAACGAGCCCCGAGGCTTCTTCTGACCGACAAAGGTCAACAACAAGAGGCTGATGGCGTGACCATGGCATCTCTGCGCGTAGCGTGGCAAGTGCTTGCTTGACCTGGGATGCTACAATGTCCTGCACGGTGGCTGGCTCTTCTTATCTGGGTCATAGCTCGGTAAACACGGGACGGGTTGTGGGGCACGCGAAAGTCGCTGGCAACAACAACTACCACTTCGTGGCCAATAGCCATGGAGACATGGTGGCGGTGGAACGGCACGGTTTAGTTAAAACCTAGCGAGCAGAATAGAGGTGGCGGTGTGATGACGGGAGACCAGCACAAAAGTGAATACGCGAAGGCGATGCCGCTTCTTTGGTTGGCGCCATAAGATGAGAAGATAACAAGTTACGTTCAAACCTTACAACTGCAAATTTGGAATAATAATAATAATAATGCTAAAAATAATAACTGTCGTAGTCGCAAAGAATACAAACAATAATAACAACAAGCTATGAAGTATGCTCTATACACTACGTATCATGGGTCGAACAACTCAGCTGAGGTCGTGGCTTGACGTCAATCTCATATAAACTCAGAAGGACAATATTGACTGCAACTGCTTCACGTTACGATCTCGATTGCATTATGACTACGATCCAACTACACGTGACATCGCGCATGTCAGATAATGGTGGATTGACTTGATAATGGTGACGGTCATACCACATAGACGAGGCCCACTCTGAACAAACACACGCGCACAGGCTGTTGCCAATATATATGACACAATATTTATTATACTGCACCATAGCTAATGTCCATATCTTCCGCTATCCTTGTCTTAATTGGCGGTCATTCACAAATGTGTGAATTTCTAGCAAAGTTTTCTCATCCAAAGGTTTTTCTGGCTGTCCAGGACGTGGTGCATCTTCGGTGCCCATACTGGCTCGTTTAAATGAGGCAATCAGTTTGGAAATGGCATTGTACGTCGACGCATTAGTTGCGTAAACTAAATTTAGTTTGGCTGTAATTTTCATTGCAGTTAAGCCTTAAAACTGTTTCCTTATAGCACGGTACTCGTTCGGCTCCACTAGTCAATAAAGGGTCTGGAATTTACAGCTGCGTGAACTACTACAAGCTTAATTCGAAACTAATCTAAATGATAGTTCTTTTTGTTGACTTCTCTGTCCGGCGCTGTATTCAGCATGAGCTGTTTTTAATTGGATGCCTTTTAGTTATACAGTTGCGGCAAAAGCGCATCTTTTACATGGGGGCTGCCACAGTTTCTGCGATTTAATATTATGTAAATTATTTTTAACGATATATATATATATATATATATATATATATATATATATATATATATATCCTGCAGGGGGGACGTATATATATATATATATTCAATAATAAATATCGGTGAACCATCTCTTCCTTGTGACGGGCAGAATGTCTTCGACAGCTGTGTCACCTTGTCTCGATGGTCATAAATTCTGACTCAGTTCGGCCTTGGCCGATCTAAGGCGTCACCATCTATCGTGTCTAATCTGTGCGTAGCTTCGAAGCAAAGGCAGCACTTGATAGACTCAGATCATAGGCTCAAAGCCCGTCAAGGCAGACCGTGTAACGACGGAATCGCGAAAGCTAGCCTCCCTCCTTTGTTGGACACTCTGTTGATTTAACATTCGGCTACACGCACAACAGCTTCACGTGTGCACCTATCTTAAAGCTTTTTTTTATCTCTCCCCCGCCCCCTCTCTCTCTCTCTCTCTTTCCCTTGCTTTCTATATATATATATATATGCATCACCATCGATTTGGTGCGAAAATGATCCCCATGAAATGTACATTCACTTGAATGTGATTGTTTTATGAACTTATGAGCAAATGTTTAATGTATTGAACGTGAAAGCTTAAACATGAGACATGTGAGAAACGACGGCACAATTTGGCAGACAGAGAAAGAGAGAGAGAAACATGTCATTGTCACATCACTCACCAACGTTGTTCATAAACGTGTAAAAGTTGTGCTACGCGCTGCTAGAAAAAGTTTAAAGTATGCCCAAAACAAAGACTTTGAACATAGGATTGGACTTAAGGAAGAACCTTAAGGAGTTTCAGGAACGACTACGGCCAAGGGTCACTATTAAAATTGTTTACTCGTACAAAAAATGATCTTTCAGATAGATAAGACTAAATGCATTTAATGAAATATTCGTCCATGGCCGTTGCCTGAAGCTTGTCTAAAACAGTGTATCCTTTGAATCTGACACGCCTTTGAATGTATCGTAATGATAGTTGAGATTTTTAAACAACACGTAGCCCTATAGACGTTTTCTTTTGTTTATGAACATACACTTCGTCACCGGGAAGGTTGTGCGCCCGAGCATTGAGAGTACGTACATTATTCCTAAATTGCGTCAGTAAAGTGCTAATGGATTTTCCCCTTACCTAAGTTTTAATCAAAAAGTTATAAATATATTATATATATATATATATATATATATATATATATATATATATATATATATATATATATTATATATATATAGTGGTAATCAAAGAACGTCTATACGTCTTTTTAACATAATTGCATTTTCAGAAGAAGCTGGCCTAGGCCACAGTCGCAAGGCTCGTCTCGACACTTTTGTAATTTAATTATTTAAAATCACGTCTAGCAGTCGCTACGTTACGTTTATTGGCTGGAGAGGCTACACCAAGTTGCAAACAACTGCAGTGTGGTAATTTGATTGGCAATCTTTTGTGTAGCAGTAGTTAAAACAGTGTCAAATACCTTATCCCCCAGGGTCGGCTTGTGGACACATTGCTCTAAGTTATTGGCCATACGAAGTCACAGAACATCTTCTCCATTCCAGTATGGCCTGGGAGGGAGATGTCATTTCATCTTATTTCGAGAAAATGAACTAATAATAATAATATTTATTATTATTATTATTATTATTATTATTATTATTATTATTATTATTATTATTATTATTATTATTATTATTATTATTATTATGTTTTATTCTATATCTAATATAGACATTTATTCATTGTAATTAATCACCGACGGTGGGAACATGACAATTGGGTCCCTGCGAACGTGTGCACGGTTACGAAGGGTCCAATGTAGATTATTATTATTATTATTATTATTATTATTATTATTATTATTATATTATTATTATTATTATTATTATTATTATTATTATTATTATTATTATTATTATTATTATTTAGAAGATAAAAGAGTAATAATGCATGTATACATCGATCGATAGCTTACACATAAAAAAACTAACACAAAAACTAACCCACGGCTGGCCATGGCAGTCATAGGAACGGCCCACCGTAACAATATATATATATATATATATAGAGAGAGAGAGAGAGAGAGATGGTTCAACACATGTGCCAGCGTTCACAGCCATAACTGACAAGGTAAGCGCACGAAGTACAAGGGAGGCCCGCTGGCTGGTAGCAGGCGGAGCTCCGCCGAAGGCCGCCGCTCGATAGGCCAGCCAACTGCATAGCAAGCAACAGGGCCGGGAGACAGACAGACAGACAAGGAGACATACAGGCTGGCCTCGTCGAGCATGAGTCAAAATGGCAAGACAAGAGAACGTGGAGTGGAGGAGGCGACTATGTCTGGCTCGGGACCTTTTGTCGTCATCTCATCGCGATTGTCGTTGTTGTTGTTGTTGTCATCGTTGTTGTCTCGTTGTTGTTGTTATTGTCGTCGCCGTGCTCGTTGTTGTTGTCGTTGATGTTAAGTTTCCTCAGTCTAGATGTTTCTCAGTGCTGTGTCGACGCCGCTTCCATCGAGTCGCAGGCCCCCTGGCTCGCTGTCCGATCTTCTTTCTCGTACGACGACACATCATGATGCCACACGCACTCAAGCAGGCATACACGCTTTCGTGTGTGGCGTGCCAACAGATAACGGTTCGGATGACGACTTTTCACCAACGTTTATCACAGGTAGAGCAGTGGCGGCACGGCGGAGGCAGCAACAACAACCGCAGCAGCGTCAACCGCAGAAGCCAACAACAACAACAACAACAACACACAACAACAACAACAGCAACAAACAAACAACCACCAAAAACCAACACACAACAACAACAACAAACAACAACAACAACAACAACAACCAACAACCAACAACGACAACAACGACACACGGACACACAACGACAACAACGACAACAACGACAACAACGACAACAACGACAACAACGACAACAACAGACAACAAACGGACAACAAACGACAACAACGACAACAACGACAACAACGACAACAACGACAACAACGACAACAACGACAACAACGACAACAACGACAACACGACAACAAAGACAACAAGACACAACGACAAACCGACAACAACGACAAAACGACAACACGAACAATACGACAACAACGACAACACGACAACAACGACAACAAGCGACAACAACGAACAACAACGACAACAACGAACAACAACGACAACAAACGACAAACAACGACAACAAACGACAACAACGACAACAAACGACAACAACGACAAACAACGACAACAACGACAAACAACGACACAACGTACAACAACGAAACAACGACAACAACACAACAACAACAGACAACAACACAACAACAACAACAACAACAAACAACAACAACAAAACAACAACAACAACAACAACAACAAACAACAACAACACAACAACAACAACACAACAACAACAACAACAACAACAACACACGAACAACAACAACAACAACAACAACAACAACAACAACATGCAGGGTTGACGATGAGACGATGCAGGGTTGAGAAATGTTTTAGCCAGAGTGACTGGGGCCCATCCCATCACCACCATAGAGTCGTATCGAAGTGGTATGATACAGTCTCAGCTCCTCCCGCACAGCCGCAGAGCAGCAACAAATAGCTGAAATCAGCGGGACAACGGCGGGTACCAGGAAAGCTGCGTCAATGGCAGCAGCAGCAACAGCAGAAGAAGTCTGCTCCCTATTCTCGATTTCACACCAATAGCGGGAATTCCATCTGTCCATACAAAACGAGGAGTAACACAACGAGACTAAAAAGAAATCTATCAGCTCGAGATACAGCTAGAGATGATACACAAGAGGAAAACAACACCGTTTAGCTTGCTTCAATACACTGTCGACCACGGCGTACTTCTAATAAGCTATTTTGGACTTGTTTTATATTTAGCCGAGAGACAGCTGGCTTCCTCGCTAATTGGCGTTTCATTTTGTTGCCTCTTCTCACGAAAGTCGTGCGACGAGCTGCAGTGCCCTTCTAGTTGTTCCACAGGACTGTGTGCCAGACGTGTTCCAGATAGTCATAGCTAGTATTGTACATAGACTGTCATATACATAGCAGTCAAAGAAAAGTCCGTTTTAATAACAGCAATGACAATAATACATATTCTAACTATATTTTATATATCATTTATATTTAATAAACGATTATATTTATATACATTTATACGAGAACGGATCGGCAGATTCCAGAGTACTTTTTACCAAACCGAGACCACCAAGGCCTTTCGGCTTGTTGTCCTTAGAAGCGCTATTCATCTGCTACACACGGTCCAAATTGCATTTATTTGCGTTTATTGTTGGGGGCTACTTCAAAGAAGGAAGAAAACGAAGTTCGGCGATTCTTAGGAATCAAAAAGTGGAGGAGAAACAAGTTTGCATCAAGTTCTGTGTTAAAACCCAAATTATATGGGTTTACAGCCGTCACAAACTGCTTATAGTGATCGAGCAGTGTCCCGAAACACTGTGCATACGTGGTACTGCCGATTTCGCAAAGGACGTGGACAGACCGTCAAAACAAAGGAAAACGTTGAAAAGGTTCGTAAAAACGTACTAAAAAATCGCTATTGCTGAAGAATTAGAGATATCTTACGAATCAATTGTAACAGTCATGACGGATATTTTATGCATAGAAAACTAGCAGTGAAATGCGTTCCAAAAAGCAGAAGACACTGGACTGTTTCAGTGAGTGATTACGGGAGACCAAAACTTAATCCTCCGCGTGGTGCTTCCAAGGAGAGAGTTGATTGAGGAAATTTAGACAAAACAGATCCAACACCAAGGCTCTTTTGATATAATTTTCGACTATATTCACTTTTCACAAAATATTGCCACCTGGCTTTACGGTCAAATAGAAATTCTACCGCGAAATTTTATGATTATTGTGCGAGTGCGTACAACACAAGAGGCTTGAACTATGTACAAACCACTCGAGGAAATTCCATCACAACAACGCGCCGGTGCATACATCGTGTTACTGATGTTGAATTATTTGATGAAAAATTCCTATTTCTCGATTTCAGCAACCTTCCTACTTGGCTCCTTGTGACGTCTAGCTGCTTCTACGGATAAAATAAGTTAAAAGGGACACCGTTTTGAGACCATAAAAGAGATAAAGAAAGATTCGCAGAAGCAACTCAACTCGATTCCGAACGACGCGCTTAAAAAGTGTTTAGAAGAGTGGAAAAGAAGGTGGCACAATACATTGCAATGGACGGGAACAATTTTCTAAGAATAAAAAAAAACTTTGGAAGATTCAGTAGATATTTGTTTTTGCATATGCATCAGAATTGTTTAAGACACCCTCCTATATATATATATATATATATATATATATACATTCCTATGCAAACACACAAAAGACTCAGTGGCTCAGAGTGAAGCTCTTGCGGCGTAGTAGGTATATACTCTGGGTCAGTTAAAAAATGCTGTTGGTTATTGCTACCCAATTGCTGCTGAACGCACTTCGATCCGACAGCGTTGTACTTTTTTAGTCTCGCCTCTAGGTGAAGATTTTACGAGCCCAAAATGATGTGCGATCATACGGCGGTTTGATTGCCTTTTGTTACAAGTTTGCTATAACAGAGCCTTTACTGTGACGAATCGACCACGGGCGAACCGGACGTTTACCGTAGATACGAATAAAATTGTATGTTGTACATTTTTCGTCATATATGTTGCCGCACACATAGCCAGCGTACTCCCTAGTTAAGACTCAGTTAATTCGCATCTTACTGGCAGCAACTACGTGAAACATGCCGGTGGATGGGTGTCGCATTGGCTTATCGAAAACGACATGATGATTGACCTGATTTGATTAGCGACGAGAAAAGTGTATCTTTTACAATAACGTAACTCGCTTACGTTAACTTGGGGTCGAAGCGAGGCACCCGATTAAGACTGTGATATAAAATAAAACTATGCATTTCTGCTGGGACTGCTGGGAGGCGTCGTGCGCAGTGGCCAAATCTAATCAAATGAACGGACTGCTCGCTTGGCTAAATGAACACCCCATTGATAGCACGCACATTTATTCAATTGTACCTAATATCCGTGTACGGCTTTCATAATGCTAAGTGATTTGACTGTTATTTGACCATGTACGATGTAATGAAGACTTCGCGCGTTTTCTTATGTCATGATAAAGCCCGTCTCCATATCAGCGGGGTTACTGGAGATTTCAAGGGGTGTTCTGTTGCACTCGCTCTACAATCCTGACCTTGCATCTTCAGAGTATTATCTGCTGGTGCTCACTTCAATATGTCGTGAGAGGAGGTAACACCTTATAACTTCTTCGTTAGCTTTCACTTCAACTAGCCGGATGAAAATTTCTTATTGATAGCGTTTTAGAAGAAGGATATAGACATATGTGGTGTATACACCATTGACTTAAATGCCACCACACATAATAAATACATTTCGAAAGTTGCCGTAGCTATCCAACCCAACTTTTTTTTGGACTGACCGCATGTATGTATACATGCGTTATTCGGAAATTAAATTAATGATTCTTAACTCTTTTTTGTGCACATACCATGTTTTCGTAGCGTGTGGCCAGGCAACTGAGAACTCAACACGTTTGAATTGAACTGATCTTTTTCGCCTTAAGATTCAGGATCAAACATTTGGATCGCCGCTGATATATATATATATATATATATATATATATATATATTTATATATATATATATATATATATATATATATATATATATATTTATATATATAAACAATCTTGAAAACGCACACGTATATATATATGCGCGTCTATATATAAATCTGTCATGTTAATCTCCTGTGGTATTTATGTCAACAACCAATCATACGTCGTCAGCGCACTTCTAAGAAGTGTGCTTAGGCGATTAGTGAAGGCAACCACTTGTACAGCTATGTAGCGAAGCACGACCGATGAATCGCCCATTGAGCATCCCTTAGTAGGCGTGAGAGTTCGACCGCGTTACTACACACTTTCTAGATTATCCTAATAATAACAAATATTTATTATCATTATTATGTGTTAGAACAATCCAATTGTGAGGTATGAATGTGTATCCTCATTATTTCATGGCTTCCACCTACCTAGCTATTCTCAGCCCATCGCACCTAATATCGACGCGGCATTTCCTCTGCAAACTGCCGGTGAAAGCAGCTGGCTCAAAAACTCGTCTTCGCGTATATCCGCGGTGTTTGCTTGTATTCGATCACCTGAGTCTTTTATAAATTTCCTTGTACTTTGTACCTTGTACCATGTATAACAATATATACATGCACTAGAATTAAAATTATTTTTAAGGAGGTTGTTTTTAATATATACATGTATTGTAACTACTAAACTAAATCCTATCTAACCTACTACAGGAGGACCCTTAATGCTATAAGTGTGACCCGCGGAACTGCATCGCAGGCAAGTACCTCAGAGGACCAGAGGAGAAAGTGCTGCTTATATAAGACTTGCAAAGCTATTGGTTCCAATCCCAATGGGTCTCATCATCTGTTTGGCACTTCTGTTCGGCTTTGTTCGGATTTATTGGATTGTATGTAGATTTTAACAACAAATCTTAGTGACGACGTAAAATGATCAAGCACAGAACCCAAATGCACCGCCGAAATGAGTCACGTATTTTCTAAAGTGTTACATATTTTATGTGTTCTGTACCACATGCCCCTGACATGTTCGAATACAAAAATCAGATTCCCCACACCCGGCATACGGAACCTGCGATCGAGCACACTAAAAACCAAATAAATATTACACACTAGTACCCAGCCCGCGTTGTCATCAACAATAACTAGTAAATTGTAATAATAATTATGCCATCTCGTGAGAATTATCGCGAAGAGTGCTTAAAATTGCCGGATAATATTTCACGACGGTAAACCACATCGTCTAGAATCGTACTTCCATTGACGTTGAAGGGACAACGTTTAAAAACTGTAACGGAAAAGTAGAAACATTGGCAGGAGCAACTCAACTCCACCCCGAAAGACATTTTTAAAAATGCTTTGAAGAGAGAGAAAGAAGGTGGTACAAGTGCAGTGCAGGTAAGCGGAAGCAATTTTAAACGGAACAGGAGCACTTTGGAAGAATTAATAAGTAAGCCCTTGCAAGTATATACACGTATATATATATATATATATATATATATATATATATATATATATATATACATATATAATTATCTTGAATCTAAAAAGTTCTGCTGCGTGGTACTAAAATTCTTGTACTAGCTAAGATCAAATTATAACCAACCTCCTAGGGTACTCTTCAGCGTTTACCCTGAGTTTGTTCACCAGTAAGCTGCTTAATCAATATATATATATATATATATATATATATATAACGCAACTGCGTAAATCTCACGATGGATTGGAAAATGTATCGGAATGTCTTTCGCAGGCGTTGAGCAGTAGTCCTCCTCTAGAAGCTACCGGTCTTATTCCCCTCTTGTTCCCGCATTATATATAATTATATATTGTAAAGTTTATTGACTAGCTTGACTAGCGCTAACTGTATGGCATTCGCCGAAAAGCCATTAATTCGGTGGGAGTAGATGGAGTGTTATGGCTGAACATAGCTGTGGTGAGTATCGATTTTCAATAACTGATTCACACGACTTCCGCTAAAAAATCGACATAATTCGATCAGCCAATTGTAACTAACTCCAACATCACGCTGCCCCTAGTGGGGCAGGCTTACTCATTTCCACATGACCGATTTCGGCGGTTTCCCGCCTTAGTGCCGGATGCCGCCGTAAAACACTTCAACGTTGCTGTACACGTGTGCATCACTAAACTTTAGGGCTGACACAACAAAACTACTTCTAGAAAATTGCCTTTTTGTTCATTTTTCAATATCCCTCCTAAGGTCATTACTTCTGTTTGCAAAGTCTCTAGATATCTTGGCACAAGTCCATATTTAGAATCGTCTATAACATGCTCATCATGACCTGCCGTTTGTCGGGAACCTGGACGAAAACATCGTAGTTCAATTTGGATTTTTACTTTGTAAACCGCAAATAGTCTTCAAACACAAAATCGAATTAATATGTAGTGTAGCCCAAAACGGTCGCATGTTCCTTTTCAATACCTGCTTTTTAACTTAATCGACACTCGTAGCTGCTCACTTGAATTAATTACCAGGGACACGTAACACAGCTCCAGTTAATATCGCACGACACTAATTCTACCATTTTCACGTAAGCAAACCACAGCCTACACTGTGTCGAAACATTTTGATAACCGCTCGTTTATCGTTGCTTAGCTACTATTAACCTATGTCACTGAATGTCGACTGACATTTGTTGGCACTTGTACATATTGCACACGTGTTAGCTATGTGGCTTTGATTTCGATAGTTAACAGAACGAGAGGATTCTAAGTTGAATCAAGTCTCTCACGCATTTAAGAACATTGGGAACAGACATTTACCATACATATAAACATTGCATTTGGGGTTGTGAAAACTAAAGTTGTTCCAAATAACATACAAGTATTGTATATAGAAATGCTTGGCCTATTGCTATTTGACCCTATCACCATTGAAGATATATATATATATATATATATATATATATATATATATATATTATTGATTGATTTATTCGCTTGACAAGCGTGTGTACACATATCACCCTTTTATATATCAGGGGCTATTATTATATATCGAAACAAGAATTCTTCCTTAACAATGTTCACATATTGTGGGCAAAAATGTTCACCCTGGTGCGCTATCTTGTGCATGTAGCTGATTTTCGAGCATGCAGTTTTTAGTCAGTAGGATAATGCAAACAATCGAGCCCGGTGGCGTGGAGAGTGCAGTCGCCTGCGCCTCCCGACCGGAGGAAAGCGCCTAGGTGCGCGGGTTCGAGCCCCACCGTTGCACATTTCTCTTTATGCGGGTCCAAACAAACTCCTGTTGGACTCACGAATTATTAGGCATTGACATGCGTCTAACTTTATATAGTATTGTATCTAGTAAAATGTCGTCGCATCAAGCTTATTTTTCCAACTACATGAGGAAACGAATAATTATATGTATATTTTCGTCAGGAGAGATCTTTAGAGAGGTGAGGGTCGCGTAAATGTCTTTGTTGTAGTCGCGCACTCAGACCGTGTTATTTACCCCAGCCCAACAAGTTATCAAAGGGCATTCGTATAATGCGCTTTGAGGATAGCAACACACTTAAAGGTCTGAACATAACATCAAATATTAGATTAAATCAATTTTGACAGAGGCGGTGTTTAGCGAGCGAGTTGCTAAGAACAAGTACTGTCCATCTAAAATTAGCCATTTAAATTGTTTTTTTTGTTGCTTTTGTTTGCCTCAAATGTACTATATACTCATCTGTGTCAACTATCTACTAGTGAGGACACCATGTCAGCATGGTGTCCTCCTACTGTCATCGGTGAGACTCAATCATAGGATATACAATCATCATTGTGACATACTTGGTAGTGCCAGAGTTTTGGAATCAAAACCAACATTCTTAATTGTTTGTTGTTGTTGTCCAGTTTCAGTGTACGTTTCCATCCGTTGGGCATGGATCTCCCAATCTACATACATGTCTCCTTAACAGGATACTTGTCGCGGCCAGGGCCAGTAGTGTGAGCCCTTTAATCGTTGTGGCATGGGTTTTTTCGCGCGCGATCGCCTACAACCGTTATGTACGATGCAAGACTGGATATAGCCGTTACGCACTCCGCTAGACGTCACCTCGCGGTATTGGATGTTGTCTTCTATATGTGTTTGTTCAACAGGACCAGGCCCAGCCAGTAGCAGTCCTCGCAAATCTACGTGTGCTTATTGATCGGTTAATTCGTCCTCCTACGCCCTATAATTTCTTGTTCTATGTCTCAATAATCGTCAATACTATACGTGGTCACTTTGGCCGTCACATCATTGTCACATAGGTCGTCACATCATTGTCACATAGGTCGCGTATCTTCGTTTGCTCTGCCAGGCCATATGCATCCCCTTTTCAGCATTCTAGACTATTACATACTAGCCTGTTCGCACGCGTCACCGCGTTCCTGTGTATTATTCAGGCTGGTAACCGCGTCGACTTTCCAGTATATTATACAGTAGGAATCACGTCATTTTTAAAAGCGCACATCAATTGCGTATGTAGCGGCTTTGGAGATCCCACGGCATTGTTATTCACTTATTTTCGAGCTCTAGGCCGTTATTTATAACAACACCAAGGTACGTATCGCACTGTGATCCTACTTAGGTTTAAGGGGTAAATAGAAGCGTGTGAAAGTGATGTCTCTGAGCAACACCGAAGCACCGTTTTCAAGAGGAATCCCATCGTCGAGGTAGAATAGAAAGACACTGGACGTCACGTGCTTGACGTATTGATGCAGAAGCAGGCTTAACGCTAGAGAGACCCTTCGTCCCCTGGTGACAGCCTTGAGAGCAAGCCGACGACCACGTCACTAGACCTGAAAAGACACTTTTAGTCGCGCACTGAGATTTGCCGGCTTTCTGTGTGTTCTAGAGCCCCCGGGTTTATCCAGGGATAATGGAAAAAAAATCTGACGGTCTGACTCCGACACCCTTTGAGCGTGGCCGCATGCTTGTTTGGGACGCAACTGTAACCGACTCATTAGATCCTTCAATGGTCGGTGCATCCAAACAGGTTATGCTTCCAGGTTAGCTGAGGCTAACAAATGCAGAAAATACTCTAGCGTTAGATATCCGCACGATTTTTGTCCGTTGGCGTTCGAGACTATAGGAGCTGCAGGCCCCTTTACGCTCAAACTGATTTACCCCATAGGTAGAAGCCTTAGCCTTTCGTCTCGTTGAATGTCGAAGTTGTCGCTGGACATTCAACGAGGAAAGGTAGCGTCTGTTCGGGGCACATTGTTGAACTGGGCTAACCCTGGGTTAGAACACCCATGGCCACACATTCGCGCGGAGACAATTGTACACTCCAAAGTGATAACATAGCTAAGTTATATATATATATATATATATATATATATATTTTTTTTTTTATCATAATACCTATTTATTTTGTTATTAAAGCCAGCCGGTAATTACGTCAGTTCCTCCGGGTACCTTCGAAAGCGTGTCAAGAATCTTTCTCTCGCGTTGCCGCGCTGAACTTCTAAGGCGATGTGCTGTCTTAGGTATGCTGCAGATCGTTCGCCCCCGAATAATAATAATAATAATAAAAACAACAACTAGAGTCATCTACAATTGTGTTTATCCGTCGCCACGAGTTTGGTTAGCAATAGCTTTTGCCGAAACCAGTCCCGACCCAGTTGTGTTGCGTTGTTGAGGTTTCTTCTCTTCGACGTCCGAGGTGCAAAAGTTTGTCGACTTGTCGTTGGCCGCACCAACATCCAAGCCGACCGGGCCGGCCCGGGAGTTGTCGACGTGGCAGCTGCAGCGCTAGCAAAACCAGCCCCATTATGAACAGTGTGCGTGGTAACAGTTGCAGCAGTAGAACTTTCAGTGTAGTGAAACGGCTGAGGAGACCTCGTTCGTCGGGTTCCACCCACTTCACTATCGTGACGGATGATCAGTTGGCGGACGAAGGACATGAATGGATACAGCTGATACACTGACCCCGGCCGGACGATGATAATGGCGGACCTAGCGTTTTGGGGTGTCGCGAACTGAACGAATCGGTGTCGCCGACAGCGTTCAGCCAAGCCGATTTAGACGCGACCATCTATCGCATTCATCTATTATCTCACCAATAGACATCAATCAAATCATGCCGGTATTGTCATGCTATGCATTGTGGCTATTGTAATTGTCATTGTTGCTGTTTTTGTTGTTACTGTTTTTGTTATTGTTGTGACGCTGTTGTTGTTGTACTTGATGATGATGATGCTGATGATGATAAAGTTGTTGGTGTTGTTCATGACGATGATAATGATGAAGCTGTTGCGCTTGTTGGTGGTGGTGTTGTTGTTGTTGTGGGTGGTGATGGTGGTGGCTGTGGTGGAATCGGTATTGTTGAAGAGTGAGGCACGAGGTCCGTGAAAAAGTCGTTCACGGACCGAAGACGTCGTTTTCGGCAATGTTGTTGTTAATGTTGTTGTGCTTCTTGTTGTTAGCGCGTTAGTTGGCTAGGCCATCTTTGTTCTTGTCGATGTAGCTGACAGCTGGTCAGCAGCCAAGCTGGGCGCCATGTCATGCGCGTTGCTGTCTTCTATCGAGACTAGTCAGTCCTATTTGTCTGCTTGTTCCAGTTACCGGCAGTTGCCGGTTGGACGGTCGGATCCTTTCCTGCTGTTGCTGCTGCTGATACTGTCGTGGTTGTTGTTGTTGTTACCGTCGTTGTTGTCGTGGTTGTTGTTGTTGCTGTCTTTGTTCCTGTTACTGGCAGCTGGGTTGGGTCATCGGTAGAAGGCATCTACGCATTTGATCCTCTCTTAGTTCTCGCCGTTTATTCTCTCTCTCTCTCTCTCTCTCTCTATCTCTCTATCTCTATCTCTCTATCTCTCTCTATCTCTCTGTGTCTCCCTGTCTGTCTTACGTTCCCGTGCGGTCGCACGATCTCTCAATACGCGTCGTTTCTTGCTTTGCGTTCATCAGTGTGTGATGTATGAGCTGAAGTTGTTGGCCAACCCAGCGAAGACCAACCAAAAGCGACAAATCAACATGAGGGGCGCGACACGACAACGATGACAGGTAGGTCGGGCCGCCGAAATGGAACGATGGAAAGATGGAAATTGTCGAACTTCAGTAGCAGCTGTGCCAGCTGAGCAACGCGATCGATGCTTACAGTATAGTTGCTGCTGCTGAACAACAACAACAACACCAACAACAACAACAACAACATCATCGACAGCAACAACAACAACATCGACAACAACAACAACATCGACGACGACGACAACAACAACAAGAACAACAACAATGGTGCAGTAAGCATCAATAATCACAATTACGTAAGTAGAGATGTGAGCAGCAATAACGTACGATAAGCGATGAAAACATTGTCAACAACATCAACATGAACAAATCTCTCAACTGCTGCGACGTCCACAACAATAAGCAAAGTAATGCATTTCACACTTTACGACTAATCCAATCATCGAGCGCCTTTTGTGTGAATATTTGCGTAATGCAAAACAAACAAACAAACAAGCACCGAGCGATGTGTAGTAACTAAAAGCATCAACAGCAAACAGCAACGTCATCCAATCATATCGACGGTTGAACGGTAAGCATTAATGAACCACAGCAACAACAACCACAGCAGTAGCAGGAACAATAACAATAATAATAATAATAATAATAATAATAATAATAATAATAATAATAATAATAGTAATCATAACATTCATAATCATAACACCTGAACATCAACACATAAAAACAATCATCAACACCCGACCGCAACTCCAGCCAGCAACCGGACAACTGGTGCACTACTACCAGAGCGAGCGAAGAAGGAACGAATGAACGAGCGGTGAAAAGCCAATAAAATGACAGCGCGACAGGGGCCAACACAAATTACACAAGAAGTCACCACACAGCACAGCAACAACAACGTAACAACAACAACAACAACAACAACAACAGCAACAACAACAACAACAACAACAAAAACGACAACAACAAAAACGACAAATACAACAAAAACAACAAAAACGACAACAACAACAACAACAACAGTAACAACAACAACAACAATAGCCACTATTATTCAAACGGCAGATCCCCCAACCGCAGCAGCAGCAGCAGCAGGGAAAGGAGGGAAAGGGCGCAAGCTAGACGAGCCCAAGCTTAACGGGGAGGCTCTGGATGGCAGGAAGCAGCCAGAGATAGAAGGAAAAGATGGTGTAGAGAGAAAAAGGAAAAGGAAAAGGATAAGAAGAAGAAGAAGAAGAAGCAGAAGCAAAAGCAGCAGCGACAATACTCCCCTGTAGCAAATTTCGACGACAACGGCGTCGTTTAAATACGAAAGCACAGCGACACACACGGCGGCACGTGGTGGTTTGGAGGCTGCTGCTGCTGCTGTAGCTGCTGCTGCTGTTGTCGGCTTGGCAACGCTGAGCGACGGTTTCGTTCGCCGTCAAGCAACTTAGCCAGACTAATAGAAGACTGCGGGCCAGTGGCCATTTCACAATGTTCCCACTAGCATGCAGCTGGCCAGCGCCACCGCCGCCATTATCATCGTCATCATCATCATCGTCATCATCATCATCATCCATTACTTGGTCGTGTCTCGTGTGTCAGCAAAAGCAACCACTAACATATAAGGCTGTCGATGAAAAATATTTCAAAATCCAACCCCCCCCTTCCCCACACAGCCTGCCTGTGAATTGACGGCTACTCACCAACCGATTGACCGGCCGTCACAGCAACAATAATATCAGCAGCGGCAGCATCAGCCACAGTAACAATAACAACAACAACAATAGCATCAGACAAAGCAACACTATTAGTATCAGACCAGACAACAGTAATAGCAACATTAGCCACTGCAACAATAATAGCAACATTAGCCCTAGCGTCAACAACAACATCATCATCAACATCGGCAACATCAGCAACAGCAACATCAACAACAACAACAACAACAACAACAACAACAGCAGCAACAACAACAACAACAACAACTACAACTACAACATGGGCAAACGGCACCTCACAAGGCACCGCATTTTAAATCGACGTTATCCGCTTTGATGACGCAATCGCGTTACCGACAACAACGGCAGCAGCAGGAGCAACCGCAGGACCAGCACCACCAGCAGCACCGACCACGTGAGAAATTAAGAAATAGGTCATTACCATATGGCCAGCGCCATTGCGGCGACTCTCAAAATAAGCAGCTTCCGTTCACGCGCCGCAAACAGACGTACGCATGTACATTCGCATACGTCAAAATCGAAGTGCATTGTTGGTCATTGTGGCAGAGATGAAGCATCGTACCACATCGCTATACATAAATAGCTCAACAACATAGACATTTTGCACGTAAGTCTGGACTTTTTCGCGGCGTAGAGCGCAGCGATTCTTCAGCAACTTCAGAGTGAACATCAGTGAGTCGCCACGAGTCTCGGGGCTAGCGCGATCACAACATAGGGCATAGGACGCATCCATATGGGGGGGGCGGATACCAGATTGGTGCCATTTCTAAAGTCAGTCAAACCCTCAAACAGTTTGATGTAGGTATACAGTCCGGCATTCTGAAAAAAAAATATTAGGTTTCGTCCTAACAACGCATTCTCATCGCTAAGCATTATTTGAAAACACATAAACAGTCTGACTGCTACATTTGCCGCAAATTGCGTTCAGTTAGTGGATACACAAAATGTACCAAGAGCAGCATACATCATGAGGAGAAAAATTGCACGAGGAGACTGGGTCGTTTATTGATGTCAAACAAGAATTGATACGTCAAACGACATATCGATGGCAAGCCGTCCGTTCAACAGGAAGCATCACGACTGTTCTTCGCCAGAATGTGGCCACGAGCCTAAGAATATCTATTCGGCATCGTCCCCATGAATGTAATACTTCAACAAGCACCGAGCAGCGTATTCTCGCAAGAAGAAAGAAAAATTGCGTCTTCATGACTTAAAAAAGCCAGCTAATTCTACAGCGCCAGCATACAACACATGCACAGCAAGGAGATTCGGTTCATCAATTGTGTAGTTGAACAGCAACATGTAAATGGTGCTTTGCAACAAACTTATTTCTAATGACGAGGCTTATTTTAGGCTCACACCGTAGGCTCCGTAAACCAGCAGAATTGTCGCATGTGGGGTGATGAAAGCAACCCATTTCATGAGTTTCATGAGTGAAAAAAGTGCATCCCAAACAGATGGATGTAAGCATTGTTGGACTATTCTTTCTCGAATACGCTGCCGGCAATGCAAAAACAGCCTATTGTGCGCAGTATCGGGGCATAATAACTCGGTTCTCGTCCCTCAATATGTTGTCTTGGATCTCAAATACATGTGGTTCCAGCAGGACATTACCACTTGCCACACATCACATTAAATAAAAGCTCTATTTTGCACGGCAGTCGCTGGCCGTGTATTATCCCGTTTGGAGGACCAGATTGGCCGCCTAGGTCGTATGATGTAACGTCTATTTACTTCTTTCCTTAGGCTCTTAAGTCAAAAGTGTATGTCAAAGAAAACCTACCATAACCTAAATCTGGAATGAGAAGTTCAGACGCTATATTAATAAGATCCAGCCTAAATGCTGCTATACCGTGATTAAAATGTTCGCTACAACAACATAAACGTGCCAGCAAACGTGCCGAGAAGGGCATTTTCTAGATATGTTGCTTTATCAATAGTTCTCACGGGTCTAATTTACGCATGAAAAAAAAACAGTCTCATTAAAAAGTAATATTTGGAATTTAAATGTTTCCCTCTTCTTTGCGATACCCTGGATATACAAGACGTCATTGGGAGTATTGGACGTGTTCGCCCGTGGAAACCTGCGTAGTTGCACAACATGACTCCTATATCGGCGTATGATAGGCCCGTTGCACAAGGAAACAGTCGGCAAAATGCTGAACAAAAGTCTAGCCCAAATCAATTCGAGGCCAGTGCTTGCAGTGCGCGCACACACATAAACCGGCCCGCAGGTTTAAAATTAACCCAAGGACACAAGACTTATAGATGTATGCGCATCTATCAGAAAACGTAGCGGTCTTTTATAAAATCATTATCCTGGATCCCAGCGTTTCGCGATAACCAGTCCAACCAAGCATTTTAATGATACAATATAATTAAAAAAAAACAATATATATATATATATATATATATATATATATATATACAGGGTATTACAGGAATATTTGATTAACGATATATGGAATTGTATAGCTCGTTAAGGCAAATATTTTTTCCAATGGAACATGGTCTCTAAGAGGCCCTGTTTCGGAATGAGAGTTAAATTACTACAATTTGTGACATTGGTGTTTTTGCCCGACATAGGAGCATAGAATGTGCTGTTGCGAGACAACCAGGTTTTCTAGACAGAAGCTAATTCTATGCTCCTATGTCGGGCAAAAACACCAATGTCACAAATATATATATATAGCGAGAGAAAGAGGAGCATCTACCTTGATTTTCAATAAATCATTCGTAAGCTAAAGGCTATCAAATGCAAATACTCAAATACTCTCACCGACTACTAGATAAGCAGTGGCACATATCCAGTCTAGTGGTGCAGCGCGTACTTGTGAGCTGTGCCTGCCATCGCAATAGGGGCCGTCTATATAAACTCGTAAAGACGACTGCGCCAGCTTCAAAGAGAGCTCCAATTCCAAACCGTCCGCGGCAGGCTGCTGCAAGAAAAAAACACAAAAATAACAACAAAAATAATAGTAAACTTGCTAGTATGCACCTAAGTACTGGCGCTGTAAGTTTAAAAACGTCGGTTCATTTAGATAATTTCCACAATTGTGAGGGATCCCACATCACAGGAGAAACATAAAAGCTAAAGGATGTCGATATTCCGACTTACTAAATGGATGCCTTTGAATAACTCTCGTCAGACCGAGGTACGAATACGCTTGAGACGGAGGCGAAAGTTTCCTTCATTCTACCTTCTGGGTAGAACCTTTCCTTTGTCGCATTCTCCTTTTCGCATTCTTTGCGCTGGACAGTGCCGACGGCAACGTGTAAGCTGTGCGTATTCAAAATAACTATGTCGAATTGGCTTCTATTCAAGCAGTGTAATCCAAAAAGAAACTCTGCTCAATATATTGGAAGTGTCGGGTTATTGGTGTTGATAACGTCAATCTACCAGCTGACACGCCGCCCTCAGATAATAGCTTTGTCTTTTCGAGCAAATAAATGGTTCATCCTGTGGATTGTATTGCATGCGCACTATCACATGCGTGTATTGGTTATATCGCAGTTCGTAACTGCTCGGATTTTTCTACCAGCGGTTCTGCTGACCTATTTTTCTGCTATTTTCAGGCCATGTTCCTATTTTTGCCTCCTCACGTGAGGACGACAAAGAAGGCGATTCATCTCAGGCTAGATCTTCTGTGCCTTTTCACGCAAACGAGATGGCTAGCATTGCCCTTATTTCTAAGCCAAGTTGGCAAAGCATCCTATCCTACTCAGTGTGTTTGATGCACGCGATGTCGATTCAGCCCTCTAGGCATTTTGGTGCATTATTCTTAACCTCTATAAATCCCCTTTTCGCCGCGCAAATGCTACGCTACCATTTCAGCCCTCTATCGCATGCGGCTTATCGGCGTTCCCGTGGATAGTCTGGTCTTGGCTTATAAAAACCTGTTCCTGCCAGTTCTCCTCTACGGCATTCCGATATGGGGGCAAGGTCGTCCTTGGGCAGGCATATTCAGCAAGCGACGCAGAGACTCCGTCAGTGATCTACACGATAATGTCCAACATTTTTTTCCCAGTCGACTCCCTCTTTCTGCTGAAGGTTGCCATGGTAAGCTTGAAAATCACTCGCAGTACTATGCCCTGCGATATTTATCTTCCTCTTGCTCCTTTTGTTTCGTAGAACCTCGAGGCGTGCCACAACATTTGTGGAATATGAGCCATTTAAAGCCATCTGGTCAGCATTCTCTTGCTTCTCGTTTGCCCATGATATGCTGTATTAACGCATAAAATAATCGTCCTATAATTTACCTGTATTGTTCTAAACAGCAGGCCCAAAAATGGCTTCTTACCAACAAGTTTCATCATAGTTGCGGCACACGTCCTTTGTCCGTTGTGTTCCTTCAGCTGATATGCTTACTTTTGAACTGATAAACCGTATTTTATGGCTTCTTATGGCCGGCAAATATCACTAAAAACTTCTTTTTTTAGACAGGAACTAAAACCTTATATTATGTAATTATTGGATTAAACCACGTTATATATATATATATATATATAGATAGATATAGATATATATATATATATATATATATATATATATATGCAAAAAAAACCCATCTTCGTATATCGTAGGTGTCTCTTTCGGTAAAATTGAGGTCACGTTAGGAAAAGGAAGGTCTTGTTAGCAAGCAGCACGCCATCTCGATTGGGTCTGTCCATCGTTCATGGCGTTCGGGACGAATCGAGCGAGTTCAATTGGCTTGCAGCAGTCGCTCTCTGGCTAGCAAGCACACAGCTATGACGTTAACAATAGATCGTTCTCGTGATCCTCCACATTGTTGTTGAGAGCACTTATTTGTTGATGTTGTTGTTGTTGTTGCTGCTGCAATTATTGTCGTTCATGTGGGCCCTCTGGCAGCTGACTAAGACGTAGTACGCTGTGTACGGAAACGGTGCAGGCCGTCCGCAGTTGCGGCGGCCACGGTAACAACTGCCAACAATTCGTAACCTCATTTCTTCGATTGTTTGTTTGGACTGGCTGCTGGAGATCAAAACGAAACGATCATCTATATACCACTAGCGCAGCGGCCATCGTGTCAACATAGCGCACTATCGAGTGGGAAAATGCCGGAAACTGACCACTGAGGGAGCGGCCAGGAGCAAGACGACGAAACCAAACGGAAAGAAACAAGGTAGGAGAGTGGATGTGTAAATATAAAGATTTATGTGGGTATATTAATATATATATATATATATATATATATATATATATATATATATATATATATATATATATATATATATATGTGTGTGTTTGTGTGGCATACACGGACGATAACCAGTCTGCAGAATACCCTCAACTGGTACAATTGCTGCAAATTTGTCAACTTTGAAAATTGCGAGCTTAGTGGGGAATATTTGCATTTTAATAAATTTGCTTTCTTGAGACGACAGTTCCATAAACAAACATATATATATATATATATATATATATATATATATATATATAGTTGGCAAGCCTGATTCAGATTGTTTACAGACATTATATATATAGTATATATATGTATATACGTTGGCGGCGAGAGTGTAAGTATATCTCTCTTTATATATATATATATATACACATATATGTATATGATAGAGAATTATGAAATACAAAATCGATGCGAACCTAGTGACTGGCGGCATATGTCGTAATTGTCATAATCGTCTTTGTCGTTTGTTGCTATTGTTCTCGCTGCCAACCGCGTTGTGTTGTTGTTGTCATAATGCTGATATTGTGCCGGTGTTGTTGATGTCATTACAGTCATCGTTGTGGTTATCGGTGTCATGTTTTTGCTTTCGTTACCGGTGTGGTTTCTGTTCTGTTTTATTTTTGTTGCTATTGTTGCTGTTATCCATGTCGTTGTTAATGCTGTTCTTTTTTTTGCTGCTGCTGCTGTTATCCATATCGTTGTTGTTAAATGTTGGCTGTTGTTGTTGTTGTTGCTGTTGCTGTGGTTGGCTGTTGTTGTTGTTGGCTGTTGTTGTTGCTGTTGTTGGCTGTTGTTGTTGCTGTTGTTGGCTGTTGTTGCTGGTCGTTGTTGTTGGTTGCTGTGTTGTTATAGCTGTTATTTCCGACGTTGGTATTGTCGTTTTTCTTCTTCTTATTTCTACTGCTGGTGCATCATTCGTTGCTGCTGCTGTTGTGGCGGTGTCAGCGGCCTTGCTGTGGTATTGACCACATATGTTCGCGGATGCAATGCAAACGATACTGCACTGAGGGCAGTACAAAGCACCAATAGCAGCAGCAGCCACAGCAAAAGCAACTCTACCATCATTAACATAGCCTTCGCCATTAATTGGCTTAACATTGGCGTCATCAACACAGACTCAACAGTTCGCTATCGTCTCCGCCCAGGCAACCAGCCTCGGGCGGATGCGCCAATGCCATCAACATCTCAACCGCTGCTACATCGTTGATCTCGAACGCAGCCAATTTGCCATTGACTTCTATCGATCCAGCCAGCCAGCCAGATTAATCGAAAGGTAAATATATAGGCAGAGAAAGACAGACCCACAGACGTGATTCGATCTTAGTGGGTCATCATCGTCATTATCATCATCGTAATCACCATCAACCACCACCATCATCATCACCATCAACCACCACCATCAACCACCATCATCACCATCAACCACCACCATCACCATGTCATCAGCACCTAAAATGAACGCTTCAGTGGCTGCCGCCCCATATCGGGGGCGGCTTTCGGCCGGCTACTTCGAGAGGAGCAGTATTACGCCCACCTAGCTGGTCCGCCCCCTTTTCACCCACAAACGCGCATGCTGCGATTCGAATGCGTGCGGCCCTGCTGCCTGACTCAGCCGCCAGAACTCCATCCACGCGTCTGGCCAGAACGCGGCGGCGTTGCCGTGGTTCTCGGTGGCGCGGTCTCTCGGTCGGCCACTCACTCACATACCTGCTTTACTACTCTCGATTCCTGCCTGTGGACCTGCCAGTCTGTCCCTCTCGCTGAGCTCTCGCACGACATCTGCTGCTGCTGCTGTTGGCACCAATCACAGAGGCCGACTTACGCTCGACTACGCCCCACTAACCTCTATAAATATATGAATATTTTTAATTATATGCGCACTGGCATATCAATATATATATATATATATATATATATATATATATCTATATATATATGTGTATTGTTTATTAACGAATATTTGCTTTATGCAAATTAATTGCAATGCTTATTTTAAGTATATATTTAAATATAGATATGGATATATATGTATATATATATATATATATATATATATATATATATATATATATATATGCAGGGTATTCCTTAGGCAAGTCGCCACATTTTAAGGGGTGTCATTGCGTTCAAATTCAAATAAAATTTTTTCACAATGGAATGCGAATGGGGGGGAAGCGGTGGAAACATTTTGTTTGATTAGGAGTAAAGAGAATCGACTGCCATCTGGTATACTGACGTGGATGGCTGATCAAACAGCACTTCACAAAAGGCGCCATCGCGGGTAAACGAGGTGTTCGGTGGAGAAATACGGTTTATGTACGGGATTCTGTCTGAATCTCGTAGCCGCTAACGTCCTTCCTCTGCGCTAACACGGGCAGATCTATTGAACCGGTCCGGCATCGGGGCCAAGGTGAAAGCGGCTTACGGTAATTATCATATTCACAAATCGAACCGCCATCGATACGATGATGCCGAAATGATGCCTGTAAAGTTCATAGAATTATAGTGGTTGCTCAATGAAAACTGATGACCATGACACCGGCAAGTTTTCGAGTTGTTGAATGAAGAAGTTAGAAAAGTGGGTATCTCGAAGTGTTTGCAAAGTGTTCTCAGTGTGGCTACTAGCCTTCTCGTAATGTTGATGATGATAATGATGATTCTGATGTTCATGAAAATAATAATGCGATTAAGAATGCGATGATAATAGTAGCCGTAGTCGTCATTGCTGGCTCTCTCAACCGTCTCAATTCACCAGCGCTTTTTCTGCCGACAAGATATCTGCCACTTTGGTAATTTCATGTACCGGTTTTGATTTAAAGCAAGAGAGAGAAAGAGAGAGATAGAGAGAGAGGGAGAGAGAGAAGGATGTGTGTGACAGAGAGGGGCGAGGAGCGAAAGCAAAGAGGGAGCTTTGGGTGAACAAAGGAGACGGGGTGTGATATTCTCAATATAGACGGAAAAGAATGAATTCGTAGTATTCGTTCAGAATAGAGACTACTAGAGGTGCTCTTGACGAGAACCGGGCTCCGCGGAGATGCTCGTCGCTTGTCTGTACGCCCATCCATGTGTCGATCAGCCTGCTTAGAAATGTATCGATCTGTCATCTACCATTGCAGCGTTGTAGCGTAACTTTTCATCTACTACTACTACTACTGCTACGAGTCCATTTAGTATATGTCTGTCTGTACTTCTTCCTTGTAACGGCCCGTTTCTCCTGCTCGCCCGTTCGTCCCCCATCCTAGACGACCGTCCGACGTGCGCAAGTCATGCGCCGACCTATCAACATTAGAATAGAACACATATACCGCGATTATCTACCCGCCGCCGCAATGTTGTCGACGATGGTCACGTTGCAGAAGAGAGAAAGAGACATATACATATTGCGTTAAAACATCTTTTGTTGTTTGTTTTTTTACCGGGAGATTGCCGGGTCGAATACTGACGATGCAAATAAATGATGCACACCGATGAACAAAATTGTTACAGCTGTTACGGTGACGTGGGACTCTCAGTCGTCCTCCCTACCGTACTCCGTGCTACGATCTTCTCGAGATTACTTTACATAGAATATTGGCGTGTCCAGTTCGTTTCTTCCCCCATTCGGATTGTTCCGATCTCACAACACACATCCACTATATATCCTCCTCAATATTCAAAATGGGGGGGGGCTTCATATCAGCCCAGCGACCGACGCCCGGCACCCCTGAACCTTTGCCAGGTTAATCCCCACCGTTATAAAATGTAAACTTTATTTCTATGACTACCGCTAATAATAATAATAATAATTCCCGTAGGGGCATATGCTGACACGTGACTGCTGTTTGCAAAACCGGCGTGGCTTATGTTCTTCGCACGAGACAGTATTAATTAGACCGCGCGTGTCGCTGAGTGTGCAACAGGGCAACGCGGCCTCGGTCTGGGGTACCCTCCAGAAATGGTTGGTTCCTACATTGGACCCTTCGTAAAGGTGTACACGTTCGCAGGGACCCAATTGTCATGTTTCCACCGTTGGTTATTGATTACAATGAATACGTTATTGTTATTATTATTATTATTATTATTAATATTATTATTATTATTATTATTATTATTATTTCGGTTATTCGGCTACAATCGTGTTGTATGAAGGTGTAAATTCTACTATTTAGTTTAATAATATTTACTTATTCTATTATCATAAGATTAGAGACATCGTAGTCACTCATTCCGATTACGACCATAATACGAATGCGGGGTCAGTTGCAAACCGCTGTCTATGTTCTACCAGTGTAGGCGCTGCCACAATCTAGTCACACGTCGGGCGCGTAAAAAAAGATCTTCCTTTTTCGTTCAAATGTTCAGCAGCCTACGGTCACAATAACGTTCGCCAAGAAACTGAACTCGACATTCTCTCTCTCCATGTATATATAATTGACAACAACTTTTGTTGATGTTCACCATTGTTTTAGCCGGCGCAACCTAACGCTGATTGAGCTGGCAGAGCTTGACTATTCACATCCAATAAACGTGAAAACGGATTGACCCCATTTAGGCTCGCTACTCGTAGAGTTGTCGCTGCTACAGCCAGCCGCCTGGCAGGTCCGTTGCAGGGTCTATGTAAAGCCTAGATGCAATTTTCATACACAGGAATCATGCAACGATGTCTGTTGCCCCGGTTGCTGTTGTGTGCAGGTGTTACTATTGTCGTTGCCGTTGTTGCTGCTGCTGCTGCTGCTGTAACGTAGATGTTATGCAGATAACTGTCCAAGCAGTGATGGATAAAGCCAAACATACGAAGGCTACCATGGGCAACGGAACAAAAACAATAGCACTTGGCAACATAAAAGACAACAGCAACAATACCAACAACGCTCACAAACAACAAAAGTTACGACAACGGCTATCTTCATCACAATAGCAGCAGCAGCAACAACAACAACAACAACAGCAACAACAACAACAACAACAGCAACAACAACAACAGCCACAACAACAACTCTCAAGTCTCAACTACAATGTTCGCTTTCCTGCTTCAAGAAAGTTTCGGTTGGTCGACCTGTTCATATGTATATGCCATTACTTGTCTCGCCGGATTAACATATGAATACAAAGTCAACGAACTAGCCCTCGACGTGACCTCGTATGTGGTAATCGAATTTACATCTCCATAAAGCTTTTATTTGTGTATTAGACGCCTTGTGATTGATTTTATTCATAATGCACATACATGTATGTAGGAATACACTCAGATCAATGTATGTATTATAGCGCCCGACATGACCTCGTATGCGCCGTAGCAAACGGATATCTCCATAATTTCGTTCTGCACGTAATATTAAGCGCCTTGTCATATATACATATATATATATATATATATATATATATATATACACACGTATACCGAATGGCTAGCGGTTTATGATGCAGTCGACGTAAATGCGACATTCGACGCTTTCAGTAATATCCTGCTTCCTATATACGAAAAGTCCTTTAACTTTTTGTCGACTGCCTATGATAGTTCGTGCAAGGTGGGTCAGTTTTCCATTTTTTCAGGATTACGGTGGCTTAGTCGCAGGGTTAATAAGATGTACCACAGACACTGTAAGATGAATTTGGTAGACTCCAAAGCCGCCTAGTTAAACAGTCGTCGCCACCGCTGCCTCAATGTAATCCACGCTGCGCGGACAGCATTCTATCGTACGCGTTTTGAACGCTTACGTGGCGACCCCTGGCAACTCTCATCAGCGTACTCTGTTGTAGGCAACACGATTCAGTGGACTTACCTTCCGCGTTATTACGTTTGGCGAAGTGGCGTAAAATGACCCGGTTGAAATTGCAGACGAGCTAAACCGTCACTTTGCCATTGCGTTAGGTAATAGTGCGGTCGCCCACCTCGAGAAGACCAGGCATATAGGCATCTTACTTGAGGAAGTATGGGAAAAAAGGATAGTGCACTGTTTCCGACGTTTTTGGTATTTGTCTCCGCGTTAAGGCAAGCTGGAGTCGAGATTTCATGAGTATGCCTGCAAATCTGTTGAAGCTAGCAGCTCGATCAATTGCCTCTGATTACCATTTTAAATCGTTCGCTTGAGTCTAGTAGCTTCCCGTCACGGTTGAAGTCTACGGCGGTGTTCCTTTATTTCAGAACAAAGGTAAACGAAACCGCACAGCCAATTATAGGTCTATCTCAATAGTTGATTATATCTCAAACGTCATCAAGAAACTGATGTTGGTCAGGCTAAGTCGACACTTGGTGTCAATCAATTTCCTTTCGCCAAACCAGTTCGGCTTTCACAGAGATAGGCCGACCTGACGTTGGCCTATTTATGGCTGCGGGTGTCTGATTCGGTCGAGGTGCATAAATTTTGTTTCGCAGTCTTTCTTGACGTGTCGACTGCATTAAATTCTGTTGATTATTCTTTCCTGTTCCAGATGTTCGCTCAGCCGGGTTGCTTCGCGCCGACTTTTGTCTCGTTTAGATTCTATTTTTCAGCCGAACGGGTCAAGTGGTACGAGCCGGTCGGATGGAATCCTCGACGCAACGGGTTGGTATCAGTAACCCTCAATTTTAAGGACCGCTTTATGTTCCTCCTTTTATTCTTTTTATATTCGAGCCCATGTGCTCTGCCATATGGGTTCTGCCACAGTTTTTAGCTGATAACGCGACGGTACTGTTCGGAATGAATCATCGGCATTTTGATAAGAATTTGCATAAATCGCTCCTAGAAATTGACTAATATAATCGCACACATTTTCAACCGTTTCGGACTAGTTGTCAATGCCAATAAAACCAATTTCCTAGTTTTTCGTTTATCGCCAAGGCTACTTGTCTTACTTGACAACCACAAGACACGGAACATTGAGCTCTCACAGACCGCTCGGTGCCTGGGGCTCGTTCATTTCCACGACCTGAAAAACATGAGGTGGCATTCCCATCTAGATAATACCCACGCGCTATGTTGTAATATCTGCGTTGTGTTCAATTAAATTGATCGGGATCCCCACAGAGGGCTTACTCCTGGCGTACAAAGCTGTGTTTTTCCAGTGCTATATTAGGGTATCCTTCTTTGGGGTATGACAAGCATTTTCGGAGAGACAGGGTAATACAGAATAATGCACTTGAAGCGATTTTTTTCTAGGAAGTGAAAAAGATCCGGTCTGTGACTGGCAGAGCCGATTTAACCTACTTCCGGTAGTAAAATAAACACGCTGCGGGTTTTAATGTCAGCATATAATGAGATATGTTCTCGCGAGATATTGTGCCTGCGGAGATCGCGTTCCCACTGGTTCCAGTGGTGTATATCTTCGAGCGTGTTGCCTTATTTGTTGTTCGGCGTTGCAATAAACGCATCAAATGTTGTATAGAAGTCGGCGCGATAGTATCAATTTGTAAAAAATTTTGTGACAAAGTGCGTATAAGAAATATATTCCTTGGATTCTGTCGAGTGTGATTTTCTACCATGTTGTTTGATTAATCCTTTTCTACTATTTCTAATTACCGATACCTTAAACGTTGTAATATGCAGTTTCCTTGAATAAACCACGTTTAAAGCTTATGTGTATATATATATATATATATATATATATATACATAAATATGTATATATATATATATATATATATATATATATATATATATATATATATGTATATATATATATATATATATATGTATATATATATATATATATATATATATATATATTCGCGATTCAGAGACAAAGCGTTGGACATCGATAACTGGTTATTGCTGTTTATATCACTCTAGCTGCCCGTCTCTCATAGGTCTCGCTGCACGTCATTTTTTTTAATATGCTGAAACCTCTCAGCATTAATATGGGGGATTACGGGAATCGTGATGTACATGCGTCACCACAGCTAGTGACTAGTGTGGGACTTACAAACCCACTAACACCCGCTTCCCCCCCACCCCCAGGGAATGGTAACTGCTAGGCATGGCTTCGTATCCACGGGAGTGGCCAATTTGCCTCTCCTCCCTACTCCGGCCTTCCTACAGTCGCCCTAGCCCGCTTTGGTGCGGGGCGGCGACTTCAAGAAGGCCGTTGATACCTTCCGCAGCCCGCCCGCCTGTGGGTGCGTCGAGAGTCATCATCTGGGAAATCCTTTGCTGTATATGCCTAGCCTGGTCCGCCTGCCTATCACCCACCCGCCTCCCGTCTACAGGTTCCCCCTCTCGACCGGAGCCTGAGTGGACGCTAAGACGAGCTCTCCTGGCAGTCTCTTTGACCACCTTCGCGGACATCATCGCATCAAAGTGGGCAATACCTTCTTTCCAGGCCGCCGCTGAAGTCATCATATGGGTGACGACCTCGTTGACTGGTCGGCCTCGCAAAGCGGCCGCCCCCGCGTCCCGCGCTTCCCGGAGGGCCCTACAATGCAGAACAGTGTGCTCTACATCATCCGGTTCCCCCGAGTCGCATAGTACGCAGGAGTCGACTTGAGCTTTGCTAATCTTAACCATATACGTCTGGAATTGGCCGTGGCCGGTTAGCACCTGGGACGCATAATAAGATAGCTCGCCGTGTCTGCAGTCGTACCATTGCCTCAGTCGACACGGTACGGAATCCGCGGCAGACCCTTATGGCCATCGGCCGTTGCGCCGACCTCAGCTTCCTCCTGTTGCATGCCGTCTTAAGTGCCCTGTCTGCCCATGCCGGGCATGAATGCGGATTCTGCAGCAGTTGCCAAAAGGCGGCGCTTTTCTTCTCCAACTCCTCCGACTCTTGGCATCAGGCGCGCCAGATTGCTGGCCACCTTTCGGGCCTTTGCTGACACGTGCTATATGTGCGCTGCGCCAGTCAGTCCCTTGTCGAGTATCACCCCGAGGTACTTTGCCTTTTTTCCCAAAACAATTGGGTGACCTGCTACTTCGACCTGTATGTTTTTGGTCATTTTCTTGCCTGTTAGGCACAGCGCCTCAGTCTTGTGCGGTGCCAGTTTTAATGAATGGTCTTCCATCCAGTCTGTCACCATCAGCAAGGCCTCATTGGCGGCTGACTCTAGTGCTCCCGTACTACGGGCCGTGACCAGAAGGGCCAAGTCGTCGGCATAACCGACCATCTCGACACCCCTAGGCAGACCCTGCAGCTCGAGAACCCCGTCATAGGCAAGTTTCCACAGGACCGGTCCCAGAACCGATCCTTGCGGGACCCCTGCAGTAACTGCGTAGCTCTGATCGCCGGCCAGCAGGCCTCTCTCCGACAGGTACGATGCTATGATTCGACGAAGGTAGGGCGAGATGCCCTTGCGCTCCATCGCTTGCATTGCCACTTTCCAGCTCATCGAGTTAAAGGCGTTCCTGACGTCTAGAAGAATGAGCAGCTCATCCTATTAACGTGTCACTGACATGTGATGATTTCATTAACCGACTCGTGTCGCAAATGCGCACGAGGTGAAGCGGCGTAAAGACGTACATGTAGTACATGTTGTACTGCGCAGCAGTGACAACCATAAGTTCACAGTTCATAATTTTATATACCTCTTTCATTCATAGTTCATAATTATGTATAACTCTTTATGCTTAGGTGGCGGCCCAGCTAACAGCGGCCTACTGAAATAACGGCCAACCAGGCGCCAAGACAAGGCAACTAACTGCCAACTTACCGTTCTTACTGACCGTTGCGTTGAGACAGACAACGCAGCCCTGTCAACTTACAGATGACCGCAAACGACGGTGTCTCCCTATCTGTCTATCTGCCTACCTAACGTTTTGTCTAAACAGATCAGAAAGTCAACCACGTGACTAACATACACTGACAGCAGAACTCGTCGGTCGCAACTACTTGTTATTTGCCCGTGTTTACTAAAAGACAGGTGCTTACTTCAGAAGTCAATAGCGAGCTCCGTTGCCAATGGCAATCTTGCCACAGCATAGGTGTGCCTGTACGTCAAAGAACAAAATAAACTGTTTTACAAAATAAGGTCCGTCGTAGCTTCAGACCCGTTCAAAGCTTACCTTGACGACGCTTATCGGCGACTCTACCTCCTAGGTGACGTTCGCCCTATTCAACGGTAGACCAGCTGAAATCAAAACACAGAATGGGATGCGTATGAGCGTTGTTGTGGTACTATTTCCGCGTTGCTAAAATTATGATTTTTATGATAGATTCATATTTAGCGTTAGGCTCTACACGGTCAGTGTTATCTAAGTAGAAACGGATATTCTAATTGAATGTTTAAAGAAATGCATATTCTAAGGCTCGCCTATTTCTCGCATACAACGCATAGATGCGCAATCTGAGCCGATGGCTTGGCCTTCGGTTCCAATATTGAAGAGCCCCACTCCTGTAACTATTCTATAGGATATCATGAGCACCTTCGCATTGAACGGCCTTCGTGAGCTACATCTTCTTTAGGCGTTCTTCGTTCTTAGGCCTCCCGCGTAATAACCGTAATCCAAGCATTGCTCGAGCGTCCCTTGCTAGCTTAGCATAAGCTTAGCAAAACAAGCCTCTAACCTGTCGAGCGCCAGAGATCCCTCACGGATGATCCCACACTGTGTTACAAATTAATTAGACTACATTACTAAAGCCCGTTTAAATGGTTAATTAAAAAGTATACTTATATGTACCACGAGTTCTGGAAGCTTCAAGAGGACACTGCCTTTGCACACCGCGAGAGACATAGGGCTGTCTCAGATATTCTCTCTCGTGCTTTCATTCTTCTGGCCAGATCTCAAATGCATTTTGCTGTCCCACCGCTGATGGGTCCTAGTGTTTCTATATTTATCGGTACGAAGTGAAGACCGTTTTCGAGGTCTGCGTATTTATGTCTCTTTTCTTGTTCGGCGTGTTTTGCTACCCATCTTGTGCTGACAAAGCAATGGCTGAGATACGATGGGGCTACGGTGCAGTACACTGTACACACGCCTGAGCACTTGTGAGACCAAAATATAAATGGTCACGCCCTCAGGTCTCTTGTCGTTGTCCCGTCCGAGGCCCTGTGGTTTCAGTTTTGCTGGCAACCTTGCCTTCCAAAGGGCCCTTTCAATAATTTCATTTAACTATATCCGTTGTGAAGTTCTTCCAAATCTTCTTAACATCTTAATGATCGACCTAATTTCCCCATACTGCGTAGGGAAAGGGTTCGCATATAGAGAGAACACTATCCTGATAATGGCAGCCATGCCATGGAAAGTAGTTGGGTCCAGCATGGTGCCTAGATCTGGCGATGGCAGGGCTTTAAGCCAGCCTCCACTGAAAGCATCTCGGGTGGCTCAAAAAACCGCCTCTCACGACGCGTACACAAAGAATATTGACTATGTCTTTCATAGCTTTCTGCTACGAGATCTGTCTAGTTTGCGCTGATGTAGGCGCTCTTCTCTCGAAGGGCCGGGGTTCACATAGAATTAATACTATTGAATGAAAAAATGAAACAAAACAGGGATTAATCTAATTCTCCGACAAGCAGTCGTCGCTATTTGTAGTAGCTCCGAAAAGAGACGCAGAGCATAACCAGAGCATTTGATGCTGCCTGATGGCCATGGAATATAGACGAGTTTTATCTAATTCTTTTGAATCGCGTGATCCCTACGTATGCACTCTGATATGACTACTATGTCTTGCCTGCCCCACGGTTAGAGTTGTCCGCGGTGGCACCGCGTCTACAGGCGTCAACATCTCATCGTGCCGAATCCAAAATTTTGATTGTCGTCCAACAAATATTCGTTGCTCTCTCCCGTTAATTTGATTTATCCACCTCTCTTGCTCGCCCGCTCTCTTGTGTGTGTCTCTTGGCATTTTTCTGACCACTCGCTGGCGTCCCAGTAGCAAGTAATAGTTGAAAGCTGGTAGCTCTGCGACGTGTCAAAAACTTCTGGATCGATCAAAAGTCACTCGTTGATCAAGCACTAAAGTTTGCCCCCTGTTTGTTAGTAGACGAGGGAAAGAAGAAAACGACAATAATAAGAGCAACACGATAAAAATATAAACATGTCAGAATAACAGACGGTCAGAAGACTATTTATCCAAACCCATATATATATTATATATCGAGGGAGAGAGATAGCGACAGAGAAATATATTATAAATATATATATATATATATATATATATATATATATATATATATATATATATATATTATTGCCAATTTGAGACTTCCACGTGTTTCTTTCTATCCGTACAGCAAACGTGTCCCAAATATCTGTGCCTATTCGTTCTCTCTTTCTCATCTCTCTACTTATGTCGGTATGTTTTTCATGCTCTCTTTCCTGAGACGTCTTTTGCACATCAGCAGCAGCAGCAAGACATTCAGGCTGAACAATAGCTTCTTTCCTTCAGCACATGTCACTCACGCTCGACCGACTGGATGCGACCCAAGAAGAATAGCTTGCCTGCTTAAATGCAGGAGGTCGCAGCTTCGCAGCGAGGCGTTGGTCACTTGACGCATGCTCAATGAGAAGCTTCCATCCTGTCTCCCATTCCATCTTAATTGAGATTCGTTTTAATACTATATTACTAAACGTAACTCCGACTTTCACCAACGTTTTCTCTCTCTCTCTCTTTCTCTCTGCCCCGCTCTATCCTGTATCTTCCACCAATCCATCTGCCTGTGAAGCGCCGAGACAGCCCCGAGCAGACTAGCTGCAGTCCGTGTGTTCACCTTACCACAGTGTGGTGTCTCTGGTCTCGGGAGAAACATATCTAAATAGTCTATACCTTTCGGGCAGCCACTCAGCCAGGATTTAACGTTCACGGGACTGCTTCTCGCATTGCTTCATAGACGGACAACCCCCATAAATACAAATCGGTGCAACGGTGGGGGGCTCGAACCCGCGCACCTATCTAGTGTCTCCTCCGGTCGCGAGACGCAGGCGGAATGCACCACGCTACCAGGATCGGCATCTAAATAGTCTAAATAGCGGATACGGTGTGCTACTCGCTGAGCTTTTGACGTTCTTCGAAGTCGAGGGCTTCGTTAGTGCTGATCTTCCCGTGCCTTCATCCACGGATCCTACTACGATCGTTCCTCTACTATGATTACGAGCTTCTTGTCGACGTCGCCGTCATTATTGTCATCAACAGCAACAACAACAACAACAGCAACAACACAATTATCAGCAGAGTCGGTCGCCGTAAGGTGAGGCGTGATGGGACGCTGAACGACCGTTCACGTGTCAGTCAATGGTAGGACGGTCAACTGTTTTGCACTCACTAACTGCTACATAACTGACAACCGCAGTTGCTTCGCTCCCCTTTGCGCGTTCTCTCTCTTTTTCCACTTCCTTTCACGATCCCTTTTTCGCCGTCTTATTTTCTCAATCTCTCCCATTACCCCCCCCATCTCTCCTCTCTCTCTCTACCATTCCCTCTCTCTAGCACGTTCTCTCTCATATCTCCCTCTCCCCTTTCGTTCTGTAGGCCTGTCTGTCTATCCGACCGGTAATCGGAAAGACCGGTGACCCGGGTCACACTACGCCACCGCCGCCGCTGACGCTGCTGCCGCAGCCGCCACCGAACGCCATCACAGCCGGTGGAAGACGTCGGTTGACCGTGTGACGCGTCGTTGACGATACAAGTTGATGATAAGCAACAATAGTATTACGTTGGCCGACAAGCAACGACTGCGGCAACAGCAGCAGCTGCTGCTGCAACAACAAAAATTCCGACCACGATGACAACGACAACCACAACAACACAGTAACAAGACAACAACAACCGCAAGAGCAACAAGAACACTGAACAACAACAACAACCGCAAGAGCAACAAGAACAACTGCAAAAGCAACAATAAAGACAACAACCAAAACAAATCCTTTCGGGGCTGTACTCTCAGCCAAGATTTAACGTCCATGGGACTGCTTTTCGCGATTGCTTCATAGACCGACCCTCATAATTAATACAAATCGGTGCAAGGGTGGGGCTCGAACCCGCGCACCTATCTTGTGTCTCTTCCGGTCGCGAGGCGCAGACGCATGCCTCCACCACGCCGCCGGGCTCGACTAACGACAACAACCGCAAACGCAACAATAAAAACAACAACCGCAAGAACAACAACTACAGAGTACAGCGGGGCAAGGACACTGCTGCGTGGTCACGAGTGCAGAGGCGCAACTGTATCATAGCATCAATTTGCGACGCAAGGTTCGCTTGCTAGGGCTCTGCTAGTTAACAAACGAACGCCTTGGTCTGTTCGTCGGCAGAACGCCGGTGGGTGCATCCATACATACATGCATGCAAACACGAGTTATACTGTTCCCGCCTCTCTTTCTTGCTTCAACTCAACACCACGATGGGTGATGAAATACGATAAAGATACTTCAGCATTGCAAAATGCAATTCAGTTAATAAACCACGTTCGAAGCTGAAACGCCCACCAGACTCTAGCGCATCTATAACCGCTCAACTAGTTTCCGCCACGATCCGTATACTTTGAAGGCTAACGCAAACTAACACCTAAACCGCTAGAAACGCTACAAATGATCGCTTATTTCCACTCTGTTCCGTCAACAGATACATAATATACTAAGCATGTGCGTGCGTAGTCCCACTGTGTGAAATGGCGAAACCAAAATAGCCAGTTGTCTTGTACGGTAGATACAGCGAGCTCTAGAAGTTGCAACCATTGAGGGTCATTAGAGACACTGTGTATGTGTCGAAATTAGAAGAAGGCTTCGCGCGTAGATAAGCAAGCAGTGCGGAATTCGGTCAAACCCACGAATTTAAACGAGTAGAAAGAGCCTGTCACCTAGCAGCTCCTACTTCATATATATATATATATATATATATATATATATATAATAGTTTTATGTAGACGACAAACTACTAGACAGAATGATACTCACCCCTTTGAAACGAGGTCAAATGTTAGTTTGGAACGCGGTAAGTTTTTTGCATTAACCCATTTCTGGAAATCTTGGGAAGACCACTCTAAACGAGTAAGTACTATGTTATCATATATATATACAGGTAGTTCAATAAGTTCTTGGAATGAGCTTTTTAGAATTCGAATTTTGGCGCGCTTCCACCGCTATTAGGAACTGCAACTGCGAGATGTACGGTGACTCTGCGCCATGTTTTGCCACTGTTTCCAACTGGATTAATGAGTTAAAAAGAGGTCGCAGGAGCACCGGGATGAACTACGTTCAAAACGCCCAAAAACGGCAACTGATTAGGAAAACGTGGAAAAGGTGCGGAAAATCGTTGCCGCAGATAAGCGAGTGAACATTAGGGAGATAGCGGAGGCCTTGGGGATCAGTTTGGGTAGTGTGCATTTCATCCTGCACGAAAACTTGAAGATGAAAGAGCTCAGAGAAAAATGGCTGCCGCATTTGCTCAACCAAGGCCAAAAAACGCGCCTGTTTTCGCTTCACAGCGAAATTTGGCCAAGATGTCGAACAATACGTCGGATTTTTGGCGCAGATTCATGACCGTCGATGATAGCTGGGTCCATCACTACACTCCCGAGACCCAAGAAGCATCTTGCCAATGGTGTGCACCTGATGAAGGACCTCCGAAGAGGGTGCGGACAACGGCATTGACCGGAAAGGTGATGGCTACAGTTTTTTAAGACCAACGTAGAATAATGCTGGTCGACTACCTTGAGAGCGGTAAAACGATCACAGGAGAATATTAGGCAAGACTGTTAGACTGCCTTTAGCAAGAACTCATCGTGAAACGGCCCGCTTTGCAGAAGAAGGTTGTCCTGTTTCACCAGGACAATGCTCCTGCACACAAGTTCCGGCAAGCATCGGCAAAACTGGCCCAACTGAGGTTCGAACTTATTGAACAACCTTCCTATTCTCCAGACCTGGCCCCCTCTGATTATTTCCTCTTCGGACATTTGAAGAATAGTCTCGGTGGAAAGCGTTTTTCCAGCAATGAAGAGGTTAAGGCTGCTGTCAATGCCTATTTTCAGTCTAAAGACGCGGAATTCTACTTAAGAGGTATAAAAGCTCTGAAATCTTGGTGGGAAAAGTGTATTGAGCATCTCGGGGAGTATATCGAATAAGATAAATTTAAAAAAATGATTTGGAAAATTCTTGGTTTTCATTCTAAGAACTTATTGAACTACCTGTATATATATATATATATATATATATATATATATATATATATATATATATGGAAATAGCAGGAAGGATCACTATAATTAGTAACACTAAATCACGTCATTGTTGCTGGTGGCTGTCCTAAGTAGAGCCAAAAAACGAATCGGAATCGAATTCGTTTACCTCAGGTTATCTCTTCACGTACGTAGAGTCGCTTGTATGAGTACTTAGAAACTTGGCTCGCAACAGTTCAGATAGTATCAACTATGTCAACGCGTCTATCAATCTCTAGCATCTCATTCGTATTCGTATTGACAGCTCTTAATATATTGTGCCTTCCATACCTGTTCCCTAGAGCCATTTAGGGTCCGAGCAACCCAGCACTACCTGTAATTCTATTTTCTTGACTGACGACGGATTGTCTTAAACCTAATGATGCTCGACGTTGGAACTGTTGGTGTGCGACCGACCCAGAAACGGACACGCAAAGTAGAAATAACGAACTGCCAGAATATCATGCACGTAGGTAGAGAGAATAAAAAGTATGCGTACGGTCTGTATTTGGATCACGGGTTGAATGACGGTCAGCATTTGTATCTGAGTAAAGCTGTAGTTTTGCAATAATAATAATCTTTTTTTTAAAGAAAATCATTTTGCGTTTATTTGTACCCGTTGTTAGTCGAATTTTAATTAATAATAATAATAATAATTGTTTTTTTAGCATTTCGTAGTGTAGAATACTCGGCGCAAACAAGATGTGTTGTCGATTCTACTATAGTTCCATGGAAGAATGTAAACTCGTAATGTTGAAGTAATTCATGGCTCATCTCAAATGTGGCTTGATCAAAAACCACCTAAATGAGACAGTTAAAACGACGGTCCCAAACACCAAAAACATTCGCCTTTCAAACTAAAGTATATGGTCAAAATTGCTGTGGGGTCCTTATTAAAAATCTGACCTTACACGTTTAACATCGTAACAATCTACCACCTACTTATTTGGAAAAGCAGATCGGATGCACGACATGCTTGCTGGCCATTCTATCGATCGTCGGCAAAAACTACGGAGTTGTCGTTGCGAGTTCCTTAAAATAGAAGCTTACGAATTGAGAATATAATATATAATAGAAGCTTATCAAATATAAACGAATTGTTCGCTTGGCGTACGGCTAAGTCGGCGCAACTGGATCGCGTCCAGACGACGTTCTGTGTTGTTGTGTGACTTTAGATAATATATTGACAAGGTTGTTGTATAGCAATAATTGTCATACACCTATTGGATACGGCGTTTATCTTCTGAGGCAAAGGCGTTAACTAGTTGTCCTGTTATCCAGTTAATCAGCAAAGTCATCGGGCGTTGAGAATACCGAGCAAGATGGCTTAGTGGCAAAGCCTTTGCCTTGCATTCGAGAGGCCTGGGTTCGAGACCCAGACCAGCCACTCTTAAATTGGTTTGCATGGTTTCCAATTTAGACAAGATAAATGCCTGAATGAATTAAAAACATCGGCCATGACATGAAAAAAACCGTACACGAGCATAAGCCTTACGGAAAAATGTACCAAAAAAACCTTTCGTCAAAGTCATCTGCTTAGTGGGTTGGTTAGTCAACCCCTCTGCTCATGCTGCGGCTATACTAAAATGTTTTTTTTAACTTAGTTCTCAGTGCGCCATATGAACTGCCTACACGCCAATGCAGCTAAGAAAGACCGCCAGTTTCCGTGGAGTAACGGGTGAGACATATACAGGCCAGACCACATGTAGAGCTATCGCAGACGCCCACGCCAGAGCAAATGAAAATATTTTAAATGTCCCAATATATCGTATCTATAACAATCAATCTATCGTGGACATGCTTGGGAACAACGATTCAGTAACGGGATAACTTAACGCAACGTGTTATGCCTGCCACATTGCGTCATAGCATGAGAAGAGAAAGCCACACTCTGTCTACTTACGCGAGCGTTGTGTCACGGTTGTGTGCCGACTATTACCGAACATACGAGTCAATCTTCCATGAGTGCAATACAAGAGAAATGTTTAAACCTTTGTTTGCAGTCAAGTATACGCAAGTATATATATATATATATATATATATATATATATATATATATATATATGCATGCATATATATATATATATATATATATATATATGTATATATATACATATGTATATATATATGCATGCATATATACTACAATGAAACAAATACCCACAGACATTGCGGACGAATGCAACTAAGCATTGCAAACAAGAATAAAGATACTTAAAAGCATGTGTATATGTTCTCACATGAAAAAAACAATACAATACATGCATAATCCCTTTCAAGTATCCAACAACGCAGACACAAAACAAGCCCAACGTACACCCGCATAAAAATAGGATGCACTTTATATACCCGCGCACATAGGACATGGACGCCAACCGACCGTAGAACAGCAAACGGCGCCCACTTGTGAACAAATGCTCATAGTACAGACGCGAACAGGGCCCGGCATTTGACCACTAACAACCTGGAAACCACTCGTTTATGGGGACAAATGAATGTGAATGCAAACATGCATTCATTAAACCATATCCACCCACAAGCACGCACATAAGCACTATACATACTACTGACACATGGGCACACGTAAATATTTGTACGAATATAATATCGTTATGTTATTTGTGTACATTGTTTATACGTAATATAAAGAAAATAAATCATGATAATATATATTGCAAAATTAATATATATGTATATATATATATATATATATATATATATATATATATATATATATATATACATACATACATACAAGATTCATTTGAAAATGTAAGAAACGTCGTAACAACCAAACCAGTTGAAAATTGAATATGTCGTTTTGAGATAACGTAGTGAGACAACTCGGGGTGCGTGCGCATGGAGTGTCCGGCTTGGTTCTGCGTATGACGGAGAAGAGAAGCAGGCAATTGCATGTTCCGTCCAATTGACGCGACAATGCGTGTGAGAACACCACAGCGTTTCATTGCAAAATTCAACGATTGAGGAACTGCGAGATGTTCGAGACCACATTTCTGACTGCGAAAGGTGTTCAACCGGCCGATATTCGTCGCGGAAGGTATGCGCGCAGTGGGTTCCGAAAAATCGCAGCAAATCGCCGAACAAAATGGGCTGGCGTATAGGGGGCTAGCATTGCAACACTTGCCCCGGTATTATGAAAGCTTCGCTTTTTGATGAGCGGGTCTTCACTCAAGACGAGAATTAGTGCTATCATTTTGAGCCAGAGACAAAGCGGAACAGTATGTATTTAAAGCATGCGTCGTCAGCCCTATTTAAAAAAATTAAAATGTTTTAACTAAGACGACGAATTTAAGGAAACAGTGGAGGACTAGGTTTTGTCACAGCGGCAACAAATCTGGAAACGGGAAATTCTTCGACTCATGGAACGGTGGAGTAGTGGGCTTAGGCCTCTGGTGATTGAATCAAGACTTAACTCAACTCACAGTGTCGTTCCGCACCTATTCACTTGAACCGACGTTATATATATATATATATATATATATGCATATAATATATATATATATATATATATATATATATGTATGCATATATATATATATATATATATATATATATAGATATATATATATATATATATATATATATATATATATATATCTATATATATATATATATATATATATATAGGGGGAAGTATATAGGGTCGATAACGTCACACTGTGCTGCTCTTTTTCGTTTAATCCTGCTGTTTTTGTTATTATTCGTGAAATCAAAACGATAATGCTGCAAGTCACAATGTTGGGATGAGGGGGTCATCGCGTTGTCGGTGCTGGAGTTGTCGTCTATTGTGATGTTTGTGTAGCACAGTTGGCAATATTGTTGTTTCGGCGGCAGCACAAGTTTGCTTCCGGTTGCCGCACATTGGCAGCTACCTCTGGCGACGAACCCGGTCCAATATTTCCCTACTGTTCTCGCTCGCCGGCTATTTCCACAAAGACAAGATTTACAACAACAACAACATTTAAAACAAGAACAACAATCAAAACAAAAACAACAACAACAACCAGCGTCTCTGACAACCAGCTTGACACAGCGTGCCCGTGTCCCTACTACCAATGCCGTAGTAGTAGTAGTAGTAGTAGTAGTAGTAGTGGAAGTCGTAGTGTTCATAGGTGTAGTGGTCACAGTAGAAACTAGAATCGTTGCAACAAGATTTTTATTCGTCTTTGTTGTTTTTGTTGATGATGATGCTGATGATCGTCCTCACCTTCGTTGTCCTTAACAACTCCAACAACAACAACAACAACAACAACAACTGCAGCAATATCACCACAATGGTGCTCCTATTGTTGTCTTGTTATCGTTGTCATTGTTGTTGTTATTGTTCTTGTTGTTGTTGTTGTTGTTGATGATGATGTCGTTACTGTTGCTGTTGGTGGCATTTTTCGTGTCCGAGAAAAAAACGGTTAGCAACGGGCAGATAAGACGGCAGCAGCGGCAACGGCAGCAGCGGCAGAAACAACAACAACAATAACAACAACAACAACAACAACAGCTACAGCAGTGATATCCGCTGAACGAGCGTAGGCGATCCGTCGTCCGGCCACCGGCTGGTTGACTGAACAGCCGCAGCAACGACAACGGCAACAACAGCAACAACAACAACAACGGCAGGGAAGGCGCCACCGGCGGTCGCCCTCTCGGGGCAATGACCGAAAGATATATATATATATATATATATATATATATATATATATATATTTATATAATATCGGTCGACGCTCGCTACGCTCCCGTAGGTTAATGACAATTTGCTCTGGAGTGCAGCAACAACAACAACGGTAACACGTATCAACGAGTGTGCGACGACCAAAAACACCAACGCCACTAAAAACGGTAGCATCAACAACAACAACAACAGCAACAACAACAACGACAACTACAACAACAACAGCAACAACAACGACAACAGCAACAACAACGACAACTACAACGACAATCACTGCAACGTTGCTACCAACAAAAGATAATATAAATATTTCGCAACAGCGACGCCAACAGCAACAGCAGCAGCAACAACAACAACGACACCAGCAACACAGGAGCAAAGATTGTGTCTGAATTCTTTCTAAGTTTCCTACTACCCATCGGGTTCTAAGCGTTGCTTCGTTCGTGGCGTGTGTCGTGGCGGTTATGTCATGACGTTATGACAGCGGTGTGTAGCATATTTCAGCTAAATTTCTACGTAATTAGACAATAGCATAGCAGGCGGCCGTCTCGCGTCGCTAACTCCAGCATTCCCAAATGAATTTATATATGTATGTATATATATATATATATGTTATATATATATATTATATATATATATATATATATATATATATATATATATATATATGTATATATGTATATATATATATATATATATATATATATATATATATATATATATATATATATATATGTATATATGTATATATGTATATATATATATATATATATATATGCGTCATTAATCACTGCGTAATTAACTCAGCAGCATCGTTGGCCACCGATCGCGCTACGACATTCACGATTCATTGCTACACGTTGCGTCCGCTGAGTGTTGTTTCTCATTCAGAACTCAATGGCTGGCGGGATTATGTGAATGTCGTTTACAATTTTATTCCAAAGACCAGCCATTGGCTGTGTAGCGGCCAACACGTGATTGACTCTCAGAGCACATCGATGAATCAAGCTGTGGATTAAACTTATCTTTGCAGCAGTAAGCGAGTCTTCTTAAATGGATCATCGATAAGAGTTTATTGCCGAGACCATTAGTAGTTCGCATGCCATAATGCACCAGCGTACGGCGGGTACGCTGGTGAATATACGCATATACTGTTTGATATTCGCTGGCAAAATGCACATTCGCAAATGCTTATCTGAATGAATATACTACACAGGAATGTATATATATATATATATATATAAGGCGTCAAGCCCGGTGGCGTGGTGGCATGCGTCTGCGCCTCGCGACCGAAGAAGACACATAGGTGCGCGGGTTCAAGCCCCACCGTTGCACATTTGTATTTATGGGGGTCCGTCTATGAAGCAATGCAAAAAGCAGTCTCATGGACGTTAAATCTTGGCTGAGAGTCAGCCCCGAAATATTTTTTTTTATATATATATATATAAGGCGAGCACTGCCGAGTGTGCAAACAGATTGTAATTGATTAATAAATCATCACAATATTTTCTATATATATAGAGAGAGAGAGAGAGAAAGAGAGAGAGTATATATATATATATACGGAGAGAGAGAGAGAGAATATATATATATATATATATATATATATATATATATATTAACTTTGTGAGGCATATTTATTAAAATTTAATATGTTAGCAACAACAGATCTCAGTGCCTGATTAAGGGTATCATTACAGTAGAATGACGTGCTCGTCGGCCATCACTCGGGTAGCATGACAGACCATGATGGGTCAACATGGGTCGCGGCTAAGTAAACATTAGGCCGCAGACCTGCGCCAAGACACGTCGTCTCGTCGTCCAACAATGTCCCAATTTGTCCCAATTAAGGGCCACAGGGCATCATTCTGCTGAAGACCTGTCTGCGACAACATGGCGTTATGAGGCATCACCAGATGTGATGACCTACCATAGACCAGATTCGCCCGGTGAAAGAGTAAGAGTGCCGCGGCTTGACGTTTCTAAGTAAATGGTCTCTTTTGGAGGACGCTGTTTAAAGCGTTCCAGAATTGAGCCAAGCAACTGAGGGACAAGAGATCGGGCGTAAGAAGCCATATTTTTTTTAGTGCAACAACCAGGCAACCGGTCCTCTTACGTACGGGACGTCATAAGTCCTGGCCAAAGGCTGAGCTTCTGCTGACGGTCTTCATGGCGTTCAGTAACTCGTAACGCTAGAGGTTTGAACATGGGGAGATCCCGAGGGGAATGCGAATGTTTAGTGAGGAAAGCTTCCGTATGTTCGTTGACTAACGCCAGCGTATTCTGCGACCTCTTTCGAAGTAATGCCAAAGCCTAAGAGAGTGGGGACGAATACGGAATTGGTGGGTTTGTGAAACCCACACTGGACACGCTATCTGATCATTCGTATGTGCATCAAGCATTCCTGAAACCTCCCAAAGAAATCTCGGGATCTCATCAACGGAGATACGACCTTTTGACGGCTTGACCCTTGTTAAACCGCCCAAGTTGAGACACCTTTTGGATCTTAATCCCTCGTGCAGCAGGTTCCTGAGCCTCAAACTTGTAGAAAACTCGTGTTGTTTTTACCTGATCAGGACAGACAAGGACTGAGTGTTCTTTACACCTTAAGTGAGTCGCAGCATAACCGAACCGAAAGTGAACAGAAAGTACCAGGTGCTTTAAAACGTGGTCGTCTTTGATGACATTTAGGAAGACCTTCGGAAGCTGCTCCGCACAAGCAGACCGCTCATATTTGATTTGCATTCGTAACATTTTGGTATAGGTTGATTTGGTGATGATCCATTAAAATAAAAAGAATTTTCGTTAACTCGTTTCGAGGTGTAGAGAGTTGGCATCTATTTTTTCGGTCATATATATATATATATATATATATATATATATATATATATATAAATATATATATATATATATAAATATATATATACATACTATTAATTAGCGATATTGCCTCAGCCCATAAAACTGCTCGCTTAGCGTTCATCCCTAAAATGAAAAATGCCACATCCCCAAGCGATCTGCGACCCCTATCTATTAGTTCATACTTACAACAAACGCTTAACAAAATTCTCTCTAGACGCCTCCAGAACTCTATTAAGCTTCTCCCAATCCACCGAGCGTTTCTCCCCTATAATAGTACCTTCGAGAATCTTGCGGTTCTGGATGGTATCCCTAACGATTCCAAGTCTGCAAGACGTGAGCTCAGACTCGCCTCAATCGACCTCCGTAAGGCGTTCGACATGGTAAGTCATGACTCCGTCCTGTGGTCACTCCGGACTCGCGGATACCGGTATTCATTAATTATATCAAACGCTTGTACCTCTCATCTAAAACTCTCATAGAATTTGGACAAGAATGTCGCACATTTCGGCCAACTAGGGGTGCTAGGCAGGGTGATCCACTGACCCCCCCTTTTATTTAATCTAGTTCTCGACAACATTCTTTCAAAACTAGACAAAACTAATATCGGGTACCAACTTACTGATGACTTCCGCCTTATGGGCTTAGCCTTTGCGGATGATCTCATCCTCCTAGCCTCCACAAAATCTACTCTCCAACGGCTCCTTAATATTGCGGACCCACTTTTGAAATCCCGAGGCCTTGAAATTAATACTAATAAAAGCTTTACTATCTCCCACCTATTTAATAGGATGGAAGGTAAATGTTTTATCAATACCGTACCAGAATTTAACGTTGGAGATCGGCAATTGCCAGCTAAAGGGATGAGCGATCGATGGAGATATCTTGGAGTCGACTTTGACAGCAATGGCAGAGTTGACTCCACCAAGGATATACTCCTTAATTTACTCAACAGACTCACGATAGCTCCCCTTAAACCCCACCAAAGACTCATATTTTTGAAAGACTTTCTCATTCCCCGCCTCCTATATAAACTGGTCTCCGGTCCCAGACCATCTTACGCACTCCTTAGCGACCTAGATAAAGAGATCAGAAAGGTTGTTAAGTCGAAATGGCTTAAGCTCGAAAACTCGGTGCCGAACGCCTATCTGTACACGCACACAGCACACGGCGGTCTGGACATCCCCTGCCTCCAAACATTCATTCCGAGACTCTGCCTCTCCCGCCTGACAGCACTTCAACACTCCACGCATTTTGGGGTCCAATGGATGCTAACCACCGAGCACTTCAAAAAAGATCTTGCGAAAACAAGACTTCTTTGCGAGCGCTTGGGAACCTCCATTGAGACCGCTACACAAGAGACCGATTACTGGTCTCAACAACTACACAACACGTTCAATGGGGCACATTTTAAAAAAGCACACGAAACGCCCTTTGTACATGACTGGATTAAGGGTATGCCCTACCTATCTGGTAAGGAGTATTTAAACCTACTAAAGCTCAGGATCAACGCACTACCAACGCGTGCCAGATTGGCCAGGGGACTCCCGGGCTACAACAAACGTTGTAGGCACGGGTGTCATGCACCTGAGACGTTGGTTCATGTCGCTCAGATGTGCGATACAACACAAAAACAAACCATAAAGAGACATGACGACGTCTGTGATCGCGTGGCGCGTCTTCTCCGCGAAAGGTGGTTCGTGAGCGAGTATTCCGTCGACCGGGCGCACCGGGTCTAAAGCCCGACCTCGTGATAACAACACCTACCGAGGTCTGAGTTTTAGATTCCGAGGTTTGCGGCCCGAACCGGGACGCGGCAGGACAAGATCACCAAATATGACGTCGAGTTTTTAAGAGCGGCGCTCCCCGACCCGCAAAAACCTCGCAGATTCGGATCCATCACTATCTCTATGAGTGGTGTATGGGACTCCGAATCTGCGAGGACGCTCTTGGGGCTCGGCGTCACGAAGAGGAATCTTATGGATCTCACCGTTTTAACTTTGCAAGGAACCCTGAGGATATACCGCTCGCATCGGGTCCATAATAGCGGGGGCTACCATCAAGCAAGAACACGGACAACTGATTCTTAACTTTAAGTGTCACCTTTTTACCACCATTTTTATTAAGGCGAGCGCTGCCGAGTGTGCAAACGTATTGTAAATGATTATTAAATCATCACAATATTTTCTATATATATATATATATATATATATAGAGAGAGAGAGAGAGAGAGAGAGAGATCGATAGATAGATAGATAGATAAATATTTAGCAGACAGGCAGGCCTTCGTAACCACCATGATTATCACCATCATTATGGTGATGTGGCGGCAACCGCTGGTGCTGCTCCGGTCAAATATCGTTGAATCCAATTTCACTGCGCGCATCGCTTATGCTTTAGTAGTTGACAGTCTGGTCCCGTCTGCCAATGAATGGACCAACGACTTGACCCTAAGCGAGACGTAAGAGAACATAGGAACAAAATAAAAATAGGAACAAGCCGAATGAAAAGAAAAAGATGCAAAAGAAGAATACCAATACGAAAAAGACGAAGACAAACGAGAACGAAAGTGAAAGAAAAACAGGTAGAGGAATATAAAGCGAGCGCTCCCGTTGCTAGTTCAGCGGGCACCCCTATCGCTTTCAGCAAATGATTTAGCCAAATAACCGATTAAAATTGTAGTCGTAAATCCAAATTTGATTTGTCGCCCCTGACCCCTGGTGCCGGTGGAGGTCAATGACTTTCCCGCTGTAGCCGGCGTCAAAAAAGGATTCTTTTATTATTATTATTATTATTATTATTATTATTATTATTATTATATTATTATTATTATTATTATTATTATTATTATTATTTTTATTTATCATTATTTAGTTAATACAATTGTGAGGTATGAACGTTTAAATCATGTTTGTCCTGCTCTGTTCGCTTTCTGTCAGTTCATGGCGCCTATAATGGAAGCCACGTTCCCTCTACACACGGCCAAAGACATCATCTGTCTCAAAAACATGGCCTCGCGTCGATCGCCCGTAACGTCTTCGATTCGTTTTCCGATGTCTTGCAGGAGTTTTGCTGTACCTGTGCTGATGGGGCCGAGTGTCTCTAATGCAATGGGTGCAAAGTGGTAGCTTCTAGATAGTTCTAGATACTTCCTCCGTTTTTCAGAATCCGCACGTTCTGCTACCCATCCCGTTTCGACTGCGCTGTGACGTAAATATGATAACGCCGCCGTGCATGACACCGTTACATCCCATACAAGGCATTTTCCGTGCGACCACAGCGGGATGGTAACCCCGTCAGGTCGCAACTCACTGCTGCCATTAAGACCTACTGGTTCGGGCGTAGATGGTATCCCTGCCCTTCTAAGAGCTCTTCTCACTATGGCGTTGAGTTCAGCGTGCCTTGTAAGTCTGCCGGGGCTTTTTAGACAGCTTAACGGGTGTAGACCGTCCGAGTCAACCGGTTGGCCGCATGAGAGGCACGTGAAGGGCTGGCAGACGGGGGCGCCTATCCTAAGAGCTGACACCATGCGGAAGGGGTTTGGATCCAGCATGGTGCCAAGCTGACGGGAGGGCAGCGCTTGAAGCCAGCCCCCGCTGAAGGGATGTAGAGCCGCTAGAAAGACGGCACGCTCTCTTACTATTATTATTATTCCTACAGGGCTTCGAAGACGTAGCGACAGCAAATGATCGCTGAATTTAATAGTAAGCTCCCGGGTGTCCTTGTAAAGGACCGGTGTGAGCTGGACCTGTTGGGTACGGCGGTGTTCCCCGAGATAATCGGCTCAGCACTGGCCGAGAAGGGTGAGAAAACAACTCTCCCGACTCTACCAGTGGCTTGGCCATTTTGGAAGACATCAAGCCTACTTTATCGGCAAGCAAAAGATCTTGTACGTATTACGGACCCCACCTGCTTTCCTTCAGCCGGCAGAAACTTTGGACCTCGACGACCAGGTGAGGAGAGCCTTGGAAAACATCCTCGACCTGACGCTCGAGGATAAGACATGGACGCAGGCAAGCCTACCGGTCCGGCTGGATGGGATGGGCATTTGCTTTGATGGGATATTGCCTTGCCCGCCTTCCTTGCGTCGACACATATGTAGCTGAGCCTCCGCAGTGGCTGCCACTGCTGGCGAACTCATCAGCTACCACAAGACGCCGTTCGGCGCTGGCACGCGCGTCAGTCTGGTCGTCTCTCTGAGGAACAGGTCACTAGGTAGAGTGGGTGGGACCAAATCGCCAATCAGGCTACCCACTGGACCCTTCTGTTGGCCTGTGAGTTAGATGTGGACGACACTGAACTGAAGGCGGTTTCATCCGACGCCGCCGGAGCGTGGCTCGACGTGTTTCCGTCCAAGTCGGTAGTAAGCCGGTCGACGACCAGTTTCGTGCCGCCAGTGGTCTCAGACTTGGCATTGCCACGTTTGAAAGAGACGAGTGTCCATGTGGTGGAAAGATGGAGGAGCGTGGCCTGCACCGGCCTAGCTGCATTCAGCTGGCCGGGCTTATGTAGAGCCGTCACGATGTCATCAATGACATCATCGAGTGCGCTTTCAGACAAGCCGGCTACCGCGTCACACTAGAGCCTGGTGGAGACGGCTGCAGAGAGACGACAGGGATAGGCCGGAGGGCCAGCCGGGACTGGGACCGTAATCGGCCGCTGACGTGGGACGTCACTGTCTCCGACACATACGCCCTCGACAATCGAGCACTAGCCAGCACAAGCGTCGGCCACATCATTCAACAACGGGAGATGCACAAACGACGTTTATACGCATCTTCTTGAAAACCACGTTATAATGACGTTCGAAGCAAGAATACACTCAAATAGACAAAACGCCTTAAAAAGAAGGCCACAGCAGCGGATTCAAGATCGACCGCGTTCCTCCGATAGAGGGTGTCACAAGAGCTATAGAGAGGCAGCGCCAAGGTGATGTTATGTTGAGTGGTCACCGACACTCGGGCAATAATACAAGCAATATTGTAAATATAATATCATAAGCAAATTATAAAATAAGTAAGATAATGTCTGCCCGGCTAACCTATTGCGCGTGGGTAAACCGTATCGCGACTAAGTGATGAGACTAAGTTGTTGCTGGTCCTGCTGGTGTTGCTAGAGGCCGGCATAGGGTCAACGCGGCGCCGCTGCTGCTGCTTCGGCCCTATGGCCATAAGACTGTGTCTGTGTGATCCGTACCAGCGGCTATAGATGGGTTAGGTGTGCGTGTGAATTGTTTCGATAAAACACGGCCGTAGCACAGCTAGTCACTGCTTAGCAGAGCGGTAGTACAATTGTAGAAAACAATGGATGTATAGATAGAACAATCGAATAGAACTAGTTGCCGTCGTGGCGCGAGTCGCGTGCGTGCGTGACGACGTACAGTTACGTACGCCGTCCAACTGCACAGACACCCACAGCACACGTGTACGGTTCGTGTCTGGGCGCAACCGTGTGCAAACAAACAACACCCACCCACATGCACGAAATACGACACATCACACACAACGATGTGGGGGGTTGCCGACCACGATGTGGGGGTTACTGATCCAGCAGTAACAGCTAGCTACAATAGCAAGACATGGGCAACAACAGAACGGAGCGAAAATCACAAACTTTTAGGAACAGCAAGAACAACAACAACAACAACAATACTATTTATTCAATGGTGTCAGTGCTGCCTTCGTCCTTGTTGTTGCTGCTGGCTTAGTTGCTGCCGTTCATCCCGACCGACCACTCATTGATGCAATATAACAACCACTCACCTGCCCATTTTTTCCGTCGATCTATGTAGCTATTCATATATACATATATATATATATATATATATATATATATATATATATATATATATGTATTAATCTATACTTCTATTTATCTAAACTGTCTTATTACTTTAGGACGAATACGACGTTTCGTTTATAGCACATTCCGCTCCGACAGATGGTCAAATGGAGTGGAAGGTCGGGAGCGGAAGGGAGCTCGAATCCACGCACAGCGGCCAACACGAGCAAACGACGAAATCAACTTACGCACGTGCCGACGACAACCTTGACCGGTAGCGGTATCGTTTGATGTTAAACGATACCACCGATATATATATATATATATATATATATATATATAGCCTTAAGATACCGTTATCACGTTACGAATAGCATATAGGGCCTAACTGTTGTTAGACAGTGTGTGCCTATATATATATATATATATATATATAAACTGCCAACTATAATATTATCAACATTATATGTAATATGACAACTTCAACATGCCGCTATTATTTTACGAATAGCATCTCCTGAAAGATGCACACCTTAACGAGAAGAGCTGTAGAGCTGACCCTGTATTCAAGCATTCTTTCTAAGTAGAAAGACAAGCGGACCTGTACATAAATAATATCCGCTGAAAAACATGACTAAAAAATCAGGTTTATTAAGTTTCGTATGAAAAACATTATTTGTGATTAAATAATAATAATAATAAATCTCACAACTGTATTATAATAACACAAAAATAATAACTGCTTTGGAGACACTGGCTCCTATACGTGTCGGCACGGCGAAGTCTTTGAGGGATATCGCAAAACGTATGGAGGATCATACGGTTGACCGGCCTGAAGCAATGTTGCTGCGGCAGATGATGTCATTGGCGGTTGATAGACAAACGCGGCTTCCACTATAGGTGCCATGGGTTGTAATAAACTAACTGCTAACAGCCAAAACGTTTACTTGTGAGAACTAATACTAACTTATGCTGTGTCGGAGTTACTACGATACCGAGACGTATCATCATCGCCAACCACACGGTGACGCCTGCGGTTGGCTGGCCTCCATATTACGGCGGTGGTTATTAGAGAGGCACGGTCGGCGTCTTCGAATGTTTATGTTCGATCTCTCGTAGCGACTTACGACATGTCGCATGAAGAACAAAAACCATATTTATATATATATTATCGTCATTTATTTCACTTGACTGGGTGTATGCAGGTCAACAATTTGCTGTCTTTTGCACCGCGCTGTTTACTGCTTTAGCGAGAGAGAGATAATGCAGCACCTTGTCAGTATCGGACAGATATATAATATATATGTGAGAGAGAGGGGGGGGGGGAGAAAGGGGAGAGAAATTACCGCGGTTGTAGTCCGCAGTGTAAACACAAACACATGACCTCCAGAGTTCCGCGTCCCATGTGCTTAAACTCAGCCAAGTGCCTAACAACATATATATATATATATATATATATATGTAAATCTTAACTTGTAAATGCCACTTTTCCCTTGCTTCATCTTAGCTAGACGAATGATGTTGCATTCGCCTCTGCAAGACGCTTGTATTTCTTAAGCTAAGCTACTACGGTTCCCCCGTTTGGGAGTCCTATCTCGCTTAATCTAGCTAGATAGTGGAACAATACTTACGGTGCTCTCTTGACACAACGACTTATATCCTTCTTCTATATCTGTTCGACATATTCGAAGTTCGAACAATTCAGCAGTACCATTGCATGGCATCATTTAGCCACTTCCTCAACAGCAACAATCGATTAAGTGCCGATCACGGAGTGTGCTTAACCTGGTCAGGGCATATTCGATATTGATTTCCGCCCTTCACGAAAACGTCTTACACCATTTGGTTACAGCTGTTTGTCTTAAACCGTGCTGACTATAAACAACCACCATTCGACGATACATCTCGGCAGTACGATCACCTTTAGCCACAAAAAATCGTACCACTGTTTCGATCTGGACGCATCCATCTTTAAAACGCTATTAAATAGTGGAATTTATTAGTTTAAATGCTCTGACAAAAATAGATAAATCGGGCTAATGTGCGATACACTTTTAGAACTGTATGTTACAAATATGATATATATATATAGATATATAGATCTTTATAATGAGTGTAGGCATTTTATTAGGGATGCAAGTAGAGCGATAATTGTCTCCCGAGAACGTGTGCACTGGGAATATAACTCTATCTCGTATAGAGCGGGTTGGGACCACTTTAGCAGTGTGCCACGGACGGACGCCGCGTTCCCGCCGTTGGACGTCGAGATCGAGGCGTAGTCTCAAGAAACCCACAGATCTCTTGGGTCCGGTTGCGAGGTTCAATTGCTCACCAACCCTGTGGAGGAGTTTGCAAGTGGCGCTGCCTGGGCCGCCCAGGGTCTCGAGTGCTAGCGGCTGACACTCGCGTGGGTAACCTATTAAAGCGTATTTCGCGAGCTTCCTCGTCTCGGCTAGATTGCCAGCGTGGTCCGAGACCGTCCCATCACCGACCATTGAAGGTGCTAATGAGTCGGTGACTGTGGCGTCCCACACATGCGTCCTGCCCTACTGAAAGGGGTAAGAGTCATCCTATCTGGGCTCACCATCGTCGGTGAAGAAGCCCTCGGGCTCTGGAACGCAAGAGAATCCGGATGATCAAAGCGCTTGGCTAAAGGTTTTGTTAACACCGGCATAACTGGCACGCCGTCCGGCACTCATGAAGCACGATAAGCCCCCGTAATGGGCTAATTTGTCAACAAGTTGGCCACATTTACATTGATGGGGGGAGGCAAGGTCACAGTCAAGATGAAGCCCTGGCCCAATTCGGGTCGTTTCGTTGTCCAAGAGGGTAACCAGTGGGACGCTTGGGAGTGCATGCAATATATATATATATATATATATATAACGCTGTTGACTTAGTGCGATACCATCGTAGAATTATCCAGAGAAATATTCGAGACATAGCATGTATTGTGGGGCCTCTAATGGCATATATATGAAATAAGAGAGGAATGAGAGCATAGTACTAGAGCAATAGATATATACTATATATATATATCGATTCATATGATATATATTACTAGTATATATATAGATATATATATATATACATATATATATATATATATATATATATATATAATATATATATATTATGCCATTAGAGGCCCACAATACATGCTATGTCTCGAATATTCTCTGGATAATTCTACGATGGTATCGCACTAAGTCAACAGCGTTCTTGCAAGCGCTGTATATATATATTATATATATATTGTACCTCACAACACTTGTAAATGAAGATGTTTTGTGGCCATTTCTCTACTTGTCTCGCCTTGGTCTATTATATTACTCTTAAAGAATAAAATACGAATAGGCAAGATATTTTATTTTTATATATATACTATATATATATATATATATATATATATATATATATATATAATGGAGAGCAGACGAGACGAGTAGAGAAAGAACCGCAAAACGATCTCGTTCGAAGGTGTTGCGAAGGTGAGAGAGACACAAGACAATGTGCTCGAGACGACGATTGGCTAGCTCCAGAGGCTATACCCCAAAGGCCGTGCACACGGCCGCACATAAACACGGACTACTACGGCGCCTAATGACTGCCACTCATGCTGGAGTGGCCAAAACAGACGGAACACGAGCGCCAGGCGCGGGCGAATACAAACGTTGGCGACGGCCGCCAGTAGAGCAAACCTGCTATCGTATAACAACAACAAAACAACAACAACAACAACAAGCCATAGTAAAGTCCATGAATTGTATTTGGCCCTCCAACTAACTGCGACGACCAAAATACTTCATTAACAAACAACAACAAAAAAACTTCGGCCATTGTCTCCACGAGGAGATGATGCAATGATACATAACTAATATGATTGCGATCGTATTATCGTACTACGGTGGGTACTCGATCGGGATTAAGACACGACACTGTTTATACGTAAACGGTCGAAATGTGACACTCATGACAGCATCACCCAGCTGTCTCCAATACTCGTTACCCACTAACAACTGTATTCTTTATATGTATCAATGTTCCCTGCAACCGGAATTCTTATACGTGTTTTTGAAATGCCCACCACGCCTCTGGGAGGTCTGCTGTGCCTACTACTAATAGATATCTATGTGAGGTCATACGATCGACACGGGTGTCAGGGTGTCGACCGAGTCCAAAGAAAGAGACGCCGTTCTCCAAATAGAACGAGCTTTATCTTGCACCAACAACCGCAACGCCAGACCGCACGAGTCAGCTCACCGCTGGCCTCAACCGCAAGATAGCCGCGTCCACAGTACTCTGACTGGATATCGCACGATCGGGCCGCCACCTATGTGCCGTTGTGTGCAGAAATTCGTGTTATCAGAAGCAGTAAGAACGCACGTGGAGACAACATCCTCGAGATGCAGAAACCAGAATTCTTTGCCATAGGATTCGATAGTCTATGTTGTTCATAGTGCATGCGGGAGGGTGACGCAAGAAGCGAATGAATAATGTTGGTTACCTCGTTCATTTGTTACAAGGCTAGTTTAAAGTTCGTTTTTGCCCAACCTAATGCATAAGCTTACTACGTGGATGTAGGCCACATAGCCCTACACTACGGCGGCGATTCTGTCGGGCCGCCGAATAGGCCGGTCTCGATTTGTCTTGTCAAAGCAGGCCTTTTAGTCGCCACCAAGTCGAATCGGACGTAACACACTGTTGCTTTTGTTGTTGTGTCTGTCGGGTGTCAAGCTGTATACACACTAGCTGACGTCAAACCGCTCCGCTTTGAGAATACTGCTCGCTCGCTCGCACACTCCACGAGCCAAAGACCAGTTGTATTCAAGTGTAGCTTATATAGGAGACAGGAGAGGGGTGGACACGGTGACTCGAGAGGCGATCAACTCAAGCGCGCCTAGACCTTAGAAACTGACAGCGTCTAATCGTCGGTATACATTGCGCAGCGCCAATCAGCTAATGTTAGCAAGATGCATTAGCACAAAATCAATGTATTTGCGCAAGCGTATATATATATATAGTCCTTATTCGCTTGACTATCAGGGGCGCTTAGGACGGCAGCATAAGCAGGCATGTTGAGATTTCAAGGCTTTCCCCGACCGTGTTTGTGGCAGTATGGTCGCTGTCTCGCAGCGGTATGGTTTATCATCGACTCTCAATGAGCATCACTCAATGAAAATTCGTTCAACAACAAGGATCGAACCGGCGACACCCCCAGTAGATGACAGCCATGACTAACGCACTAGCCCCCTAGCCCACGCCAGCACATATATACGGCATACAATTCTGTAGAACAGAATCACGTTCATTCGGGTGCAACGGGTGTTTGCGCCCTATTATGAGCTAAAAAAATATACACAGACATATTATAGTCTCCGCTAGGGCCAATTCCCTCCCTACTAGGAAGAACTTCCTGAGGTACAACTTTAGCTGACGAACTCGGAGCACAATAACCTTCTCCCTGCTGGCTGAGGCTAAATGTATTCAAGATTTTGTTTTTCGTTGTTATATTTACCTCAGTTTATTTTTCGTATTCAATTTATTCAAGATTGCTATGACTGTTTCAATTTGTAAGAGGGACGAGACCACTCCAAGTGGACCTCCGGAGGCATCAGGTCAAGAAAGCAACCTCGTATCATCAGCAAAATAATACGACGTTGCTTTCTTGCGTCGGCTTGCCTAAGTTTTCCCTCTGGATATTCAAGAGATTATGACTAAACATGCTTAAAGTTAGAAACAGTTAAGATCCGAGCACAGAACCCTGAGGCGCGCCGATGTCGACGGATCTCTATGAAGATTCAACCGACCTAACCCCTACACAGCTAAATTCTTAAGGTTAGGTACGACCGGAACCACTCAACTGCACTCGTTGAATACGCCAACACCTACAACATATGAACAAATTCTTGATTAGAATAATTGGACGCCGCAGACCGCGGCAACGTCAAGAAAACTTCAAGATCTATTTTGGTCGATTCTGCTGCGTCCAACGCGGATCTGCAAGGGTCGACAAAGTATGTCTTTCAAATTGTTTGGACACATAGTCGAACAGACTATAGCTGTGAGTAATTAATCGGGACGGTAGCCGGCGGGTAGTGTGTTTTTGACTCCCTTCTCTTGTAAAGCGGAGTCAAAAAAAAAGAGGTATTAAGGCGTGTGGGAGAGATACCTTTAGACAACGAGAGATTCACCATTTCTGTTAGAAACCAAGTTTAAAAGTCCCCCATAGCTTCACAGCTCCAGCTCGCCTTTTGTTTGATCCGAAGTGAGTGAACTTTGAAATCTGATACAGAACGGAATTTAGATGATGATTGCCAATATTGCCCATAGATCTGATAAGCACCTCTGCACGCCATCCGAGCTCTGCGAGCCGTTAGCTCATGAGCAATTCTCGATGTAGCGCCCAACATGTACAGTCCGAGTAGCAGTTCAAGTTCTATCACATACAATCCAAGATACCTTGTGTTTACGTGAGGCAACAAAATAAGCAGTAAGCAAAGTATCCAGAAGTTCTGGTTGTACAAAAGAAGAAAAACTGAAGCAGTTATGAACTTCGATATGGTCAGCACAAGTGTGAGATAGTGGATGTGTGGCTCGACCAACGAGATAATTTAGATCCCTGCCCGAAAAGAAAGAGAAGTAATCGAAGGGCGGCGGGTAGATTGACTTTAGCGTCACCAAACGCCAAAACGCAAGTGTTTAATATATAGTTCAATATATTAAACAGATTTTTTGTGATTACACTGCTCGAATTGAAGTTAGCTCGATAGCAAGTTCAAAGTTCAGGTATTTTCTAATACGAATACATATACCTTGCACGTTGCCGCCATCACTACTCAACAACAAAAAAATGCGATAACCCTGCAGGTAGAACGACGAACTGTATATATATATAGGGAGCTAAATACAGTACTGTAGATGACAGTATATTCTGTGAATATAAAACGTGGTTGAATATGCGCCCTTTTTCTGAATGACGTTCACTCGTCTCGCCAAAAGTTGCCCGGCCACTTCGAGGCCACGCTCGAAAATCATTTCCCGCCACTAACCGAAAGCGCCAGTCCGAACATCCAAGGTAACTTCTAGCAGAAGATGGAGAGTGTATTGTACGACACCTCACTTTGATTGATCATACAGGCGTGACCAAAATATGCGTCAGTGTCAGTCAACAGTAAGAGGGACAAAGGCTGTCGCCAAATCGGACATTCGCCTGTGCGCGCAGTTATTTACCCCTATGCTTACTACCGAATGGACAACAGGACGTATCGAAAGACATTTGCAATAACCGTAGTCAGCAACAGCAAGGCTTGGACGTCCAAGCCAAGGTCTCAGTTAGACCGGCCAATTACCAGTTATGGGGTATCATCATCGCCATTATCCATGACTGACGTCAGCCGCGGTAGTGGGTACCCTTGACGTTCCCGTAACTATCACACGCATCAAAACCGATCATAAAACGGCCAGTAAATCTAGCAGCAAATAATAATAATAATAATAATAAAAACATCGCTAATACAGCCACACGGCCAGCATTGACCACAAGTAAAATTGATCAACAAAAACAAAATTCACCAATAGAATTCACATAGAAGGAGAAAAGCAGCAACAACAACAATAGCAACTGCTACGATTGTAGAAACCATATGCATAGCGGAAAGATACGAACTTGAAACCAATGCACAATGTTAATGGCAAGTTATGCCACGCAGCACTAGCTGAATTTAAAGCAACAACAATCGGCCGGTGGGACAAGATATTGGACAACGTGACCTGCGGTTCCGACTTTATAAGTCGTGGGTTTGATCCCGTCATGACACACATCGGCTAAATTTTGGGGGCTCTTTAATTGTGTATCAAAGTTCAATAATAATAATAAGATAATAACAAAAACAAGGACTACCATAACAACAATAGCAGTCTAACGTAATGAATTGATGAATTAAGAAGCACACCATGGTAGTAAAAGTGATAATAGCACCCACACACACACACAAGGACAACTAACTACAATAAGAACAACAACAACGACAACATCAGCAGCAGCAACAACAACAACAACAACAACAACTACTACTACTACTACTACTAGTACTACTACTACAATAAGAACAGCAGCATCGTCATCATAAACAAAAACGAGCATATGTGAAAATGTAGTCACAATGACTAGTCACATCGTGACGATAAGGACAAATAAATGCACAATAGCGGTGGTAGCAGCAGCAGCAACAACAACAACAACAACAGCAATAAGAGCAACTACAGCAGCAGTCACAAAGTGGCCCTCCTCCCCCGCCCCCCTCATTCCTGGCTTATTTGGCCGCTGGCCCTGGCAGACGGGGTCCACAAAGGCGGCCGTTAAATCAAGTGATCTGCGAAGGTCGTTGCGGTCACCACAAGCGGCTGCTGGCGTTAGTGCCACCAGTGCCAGCGGGGCCGATGTCGTCTGCCAGCCGACATTCTGCTGTAGCTGCGGGCATGCTGCGTTTTAACTGCAGTAGCCTTGCTTAAGACTCGCTGCTTGCGACCGCCAGTTGGCAGTTGGCGGGCAGTATCCCGCCGTCTAGCCGATAAACTTTCGTTGGCGGCTTGTAGCCCGCCAACTAGCGGACCGAACGGACAGATAGACAAAGAAACGGACAGGCACTCGTTGGCGGGCTGTAGCCCGCTGGCTGGCAGGCAGGGATCATAAAGAGACAGACAGACAGACAGAGAAACATTCGTTAAGGCAGGGAAGGAATCACATGTGTCGAGGCAGGGAAAAAATCACATGTGTCAAGCCCGGTGGTGGCGTGGTGCATTCGCATGCGCCTTGCGACCGGAGGAGACACGGGATAGGTGCACGGGTGTGATCCCCGCCGTTGCACATCTAAATTTATAGGGTGTACGTCTTCTTCGAAGCGATGCAAAACAAGCAAGCGAATTCCGTCGACGTTAAACGTTGGCTCAGAGTCAGCCCGAAAAAGAAAGGAACGAAATCACATGTATGGCCTGCCTTGGTATCCGTCTTTGTACGAATGCTCTGCTAGATTCGTGACGGCAATGGCGGGACGATGATTACGACTACAAAGCGGCGAATTGTAGTAGCGCCCAGCTCCGCCAACGCACTGCCCTAGTGTCACCTTGCTTCGTTTGTTGTGTTTTGCTCCTCGCTTCAACTCGGTACGATTCAGCCGCACCTGACCCAGCCGCACAGTACAGACCCGTATATCACGCTTGCTACTGCTGCTGATAGTCAGTCACTTCGAGCTGTTGCCTTTGAGCTGTGAGCTGCGTTGTTGTCGTAAATTCGCCGACGAAAAATTCGCACATGTATTCGCTCGTCTGTCCAGCAGCAAGACAGACTATCCATTTGTTAACTCTTTCGTCTCACGTCAACCAAATCGAACAAGTTGCCCTCGCTCACCCGCGGCGTGCACTTTCGATATGAATGTCGTTGAAACCATGCCATTACGTCTAGCACTATCAACACACTTATATATATATAATATATATATGTAGGTGCGACCCCAATATCTCGATTGTCGGAAAGAGCGGTTGGCAAATGCGCTCAGGCTTACATGGAGGCGAATTTCCTAACTTTGACGGCTAATAAAAAAAGTAAAACAACTTAAGGACGAAATTACTCGAGGAAATAGACTCAAAAGCGGTTCGCACTGCCGGCGATTGAAAGAATGCCACTGGAAGTCACAAAAAAGGAGCGGCAGGAAGCGCGGATGCTATCTAGTGATCTTGTTCGACGCCAAGAATGCGTTTCGCTCCATAAGATGAAAAGTGTTACGACGAGCATTACTGGCCGCTGAGGGTGTCTCTGCATACATAAGGCGGGTGGCAAAAAAGAAGGAAGGCAAGACCTATGTAAATAAGATCAGGGAGCTGGGCTCCAGGTCAGACTCCACACCCATCGCGTCAAGATAAATTGCGACCAGCAACTGCTCAGAGGTGACGTGTGGCTGGTGGTGGCAGAGGCAGTAGAGGGGGGGCCTTATTTCTCCAAGCCCTGATATCAGCCGGGAAGATGGACGCCAGCGTGGGCCGTTTATCCCTAACGCTGTTCCTAATCAGAAGGCGCCATGTAGAGCATCACCGCGCGAAGGTCCGCTGGGCAGTTGCCCCCGTCCACAAAAGGGGGTCACCGGACAGTAGACGTCCTTGATTTGTGTGATCGGACACGGCAGGGGTCATGCTTTTACCTAAATCGATGAGAGTTGGGCGCCTTTTCTCCTGCTACTGCTGCCTCATTGTTCCACTTAATGACCTTAAACAAGTTTTTTTATTGACTTAGCCCTTTTCTTTTAACCAACGTGATGTCCCATCGGTAGTCATAACTGGTGATTTTAACGCCTAGGCTAGCGCATGGAGCTCTGCTGGAACCACTCGAAAAGGACTTGCAGTTCTCGTCTGGCTGGCGGCCGGGGCTCTTAACATGGGTGCGCACATACTTTTATACTGGAAGGTACTACAGGAAAAGGAATCTCTTAGCGACCACCTCATCATTGAACTCTGCGCCCGGCTCTCTGCGCCTGAGAGAGAGGCTGCTTGACACCACGGAGTTGAGTACAAGCGGCTGCGGGCCCTCCTTCGTACGGAAACCTCCAGGAGCAAGAAGCCCTTCTGTAGGGCCTTTCCTGAAGTCTGGAGGGCGACTTCTCTGCCTCGCCATCCTACTTGACGTCAGAAACGTTTTCAACAGTCTACCGTGGAGAGTCATCCTAGAGACCCTACACAGGAAGAAGGTTACCCCTTAACCTACGCCGAAGCATAACAAACTATCATTAGGGCCGACCCTTTAACCTGCGCCGAATCATGTCACACTACCTACATTACCTTCTACACAATCCAGATCCTGACAGGTAATGGCAACTTCCGTTCCTATCTGTTAAGGATCAGGAAGGCTCCCATCCCCAAATGCATTCACTGCGGCGATTGGAGCCCCACGCTACCGACCCACGCTTGCCGGGTGCTTCGCCGCCGTGTGACCACGCGTGCAACCGCATTTTCCAGTTAGTCCTCCAAAAAATATCTTACGCAGGTGGTGGCTGATAATTTGAACGATGGACACTAGAATAAGATAAATATGGATACTGAGAAATGATTGGGGAAGTCAACAGGCTCCATCTTGGGACCAGTCCTCCGGAAAGTCGTATATATTGGCGTTTTGAGATGGTACGTCTGGCTCCAATGATTAAGCGCTCGCTCACACTGGAAGAGGATACTATGAATCTGTCTTTTGAGGTGGAAGCAGTAAGTCAGGTGCTCTCTTTCGAGAGGAGATTCGAGAGGTGCGTGGCTAGACCAGGTGTACCACGAGCGTTTGGTGCAGTATGAAGCGCTCTTGACAAATGGCTTGACATTTGGCTTTCTGAAAGGCCGGGCAACGCGTAATGCAATCCACGCACTTCAGTCAGACATTTAATGAGCTTTGGCTAAACCCGCAGGCCATTTCTAAGCTTTCGACAAACCACCTCGAGATCTCCTGGTGAACTCATTAAGACACGCAGGAGTAGGTGGCTCTCTCCTGAGCATAATTACGAGCTTCTTTGATTAGGACACCTTATGCGTGAACAGGATGTGTTGCAAGTGTGTAAAAATGCGGGAAGCTCGTAAAGGAACTCTCTGAACCGCAAGGGTCCCCTTACGTGGTCCCTTCGTTCTTCTGCTTGCCGATTTTTTCGGCTATATGCAACAAGAGTACCGAAAGACCATGGTTTTGATGTATGCTGATGACATAGCGGTCGCTCATCACGATCCGCGTATCGCTTCTCTGGCAGAAGTGTTCTTTGATTTAAAGGAGATAAAAATAAAGGCTATGAAGACCAGCTACAAACCGACAAATAAGAAGGCTTCTGGCCTCACTCAACCCTTTCGGCATTCATAGATAAAGATTTCCGGAGAGCGGGAGTTTCGACGGCATTGGGACCCAGAGAACTCGAACTCTGACTCGAACTCAAGATATAATCATCGGACACCTCTCTAATCAGAGAAAACTCCTACCATGTAACGTATCGGTTCGTGTGCTCACTAGTTCTATCATATTTGAAATACAGTTCTGTGGAATCAAGTTGGTAGCAGAACATGTGAGAACTGCTGAATGAGACGCAAATATGTCGACCTGACAGATATCTAGAGACTATGGCTCTATCGAAACACATACTCGGATAAACTTAACAATAAACTTGCAACCGGAAAAATGACACCACGAAAATATATCGATGCACAGTATTTTAGACTGCTGCTATAACTCGCCGTTTGCAGGAGAAATCCTCTATAGAAGGCGCGATGGGACAACCTTAGTTAAGCCTGCAGGAGACAAGAAGAAAAATACTACTAGTGCAAACCTTTTTATTGTTGTCAGTAAGGAAAAAACTGCATTTACAAACAAATGTGCAATTTGGCCGATCAATGCTCATTTATGCACTGTGCATCGAATAGCAGGCTTCACACAACTTGGAGACGCTTTTTGAACGACCCCACGGCTCCCAAAGCTAAATTGCCAATCGATTCCGAATTAGACTGAAGTCAGCACAATACAGATCGAAATACTACACAGAGGCTCATATGACTACCGAGGAAAACGGTCTAACGCTGCGCGAATGAAGTGCTACCGGCCCTCTTAGACTACCCAAGGTCCCAGCATCAGCCCGTACTAAGAACAGGTTTACTCTGTACCTTGTGTCGTAGCAGATGCCCCGGTGCTCTCGATACTGAGGGCAATTAACCACAGCATCAGGAAACCGCAATCTCCGGTCAGCTAAAAAACAGTGAGGATACCTACGCCACGAAGGCCCAAAATAGCTGCTAGATGCAGAACTCCCCAGACAACGTGAATACCTTAGTCAGAAGGGAGCGCTAAGGCGCGCCGTATTCGGCATCGTCTTATGCCTCGATATAATGACATTCGGGCAGTCCTTACATGGACGTCTGGAAGGAAAGCGTCAAGTATAAGGACCCCTAATATATCCCGCTGTGCACCTGTCTCCCGACGCGCTGGAGCCGCTGACTAATTAGGAAGCCGTAGAGAACGTAGTTGAGACTAGTGATATTTTTGGCTATTCTGGCTATCGAGTAGATGCGCGCAATATGAGGTTGATGCGTAGATCGATTATTTTTGCAAACACAATCTTAAATTGTGCTTGCAAAAATAATTGACCTTTTTTGTTTGGAAATTTTGAATTTGAAATTTTTCCAGACAAGAAGGCGCGACTGCAAATGTAAACTCTGACGAGTAGAACTCCGACAGGCGGCTCTTTTTCTGAGGTGGTAGTTTTAATCAGAAAATACTGTAACGATAAGAAGCTATATATATATATATATATAGTATCGTGATTCCATTATACTTTCCATATCTAAAAACATCTTATATGGGTCGCATGGTCTACGTCCACCTCTAAGAACTATAACTCGCCTAGCTGAAAACGGCAGTTGTCCGGGCAACATTCTCCTCCGCAATGACGAACCTATATTGAACAAATTATATAGCAGTATATGACGCGTCGATCAGTTGCGGCACCTACTGGCCTAGAAGGAACACCACGTGCGAGAATGCAGACTAGGAACGAATCGCGCAGAAACTTCAAGAAAAAAATCCACCTAGAACTTCACTAGGCACTAGCAACCACGCAACAGCGGTGGTCAGACATAATGATCAGTGACTCCGCACAGACAAACGTTTCTACTTTTAGTTGTAAACTAAATCATCTGTATGAGTAATATTCCCTCTTCGGCTATTTCAAATTTGTACTCAAAACACACACTGTTTATTTACTAAAAAGAAAACATGTTCATTTTTATCCCAGTGAAAATATCCATAAACCGGTCAATAACAATTAAATTCGATAATACTAAATCTAATATATATATATATATATATATATATATATATATAATGACTAACGAAGAACAACCCACTGAATCGGACGTCTCTAAAACAGTTCGAGCTTTATCGAATGCTAAAGACCAACTGCCGCAAAGTTCCTACGGGGCTGCGTGCACTCGCCACTGCGTACGGAATAATATGCTTTGACGACAAGGCATTCAATGGCATCCGCTGGCGGCAAACTAACTAATCTCTCAACTTAGAAATTAACACTAAAAGTAAGGCGATTCGCCCGGAACACATTCATGTTGCAAAGCGTCATTGTAGCGTCTAGTGGCGGAGGTGGGCCAAACTGACATATGAAAGATTAACTCTCGCAGTAAAATATTTGACGGCAGAACTCGAGATGCTCAAGACTCACAGACGATTGTCATCACCACACTTTGCAAAACACAGAAACTTGTAATGTTAAAGTAGTTTCTAATATAGTAGTGGTCGTCGTCGTCGTCGTTGTTGGTGGTGGTGGTAGTAGTGTTGGTATTGCTGTCGTGGCGGCGTCGTCTCAGCTGTCTATAGTGAGCAAACTATATAGTTCAAAGTATATATCTATATAGTCATATAGATATATGTAAATTAAAAAAAAACTATATAGTTTAAAGTATATATCTATATAGTTCAAAGTAGGCCAGAACACGCTAAGCCGAGTGCGCCCTAACGCTGCGCGTATACGAGGAAGACATGTGCTGCCTGCGCTGCTGCTGCTGCCAAAAAGAATAAAGCAGGCTTCCTAGAGCTCTCCGACGCATCTATTGATCGGCCAAGAACTGGCCACGCAGACGTATAGCGGAGAGCGGTGTGTTCGGAGTCTACCGACCGAATCACGCCAACCTTAGCCTTGACACGTTAAGAATCACACGTGAAGAATTGTTGCATGTATGCATATGCTTGCCGTCGATACCCGCTACCCCACCTATATATATATATATATATATATATTACTACTGGGTAGGCCCATGTCTACGCTCTAAAGGATTCAATACATATATAGAATAGAATGCATTCGCTTGAGAATGAGGTTCCAACGCGGTGTAGCATTAGCAACACAATACAGCACGTCATCTTTGGAGATCAATGGACTGACCAGGGCGGGCCTGTGCTTGCTTGCTTGCAGACCGGAACCGCTGGACTCATCAAGTGTCGAGGTCATACATACTTATTGAGGTTGTCTAAAAGATGTCGCCATCTACGAGAGTCTCACACCGACGACGCTATCAACAGAGCTCCTCGGTCGGCAGGGTTTCCAGTGTGAGCAACTACGGGGGTTATCCCTGGAAGACGAAAAACCTGACGGTATGGCGATGATCCGTTTCGAGCGAGAACCCGAGGGAAACCCCCTGGTATGGGGTGTAGCTGTGGCGACTTCACGCACACCCTGTATGGCACCCCCAGCGCAGCGTATACCAAAGGAGGTTCCGCACATTCCACAGCGTACGATTTCAAGCCATTCGCCCTTAAGACACTATGACCTGAAAGCTCCATAACGGCAAAATAGCTTAATCGCATTTACGCTAAGCTGAGTAACGCCACGGAAAATAGGCGATCGGGCGATATACAAACAAAAATGTCTACAATTGTGGATGTAAACGTGGTTAAATAAATTTGCCGACGGGTTATGTCGATCCATACGGTAAAGAATGAAAACAAAAATACAAGCTGTATGCAGTGTATGGACTTTGACATTGGAACGGACGTTTGGCACGTTCGTTGAGCGTATAATGTATTATATCGACTAACCATTACGATGATATAAGCTCGCTACATGTGTACATATACACACACCATCATCATGTGGCATCATCATCGCCGCATGATGCGTCAATAGCGTTAACAATACGCTAGCCTACCTGCGCCACATTAAAATACTAACTGATTAGTTAGTAATCCAAGTAATTTCCACTACGAATACTACTACTACTACAACTAGTTTTACTACTGCGACGACGACTGTGATGGGTATTTGCTGGGTGTCTGCTGCGGTGACTGTCTGTGGTCAGCGTATGCCGGCACATCGTTTGCATCGTCACCAGATATCATGACGGTGGTAACAGCGGTATTCTTAATGGCCGTGGTAACCACGGCGACGACGACGACAAGAGACAAAGGCTTTGGCCCCCTACAGGGTTAGATCGCCGATCGACTAGCGCGATCTATATTTTCGGGGCTGACTCTCAGCCAAGATTGACCGTCCATGAGACTGCTTCGCGCATTGCGTCACAGACGGACTACCCCCATAAATACAAATCGGTGCAACGGTGGGGCTCGAACCCGCGCACCTGCCTTGTGTCTCCTCCGGTCGCGAGGCGCAGACGAATGAATGCCTCCACCACGCCGCCGGGCTCAACGACTTGGCGATCTGGAAAAGTTCTTTTGCCTTGCTCACATCGTCCCGTGGATGGAGCACGTCCTGGACACGTGTCCGGGACGTTCTATCTTCTGTCCCAAATAGAGCAGCACAACACACATGCTCACCACAGAGACATCAGCTATACCGAATAACTTTAGACTTAGTGGACATAGTAGACATGTTCAGAGTGAGGAACTGTGAGCGGTCATCGGTGAACGATTAGCGCCGCAGAGCCACTGCTGTTCCGTGGGATTCGGGACAGGGCACTAATCTATAACATTCGCAAAAGATCGTCAACTCAAAAGTTAACTAGCATATATATATATATATATATATATAGTAGTGATTGTTTGCAGTTCACTTATTTAGGTGTTTCTCGCTCCATTGTATGAAAAATCATCACGAACACGCACGTGTAAACTAAGCAAGGATGTGTGTGCATATATATATATATATATATATATATATATATATATATATATACATATATGCATTTTTCTTAGTTTAAATGACAATTTTGGCGCTATATATAGGGAGAAGCAGAAAACATGCCAGATAAAAAGATATGTATAGAAGAGAGAGAACGCGTGATTTAGATAGGCCGGCTGGTGGAAAGCAGGAGGGAGGTGGCTAGGAGGGCAAACGTTTTGCTCCAGAAAGAACAAGCACATTCGGAAGTCATTATCGACAGGGTGGAGCGGACCATCGGCCGCTACGGCTGGAAAGACGACACCGTAACCAACAACAAGAACAACAAGAACAACACCACCAAGACAACAACGACAACAACAACATAAATGGCAGCAGCGATTTCCGCAGCCGCTGCCTAGGGCTCAAAATCTGGAAATGCTACCAGTGGGGTGCCCGCAACAGCAACAACAACAACAACAAAATAACACCAACAACAACAGTAGCAGTAGCAGCCGCCGAAACATCTGGTGTCTTCGTTTCCATTCTTCCATAGCTCATCGGCCAACAGCGTGATCGGGCGGCGGCGACGACGACGACAACAACACACAGCAACAACAACAACGACGACGACAACAGCAACAGCAGCAACAACAACAGGAACAACAACAACAACAACAACAGGAACAACAACAACAACAACAACGACGACGACTACGACAGCAGCGCCGACATGACAATAAGGCGCAGCATCAGCGAGAGCAAGCAAGCGGGCGAGCGCAAAAAGCCACGCTCTGTTTTCCCTACGAATAGCTGGCCGCTCTCCTCGTCATCGTATCGCCGTGTAACCGCTGAATCCTACCTCTGCTACTTCTCACCGCTCCCAATTCTCTCTCTCGCTCGTCTCTCTCGCCTCTCTCTTCTCTCTCTTATATATATATATATATATATATATATACATATATTTATCTCTTCTTCTCTTCCCATATTTCACCCCCTCGCCGCCGCTCTCACGATCACTCCACGTCTGCCCCCCCTGTCCCCCCCCCCCAATTCACCATTTGTTGTTCTATCGCTGCTCCCTCTATGCGTCTCGATGGGTGTGTGCGCTTATGCGTTCGTTAGTTCGTCTGCTCTCAGTTCTTCTATCGTGTCATGATCGTAAGGAGATGATGGTGAACCGTCCATCAACAATAACAACAACAACACATCATCATCATCATTGTCGTCGTCGTCGTCGTTATCATCATCATCATCACGCCATCTACAACGTCATCATCATCATTCTTATGGCTGGCTGATTGGTCGGTCGGTCGGTCGGTTGGTTGGTTTGCGGCCTCTGTGTGTTTCTGTGTTGTGCTGCTGCTTCGTCGTCGTCGTCGTCGTCTTCTTCGTTCTCCCGCTGTTCCCTTTTTTATCTCCCTCCCTTCCTTTTCCCGCCTCATTTTTCAGCTCAGCAGGGCAGACCGACATAGCCGCAGCAGCAGCAGCAACAACAACAACAACAACATCGTCGACACGCATCGGCCACAACAACAACAACAACAGCAACAATAGCGGTTGCCGTAGTAATGGTTGTAGGTGTAGGAAGGGGCGACCGTGTCGATTGGGAAACGGAGCAGAAACCACAGAAGCAGCAACAACGACAGCAACAACGACAGCAACAACAACGACAGCAACAATAGCAGCAACGACAGCAACAATAACAACAGTCACAGCAACAACAACAACAACAACAGCCACAGCCTGTAGCTGTAGTAGTAGTAAGAAGGGAGCAACTCGGTCGGCTGGGAAACGGAGCAGAAACTGCACAAGCAACAGAAGTATCGAAACGCAGGACAGCCCGATGGGGCCGGCGGTGTCGGTCACTGCCGACACCATCATCATCATCATTATCACCACCATTACCATCATCGCCGTCGTCATCGACAGCAACAACGTCTCTCTCTTAACAATGATGCTACAATTGCCATTTCCATCTATCGCGCCGCCCCACTCCCGGATACCTACCTATCTATCTGTCTATACATGAATATATATGTATATAGTATAAATATATATAATCTTTTTTTTTAAATGCGTTTTTTTTCAGTACCTTGTGTGTATTACAACCTTTTAGTCGTATTGTTCGTTATGCTGAAAGCCCGTGTATGCAGCACTGGAACATCCAATCAATACATATGATTTGTTTTTTTTCTTACCTATGTTTTAACAAAAAAATTAAAATTATATATATATATATATATATATATATATTTAAACATAAATATGTGTGTGTATCCCGACGTCTATCGGTACACGTATTAAGTTTCGTGTTAAGTCGTTTTTGAATGTCAAAGCAGTACGCAACATATCGTGCATCGACATAGTAGCCGGAGGAGCGGCTTGTGCAACGTGACAAAGTGAATAGCCAGTGAATATTCTTACTTGCGTGGAATAAGAAAAAAGAAAAATAAACAATTATGCTGCAACTTGGTGGTAAATAACAGTGTTTACGAAAGAATTAACAAATAATAAGTAACAACGTATTTCGTTTTTGGAAAAATCCAACACACACAAAGGACCATCTCTATATATTCCAATGACGCGTTATTACGAATTACTAAACCGCAAGAGCACATTTACAAGTGACTATTTAAACGATTTGATTCATGCCACACACAACAACAACAACAACAACAACAACAGCAACAATAATAACGAATCACATCCAACACCAATGTAGGATTGAGAACAACAAGTTCTACTAGCAAGACAACACTAATCACTGCCGCAGTAGTAACCACAATGACAACAGTGACAACTTACATCACTAATGCAGCATTAGGAACAGCAGGATGACATTAGTAACGCAGCGCTAACAACAACAACAACAACACAATCAGCAAAACCAACCGCAAATAAAAGATGATCAGAGTGAGCTAAACAACAGCTGACAACATCAGCAACAAAAACAACAACAGTGTACAGCTGCAGTGAACTGTAGCAATAAAAACAACAACAACAACAACAACACAAAAGGTCCACCACAAGCAACATATAACATTTGATCACCAATCAATACATTGACAGTGATACAACAGCGACAGTGATAATCAACCAGCTTAATTATGAAATGGATAATAAAAAAATGGTGTAATGGCAACCACATCACGCCGCACTGGGAAAATCTCGCTTTTTTATTGCATTTGAAAATTTGCTATTGTTGCTGCTGCAGCTGCTTCAAGTAGGTGCAGAATTATTCGAAAAGAGAGCTCGTTGCCGAAGTAGGCATAATACGTCGGCCTAGATGTCGCAGTTGTCTGCTTGTAAGAGGTAGAAGCTAAAACGAATCTTTGTCTTTCTGTAACGGGTGCCAGCTGATGTCAGTGCGGGATCGGTGAGCTGGCTGTCCGACTGAACCCGGATTCCTCACAACACTGCTCATCATTTCAGCGTTGTGCACTGCATCCACTGCCCATTTTTGGGCTGGGTCACAAGCGCGCTTGAGGCCCACTTCGCTAGGAAAAAAGACATATCGGTGGTTGATCTAGCACAACAGCAACATCAACACCAACAACAACAGCACAACAACAACAACAACAACAGCAGCATCAACACCACAGCAAATACAGCGACAGACAACAGCAACAACAACACAACAAATACAGCGACAATAACGACTACACAATTATAGCCACACAGGTGCGTAGTTGACAACAACAACAACAAAATAATTTTCCACAGATCGTTTCCAGATGAGATAGATGCGATCAATATGCGTATGTATGTATGTACATTATATAGAAATCATATTGATAGGTCAGCGAATCTGAACATACATATGTGTCAATGCAAGTACGTCTTTTATCTACGTTTGTACGGCACGGCACGGTATGGGTACGTTTCGGGAGCAAGCGGTCAACAATAATGAATGTTCATGTGTGCTGTTGTGTCTATCTAATCTGCACGTTGCAAGTGTAGTTATGGTTTGCTGGTGCTGCATGCTGCAATGGCTGCTGCTGCTGATTCTTGTGTTGTTTTCATTGTCTTTTATGCGCTGAGGTAGACACGCCACAGGTAGATAGACGAGGTAAAGAGTAATAACGCGAAGGAATTCGAAGTGAAAAATGGTCAAGCCGACGAGCGGCCGCGGCGAAAACCATTCCGACGACGACCACAACAACAACAACAACAACAACAACAGCAACGATAACAACAACAACGACAGCAACAACACTAGTAGCAGCAGCAGCAATAAGAACAACAATAGCAGCAGCAGCAGCAACAACAACAGCGAACAAGAGGAAAAAGAAGAAGATACAGAAGAAGAAGACGAAACTGACGAAGAAGAGGAAACAACAAAAACAAGAACACGGAAAAGGAGAAGACCCATATAGCGGATGGCATCGATGTCAGCAGTCGCGGCGTCGCCTCTTTCGACGTCCACCGGTCCGTCCGTCTGCGCTCCACTGCTGACGAATCCACATGATTAGACGACGACGACGGCGAGCCCAACAAACGCTAGAATGGCGTCGATGATGGTGGTGGTGGTGGTGGTTGTGGCCCTTCTGCAGTTTGCTAGCAGAGGGAAGAATACTATCAGCAGCAGCAACAACAGCAGCCGCAGCAGCAACAACACAAGAAACAACAGCAGCAGCAGCAAAAACAGCAACAACAACAGCAACAGCAACAAAGTGCATTTCCCCGTTTTTCCTCGCCCCCCCCCCCTCTGCTGTGGAAAAGGATCCGCGAGCACGCGGATTTGAGGCCCGCCTCGCTCGGACGGTGCTTTCGCTGTTCCGCTTCAACTTCTGCTTCTGTTGCTGCCGGCGCCGCCGTCGCCGCCGCCCAGCGCTGTGATGACCAGCAGGCCGGGCCGGGCCCTCTGGCCCCCCGCGGTTGACCGCCGATGATGATGATGATGATAGTGGCGATGATGATGATGATGATGGTGGTGGTGATTACCGGGCTCGCTGCAGATCCTGTATCAATCTGTCTGTCTGTCTGTCTGTCTACCTAACTGTGGCTCTATCTATCTGTCTATCTGTCTGTCTGTTTGTTTACGGCTCTGTCTGTTTGTGGCTCTGTCTATCTGTTTGTCTGTCTATCTATGGCTCTGCCTGTCTGTGGCTCTGTCTAACTGTCTGATTGTCCATCTATGGCTCTTTCTGTTTGTCCTCTGTCTGTCTGTCTGCCTGCCTGCCTGTTTACGGCTCTGACTATCCGTTTGTCTGTCTGTGGCTCTGTCTGCTGTCTGTCTGCTTATAGCTCTGCCTGTCGGTTTGTCGGTCTGTTTGTTCATCTGTCTATGGCTCCGTATATGGCTCCGTCTGTTTGGCTGTCTACTTATGGCTCTGTCTGTCTGCGTATGGCTCTGTCTGTCTTCTTATGGCTCTGCCTGTCTGCTTATGGCTCTGCCTGTCCGCTTATGGCTCTGCCTGTCTGCTTATGGCTCTGTCTGTCTGCGTATGGCTCTGTCTGTCTTCTTATGGCTCTGCCTGTCCGCTCATGGCTGTCTGTCTGTCTGCGTATGGCTCTGTCTGCGCATAGCTCTGTCTGTCTGCGTATGGCTCTGTCTGCGCATAGCTCTGTCTGTCTGCGTATGGCTCTGTTTGTCTGCGTATAGCTCTGTCTGTCTGCTTATGGCTCTGCCTGTCTGCTTATGGCTCTGTCTGTCTGCGTATGGCTCTGTCTGTCTTCTTATGGCTCTGCCTGTCCGCTCATGGCTGTCTGTCTGTCTGCGTATGGCTCTGTCTGCGCATAGCTCTGTCTGTCTGCGTATGGCTCTGTTTGTCTGCGTATAGCTCTGTCTGTCTGCTTATGGCTCTGCCTGTCTGCTTATGGCTCTGTCTGTCTGCGTATGGCTCTGTCTGTCTTCTTATGGCTCTGCCTGTCCGCTCATGGCTGTCTGTCTGTCTGCGTATGGCTCTGTCTGCGCATAGCTCTGTCTGTCTGCGTATGGCTCTGTTTGTCTGCGTATAGCTCTGTCTGTCCGCTTATGGCTCTGCCTGTCTGCTTATGGCTCTGTCTGTCTGCGTATGGCTCTGTCTGTCTTCTTATGGCTCTGCCTGTCCGCTCATGGCTGTCTGTCTGTCTGCGTATGGCTCTGTCTGCGCATAGCTCTGTCTGTCTGCGTATGGCTCTGTCTGCGCATAGCTCTGTCTGTCTGCGTATGGCTCTGTTTGTCTGCGTATAGCTCTGTCTGTCTGCTTATGGCTCTGCCTGTCTGCTTATGGCTCTGCCTGTCTCCTTATGGCTTTGTCTGTCTGCTTGGGGCTCTGCCTGTCTGCTTATGGCTCTGTCTGTCTGCGTATGGCTCTATCTGTCTGCGTATGGCTCTGTCTGTCTGCTTATGGCTCTGCCTGTCTCCTTATGGCTCCGTTTGTCTGCGTATGGCTCTATCTGTCTGCGTATGGCTCCGTCTGTCTGCTTATGGCTCTGCCTGTCTGCTTATGGCTCTGCCTCTCTGCTTATGGCTTTGTCTGTCTGCTTGGGGCTCTGCCTGTCTGCTTATGGCTCTGTCTGTCTGCGTATGGCTCTATCTGTCTGCGTATGGCTCCGTCTGTCTGCTTATGGCTCTGCCTCTCTGCTTATGGCTTTGTCTGTCTGCTTGGGGCTCTGCCTGTCTGCTTATGGCTCTGCCTCTCTGCTTATGGCTTTGTCTGTCTGCTTGGGGCTCTGCCTGTCTCCTTATGGCTCCGTTTGTCTGCGTATGGCTCTATCTGTCTGCGTATGGCTCCGTCTGTCTGCTTATGGCTCTGCCTGTCTGCTTATGGCTCTGCCTCTCTGCTTATGGCTTTGTCTGTCTGCTTGGGGCTCTGCCTGTCTGCTTATGGCTCTGTCTGTCTGCGTATGGCTCCGTCTGTCTGCTTATGGCTCTGCCTGTCTGCTTATGGCTCTGCCTCTCTGCTTATGGCTTTGTCTGTCTGCTTGGGGCTCTGCCTGTCTGCTTATGGCTCTGTCTGTCTGCGTATGGCTCTGCCTGTCTGCTTATGGCTCTGTCTGTCTGCGTATGGCTCTGTTTGTCTGCGTATAGCTCTGTCTGTCTGCTTATGGCTCTGCCTGTCTGCTTATGGCTCTGCCTGTCTCCTTATGGCTTTGTCTGTCTGCTTGGGGCTCTGCCTGTCTGCTTATGGCTCTGTCTGTCTGCGTATGGCTCTATCTGTCTGCGTATGGCTCTGTCTGTCTGCTTATGGCTCTGCCTGTCTGCTTATGGCTCTGTCTGTCTGCGTATGGCTCTATCTGTCTGCGTATGGCTCCGTCTGTCTGCTTATGGCTCTGCCTGTCTGCTTATGGCTCTGCCTCTCTGCTTATGGCTCTGCCTGTCTGTTGATGGCTTTGTCTGTCTGTGGCCCTGTCTGTCTGTCTGTCTACCTGTCCGTTTGTCCCTAAGCTGTAGTCTGTGTCGCTCTGCATCAAGTGCTGGCTGGCTGGCTGGCGGGCGGGCGGGCGGACGTTCGGACGGCCGATGCTGCTGCTGCAGCTGCTACGACCGTGGCAGACGCCATCTTGCCAAATGGGCCATCAGACATCACCACCACCACCAACAACAACAACAACAACAACAACAGCAGCCGCTGTGCCACCGCCGCCGCCGCCGCCACCACCGGGGTCAGGCAGTTCGCTCGTGCCATTCGCTGTGGCCACTGCTGTTGCTGCTGCTGCTACTGCTGGCAGTGGCGGCAATCCAGCTTCGCGCGTGGCTCGTGCTCGTCCAACTTCCTGTTCCATACTAAAGCTCTACTTACCCATATATGTATATCTGTGCACACACACATATATATATATATATATATATATATATATATATATAAATGTCTACTCTAAAGCAGCGTATATATATATATATATATATATATCAATGTCTACTCTAAAGCAGCGTATATATATATATATATATATATATATAATGTGTGTGCGCACAAAAACAGACCTATAACGACGAGCCGCTTGCTGTTGCATTGCGACACGTTTTCCTTATGATGGCAGTGGTGGTGGTGGTGGTGGCGGTGGTAGTGATGATAGTAACAATGTCAGTCGCATGTCGACAATGACTGCGCTTCCGCAATGGGACGATCGCAGAGTCGGCCCAGTTTTCGCTGAATATTGATCTACTAAGTTCGTTTTTGGTTAGAGCAGCCAGCCCCAACAAACTGGCACGGATTATGATATCGTATTTCGACTTATCATCTAGCCGTCAATGTCCGTTATATCATTTAAAAACCCGGGGAAAAAAATCAGGTCCAGGTGTTCACAGCCACTAGGCTCACTTTCTTTCTTTCTCGATATCGTAAACAATGTCACGATTGTTGACTAATTCAGACCCAGAATCAAATCAAATCAACGTCCTCTTCATATGCATCAATAAGCTATTCGAACAGGATTTTTGATCGACGTGATCATTGTATCCCTTAAGCCCGTGTCGCATCGTACGAACGATCTGGAACTACAACAAAGGTTAGGAGCACGGACACTTTGGCGTGTCGTTTGAGGATCAGAGCACGTGTTCGGCACCAACCACTCCAAATTGGACTATCGAAGCCGCTATATTAAGAAGGAAATAAATCTCTCTATACTACGAAGGAAATAAATATATAAGCTAATTAAAACAAGGAAATGGAGCCGTGATATCGCACGAGAAGTACACAGGACAAAGCCAGCGCGGTCCAGAACTGACTTTCGTCACCATTGGATTCACCAACGATCCTCAGGCGTCGAGTCTGAAAAGTCGGCGCTATGATGAAGTGGGATGTTGGCCACCGTCCACATTATTATCCGCCGAACTAAAAGCTCCACCTCAGCGCGTTCGTCAAGTTCGACCGACCCGTCCCTATTCAAGCAATTCAAGTAGTATGCAACATCGATATGGCTGTAGCCAGGAGCATAACTGCCCTCATTCCACCGCGACATATACAAATAATAATAATAATAATAATAATATTAAATATAAAAAAAATATTTTAATTGTTTAAACGTTACAATTGTGATGTGTGAACGTGTACTCCTTGTCTTCTCTTAGCTCCTAATTACTATTCCATTGAACCAACAATACAAACCGGCGTTTCCTCGGCACACTGCAAGCGACAGCAGTTGCCGTAAAAACTAGCCTTCGCGCCGATTGCCTGTGACATCTGTAATCCGTCTGCCCAGCTCACTGATGAACCTCTTGGTTGCCTTGCTTACCGGACCTATTGTTTTCATAGATATTGACACTACGATGTAGCCCGTCTCCAGTTCTTGGTATTTGCATTTTGCCCAATTTCTACGCGCTCAGCAACCCATCCCGCCTCTAGTGAACTAGAGCGTATATAGGAGGGAGCCACTGTGCAGGACACTGTAGCATTTGCCCATACTGAGCATTTGCCATTAGTCCATAGTGGGATTGTTACACCGTCAGGTCTTTTGTCGTCATCAAGACCTAATCTGGGCTCGAGCATGCTTGGTATGCCAGCCCTGCGTAAGGCTCTTCATATAATAATAATAATAATAATAATAATAATAATACGGCGGCGACTCTACGTCGTTCTTCCTCGGCCCACTCCTGACCGACTGCGTACGCCATATACCAACGTAAGCTGCTAAATTTACTCCAAACGAGCAGTACTGTCAGTCAACGAGAGACTTATACAACGACGTGCAAATGTTTGTCAGCAGCAGCATCGCTGTTCTTACATCATACCGCCTTTGTGTGCTCTGGCTGTGGCTACAAAAGGAAAATGGAATTGTAACGACCAATCTATTTTTAGAGAGCGTGTAAGTATATCGCATAAGACGAGACGAAGAAAGCCGAGATTTTCCCCAGTTTTGAAAACCGTCACGCTCCAAGAAATACATAAACTTATATATATATATATATATATATATATATATATATATATATACACTTACATATATATATACATATATATACGAGTATTTACAGAAAGAGTATGCCAATCATTTACAGACTCTGTACGCCCAGTAATAATAAATAATTAAGCAGTTATTCGTATAATAATCTATAAACAAAAACACCAACGCACAGTTGTAACGTACGTAACCGATTATCTAAATTTTTATAGTACATAATACAATTAGAGAAGGTCTGGCAAAACCGTTCGATGCTGATTGATCTGTCTGCGCGGCGCGTAGAAGTTCACGTTTGATTTGACTCTTATACGTGTCTATTCATTCTTGCATTCTTGATTCGATTTATTTTTTGCTAGTGACTTATTTAGCCAATCCTTATCCTACCTAATTTAAGCTGTCTATTTAGCCATTCGTATTTAAGGATTTCGAAACTCGCGGCTCAAACCACGAAGCCTCAACCCGTCATTGAAATTCCCCCTCGCAGCGGAAGAACAGTGGTGGGCATTACTTCAAGGTTCGTCGGGGAGAATTATAGGCATGATTTAACCAGGCCGTCCGTGTTGACTGGGCAAATATTACTGTATGCCACCAGTTCATCTCTACCTGTAGCCAGACCATGGCGTTGTCATACTGACCTTCATTGGACTCCCCAGTTGGTTAATGCAGACAAATGCTTTACAGGATCCAACAAGCTAATGGGGAAGAAAGATCCCAAAATCGGATCCCAAACAGCTGACAATATTCCATCGTGTATTGAGATTTTACGTCATAAAAGGGCAAAGGGTTCATTATATGAGTATAGTAATTTATATTATTAGTTCCCAGTTATATCATACGTAATTATTTCGTATATTACGAGCACATTTTCCGTTGCAAAGTCCGGTGCATTGGGCGCGTTGTGTTACGTGACACAGGCTCATGTAGCGAAAGTGAGTACGGCACAATTACAGAAACACTTCGTTTCGTGTTCAGGTTGATACTGCCCTGCCCAATAAATACGTGGGTGTTGATCTACTGCTCGACTACGGTCGCACGCGGCCAATACCCTGCTGCACTGACAATGCTGAATTGTCCTGGAATGGTTCTAACATGGTAAAATCCACATGTTATTAGCCTGCTGTGATCTCAATGGCTTGTTGCAGAGTTTAGCCTCATACGCCAGTGACCGGTTGTATTCTGAATCTTCTTTAAACCACAGACCTTCCCGACCTTCTCGCTTGATAACTCGACCAAACCATAACCTCGCTACCATCAATATCTCATCGTGTGTTGAGATACACGATAGGATATTGATGGCACAGGCTGACTACTACTTCTGTTAGTATTTAGTAAACGATTTATTTTCCGTATAATGCACTATGTATACTTTGTTACACATATCGCCAAGGATTAGGTAAACCAATGTGCCTAGCGAGCGTGTATGGTGACTATCGCGTGTCCGTTTCGTTGAGGCCAGGCCGAGACCACTTCAAAAGTGTGCCCCAAACGTAGGCAGTGTTTCCACTGTTAGTGTTTTAACATTATCTTAGAGATGAACTATCTACGCACTACGACGCGTTTTAAGATGAACAAAAATGGCATCGTCACTCAATTGAACGCCATTGCCACAATTCGGAGACTTTTGTTGTCTTCCAACGGGTTGTTGAAATGCTTTGCTGTATATGGTGTTTTATATGGGAGGTTCAGAGAATACCAGACGCACATGTGTGATCGGCATGCTAGTAAGTATTTCTCGATATGAATAATAATGAACTTTCATCTTAAGCTGATTCGATACGTTGTGAGCTCCTGTCCAATGAGAGCTCCGCAGACAACATATATATATATATGTGTCATTTTTTAAGTGCCAATCGACAAAAAATAAGCTTTCGACTGGCGATGTCAGAGCCAGCATACGAGAGGATAATGAGATCCTCAATTTTGCAGGTTCTCAGTGCTAGATAGACTACACATTGGAAGCTCGAAACAGCAAAGGCGTCGGAAAGAGTGAGCATGATTAAGTCTATCCCCCAAACTAGCAGTTTGTCATAAATCACTAACTAACGTAACAGAAGAAAAGAAATCTAGAGAGTTCTGTCATTCTTATGACCGAACCGACCAACCGACATGTGTGCCGACCTCTGGTTCGTACCCAACGTGGCTCTAGTAACGTTTACCATACACATGTGTAGTCGAAGGCCGGAGAGCACAGAAGCCGCGCCGGAGGACGTGACTCGATGAGAAGTCAGTGAGTGACGCGACGTATCGTCCACGGCCAGAGCTAATATTTCAACACACGCCTATGTATCTGTTCGGCTGGAAACGATTTTCGTTGCCATAATCATCGTGAATGCATCATACCACTATCATCGCCATCATCATAGACGGCCCTACAATCTGGCCGTTGTAAAAATAGTAACCAGTAGTAATGGTAACAAAGCGAAGTAGTAGAATCAACGTCTCGCTGGTCTCTAAGCAAGAAGAGAAGGTGACTGCGGGGTCGCACCGACCGAGTGCCCACCGGCAGTTCGATATGCACTACATGCGTTCGCTCGGTGTGCGCCAATCTCGTACCCTCTAAACTCTTCGCCATGATGAGTGGCGTCGTCTTCGTCGTCGTCGTCGTCGAAGCTGGCCACTCCAATACACCCGCCCACCCCAATCTTTGAACTAGACACACGAACGATAGGAGGACATGGAAGAAGCAACAAAAGCAACACCGAGAGAACGATCGTCTTCTCTCAGAAATTCCTCTATCAGAAATGCAAGCGACCTGCATGCTGCATGGCACTCTAATCGCCCCTCCTCAACGGCGTGTGTTGTTGTTGCTGTTGTTGTTAGTTGTGTTGGTGGTGTTGGTGGTGTCGTTGTTGTTGTCGTTGTTGTTGTTGGTTGTGTTGTTGGTGTTGCTGCTGTTGTTGTTGCGGCAGAATGGGCGATATGAAACCAACCTGTGGCATTTGCTATTTGTTCGCATATCCAGCGTAGCCATAGTGCGCCATCGCCCTCGAGTATTGCTTGTCTGGATGTTGTTGTTGTTGCTGCTGCTGCTGCTGTTGCTTCTGTCTATTTGGGCCGATAGGCTTCTTGAGTCATCGCGCCCCTGCAGCCGTGAGAGCTCACAGACGAGTACTTCGGGCGGGCGGGCGGTTGGAGCTCTTCGAGGAAATGGCCGCAGAGGGCGCCCTCTATACTCGAGCAAGACAAATCGACGACGACAACCACACCACGACGGCGTATGAACGGATGGATGGACCTTCACCCTCCGTCCTCTGTCGGCTTTCGGCTCTCTAGTAAGGACCCTTAGGATGATGATGTGACCCGAAGGCCAGAACGATAACCGCGTCGTCCTCTGGTGGCGCGCACCTTTTCTGCACTTCTGTTTGTAGTGCTGGTGATTCGGTTGCATCAATCAGCATCGTCGCCATCACCCTCTTGGCCGTTTCAACATCATTGCAGTCACGATTAGTTATCATCGAACAATCGTGATGAGATCGTCCGATAACAACAACGACAGCAGCAGCAACAACAACGAAAACAGTAACAGCAGTGGTGCCATAACAAGGGCTGCAGCACAGTCCTTTGCTGCAACTGCATGTTTACAGCCATAGTCATAACAATAGCTATTTATCTATCTCCTATTACTCTTCAGAAGTCGCTGGAGTACATATAGGATTGACACTCTACGGCTATAAATATATATATATATATATATATAGAGAGAGAGAGAGACTTGCAGAATCGATCCTGCAAAAATAAATACGACCTCCTCGGAGGGATCCTTGTTACGGTGTTCTGATTTCAGTTAAAGTACAAAAACAAGAGCTAGACTTTCGACGACTCTCCACGCGTATGCGTCGTGTAGACGGCAAACCGCCATTGCCGCATATATATATCGATTTCACTCACATAGAGTCAATACAAGATGGTTGACGTTAATATTGCACTTCTTCTCTCGGTGGAACGGCAGGACAACAAACACACACATATATATATATATATATATATATATATATATATATATATAATTAAGAGTAATTATAATTCGTTTAAGCTTCGGTGCTCATCTGAAATTAGGGCCAAAACACGTTGTGTTGCTGTTTTTCTCGCTTCAGCCTCGACCCTCGGGAAGCGCATCTTCTCTTCCCCCTCTCTCTTTCTGCAGAAGCGAAAGACTGCGTAGTCAGTGCATCATGTATGTAGAAATATCGAGAAAGGAAGAGAGAGAGAGAGGGGGGAAGAGAGAGAAGGAGGGCTGTGGATTTGTTCGGCCAGGGCGAGGGCAGCAGCTCGGCGTCGTCAGCGTCCCGGTCGAAAGCAATGGCGAACGAATTAAATTAGGCTAAATCAGCTCAAGTCTAGAGGAGAAGTGCGCACAGGAGAACGAGAAGAACGCGTGGCCTGGAAAAGTTGTTAGGCAGACGGCGGGGAGCAAGGAAGGAAACCTCCCTTCCTACCTACCCCCCCTCCGCCTCCGCCCCCTCACCCCCCCCCCTTACTCAAGCCGCCGGACCCAGTCTCCACAATATTGCGGCCCCGGCGCGCTCCGAAGCGAAAGGACGCTCGCCGCCCCACTAGAGGCGACCAGACAGTCCTAGGTAAGTAGATAAGGGAAGAGAGAGAAAGAGAGAGAGGGGGGAATAAACCCGATATACCGATAGGCTAGATATACACGTCCGAAGCACAACCCATGCTACCGGTACTTCCACTCCTGCTACGACTACTTCTACTACTACTACTACTCGATGGGAACTTTACTGATCAAGCAAATCGACAACGAGTCCTTTCATGTTGTTAGTGCTGTCTTATATATATATATATATATATATATATATATATATATGTATAGGGTGACTCGACAGGAGGACATTTCAAATAATATTGCACTTTTAGATTAATCACCGAAATGTTGATATATTCAAAAACAACACACGTGGCAAGTATGTGTGAGAAAATGCCTCCCTCTCTCTCTCTGGAAAATGCCCTTCTTGGCGTTGCCGGCACGTTTGCGTTCTCTGAACAAAATTTGCAATTATGATTTGGCATAGTTGCGGCTGAATCTCAGTGATGTAGCGTCTACCGACCTTCTTCTTTAAGGCTTGCCTGGTTATAGGTTTGTTGACATACTTTTTTGACTTTAAAAAAGAACACGGAAAGGACTTCGAGGGCGTCAGAAAGCACGATGTTGGAGCCCAATTCAAGTTGCCCTATTCTATACTAAGCGGTATTACACGGCCAGAAAACATCTTGTGCGATTGTTTCATATGATGTGTGGCAAGCGACACCGTCTTGTTGGAATACATACCTTTGAGATACATACCATTTAATTGAGAAACAGAAAATTAGGCTATCATACCTCCCTCCACTATTGAACACCACATTCTGCATGTCCGTAGTCAAAATGAAGACAAGATATCTGCAGTAAATACCGACGTAAAATTGCACACTAAGTGATGACGTGCAGATTCCCAATATATTGAATAGATTGAGAAAATTTGATCGTGGTATTCTCGTAAATACCATAAGATTCATCAAACAACAAAAATATTGTTCCAAAGTTTGTAGCGAAAAACTGAACGTTGAACCATACGTTGGAGAGTAGTAATATGCTATTTTGCGAAACTCAATCTGTATCACTTTTTAATAGATATATATCTTTTACCACATATTTTAAAAGTTGAATTACACAAACAAGGTGTCCCAACCCTGTTTCGTTTGACTTGAGAGGGTTGTAAATTTCGCGAATATTAAGCATTTTGTCCAATGTTTTTTTTAAGAGTGACAACTGCTTGTTATGCCGATGTGATTGACCGATCGCTAGCAAAAGAAGAATGTCGTAATAAGAGCCGATCGGTCACAAAATCGATATCGTACGATGCCTCGTTTTTACCTTTTGCGTTCAATACATAAGCATTTTGCCATTACGCACAAACAAACACATTCACAAAATTGCGCCTTTTATGGGTATCCTTTCTTTATTGGCCTTAAATTGACGATGTTTCAATTCGTGATATGGTTACCATAAGCCGTTTTCCCCCACCCACTGAAGTCGGATTCCCATGGAGACCCATTTTTGACAGAGACGGGGAGATCCGCAGCTGGTCTATGACCTGTATCTGGCGGCCGCTAACCTCCGTCACCTGTTAACATGGCGTCCGACATCTGGAGGCGGGGAAAACGCCTAACGATAATCATATCACAAAGCGAACCAGCATCGATTTTGTAGTAAAATTGTCCCACATAATGTATTGAACGTGAAGGATAAAAATGAGACACCCCACCCGGGGGTGATGTCGAGTTTTGCAAACCGCCTTAATACGAGTATTGTTCAATCGCTAGCCAACATAGAGTGTCCTTCAACGAAGCGAGTGCCTGTGTGGACGAGGCTATCTAACAGCAGCCACAATGCCCACAAGACGGGCTTTTGCTATCAGTCGCGCTCTCCTTCTTCGCTACGGTGTCTCCTGACATCGAGGGCCAGCCCCCAGAAAGCACTAGACGGGGTCGTTTCGTGTGTCAAAGGAGTGCCCGCATAGGTGGGCTCTCGACATGCTGGTGACCCGAAAAAAACTCTGACTGTCTGACTGGGGATGATAGTGCACGAGCCATCAAAACAAAGGGCACCTCATTGTTGCTAAGCCTTACCATATGGGCCGCCACTTACCGGGCAGAACGATAAAATGTTAGTAAATGTCTGAATCTACCGTCATCACAGGGAAGCGTGTGCATTCAGCCAAAACGCTTCGCTGCACTCGGCAATAATCTAAGATCTCATGATGTGTTCGTGATGTGCAGACTAGAGAGACCAAATACCCAAACCGGCCAAGAATACCGTCATGTGGGAATGGATCGAGTGGCGAAGGTAACCCTACCGAAAACGAGCAGTGCCACTCCACAATTATGTTCATTTGGCACCAAACGGGGCTCTATTACAAGCCTATGTAGAACCGCCTGGATAATCGAAGCAAAACCGGCCCCCAGACTTTGCTTTCTGTGTCAAAAATAGTGGTGAACGGGTCATACAAATACGAGATGGTCAAAATGTGTGTAACGGAGGATTCACTCGGCATTGCATAGGTGTTAGAGTATATCGGAACAAAGTCGACACCTAGGCTTGGCTTTCTGTGTCAAAAGCAGTGGTGAACGGGTTATACAAACACGAGATGGTCAAACTTAGTGTAAGGGGACGATTCACTAGGCATTGCATAGATGTTATATATATATATATATATATATATATATATGGCATTACTATTTGTTACCTATATATATAGTCGTGATAACCTTTAAAGATTTTAAAAGCGAACGCTATTGCCAAATATGGCTTTCCAATAATTAAAATAACCTTCGGATTTTCGAATGTGCTCCACATACTCACTGACCTGTGTTTGCTCTTCTTGCTAGATATCGACAAACCAACATTTTGAACAAAATTATGTGCGATGAAAGGAGATTCACTATGAAACCACGGGATGATATACTATAGTAAACAAGACACTATAAGCGGTTTGTACGACCCTGTACTGTGAGCAATTTGGAAAATATAGAGCTTATATCAAGCGCTTGTTGCACCGTTTTACTGGGATAACGCACGCTCCCCTGTAAAACAAAAACAAAATAAGTAAAAATAACAATTCAAATAATAACTGCTCTTAAGACTGTCTCATATTCCATTGGGCAGCATCATCAACGACCTTCATAGAGAGTACCTGCACGACTCTGTGAAAAATATGAATTCTGCTTTTTGGAAGAGTTTATCGATAGAGAAGGTCAAACACTACTAAAAGTAGGTTTTTGAACGAACAAAAATGCCACAGGAAAAGCAAAAATGAAGCTCTAATTAATCAAGCCTAGGTGACGAATTGCGGGTTATCGCTTACAAACGAAGTCATTGCTTACAAATGACAGGCTATTATTTGAAAAAATGAAAAATAAAAACGTGCCAGTAACATGACCCATCAACATCGGCGGGATGCATTAAGGCGCCATTACTCCTCCTTATGAGTCACCTGAGTTCCGAGCAGCAACCAGCGATTGACAAATAAGTGACTCGTCATCGTCGTCTACCACCAATTTTTCTCCAAATTCTCCGCGAGACAAAGACCGGGTGCGGAACACGGACCAAGAAAGAGGACCCAGAGAGCGAATATATGAGGCCGGTTCTAGTTCGGCGCTCCCACATTTGATGACGCGGCGCCTCCGCTCTCAGTTGTTCTGCGTTTCCTAGACCCACACTCGTGCCACATCGGCTAGAAACGAAGGTTGGCCCCCAAGCCGCATCTCCAAGGCGGCAAGGCAACATGCTTATGCTTGTGTATGCCGAAACGACCTGATTGATTCCAGCGCATTTCCGTTCTGACGAAGCTCGGACGCCGACAAACACCATTGCAGCCTGAGGGTCGCCGCTTCGTAACGCCTCAATATGCGCTCATACGTATGAGAGCGTTATAGTCTGGTTTGAAAGGACAGAGACAAAGTGATCTGCGGCTATCTATCGTCTATTCTCAACGAGAATCGCTCAAACAACAAAAATTCGATCAACAACGGGGATCGAGCCGGCGACACGCGGGCAGAGAATAACCATCACTAGCACACTAGTCACCTAGAGACTACGCCGCAAGCCTACAGAACTCCCCGTTGCCAATCTTGAAGTAATAGTCGCATAGGGGTCGAAGCCGAGAGATGTCAGCCGCTGGCTTGAAAGAAGAAACTTTACGTATCGAAGCGCAATAAAGCACACCCGGCATTCATTGTAGCTTTTGTATGCTTACTCACCCACTGCGAGACGAGCACTTTTCTATAGGAATTTCGGCGTACTTTTGGTTTAGAAGACTCGAAAGTGGTGACGGCTGATTTTGAGGGGGACACTACAAGTGATTGAAGTTTGGCGACATACACCAGCTCTCTATGTTCTGCGCCGTGTAGGATATGCCAGGATTTTCGCTAAACATGTAAAACAGGTAAGGACGCAATACATATATATATATATATATATATATACCGTGTCTACGCACGGTTAGCAGGCAAGAGACAGACCTTTCGGTGAAACTGGACCAGCAACCGTCGTCAACCCGAATCAGGGATAAAAAATTTGTCCACCATGAACGAGGGATAACGAACCTCGGTTCTGCAGTTCGCAGATGATCTACTTCGTTCTCGCTCTCTTTTGCTATCTGTCTCTTTCTGTGTGCTTTATCATGATTGTGTTCGTCAATCGCTTGACCGGCGCGTCTCCTTACGAGGCCTTGTATAGGCGTCTGAATAGCTGCAGTGGAGCGGTAGCTACAGGGTCGCGGCGTTCCCGCTGGCGAACACAATGAGGCCAGCGGCGGTAACATGCGCAGCTATAACAACGCTTAACAACAACAACAACGACTGCCACGATCGAAACAACAGTGACGACGACAACAGCAGAAACAACAACAACAACAATAACAACAACAACAACAACAATGACGATAACATCCGAAACAACAACAGTGACAAAGACGACAACGACAACATGATACTACTAACAACAACAACAACCACAACCACGGAAAGTAACGTGTTATTGATTGCAGGCGACACTCGCCACCTTGGAAGCTTGCGGGTGAACACAATAAGCACAACGAGCAGACCTTTGTTTACCATCTTCATACCTCATTAGCCTTCTCCAGCTCCCGCTGTTTTCATTTTGCATGTGTTCACGTGTGCATCGATTACCGACTTGGTTTTGACACCAAATAATTTCCTGTTCCTCCACACACTATATATATATATATATATATACACACTATACATGCGTGTATATATATAGCAGATCATGTTCGTTGGTCAGCAATTCCGTGTGATCTTCCTACGAAGTGTTCCCACCGGGAGCCGCCAGCGTTCTTTCTCTCTCTCTCTCTCTCTCCTACCTACCTTACATTTAAGTTTCCTTTTATCCCTTCGTGCCTCTCTTCATCTTCATCTACGGGTTCTCTCCCCCTCTCTCTAACCCCCTTCTCTCTCTCTAACCCCCCTCTCTCACCCTCTCTCTCTCTCTGGCTGTGTGACCGGAGGAGCTGGACAGTTAGCTACTCGAGGATCGCCATAATACGGCACGGTATCATAGCAGTATGTACACCGTGCGCACATAGGGGCGTACCACCGGTTCATTGCGGATCCATCATCATCATCATCATTATGGTGTGGCCACACATCACTGCTACAGCTGTTGTGTTGAGAAGGACCTTTTTTGTTGTTGTTGTTGTTGCTATTGTTGTCCGCAACTGTCTGTCTGCAATTGTCGATATTGCTACAGCAGTTGTCGTTGTTGTTGTCGTTGTTATTGTTGCCGCCGTTGCTGCTGCTGCTGCTGCTGCCGCCTATAGATCGACGGAGGATGGTCTAGATAGCAGTGCACAGAGCGGCATCGGCGGCGTCGGACACAGACGTCACGACGTCCATCACCATCAGCACCACCACACCATGATCCCCATGACCATCACGTTCACCAATCCAATCATCATCACCATCATCATCATCATCATCATATTATCATTTAAGATCATGGTACCATTGTCGATATATTCATTGCCATCGTCCCATCATCAGCATCATCATAACCATCATCGTCATGATTATTACGTACAAAACACACAACAACAACAACATCATCAACAACAGCAACAACAACAACAACAACAGCAACATCAACAACACAACAACAACACAACAACAACAACAACAACAACAACAACAACACACAACAACCACCACCACCACCACCACCACCACCACCACATCATCATCATCAACAGCAGCAGCCAACCCAACAGCAACAACAGCGCCAGTAGCAGCAACAACAGCAACAACGCGCCAGTAGCAGCAACATCATGGATGAGTGGCCATCAGGACGTTAAAGCCAAGACACTACAGCTTCAGCCAGCCAGCCAGCACCAGTGCCATTACCGCCACCACCGCCGCCGCCCAGCCGCAGCAGCCACCGTTAAACCCATTGTGACCACCGCCGGTCGGGATACTGCGCTGCAGGACACAGGAGCCATATCGAACTCGTCGACGTCGCGTCGTCATCATCATCGCCATCATCATCAGTAGTAGCATCATCGTCAGTGCCGTTTTTCATCTTCATGAAAGGGCCGTGCAGAGCGGCTGAAGTCTGAATACCTGGCGGTCTTCCATGACGACGACGCTGAAACTGCAACGCGCTGGAGAGGCAGCATATCGTGGCAGCGGGCGGCGAAGCTTTGTCGTCGTCGTCGTCGTCGTCAACACCATCATTGTCACCACCACCACCACCACCACTATCATCATTATCAACATCAACATCATCATCATCATTGTCTTCATCGACTTCATCGACGACGAAGTCGTTGTGTTCTTCACCGCCTTCGTCGACGAACACTGGTACCGCCAGCAGAGCTGCGCTGGCGGCACCACAGCACCGCATACTGAACGAGACATGGCAAGGCATTTCTTTTCCACCCAACTGGATCAGCACGAAGGTGACAACAATAAAACCAGCAACGAAAACAACAACGACAACAACAACGATAATAAAAACGGCAACGACAACATCAACAACAATAGCAACGGCGACAGCAAAGACAGCAACAACAAAAACAGTAACAAAGGCAACAACAACAGCAACAATGGCAACAACAACAGCAACAATGGCAGCGTCAACAACAACAACAACAACAACAACAAAACACAACAACAGCAACAACGACTACGCGTACGGACAACGGTTGCGCGAACAGTTGCGCCAAACATGCTGCTGCGATGAGACCGATCACGGCTGCGATGCTTTCTATGGCTATCTATCTATCCGTCTATCTATATATCTACGCACGCAGTTGTTAGCTGGCTGCTGCTGTAGCTGCCAGCAGACCGACCGAAAGACCGACACCGAACGGCTGACCGCCAAGCGAGTCGTCGCTAGTTGTTGTTCCAGCCCCGCCGATGCAACAACAACAGCAACAGCAACAACAACATGACAGACGACCGGCCGACCAACCGTCAGCAACAATATGATCATGGGAACGACGACGACGACGACGACAACAGCAACAACAACAATAATAACAGCGGCAGCAACAACGACAGCTGCAACAACAACAATAGCAACGACGACAACAACAACAACATTAACAACAACAACAGCTGTAGCAGCAGCAACAACAACAGCTGCAACAACAAGAGCAACGACACAACAACAACAGCAATAGCAACAACAACAGCAATAGCAACAACAACAACAGCAGCAACAACAACAACAATAACTGCAGCAACAACAAGAGCAACGACAACAACAACAGCAGCAGCAACAACAAGAGCAACGACAACAACAACAAAAAGGGGTCCTTCTCGATCATCCGTTTATTGTTCCTCCCTCTCTGATTTCCCTCCCGGTCGGCGGGCTGTCGTTTCGTGCTGCACACCTGACGCCCATCATTTCATACCGCTGGCGTTGTCTCTATCTGTTATCTATAGTAGTAGTCGTAGTCGTAGAAGTAGCGTTTCATTCTCTTTTCCTCTTGTTCTTCTTCTTCGCCTTGTTTTCCTCCTCGTCCCACCTTCTCCTTCTTCTTTTGCTTCGGCTGCTTCTGCTTCGGCTATTTCTCTTTCTTTTTTGCTTTCTTTCTTTGGGTAGTCGTTCGTTCCCTTCGTGTGTTCGTTTCCCGTGTTCGTCGGGACTCGGCTGGGTGGAGAATATGGACGGTACGTGGTGGTGGTGGTGGTGGTATCTTCTTCAACAGTGGTGGCGGCGATGACGACAACGATGACGACGTCGATGACACTATTGTGGTGATTGTTGTAGCGACCAGACGCCGCAACTCGCTGGCTTGACTGACTGGCTGACTTACTTACTTACTTACTTGACTCGAATAGGACTTGCCTGTTTGCTCGCTTGACACGGGAATAGGGCTGCGGAATACAGGTCTAGATAATAGAAGATCATGCTGAATGAAATAGCAGCAGCAGCATCACAACCATCACCACCACCACCAGCTTCAGAGCAGCAGCAACAGCGGAACCTGGAACAGGCCGGCTTTCGCACAGCACAACGTGCTCCTGTGCCGTTCAGTTGCTTGCGCGTTCCGTTGTTGTTGTCCCAATGCATGCGGCGGATGCATGCGGGGTCCAGGGGTCGATGCGGCGGCCCCGGACCAACCGGCTCCTTTTCCTCACCAGGAGTCCAAGACGCAGCGGTCGGTCCAACGGTTAGCGGATCAGCAGCCATGGTCGGCCGTGATCATGATGCTGATGATGATGATGGTGGTGCTGATGCTGACTGATATCTGCTAACTACCAACTAACTAACGGAGCCAACCGTTCTCGCCCCGTTCGCCCGACCGACCGAATGCCCGTCCACTTGCTTTCGCACCCGTACCACGCAAACGTCTCGCACCTGTGTGACGATGCGAAGAAAGACGATTTCCGCTATTGAAAACAACACGTCACGTTCTTCGCCATAGATAAGCATCGCCAAACTCATGCGTGGCAACAACTGCAAAAACACGAGCACTCCGACTATTGTGATTACAATTCCTAGTTGTACTACTATTACATTACAACGATACCACAATAACGATAAGGGGCAAACAAGGTCAACACAAGGTTTCGCGTACAAGAAGCGAAGAATAAAAAAACACATCAAAAAGGCATTGCAACGCGAGAAAATCGCTTCACACCACAATGGCCTCCCACCCCACCTTTCTTGTTTCCGCTAGTCATTTACGCAAGCTGTGATCGACGGGCGTTGTTGGGTAAAAACGCTAACAGCAACAACAGCAACAAAAACAACAACAACAACAACAACAAAAACAACATCATTATCATCAACAGCAGTAGCAACAACAACAACAATAACAACTCTGCCGTTAAAACAAAGACACTAGTAGTGACCTCGCGACGGTAGCTCGTTCGTTTGGCATGTGGAACAACTCCCTCCGCGATCACTGTTGTTGGCACATCAAGCAACAAACAACATTCGTTACCCTGACAGTCGTTTATTGTTGTTGATGATGTTTCACTCGTCTTTTTGCTTGCTGTTGATGTTGCTAATTTAGCTGCGGCTGTTGGTCGCGCTACTCTTGTTGTTGTTGTTATCATCGCTGTGCATCGTCGCCGCCAGTCAAATGCGCAATACACAAGTTTCAAGCCTGTGTTAAGCGCGTGGATTTACCCTGTACATCAATTTGACTATGCGCGTGTGAATTAGTGTATGTCAGTTGTTGTGGTTGTTGTTGTTGTTGTCTGGGTAATGTGTATGGGTGAGTGGCTTGGATTGATTGAGTTGTGTCTCGAGTTGGTCGTCCATATGACATCGCAGCCGTCTGCACGACCATTCATTTCCTGATTTTAATATCTACCCAGTTACCTACTACTACCCATGCATTTATCACTACTCACCTATACGTTTTTGTGGGCCCTATTTCCTCTATTCCCTGTCATTCATTTTGTATATATATATATATATATATATATATTTACAGCTAGAAATTGTTCCCAAGGCAGTGCTGTAGAGCCTGTATCAGTTTCAAAAAAGAGGGCGAAGCACTGAAAACGAAAGGGTACAGCTCCGGATTAGACTACTTGCTCCGTTTGTTGTTGCTGCTAAGTCAATGTGCTTAGCGGGTGCGTATTGTGACTATCGCGTGTCCGTTTCGTTTAGACCAGGTCGAGATCACTTCAGAAGTGTGGGAGGCAGCGTTTCCACGTTGTATGTCGAGATCCAAACGTTGCTTAAAAAAAGACGACTTTCTATCACTGGATGGCATATTTAACAAGGTGAGACTCTGCGTATCATCTGCCTGATACGAACGCCAGGAACACCCAAGGTCTGAAAGGCGAGAGGGCAGAATTCGTGCGACACCCGATGGAGAAGTATTTTCTTAGTTTGCTCGTCTCTGCTAGGTGGGCTGCAAGCTTCGGATGCGCCGCCACCGACCATACAAAAGGGCTAGGGAATCGGTAACGCTTGCATCCCAAACCAGCATTTGGCCTCGCTCGAAGGGTGTAAATGTCATCGCGTCTGGCGACGCGTCCTGCTGTCCTTCGCGAAGAGGCCTGGATGTTCAAGGATGCACGAACGAACGCATGGCCTAAGGACTCTGCTGAAATTCTCTTTAATAGCGACGTGTCTCGAGCGTCATCCTGCGCTGATGATACATGATAGGCCGTGATGTCCTAGTTTGTCGACGAGTTGACCACATTAACCGATGAGGGCCAACAAGCTATATAGAGATAAAGAGCGAGAGAGAGAGAGAATTTAAGATTACATTATTTCACTCTTATATGCATATGTACATAATAGGTGGTTGATTTTAGTTGCCTGCCTGAGATGTAGTGGTTTTCTCTGAAGTGTCGGGCAGTTGCTACCGTGGTAATGCTCGTGATATTCACCTCGTGAGACGGCGGGGTATGCCGCGCAACACGTACCTGGTATATCCATACATCTGACGGCCATCACAGGCCGCTCCTGTGGTGCGACTAAGATACTTAGTGACTCAGTCTCCTCCGCGGCAACTGGGGCCGGAGATCTTTCGCTCCCACGGTGCTGCCCATATTGCTGCTCAGCGGCAGCGTGGTCGGTATGCGCAGTCTAAGCCCAAACACTTCCACCGCTGGCATACAGCCCGCCAGGACAAATACGTACAAACTTCTACAGGCTCCGCATTGAAAAAGGCAGAGTACACGCTTCATATATGCATATATGTATAGAGCGTGAAGCAGCTCTTGACGCAATGAAAACAGTCAGGGAACGCTCTTCCACACGCAGAGACGCACAGCGACGTCAACTCAAAGCCAACTGACATTGTCAACCACTGTACAAAATTTGCGCCATGGCTGAGCTAGCTCACAGCGTGGTCGGTATGAGCTATAATAATAATTATAATAATAAAGTACGTCTTCATGTAGCCATAAAGCCGTAAGCCCCAGTACGGAAACGTGTTTGCAATCTCCAGGGGCTCGCCACAGCAGTGGATTAAAATATTTCTACTGGCTAAGCGCCCCCCCTCCCCTCCCTTCCCCTCCCCCCTCCATCCTTGCTCCATATGTCTCAACCATCAAGGTTTATATATACGTTTGATGGCAGCAATGTCCTTGTGGGAAACCACAATGTCATCCGCATACATTATCATTAAGGCATTGTTAAATTCCTACTTTGCGTGTCAGACGAGATCAGGCATTATCATATATATATATATATATATATATATATATATATATATAAATATATATACATATACATATATATATATAAATATATATACATATATACATATATATATATATACACACACATATATGTATATATATGATGAATTCGTCATTAGCGGGGCAAAGGAGGTCTCGTGATGAAGGGAAGGATGACAGGTGACGGTAGCGGTGGCAAGGTGCACGCATGCCAAGTATTTCGGCGCATTTTGTTCGGTGCAGTTTCTTTATTTTTCCTCTTCTTCTTCTTCTCCTTCTTCTTCGTGTTCTTCACTCACTGTTTTGTCGGCCACTTCTTCCTTTCCTCGTTTTTTTTGTTCGTCCGTTTTTTGACGCGTTTCTTTGCGCGCCCTATTTTGATAACCGCTGCTGCTGTAGCTGCTGTAGCTGCTAACAGACATGTTTTGAAGCACAGGACGTAATACTGAAGCGCACCGCAGGCAGTCGTCATCTCGGCCATCAGTATAGTTGGGGGCAGGCTGGCTGGCTGTGCACGTCGCTGACATCGTCCGTGACTGTGGCTGATTGGTGGCTAAAACCACTTCCACCATTTATTTGCACAATCACACGACGACGCGACGCGGACCATCATATCGCCGCCATTACGCGCCGGTGTGCGCCAGCTACGCTTATGGGTAGTTCGACCGATGTAGGTTGTGAGCGACGCGATGAGCGACAACGATGTCATTTGGCTGCCGGGGCGGGACGGGATGGCTTGCTGTCGCATCGCGGTGGCATCGCGCTTAACTTAGCTCCGCCACCTACTTACCACTACTTACTATTGCTTGTCGCTGTTACAATGCGCTGCGGCAAGTAGGCGAACTTGCAGTCAGCGGCGTGGTATCGTTGCCATTGTTGTTGTTGTCGTTGTTGCTGTTGCTTCAGCTGCTGTTGTTGTTGTTGTATTGTCGTTGCGGTTGTTACTCTCAATATCGTTATTGTTGATGTTGTTGTTGTTACTGTTGTTTCGGCTAATGTTGTTGTTGTTGTATCGGCAAAGGTAATTCCGCGCCTATAGCGTCTAATCCTAGGCAAATCACAAACCAGTAGACGTTCTTAATCGAGATAATGATGTTGCCTTTCCAGGGCAGTAACGACAGCTACGACGACGACGACAACGACAACAACAACAACAACTACAGCTAAAACTAACAGACGGACTAAATTCCGACTAACTGACCCTCCCTTGGCGCTCCCTCCCCCTCCCTCGCTCTCTCTTTCTTTCTCTCGCCCAAGCTAAATCAATTCCAGGGCCACCGTTCACAGTCGCTAGCAATCCACTGTCTGGCGTCAAAGAAGAAGACATCGGACATCCAGCAACAACAACAACAACAACAACAACGACAACAGCAACGACAACAACAACAACAACAACAACAACAACAACAACAACAACGGACACCAACAAAGGCAACAAACGACAACAAAGAAGCACACAACACTGATGGAATCGAGTCATGGACGCCGTTCTTTCTTCCTCCGTCCCTCCTGTCGATGCCGCCAAAACAGGCGGGCCCTGCAAAACAGGCCACGCCACGCCAAGGCATCACATGGCGCCCCCTCCCCCCCCCTCCCCTTTGCTGTGCTGTGCTGATGTCGGATCGCCACCCTGTCACGAACGTTTCAAACAGCCGCCCCGTAGTAACACCAATAACAATAGTTGGGCCGGCGGCAGCAGCGGCAGCAACAGCATCAACATCAGCAGTATCTGGCTGCTGCAACGTTTGTGCTATTGCTGGTCATAGCCTTGTTGCTGTTGCTATGCATGCTCATTATTATTATTATTATTATTATTATTATTATTATTATTATTATTATTATTATAAAATCATCATTATCATTATTATTATTACTATTATCATCATCATCGTCGTCACCGTCATCATGCAGTAACGCGAGATCCTGTCATGCACGAACGACAGCCACTCTGGCCGCCGCAGCAGCCGTTTACGTAGCTTTTAACGTCCTTGACCATCCTTCCGCCGGTCCGATGATGGTCGCGGTGCCGCTGCTGCTGCTGCTGAAGGTACTTACCACCACCATGCCACTACTATTACTACTACTACTAATACTACTACTAATGTAAGCATGTTTACCATGCCAACATCTTTTACACGTACGTTCACAAGCAGGGCTGCGTTTTCGCGCGTTTTATTATAATCGTGCCGATCGGCCGTCGTTTTGATGGCTACGACGACGAATGCTGCTGGGCGTTTTACGTTTCTACGCTAACTAGCGACCGCTACGTTTACGAATGTTGTCGCTTGTTCAACGTCGATAACAAACGCTATGTTTACGAATGCTGTCGCGTTCTTAACGTCGACGACAACAACAAAAAAACGTCACAAACTACTACTACTACTACTACTACTACTGCTACAGGATGTAGAATAACTCTCTCACCAGGGCCACACTTACTCACGCATACGCTTGTTTAGTTAGTATTGTTCTCTCTTGTACAAAGCGACGCAGCAGCAGACGACGACGACGACGATGACTACTAATTTTAAATTAAATGTTTTTTAAAGGGTTGTTTTTTTAATTAAAAAAAAACAACTTCCTTAACAAAATTATTTTAAAAATAGTAGTCATCGTAGACGTATATAAAAATAGTAACATCGTAGTCAATGACTACTAACTAACTCACTAACTACATCATACTTGTACCGCTCGTTCACTTATGAGTGGCTACCACATAGGGGCGGCTGGTCATAGGAAAATCAACACAACTTTAGCAACTTTTGCTCGTTCTCTTACGGCAACTACTTCGTTGATGACTCACGATAGCCTTGATAGCTTCTACTTGCTCATCTTACCTTTATTATTACAACTACAATTGCTTTTATTATTACTGCTTCTACTACAGTTACATTTATTACTACTATATTAGTAGTAATATAACTACCATTACTACTACTACTACTACTGTCGAGCCCGGTGGCGTGGTGCATTCCGCCTGCGCCTCGCGACCGGAGGAGACACATAGGGGCGCGGGTTCGAGCCCCACCGTTGCACCAAATATTATGTATTTATGGGGGCCTGTCTATGAAGCAATGCAAAAAGCAGTTCCGTGGACGTTAAATCCTGGCTGAGGGTCAGCCCGAAAAGTTAACTTAACTACTAAGTAAAGTTTTCGGGCTGACCCTCAGCCAAGATTTAACGTCCACAGAACTGTTCTTCACATTGCCTCATAGACGGACCCCCATAAATATAAATGTGCAACGGTGGGGCTCGAACCCGCGCACCTATGTGTCTCCTCCGGTTGCGAGACGCAGACTTAAGCCACCACGCCACCGGGCTCGACAACTTAACTACTACTCCTACTACTATTACTATTACTACTACAGTTACATTTATTACAACAACTACTAAAATCATCTTTAGATGGTAATGGCTGCTATTATGATTATTATATGAATGATACTGGTGCTCCTGCTAAAAGATGTGTTACCAAGACAACGACCGCAACACAACTGCCGCAAGATTTCGCTGCTGCACACGACACAACGTCAGACAACGTCCTGGCCGCCCGTATACGTCATGCGTTCGTTCGTTCGTTCCTTCGAATGTCTGTCTGTCTGTTTATTTGTCTGCCCCGCGCTGACATGCGCTGCGCTTCACACCCTCACATACAGTCAGTCTGCCGTAGTTCTTCGTTGACTGCTTCACTCATCCTTCAGTTCTCGTCGCCCCCGCAGACTGTGCTGCTACTGCCGCTGCTGCTGCTGGAACAAGCGGTCGCTGCCACAGCACCATCTGCAGCTTGTGACGGCGGCGGTGGCGGCATAGTTCAAAATTCGCAATCATCGCACTGGAAAGCTGCACCGGCGGCGCCGGCGGCTGCGACACCCACACCGGCACCGCAAACGCCCCCTGTCATTACTACTACTGCTGCTACAGTCAATAGTGCCGGTGCGCCTGCGTTTATAGACTGCGGCGGTTGTTGTTGTCGTCGCTGTTGTTGCTGTTGATGTTGTTGTTTTTCTCGTTGTTGTCGTTGTTGTTGTTGTTGTTGTTGTTGGTGTTGTTACTGCAGCTAATGTTCCTGCAGCTGCTCGTGCTCCTGCTGCTGCTGCTGCTGCTGCTGTCAACGGCGGCCCTAAGATGGCTTCGACAGATGGCTGAAGCAACTGCAGCAAGAGTAATCAACGGTCAATGGCAGTGGCAACCAGATGCCAGATGAAGACAGCACCATAACGAAGCAATAACAACGGCATCGGCAGCAGCAACAACAACATCATCCATCATCATCATCATGCAACAGCAACAATATCATCATCAGCAACAGCAAAAACTGTAGCAGTAACAGCAACAACAACAGCAGCAGCAACGACAACAACAACAGCAACGACATCAAGCTAAAATACCGCACGGCCGCATCCCAATCCAGCCCTAACGAAGTCTGTAACGCTTTAAGAATCGGACAGCAGCATGACTAGTGAAGTCGGCAGCAACCGGCGACCATCTGCGCCGATGATCCCTCGCTCATTGGCAAAAAAAAGACGACACAAGACCAACAAAATAGACACCAGTGCTTTCTTGACATACATCATCGCTTCTTTGCGTGTTTGTTGTTGTCGTTGCTGTTGTTATTGTTGTTGCCGTGTCCATTTTTGTTACCACGTGTTATTTGCGTAGAGACCCTCGTGTCACCGGGTTACTTCCTTAAGCCGGAAGGCACAACCAACCCCCCCCCCCCCAAAAAAAACCGACGCTTGTAGACGGTTGACGGTGAACAACACCAAATCGAATCATTTCATCAGCGTCGTAATATGTCTACCATGCATCTACTGCTCGACGACACTCTTTCTCGGCTTGGACGTCGTCTTCTTTCTCAAGAAAAGTTTGAAACTAGACGCGCGCGTGCCCTGGTTACGCTGCCGGCGTCTCCTAACCTCAATTTGGGGTCGTTGTGCAAGACGAGGTTTCACCGTCGACACGGTGACGGGAGTCTTGTTTGCTGGCCGTCTGGTGCACGGCTAGCGTTCCAAGACGTTTGCTAATCCCCTCGGACATTTGCTGCTCCGAGTGAAAGAGTAGCGTTATCACCGCTACGCCAGGCTTATCCTGCACGGGAGTATTCAGGACTTATCAGGCACAGGACGCAAGTACTCCCAATGCCACCCTGACACACAAACGGGTACACATCGGCAACTTAGTGTATATATTATGTTTCCTGTTTAGTCATCGATAGTACACACGAGAACAAAACTGTGCTGTTACCCAAAAACGACGACAATCTGCAACTGCATTCGTGCAGACTGCAAGTTTGACTGCCTAGCGGCCGTATGGGTCGAAATATCAGTCAACGTTGTGGCGTCTAGAGTGGCAGCATACCGTAGATCATTGCGACGACCAGTCAATTTTGAATAGTCGAACACTGCCCGCTTGATTGACGAGCTCGGCCCCGTCGCTGGGATACACTATACCGGCCCAACGACGATGGGTTCGCATCGACATACGAGCAGAGAATAAACGGCATCATTCTGCACAAGAGTAGGCAAAAAAAATGTACTTGTATGTTTTCACATGCGTATACGTGCATCTGCAAATCTGTAGCAGTCATCCCTGAAGCCCGCCCCGGTCCGCGGTGAGATAAACACCTAGAAGTGGAACTAGCGCAAGTCATATGAAGTGAGTCACTTGCCGGTCGGTCTGGGCCCAGGCCTAGCCTCGCACTCGCACACTATGGCCCTATACATACGTGGCTCCATCTATGATCACTTATTTGCAGAGCACAGGACAATCATCATTCTTCAGCTCAGCAAAAGTTACCGACAATTGCCCTAGTTAGGCCTTCAGAAGTTCGAAGCGCCCCTTGTATAAGGCAGAATGCCTCCTGTAGTTCTCTTGTAGTTCCGTTCCTTCACATCACGAAGAAACACACACGTATGAAACCTTGTGAGTAGTTCCAGAACTTATTCATCCGTTGCCGTAATGCTGCGAAGCAACGTGTCAGACAACCTTGAGTACGATACAGCGAGGTAATTGACCATGAGCAGCAATGGGGTAATACTAGAAACCTAATTCCTAATACAAGCAAATTCATACAATACAGGCAACCCAAGCCGAAGACGGAGACGCGGGTTCTTCTCTATTTACTATTACCGATTTACTAGACAATTATTGTTGTCATGCATACTACCATCTCTCTTTAATGAACAGTATCCATCAGCTTCATTACATAGCGCAAATCTATCGCTAAAATGACTAAAAAGGGAACTGTGCCAATAATTCGCGCTTTGTGATAAACAGCCCGGCCGTGGTCCTGAAGGTGCCTAGATATTCGCCATACTTGACCGAGTATGCGAATAGTAAGCGAAATCAAGTAGTTACCTAGGACATATTTTACGATACAATACGCCATCGTAAAACACTAAACATATTGACTTATCGCCGGTGGTCAGGCAACCTTGTCAAAGTAGCAACCTCTGCGCAAGACGTCTAGCTGCGAGGATTTCACTGACACAGTGCTAATTCGCGAAACATGATCACCTGATGAAGGCGGACGCTTCTCAACTGACCTTGGATAAGAGCAACGATGTGGAACACTTGCAAGTCGACTATAGTCGACAATAGGTGTTTAACTGTCGTCGTTTCCGGGTGAACGGGCTGCCATAGTCTAACTTCCATCTTCGTCTTCAGCTTCGCAAACGATACCGGTTAAATATTCGCATTTGAGCATGCAGCCCAACCCGTTGTACGCTAAGCCTTGGCATACAATAGCCCACCTCGCACAAACACATGGTGAGTGTTCCTTGGTCTCACTCCCGCAGAGCGACCAGTAGCTAAATACATCACGTCTAGCTTACGTCTAAGCTACAGAAGAAATTATTGTAAACTCGCAGAATTAATTGCGAGAACAACATTTAGCTGATATTTACAATCCGTTACATTATATATATATATATATATGAGGTCTCTCTGCCACTCTCGAATAACATGCCGCGAGCAGCTTACTGTATAATTGTACAATCTGTGTAACTGTCTATGGTATATGCAATACTCAATATGAGTGAAATAAATATGATATATATATATATATATATATATATATATATATATTATATATGGTTTGCTTGGAACAGCTTGGAAAATGTCGAGATGATACATTTTGCTGGTTTCAGCTATTTATCACGTAGGTATTTTAGAGTAAACTGGAAAAAACATGTGTTGGGCATTAAAGTTCGAATAGTGTTCTCCCGCCAGAGAAATGTTGGCATGCGCTCAGATTACCAAAATAGACATTCGGAACCAACTCCTTTGTTGAATACAACAGCGGAACTTCGTTGAGTACATTCGGCGAGACCTCAATGCATTTCTCCGAACCATAAGCACGAAATAACTCCTCGTGAAGAGGGACAACGGAACCAGGCGATAAACGATGCTATACGATCGACCATCTACTACAACGACTAGTGTTACTTCTGCAGCCAACTGAAAACTACAGCCTAAACGTTGTCAAAGGTGCGTTGCATTTTACTGCAATAATGGAAGTAGCAGAAATTGTTTTACGGTGCCTCAACGATATGGGTTGTCTAGCACCATGCACTGTAGCGTTAATGACATTTCGCGTAAATCTTCCAAAGGGAAAATACCGATGAGCGTATAAGTTAGCGCATATATATATATATATAAACAAGGGGGAGGGAACATAAGCTAGTACTGAACGGCAGCAGTATAGGAAGAGTGGCGGAGACCACCAAAAGCGGCCGGCACACTGGATGAAAAATACACCGCCAAGAAAGCTATAGTATTACCCGACGATATTGAGATTTCGCTTCAAATTTTCCCTAACCACCTAACCAATATGATGAGCATGATGTCATCGGTGGACGCCCCTCATGCTTCGAGTCCGGTTTCAAACAGGCGTTACTACGCTCAACAGATTCTTTTCTTGAAACCGAAACCTTAAATATGTATTCGCCCCGACAGCTTTACTGCATATGCATCACTGCGTACCAACAACTAAGCATTGAATCGATCTTTCTTAACATTTGCAGCGTTTTAAGTTTAAGTTGAATGTAAGTATATATATATATACAGAATCAAATTCAGATTCAGAACGTTGTTTATTTGCAAAACTGCATTAAAAATGCTTTAGTTATATATATATATATATATATATATATATATATATATATATATATATATATATATATTGGGGATTGTTCAATTAGACAAAATTATAATATGAAATGATTAATAAATTACTCTTTATTGTACCATGGTGAAGCTATTAATTCTCCTGGAAGAGACGACACAAATCGGGCCGTACGAGAGGTTGAATCGTTGCTTTTACTTACAGTCTGTTTATTTAGCCCACCAGAACAAAACGAGAAAGATATGCTGTCGGATACTGAAGATTCCCTATCTCCACATGTACATACCTCTTTAAGCACGTTGTTGTATCAGGTAACTCAAAATGTAATTTTCTCCAAAAGTACCCAGAGCAGCTGCGTTCGTTGAGGGCGTGGCTGAAATGAGCCTGGAAAAAGAAGAGAACACACCATGCTACGTACGTGAATGTTTGTCACTGAGAAGCCACGGGTTATGTTTGGCAACTACCACGGTAGTGTGGGGGGGGGCTCGACCCCAAAAAGATCACTTATCTCCTGTCCTCCCTCACTCCTGCAATGACGTATAAGACTAGATATTACTTCTGAAATTGGATGGGGTATTATCTGCATGTTCTGCGGCTTCGCGTTAGGCTTCCTCCTTCATGTTCACAATCGTCTCTGATTTGCGCTCCGGGGACCCTTTGCGACGCCAGTGTATTCGGCTGAAGACTTTTTCATTGTCTGCTTCCCTTCCATATTTTTCCTCTCTCTTCTCCGCTAGCGTGCGTCTCTCGACGGCCTTGAGATACTAGTGTATGACACGTGGGTACCTGGCAATGTTTTTGACATTTCTACGAGGAAACAAAAATAGAGATTGTTTCTATTTTTATTGAGAAGCAGATGATGACCATCCGCCGATCATTGCCGCTTCACTCCTGTGGGTTGAGGCGCTTCAACGGTTGAGCACTGGGAACTCCGCTTCCGACGCGAGTAGATAGTCATAAGAGTGTACCCAATTTTCATAATCTGTGACGAGCCTCAAGAGTAAAAGAATCCCTGTCGGACTTTGTCAGAAATTATCGAGCCTGAAGAACCCGCGCTTTTTTTATCTGTGATAAATCACAAGCTGCCCACTAGGCGCTATTGGCCATCATCTGAGCACGAGCAAAAAAAGGTGTTTGGCTGGCTGGCCATTAGTACGAGGCCAAAGGCACCGGCGGCCTTCACCATCAACAGACGTCAATCATTGCATTAGTTCGTTTTAATTTTTTAGTTAGTTTACAATCGAATCGTTTGCGTCATAATACGACTGAATACGCCATGCTGCTGTACGTGGTTCATAGGATGGACTGTAAATTAAAATGTGTTCTTAGTTTTTCTCGTCGTCTCAGTTTTCTTCTTTTTCTTAAGTCCGGACCCGCGTTCACTACCAACAGTCGGAAGTAAGAAATGCAAGCCAACAGACTTTGCATACTAACCTGGCTTGGGAACCAACAGCATGCATATACCTGAAAGACTGATGCTGTGAGATAGGAGAGTCTGTATGCAAACATTGCGGCGTATGCAATATTAACCGCTCCCTGCATGCTACCAATAAGTTGATATCAGTGAACAAAGTAGTGAGTTACGGCATCAGCCGATACGAATTGACTGAACTCCATGGTACGGTTGCGTAAGCCGAAGAAGGTGAAGTTCAGCCAGGTCCTCAAGCTCTTGGCGCACCCTTTCAGGACGATGTATATCTTGGCATAAGCCGTCTCCCTATCTAGATGCAAGTAAATATGCAGAAAGATAGACAAGCTAATAGCTGAATTCAGGGGAAATAGCAGGGATGGCAGGGATATACCCAGACGACAAAATGTCTGCAAACAAGCCCACCGTACCCGTACACATGCCTATGAACGCCCTCTATCGTTTGTTTTTCTCTTTCTAGAATGAAAATGGCATGTCGCTTATAATAGTTGCTTCCTTTATACAAGTAACTGACTGAAAAATCAGTGTTTGCACAGCACATACACACACGCTTACACACATCATCATCATCATCATCATGGCATCTCCTGTGGTCTTCCGGACTCAATCTTCATGCTGCGTTCTTTGCTGCTATGTTACTGTTGTTGTTGCTGTTGATTTGATTGCCACGTCTGATACTCAAACTGCCACTATCCGTAATATGGAACTCTTCGACTCGTTGCTGGAGCTGCTGTTTGCAGCCGCCTGGTGAAATTTGTGCTTTTGTTCGGTCGTCATGACTTTTTTTGGGCTTGATGTAGATGCGAAAGCAGTCACTTCATTTGTAGCCACGCCAGCTTTTGTTGTGATGTGTTGCTCGTTGATGACGTTTGACGTCGTTTGGATACTAGGATGGATTTATAGTCATATTGTTGTTGTTGTTGTTGTTGTTGCAGTTGAGGTCTCTGTGTGTGTGTGCGTGTGTGTGACTGACTGACTGACGGCCTAGTCATCGTGAAGTCTTTTGTGGTCTCGTGTGGACCGTGGCCGTGTATTCCGCACTATGTGTATGTGAATGCTCAGCACATATTCTCACGTTCACAGTGTTTCAAATAGTGTCGGTCAAATGGTCGTCGTCGTAGGGTACTTACTACTCATCGACGACGATACGTTGCAACGTGTCTCTCATAACAGAGAGCGAGTGAGTGTCCGTGTATACATGTGCAGCCCCGCGCAGCCCAATCACCGGCGGACTGTTTTCAAGGCAGTCTCAAGGCTTCACCGTGATCATGGTCGTTGTTGTTGTTGTTGTTGTTGTCGTCGTTGTCGTTGTTTCTGTCCTCGAGTCTGTATGATTATACTTCGTGATGATTCTGGACATCAATCACTTCACTATGTAGTACGTCACTATTGTCGTTTTTACCACACCGCGCCGCACCCTACTTCATTCCTCCTTCGCGCTCTGTCGTCTCGTCTCTCACTTGATCCGTGCATCGCATAATGTATATATATATATATAGTAAATCTTCTAGCCTTGCATTCCATCGTCATCCTGACCGACCACCAGAAGCATCATCAGCAACCTTGTCATCATCATCATCACCACCATAATAATAATAATGAACTTTTCATCATTTTATTATCATTGTTTACACTAACTACACATCCATCTAGTAATTAAAACGAAGTCTTCGAGGCGGAAGTGGCAGCAGTAGGTGGCGAAATTGAGGTGCCTTCAATTAGCTACTGTCTTTTCAATCCCCACAACCGACACGAGCAGCCACAACCCTCCCGGCCCTTCTACCTCAACCAATCAATGTAGATTTCCCAGGTCAAGGGACGTCTCTTAGAATTCCTAGATAACATAGACTCTAAGCTAAACCCCACGAAGGTCCGTAAACAGGGTGGTGGTAAGACGAGTTATTGGGCAGTGTCAAACCGTCATCGTGTCATCAAACACCAAAAGAGAAATGTTGACGTTTAGCATTCTCATCGGGAGACCCACCGACGCAAACTATGTCTCCTCGATTTCCTCGCAATTTACACATGTATTCACTCCATGATCACTCTTCAGTGTCGGGAAAACTACGATTACTAACTAATACTATATACATCGCAGAGTTATCTGCGAATGTGAAATTGGCCATAATGAAATAGCCAATTGTGTCCGTCGCTGTATTATGTATGTATACGCAGTCACTCGCAAAAACAAGCAAACATGCGCCTACGAATCACGCGCGCCATCCAGGGTGCGAAGCTGTCGGAGCAACACTCCGTAAAGTGGCGACGACGACGACAACCACAGATGTTGGTGGCGGCTCGCGTGTTAGTCTCGAAAAAAATTCCGCCTTCTATAAGAAGTAGCCCCCCTATGTTTTTATTGGGCGTAAGAAAACCCTCACGAACCCCCCACCTCCGGTGACTGCTGACAACGGTAGTAGTAGTGTAAGAGACTCCAGGGAGGAAGCCCCGTTCGTACCTTTCGTTTCTTAATGAAAAGAAATGCCCCCGCTGAAACTGTCGCGCCGCTTTCCTCCAGTCCTTCGTCCAACGAGCTTTCTGCGAAAAGAGCATTGCTTTCAACTATGCATGCAATACTTGTTATACATCGCTCATCTTCTCTGGCCTACCACGTACTTTTTCTCTCTCTATCACACCTTGACTGTCTGTCTCTCTCTCTATCTTTTTTTCTCTTTCTATCTATCTTTCTTTCTCTCGCTACGCTATGTCAGAAGGGCTCATCGTATCTCATAACGTACACGTATGTATTTATTTGGGCAAGTGTTCATTATATCTTCTGCATACATCCTTGGTCTTTGCGTTCGAGTCGGCCAGCGCCTGCTGGACATCACCGTTCGCTTCTACGCTGAGACGTTTTCCCAACCGTCTGCTGCTCGTCGACATAGTTTCCTTTCTCATATATATTTATATTTATATACATACAAATTCTGACCACCTAGAGCTGTACATAGATGTGCATACGTGGCATATCACCGCCACCACCTACATCGATCCATAGGCGCGCTTTCGAATCATTCATTCAGTCATTCATACATACAGCACACGCATCACGGCGCACCTGGCCGGGGAGATCAAGAAGTTATCAACGTGCTTGACCATCGTCAAAGTAGCAATAGCAACTAAATACTATGCAATAGCATTTGATAGCACTGCTAATAGTAGTAATAATAATAAAAGTAGTAGTAGTAGTAGTAATAATAATAATAATTATTATTATTATCGTCATCATCAGCATCGTAACAACAAGAAGGAAGGTGTAACCATAAAAACAATGCTAAGAATGCTAACGACAATAATAGCATGCATCGTACAAATTCGCTGCCGCATGGTGATTGATTCGCATGAACGACAGTCGAAATCGAATCGGTACCAAACACAAGCTAAATAAACCACAAGAAAGCGAACTGAACCGCGCACGTAGAGAAGCTACCACCATGCGACGAAATCGCCACCGGGCGGGAAAGCGGGAGGGGGGGGAAAGGAAAGTCGCCCCTTGGCTTGTTTTGTTGTTGTTGTTGTTGCTGCTGCTGCTGTTGCTGTTACGGTTTCTGAGCGCGCCCTCTGCTGAATGGTGCTTGTTCTGTGATAATTCCTGCAGTTTTGGTTGTTGTTCTTCGTGACATTAACTAACGGGCGCTGGAGGAAGCATTGTTGTTATATATATATATATAGATATATATATATATATATACATATATATTTATATATCTATATATATATATGTGTGTATAGTGTTCCCGCCAATAACTGCAACGAAGGCGCATTGTGTTTTCCCTTTCTTCTATTCTATTTCGGGCGGTAAAAAAAAGTCTAAAAAAGGACCCTGGCCCGCTGCTGTCCACCACATCGCTGTTCGTTGCGAATATTGTCAAAGCCATGCTACTCGCTGGAGATGATGATGATACCCCCTACGTCCACTACCGGACGGCGAACGGAGCAGGATGATTACTAGGAGGTGCAATATGATTACAATTACTATGATTATATAGCAGGAACAGCTATGAACCACAGCAGCGGCGGGTGGTACAACTGCTGCTACTGCTGTTGTCGGCGGCCAGATCTTGGATTTCAGCCAATGATACACGAATTTCTTAACGACTGTGACCATATTGCGGCGCCTGTCCTCCTGACCACCTTCGCCACCAGAGTTTGCGCTCCCAACATCTAACTCGCACTCAATAGGCGTTTGCATCAACTCGGCCAGTAATCGGCAGGCGTAATCATTTGCATTCTAGTGAGGTTAGAAAGTGTTCACGAGCGAGCACACGAGGGATGATCACAACTTGCGCACTCCGAGAGCAGACTATATGGCAATGGAACATAGTGGACAGTGTTTGAATGGATATATATATATATATAGATGTGTGTCTATGTGTATGTCGCCGCCGCCTCCCTCTCCCCGTCCAACTCCAGCAAATAAATATAGTACAACATAAGAAATAAATACTCATCAATTTGCTAGCCAAACATCACTATTCTTTTTCTTCTTCTCTGGCAGAGAGAGAGCGAGACAGAGAGAGAGATAGTTCTTTGTACAGAGTAAAGTGCAATAAATTATATTTAGCCTCGCTCGGGCTGTTCGGGGGGACCGGGGGGAACATTGGGGCCGGTGTGGACGCACGCGCAGCGGTGATGATGTCTACCACTGCAACAACCACCGCTGTACGTGTGACAGCTAACACTCACTGCCTTCGTGCACCCTGTTCGTCTGGACTACGAGATGATAGTGATTATGATATTGATGATGATGATAACCCGCAACCCCTCGATCACAGAAACCAGCCACAAGGCAGAGTGCATATCATCACTGGCTTCATGTTCTTTTTCTTCCACTTGCCAGTTCACCAGCTCCTATGGAGTCGGCTATATATATATATATATATACGCCCACACCTATCGATAGAAAAAGCTTGATGTGTACTCTCTCTCTCTCTCTCTCTTGTTGGTCAACAGTATTTAGTACCGCAACAGCAACTAATCGTGTATATATATATATATAAATGTCTGTGTCTGTGTTGGTGGATATAGCAATCCTGCACGTCGTTGGTAGCTTTCGACATGCAGCTCGTAAGCAAAGAAGAAAAATTATATATATATATATATATATATGCATACAGAAATGTTGACGTTCCTGATGGGAGACCCTCGGCAGGATCCAATCGTGATCGAGCGATCTTTCAATACATTTCAGTCAACACCGGCCATTTCGGAAGTCGTGGGGGGGGGGGGGCAGATATCATTCAATAGGGCAGCAGCAGCAATCAACTATGACGAGGTCTTTGACGTGGTACGTCGAGGTTGTCAAAGCCGTTTTTCTTTCTAAAAAATCATCGTGTCGTTCTCTTTTTGGGAATTAGCAGATTATCTAAAACTCTATCCAACAGCATGTTGTCACAATTGAGATGCACACACACACACACACACACATACAAACAATCTCTCACTCTCACGCACACAAACGCATATTCGGACCATTAGGACTATTACAATTAATTGTTGTTGTTGTTATTGTTATATTTGTGTTATATACCTACGCTGGTTCTGGTCTCAAATCGTCGGCCATCTTTCATACACTGTCCTATATCTATATATAGGTTTCCTCTTCGTTGACCATGCTCACGTCGCCGACATTTGTTGTGGTTAACCAATGACCACGGCAGTAGATACAATCTAGCTATTTATCTATCTATCTAGCTATCCATATGTATATAATTATTACTATTGTAACTAAGTCCCTCATACGCATTCCCTACTTGGCTCACAACTCCAAGCTGTAAGGTTTGTCGCTGAAAAAGGTTCTCGTCTCATTCCTTTTCTCGACTTTGTTTTTAGTTACGGCTGTCTGTCTGTCCAACCGACCTACGGAGTATCGTTATCGTACAAATGCCATCATGAGGTGACACACTCTCCACCAGCCACCATGAAGTACGAGATAGGGCATAATACAGGCCGTCAGATGGTCATAGAGATGCTGGGGCGAAATTCGTTCGAACTCTCTGGCCTACTTGCCTGCAACCCTTCCCTTATACAACCGCTACGAATTGTTGTTTATCAATGATGGTTGTAATCGCTATGTGTACAGTGACGACCACGGTAATGGTGGTGGTGGTGGTGGAGGCGGTGCGGCTATGAGTGTTATTACTAGAGTTCATCGAGCCGAGTTAGTGTTTCAGGCGTTTCCTGGCGGGCCCGATTGGCGGTATTTGCTGGGTGGCGAGAGCGCGGAACGCTTCGGCGACGAGGTGCGGCGTCCGTTGGACCATCTGCTTCCAGCCCTCGGTCTCGACAACGTCCGTCGCGTGCATGTTGATGAAGTCGATCACGTGCGCCTTCAGCTGCTCGGCCGAGTGCATATCGGCGAGCGTCAGAAGCTGGGCGGCCGTGTCGACGGCCAGGTTGTCGCAGAGCGCCTGCTCGCACATCACTTTCAACCGCTCGAGGGCGTACTTGTCGGCGGCCGCCAGCAGGTCATCGGCCATCTTGTCGAGCGCGGCCGACTTGCCCGTGTAGATGAAGCGCAGCATCTCGCGCAGCGTGTCCTCGTCCATGTCGGCGATCTCGACGCGCGACGTCTTCTTCTCCTCGAGGTCGTGCTCGAACATCGCGCTGAACACCGGTGACCGGGCGGCGAGGATGGCGGTGTGCGCGAAGAACTCGCGCCCGCTCACGGCCAGAATCACGTCGGAGAACTTCTGGCTCTCGAACAGCTCGCCGAGGTTGTCGGACAGCGCGCACTCGGGCACCTTGAACTGGATCGACGAGTTCTGGCCCGAGATGTTGACGCTGTCGGCGACCACCGACACCTCGCAGTACAGCGTCAGCTTGTCGTCGGGCAGCAGGCCGTTGGCTTCGTCGAGCAGAAAGTCCCGCCGGATGAACTTCTTAAAGCCCCAGTCCTTGCCCTGCACGAAGCGGTACGCTCGCTGGCTCTCCATCGCCTTCGTCTCCTCGCGTTTGGCGTTGAGGATGGAGAACTTGAACTTGGCGCGCACCTCGCTCTTGTTGCACGACACGAGCAGCAGGTAGAGCGAGAGGTAGTCCTTGCTCTCCTCGTCGAGGCCCTTCGGGTTGACCCGGAGGCACCACTTGAGCTTGTCGTTGGCTCCCGCGCTGAACGTCGAGCTCTTCAGCACCTCGCCCATCTCCTCGCGGCAGAAGCTGAAGTTGTTGATCGTCCACATGTAGCTGAACTTGATCACCTTCACCTGCGTGTAGCACCAGCTCTCGGCGACCGGCGTGTTCGCCTCGACGGAGGCGGGCGCCGACACCGCGACCAACGCCAGATTGTTAGCGTTCTGGGTGCCCGACGAGCTCTCGGGAACCTCACCCGAGCGAGCAGCGGACACTGCGTTCGCCTCGTGGTTTCGCAGCGCCATCTTGCCTGATCGACCGACCCACGGGCCGCCGCGTGCGAGTTACCCGTCACTCAGTACGACTTACTGATCAGGTCAGATGAGTCTCTCAACTCTCGCTGTGATGACGGACGACCGTACGTTCGTGAGTCCGTCACACCGGAACAACCACAGCACAACAAACAGTGCCGGGGGGCGGGGGTGGAGGAGGCGACAGGACGAGGAAAAAATCCGAAGATGACAGAAACTCACACTATCACACAGCAGCGTTGGCCGCAAACGCTACAGCTGTTGCTGCTGCTGCAAAAACCCCCCTTACCAGAGCCAATCTCCAACTCTCCCCAACTCGTTCCTTTAAAGGAGCCGAAACGCCGAACCAGCTCCAGCTGCGTACGCTGGAGTACGCAGCTGTATCAGGACACACCTCTGTATTTGAAGTAGCACTAGGAATAACAAGTACTCGGTATGGTTGTTGTTGTTGTTGTTGCTCCTGTTGTTGTTATTGTTGGTGCTGTTGTTGTTATTATTGCTGGCGTCGATCGTGGCCGTTGTCTCTGTTGTGGTCAACAAGTGCGGTAACGACATCGGCCAAATAAATCTCATTGGCGGAACACGGTCAGCATTAGCTGCACAACGGCAGTAGCATCCGTCCGTTGGTGCGTCGGAGCAGCACTAGTAGCAACAACAACAGCAGCAGTAGCCTTCATAAGGCTACGGCGGGTCGTCGTCAAACTTGTTGATGTTTGGACAACACGGCAATGAGTTGCCTACAGCTGGCAGCTGCAACAATAATCGAATCGTTCTCAAAACTCCAAGGTCTTGACGTCGCCGTTGTTGCCGCTGCTGCTGTTGTTGTTGTTGTTGATGATGGTGTCACATATAATGATGTTGTTGCGGCTGCTGTTGTTGTTGCTGATGTTGTTGCTACTGTTGTTGTTGTTGGTGGTGCAGCCGCTGCTTTTGCCAGACAGATCTTGACAAGCACACGAAGTCGAAGAAAAGAAACAGGAACAGCAACACAAGGAACAAGGAGAACCACCCAAGCCAAGCTACAGCAGTCTAACAATCGAGCAGTCTACACAGCGCCAGAGTAGCAGCAATAGTAATCTGGCGTTGGTTGGCCAGAACTGTGTACGTATGATGTGTATACACGTCTCGCCGTGACGGCGTTCGGTGTGTCCAAGGTCGACCTTCGGAATCCGTGCTAGAAGGGCTGATGAAGGTCCGCTCAAAACCACCCGCCGGCGATGATGTTGTTGTTGATAATGCGACCACTGTTGCTGCTGTTGTTGTTGTCGTTGTCGTCGATGTTGTTGTTGTTGTCGATGTTGTTGTTCTTGTTCTTGTTGTTACTTCTGTTGCTGACAATGCTCGATCGATATCGTGCGATATCGTTCACAGTTAGGCGTCCATGTAGTAGGCGTTGTAAAAGTAGCAGTAGCAGTAATCCTCACTAGTCGAATGCATCAGTATCGGCGAGTCGATGTTGTACTTGTTGTTGTGGTTTTTGTATTCTAGAATTCGCTTTTAATGAATAAACAAGCACGTTGTTGTTGTTGATGGTGCCACAACCGACCACACAAACATCGACAGCAGCAGCAGCAGGGAGACTATGGTGATTCATATAGTATAGATGTATTCTTACGATTAGAATGCTTGAACATCTGCTACAGTGCTGCTTGCTGGTCGCCTCCTGTCGCACACACGCCAGAATCGCACGTATGCACACATACGGCGGCAGCCACAACAACTCGATGGCGATTACCACAACATAAATTATGGTTATGGTTATGGTGATGCGACGATGATGATGAAGATGATGCTGCTGCTGTTGCTGCTGCTGTGGTTGTTGGCACAAAGGCCGAGGGCAGCCGTACAAGACCAAGTATAAAGCTGTTAGATGTTAGACACAGCCACGATTGCCAAAAAGCACGAAGCGACCAGCAACAACAACAACTGCAGCAGCAGCAGCAGCACTATCTAGCCAGCGTGGCGAGCTACCAAGCTGCTTCACGAGGTCGCGGCACCACAGACCTTCAACAGATACTGCTTCTGTTGCGGTTGTTGTTGTTGTTGCTGCCGCTGATGGTGTTGTTATTGTTGTTGTTGTTGTTGCTGTCGTTATTGATGGTGATGGTGTTGTTGATGTTGCTGATTCCGCTGATGAAGGCGATACACGTTGTAGGTGTTGTTGTTGCTATTGTTGCTGTCTTTGGTGTTGACGGACAGACAGGTTGGTTGGTTGGTTCGCCGAGAAAGGACGAGAAAGGGTTGTTCGTAATAGAATAGGGTAGTGGCGTAACACGTTAGCGGTCGGCCGCACTTGATGTTGTTGTTGTTGTTGTGGTGGTTGTTCGTATTGCTAGGTGGGAGGCGATCGTAGTCGGATAGGACAGCAGCAGCACCAGCAGCAACAACAATAACAAGCACGATCCTTTCGAACAGGGCTTTTCCGTCGGAATCGGCTACTGCCGCTTTAGCTGATGATAGGTGTTGCTGTTGATTCGATTAGGTAGGGGGCAAGAGCCACTTCGTTGTTCGTTTGTTTATCCTTAGTTGCTTAGCTCTTAGTCCGTTTGTCTGTCTGTCTGTTTGTATGACGACTGATTGCTTGTGACGCTTGCTTCCGGACTACGACGACGACAACGATGAATGAAGACAACAACAGTAACGTTAAAGCTCGATGCGGTGCTGTCTCCTGGACGCTCGCGTCAGAAAAAGCAGTTTTTCTAGCAGCAACAGCAGCAGCAGCAGTCACGAACCACTATGATGAAGGACACAGCGAGCTTTTGCATTTCGAACTGGCAGCACAATGATTGAATGACCGTCGTTCGATTTGTTGAAACCGATGATCTGATGATGATGATGTTGTTGTTGTTGTTGTTGTTGCTGCCGCTGTTTTTCCTCCGCTGATTCGGACTGTTCTGGTCAGGTACCAATCGTTGGCGTTCGTTCTGGCGGCCTAGAAGGACGAATTGTTTTTGGTTTCTTCAATTCGTCGACTTGTTGTTGTTCTTCAAGGATTCTTGCAACGACGACTACGACGACAAATCGAAGTTGTTGATGGAGCACTCGCCGCAGTACTAACTGTGTGTGTTACTGTCTAACTACTGTGGGTCTGTTGTTACGTTCGCACATCACTCCTGTGCGTAACGAACGGCTGCAACGAATTCTTCTTCGGCTGGCTGGAGACTTCCGAATACTCGAATACGGAGACGGAATCTTGTCACAGTTGGCTGTGGTGATATGATTGACTGTGGTGATGGCAGCAAGCTCCAACTCTCCTACATACGTGCATATATATACGCACACACATAGATAGCTATATATATACGCGCACACGTATAGTTTTATATCCCAGAGTGGCACAGTTGTTGCTTCGATGTCGAACAAGCGATCCCTATTCGTCAGTAGTATTCTCTTTTTCTCTCTCTGTGTGTGTGTGCACTAATTACTGTCCGCACCGCACGATGTGTCAGTCAATCTTCCTTCTTGCGTGACGCATAGGCACTCACGTACTCAGGCATACGGTCAACTGCATATACGCAAATAGAATTATATATATACATGCACACACACATCTACACCACGCAGAACACACCCACCCACACCCGCCAACCAACCAACCAACCAACCACAAATGGCTCCCGCAGATTCAAGTCGAACGAATTGAGGGGCATTAGTCGGCCAATGATTCAATCCGTAGGTGGGCAGGGTATTATTATTATTATTAAAATTATTATCCGTAGGTCGTATTTATATAAGTTATCGGCAACTGCAGCAAATCCGGCAGGCTAGACGCGACTAGACGCTCGTCATGATCGGCGACAGATGTTCACCGTCAATGTTGTGACCACCATCATAGCCATTGTTTTTGATGTGATTCCTGTTGCTGCTGCTGTTGTTGTTGTTATTGCTGTTGGCAAAGTTGTTGCTGTTGTTGTTGTTGTTGTTGTTGTTGTTGGGATTGTTGCAGTCATCTTCAGTTAGTCGAGCCGTACCACCATGTTCGTGTTGGTTAGATGTGTGTGTATAGGGTCGCCGTTCCACACAGACGAACACATGAATTCGAAAGCATCGCTCCAAGCGGGTTAAATAAATCAGTCAGTCACTGCTGGCTGAATCAACGAATCGGACAACAACGAAGCCTGAAGGACGAAAGAGATTTCCAAAGGGGCCACAACTGCACATCCAGATTCTTTCTCTCTCTCTCTCTGTATCTGCCTGTCTGTTGTGTTCTTCAGTTTTGCTCGCTAAGCGCCGTTTTCGCTAGTTTTCTCTGTCTTTCTCGGTCTCTCTCTCTCTCTCTGGGAACGCTGTAGTCCAGTACCAGAGCCAAGCAGCACGACGCACAGATAAACACGTAATCCTTGGAAACCTCAAATCGAGGTACTGAGGAACAACGACACCGACGCACACTCGATCTCGTTGAGAGTGTGTAACAACACCAACTACTTCAAATATTTCCACTGCTACTACAACGACTGGTTCGCGTAATCCTTTCGGTTTGTTCTGGCTTGTCTTTTCGTCGGCATCTATCTAGGTAGTAGCTAGGTAGGTGGGGAATCACATGAAGCGTGCGAAGCAGCAGAGTCGAAGGACCTCAACCCAACCCAACTCAACTTATCTCTCTCTCTCACTGATCACACGGCCCAAGCAGCCACAAAATGCAATGAAATAACGTCCACAATGACGACGACGACAACGACGATGAAGGCAGCACCAGGTTCGCAACAGTTCGAACCGACGATGAAAATAAATAACCTGCTGTTCCTGCTGCTGCTGCTGCTGCTGACCAGCTAGGTAACAAACAACGCGTTAGTTGTAGCACGATATGGTAGAAGTCGACAACGACAAAGACGACGACGGTTAATTTGAGCTTGTTGTTGTTTCTTCCTCTTCTGCTTCTTCTGTTCCTTCTACCTCTCGCTATAATATTCGGTTCGAGTTCGACCTGCGACTGGCAACGACAAGCTAACTACCTTATTGCCGTATTCCACAAGACCAGACAGACGGACAAGACCTGATCTGATCTTCCTGTGTCTTTCTCTCTATCTCTCTGTAAGGCTGGCTGCAGCACAGCGACCACAGCGACAATGATTCAGTTGATGTGGTCGTGATTCAGATACTCGACGTCGTCATCGGTATCGGTATCGGTATCGGCATCATTGGTCCTGCCAGGTAGCATGCTATCCTTAATTTTCCTCCTGGTTGCTGTTGTTGTTGTCTTTGGTGGTGCCGTCGTCGCCACCACCACCACCACCGTTGTTGTCCTGTTTGTCTTCTGCTTCTAGCAGCAACAGTGTTCTTGTTCCTGTTGCTGATTGTACGCTGCTGTTACTGCTGCCACTGCAGCTGCTGTTTCTACTGTCTGTATACAGACAGCACTCCTGGCCCTGGATCAGTAAGTAGACCAGGCAGCCAACAGACACCGACAACATAGACCGGACGACCGACCAGTTCTAGTCAGTCGGGGCAAGAAGAAGAAGGACGACGAACACGGCAGCGATAGCGACAACGACCACCAACCACCACCACCAACCACCTCGACCACGACCACGACCACGACGATCGTCCGCTAGCCAGACACGCTAATCGACGAATGCCGCTGCTGCCGCCGCCGCCGACGACCACCGCCGCCGCCGCGGCAGAAGCAGCGGCGGCCGCAGCGGCAGCGCCGCCACCACCAGCCGCCGCCAATCAGTAGTAACAGCAGCAGCAGCAGCTGCGAACCCCACTGCTGCTGCTGCCGCCGCCGCCGCCACCACCACCATCAACAAAGACCACCACCACCATCCTCATCAAGATCATCGTCATCATCATCATCATCACCATCAATAATACCATCGGCGTCGTCGTCGTCGTCGTTGCCGCTGCCGTGGCTGCTGTGATCAGCAACATCATCATCATCAGGATGACATCACCATCAAGACCATAATCATCACCATCAAGACCATCATCAAGACCATAATCATCACCATCAAGACCATCATCAAGACCATGATCATCATCACTACTATCAAGACCATGATCATCATCACTATCAAGACCATCATCATCACCATCAAGACAGTAACCATCATCGGGAGCGAACACCACCATCAAGATCGTTGTCGTCGTCGTCGTCGTCGTCGTCGGCACCACCATCATCGTCATCATCACCAGCATCAGCATCAAGATCATCGTCATCATCACCAGCATCAGCATCAAGATCATCGCCGTCATCATCACCAGCATCAGCATCAAGATCATCGTCATCATCACCAGCATCAGGAGCACCCACCAGCATCAAGATCATCGCCGTCATCATCAACACCATCAACCACCACATAGCTACGGCCTCCGCCACCGCCGCCGCCGTTGCTGCTCCCGCTGCGGCCAGCCGCCCGCCCGCCCGCCCGTCATTCTGTCTGTGCGTCCATCCACTCTGTCTGTCGGTCTGTCTGTCTGTGTGTCATGGCTGGTGGTGGCGCTGCGATCGGTTGCTCCTCGTTGCTGCCGACGAGCGATCGAGCGAGCGAGTGGTGCTCACTATTAAGGCCGCCCATGCTGAGGCCAATGGATAGTAGTGCTGCTGCTGCTGTTGATGAGGCCGCTGATGACGATGATCTCTGCCTGTTGATCTATAACGGCCGGGACTGGCTGTACCGGGCGGTCCGTACGAATCATCTATGCCGCCGGATGCGGGTGAGCGTGGTTAACTGGTAGTTTTGGGTTATTGCTGCGGGCGGGGTTAACTCCATATCGCCTGTCGTCTCCGTTGGATGTATGTGAATGTGTGTGTGTGTGTTAGCATTACAGTCGTGTATACATTCGTCTGCATGTGTGAACAGGCGCGCGAGTGTGTGTAAATCAGCAGAAAATGAGCAAAGTAAACAGGATCAGAGCGACTATAGAGACTGAACGAACGAGAGGCAGAGAACCTGAGCGCTGGGTAGCGAGAGGCAGATTGCGAAATGGGAGAAGAAATAGGGAGAGAGAGAGAGAGAGAGAGACGGTAATGTATGGTGATGGCTGAGTATAGTTTATAACAACAACAACAGCAGCAGCAACAGAATCAGTTCACAATAAAGTCGCTATCGTCACAGGTTAGTTTGCTTCGGCGGCCCCGTCCAATGCCGTTGCCGACAGCGTGTCCACTCTTTCATCGGACGCAGCAGCTCCACCACCACCATTATTTGTTGTTTTCTCCCAACGTGTTCATCCATACGCACACAATCACGCAGGCACCCTCTAGTTTCTTCTCTGTATATCTCGCTCTCTCTACTTATCGCTACCCTTCTGTCCTCCACTCTCGTTCGGGAGCTAGCTTCGTTTTGACTTTTCTCTCACGACACGACAATAGCAGGCCCAAGCGGCCCATACGTTCGCACTTATTCGGTCGCTGTCTATTCCCCTATATATATATATATATAAGTCACATGATTTATTTACACACCAGATTGGGTAAAATATACAATAGTACGATCGATATCACTACAGCCTCGTAATGATTTTAATATTAAAAATCGCTCAGTGCCAGCTTTTTTAGAGAGGGGATTGCATTGCACTCACTGCCATGATATCTTACACATATACCATAACAATATTTACAGCAAAAAAAATTATATATATATATATATATATATATATATGTATATATCCACCGCAGAGACCATATAATACCTCTCGCCAGTGCTGTGTTTGTTGGGCCGCCAGCACAACGGAACGGCCCGAACCCGATGGCCGCCGATGCCCATCTGTCGGCAGATCTGTCCGACCGCCCGGCCGGCCGCCCGGCCGGCCGCCGCCGCCGCGGACAAACGCGCACTAAAGGCTGTCGTGTGACGAGGAAACCGGGAGGCAGGAAGAAAGAAACAAAGCAACACATCCCACCCAGCGGGACTAGGACCATGACGAGGATCAAAAAGATGGCGTCTCAGGGAAGGGAAGGGGACGCAGGGGGTGGGGCGGAGCTACAGGGTCTTGAACACACCGGGAGGTCGGTCGATCGCTACCGCCTTTACCGACGTCTTTGCTGGCTGGCTGTCGCTACGATGGGCTTGTTCTAATTGCTGCTGCTGCTGCGATGGCTGCTTTTGCCATACACCGGCAGCAGCAGCAGCAGCAACAACAACAACGACGGCAACACCAGCTGGTCAACACCCATAAACATAGATATTCTTGATGTGGTGTGGCTGATTTTCCTGTTGTTGTCGTCGTCGTCGTCGTCGTCGTCTGGTGGTGATGACGACGACGATGATCTGGTGGAATATTGGCCATCGGACGAGGACGTGCGAAAGGGGCCGTTCGCAGCCATTGGCAGAAATACGAGGCCAAAGCGGAGGCCACCACCATCATCATTCTGCTGAGCCAACGTCAGCCATCGCTATGTCTGGGGAGGGATGTTCGGTTGCGTCCTACCTTCGACCGAATACGTTGTGCTGCTGCTACTGCTGCTGCTGATGTACGTTGGTTCATACAATCATCGTTCATCGACTGTAGAAAAGAAAATGTGTTCTTTTTCATCGTCGCTACACCTAGTTCCTCTGTCTTCTGCTTCCCTGCCCGGCCAGTGTATGGCAATCGCTCTACTTCACTTTATCTCTCTATTTCTCTCTATCGTTCCGCTAGGTCCGAGGAACGTACATACATTTGCAACGTTGCTCAACACCGCCGTTGGGACTCTCATCATCCCCATTCGAAACGACCGACGAAGGAAATCTTCCGCTTTTCCGCCGATACACCCACCCATCCAGCTACCCGTGTAGCCAATATTTGTCAGTAACGTAAGGACAGCGACTACTGTCGCTAGCCCAAACAATGAATAACCTTGATTGCGGAAATTGTCTACTCGCGCCGATAAGCTCCGCCTACTTTCCTGCCTACGTCCTCCTCCCCACGGGGCTCCCGGGAGGAAGGTGGCGAGGGCCTTCAGGTTTCCCCCTCGCCGCCTGACGATAAAGAATCACTGATGATGAATGAATGGATGAATAGGCGTCTGCCGTGTGTATGTGCCCTCACGCGGGCGCGCGTATTGATGGCCCCTCGATGTGTTGCATCTAGTCGCCACTCACTGCATCGCTCAACTAGTGAAAAAGACTGGCGTTCGTTTTTGTCTTGTTATAGTTGTTACAGTAGTATTGCACGTTGCAAAGTGATGAGCAATGGTCTCAAGCCACCACTTTGATGACAAGGCTCGATTAGACCTGATATACCATAGACGCGACGACGACGACAATACCGAAGATCGATCAGGTAACGTCTCTCTATGCTCTCGCACTGCCCCACAGATAAACCCGCTACAATCAAAGCAATGCAAATCGTCGCTAGCTGATGGCCGGCTAACAAGAAGTTGTAGCATAATCTACCATCGATTACAAACAAAAATAGAGGTCTAGGAGTTCTGCGTATTCATTCACAGATACAGAACAAACTGCATCTACAAGCCGCGATAATACGTCCACCGCCATTCAACGTCAATGGCAGTGTTCTCTTTGTCAGACGACGTCTTAGACTGACGACACAGCCCGACGACTTTGCGACCACCCCACTGGCGACCAAACCACATGCCTTGCATTGTATTGTCTTGTATATTGTCGCTCGTGCGTCGTATTGGCTGTGCACCGTACATAAATGGACAGTCGAGTTCAACAGAGTGACTCGAGTGCAAAGTGAAAAGACACCTACAACGTAAGCGTGAAAAGCGCACTTACCGGCTTTTCACGCGGCGGGCCCTCCCTCGTCAAATAAAGGTGTTCACTGCTCTCCACTTAGTCTGTCACCTACTGAGTCACTCTGTCAACTACTTAGTCACTCTGTTAGCACCAGCAGCAGCATTGTTTGCTGTATTCGACTACTCGCAGGCACACATACACACAGACTCATCACAAAATCATAACCAAAAAAAAAGTATGAACATCAGCCGTACCAGGAACCAACGACGACAATAATAATAATAACAACAACGATATCAACAACAAACTAGATGCCCACCGGGTTGCCGCGCGGCTGTCATGTATGTGTACATGACACCGCTACACGATGATGATCTTTGCCTGTTTTGCTCTAGTCTGAGCGGAACGAACGGGTGGGGGAGCGAGCCAGCGGGCGGGCGGTTGAACAGGATGACCTCGGCTCGATGATTGCCTAGTAATAGAAACAGCAGCATACTATTAGTGTTGTCAAAAAAAAAAGAGGAACAAACAACAAACGACAAACAACAACAATTGGTACTGACTGAACTGTTTCGCCGCTTCGCCACTGCTTCAGTGGGAGGCTGAAACAGCATTGTTTGGCTAACGCACCCTTGGTTTGGTGAGTAGCCGACGTTCAATTGTGAATGAATCTACTACGGCTCGAGTGGAGCGCCAACAGTCAGGGTCAGTCATGTTAGCAGAAGGGCGGGACAGAACTGAACGAACCGACGAGGAGAGGTACTGTGCTGGGCACAGGCAGTGCAGATGTATTCAGATGATGATGCTGCTGCTGCTGTTGCAGCTGATGGCATCGGTAGCCGTTGATGGTCGAGTGGCACGAAATTGAAGCAGATTGGCTAAAATGCTGGAAATGACCTCGTAGAACCTTGTCCCTCACACAGTCAGGCGACAACGCCGGGTCGGTTTACAAGTTTCTCGATCGTCAGCGAGAGCGAGGTCAGCTGAACGAATACCGTGGGTGAGGTCAGCCGAACACGAATACCGTGGGTGGGTCGAAGCTAAGCTGGGTGGGTACCCCCGAACCCCTGGGGGGGGGGGGGTACCCACCCAGCTTAGCTTCGCTGTTACTCCGCCATGCTTGATGCTTTGGCGGCGGCTGCTGCTGCTGGAGCTGAACTGCTGGGCATGCCGTCTTAGCAGGCTGGTCCGGCTTTGGAACCATTTTGGCGGCCTTCACCAGCATTGTGGGCATTAGTGTGCGTTCTTCTACGTTCGACTAGCAGTGTTCGCGGTGCTTAATGCGTACATTTGCGCTATATATATATATATATATATATATATATATATATATATATATATATATATATATATGTATATAATGTTTCATATTTTAATAGTCAAATTATATATATATATATATGGACAATCGCACGTGTGATGGGAATGGAATGACACTGAATGAATTGATTTGAATGAACATTGAGCATTTTCAGTAACTTTGAAACGTCCGCTCTGCTTAGACAGTCCAGTTATCAGTATTTGAAGATAACAAGTTGCAGTTAGCAATTTCCGTTGAAGTAATATTACGTTGAAGTAATATTAAAGAATGGTTTCAGCTCCTCGCCTCTTCCTGGGGCCATTGAGGTGAGAGGTTTTTAGTGGGCATTATGCCAACAACATCGGCATCGAGTCCCACACTACCCGCTCTGGATGTGCGTAAACGCATTTTCCCTCTCACCATTAAAAAAGAAAAGAAAAAAAGTTAGCAATTTCTCTCGCCGCGTATATTAGCGATTTAAGAATTCTGATATACGTTTCTTGCGCGTACAAGCCATAAACAGTCAATGGGACTGGAGGCCTCGCGTTTTTGTTCGCCATTTGAAGCCACGTGTCTGGATGTTCTGCCTCGTTAACATCATTCACAAGTCCGCTACAAGAAGCGGGAGGATTTCTTTTCTATTCTATTCTAAAAACATATTGATGTTAACTCACCAATATGTATTTGGAATAGAATAGAAAACGCCTTTAGTTAGACCAAGCGGGTTGTTTGGTTTGGAAACCTTTCTCGTGTGCCCACCTTGACATACGGCGCGAGCAAACATATTTGTTTATGGGTTCAGTGTGTGCAACTGCCTTCGAATAGACGAAACAGAGACAGTAAGAGATTATGTCAAATAAGTTGTGTGCTAGATTCGCTCGTTTCAACTGAAATCACAATCGCACGTTCTGACGTGACCGTGGCGATGCGATTTCTGGCAGATTAATGTTTTTGTGGTTCAAGGAACATCTCCAACGGAGCCTTCCTGTGAAGTGCGACTGTAGTAGCTTTTAAGTAAGTTTATAGATCCCTTCAAATACGGTTCCCGGACTGGGGAACAGTGCTTTAAGACAACTCATTTATGCGTAGATAACAGCGCTTCATTTTCGGCATCATTCACAGCTTTTTGAAGTTTTGCTTGATTACGTTGGTTTTCAATGTTCAGTACAATTTGAGATAATCTGCTTAATCAAGGTATTATCCAAATCAAACTGTATATATATATATATATATATATATATATATATATATATATATATATATATATATATATATATATATATATATATATATAGGAATATCAAGTATAAACACGGCGATACACAGCCACCTTGAAGTGCGTCTGAGGGTACAAAGAATGAGTGGCTGATATCAGAATTTAATTTCGGAGGACCGATTCCCAAAATAACAGCGAGACCAGTCCACCGTAAAAGCATGTATGTACGTAAATGCTTTTCAAGTTCCTAAGTAGCAAATTATGATCCACACGATGAAAAGCCACTCTTCTGGTCTAAATATACGTAATAAAACGAGGAACGAGGCTAATTTCTAAGCGAAGCCCAATCCTGTGGCATCCCGAAAAGTTGGGTGCACGTTGATCAATGAGCACCGAAGCCGTATTGAACGGAATCTAATAGCAAGTCTTGTACAAGAAAAGTCCGTATGTGCGTCACAAGCAATATTTCTTAGATGCAACATGCAATAGCGCACTGTGATACAGATCTGTAATTTTTCACATCTGTTTGTTGTCTCTTCTTGTAGAGCGAGGTTACAAAACTTTGCTTCAACATATCAGGAACGAAGCCATCATTTTATGAAGTCTCAAAACTCAGTTTACGTGGCTCAGAGTGGAACAGCGCAAACTTCTTGCAGAAAATAGACGGTGCTCACCTGGGGTGAAACGCAATTTCGGCTTTAGGTTTGTAAGTAAATTGTAGATCTCTACTTCAGAAACAACTACTGGCGGGTCCAACTGGTTGGGTGGCCAAGGGGTGGACCGGATGCCTGTAACATGTGAAGAATCGCTGACGGGTCTATCACGCGTCGGAGAACGAGAGACTTGCTAAAAGATTGGCTTTCTCCAAGATGTTTATAATGTATGCAGAGCTGGATTTAGTCTCAGGAAGCGACTCAGTGCCTCTTGCTAGAGAGTTGGCAAAGCGAAAGAGAGCACGAGAAACATTTTAAGCTCAGTTATTTATATATGTATATATATGCGTTCTAATGACAACGACAACAACGAACTTTCAGAATGCAGGAGGCAAGGATTCCATGATGACGAAAAGCTTTGTCTTCTGTGAGGAGGCAGCTTTGCATTGAGGCAGGAGACTCAACATTATCAGTGCTTACTAGACGCGAGCGCATACACGTTGAAAGAGAAGGTAGACAACGAGTAATGAAGTTTATCAAACGTTCGCCTCGTCATTCCGACGTTTCCTAATTGTACCTATTTAAATCGACTTTAAAATATCACTTCAAGTGCTGAAATTGTATCATATTACTCTTAATGTGTTGCGTTGGCGTCCTCATTTTCATGAACAAACACAGTACTTAGACTTACTTTTTCTGTGTGGATCGGACCTGTGTAATCCGAGGGTGCAACTCAAGTTCGTCTAGTATAGTAAGTCAATAGCTATTGTACACTTCCCATATATATATATATATATATATATATATATATATATATATACATATATATAGGAGGGAATGTAGCTATTCACTGTGGTTGGTTAGTTCCCGTCTAACAGAGCGAATCCACGCCAAATTTGTCAAAGTTACCTTTCTTATACTGAGGAAAGGCTATGAAATGCAACGTTGGATAATAAATTATTTTTTTTTATATTTGTCTTTAGATGTTTACTTGTTCACGTGCGTTAGATGTTGCTGTCTTGTTAGACGCGCTGTGCGTCAGTGAGATCAGACCGAACGAGGCTTCTCGTTAAGAGAAAGGTTCTGCGGGTGGGGCACTTGGGCCTCTTCAGGAGACTTATCTCTGCTCTGATATATATATATATATATATATAAATCTATGCTGTCGAATGTGCCATGTGTGGGTAAAGGTTGAAAAAAATGTCCAAAAAGTAAGTGTGCACAGTCGAAATCTTGATGTTCGAGTACAAGCTGTACACTTCATCTCTTGGAGATGCAATATGACTCGCCAGAAAATGTTAACGCATCAAGGTATTAGGATGTCATATATTTCGACAAAATGGAGTCCTTTACATTAATTCGCTAAATAATATTATTCTTGAAATAGTGCTATACAAGATCTTTGTGGATAGTGTTAAGACCACCACCGAAAAAATAACTTACTGAAAAACTGCAGGGTACAGTAAATTCGTTTCCCAGTGATCTGTCTCTTTTGATTGGAAACTGTCATTTTTCATAATTAAATTTATTATTATATTTAATTTCGGTCACGTAAATGCACAATGCGTTTACTCCATGGGTAGCAACCTCTTTTCCCCGAAAAAAAACTGCTCAAACACCTAGTGACAGGATATGCAGTAAATACCGACGTAGATTTGCATACAAGTGGGGACTCTCATGCAGTGATGTCTAGCTTCTTAACATATTTAAGATATTAAGGAAATATATTATGATATTCTCGTTAGTATTGAGAAAATTCATACTAAACGGATGTTAAAAAATTTCAACGTAATTCATATTCAGATTCATACCTCTACGCGTCGTAAGAAGAAGTCTTCCAAGGTGTTTGCGACAAAATGAAGTCTATTCTCATGGAGAGTAACCCGCCAACTCCATGGAAGCTTGATGTCAACGACGAAATCTTTTCTTTAATAGAACACTATATATATTGTTGGTGATACCTTCATCTTTATGAACCATAATGTTAAGCTGCACGCACCTGCACTTATTCGGGGATACCTCGCAGAAGCTGGAACTAGCTTCAGCTTGCCAGCATGCTGTACCAACTTGCATCCCATTGAACATGTGCGAGATGAGTTAGAACTCAGCACAACTTACGAGGCCAATCAATGCTGAGCGCAAATATTAAAATAATACCTCACAGCAATCCATTCATAAGGAAATTATGGTGAATATACACCTAAATTAATTTTTTTAACTAAAAAATTAAATGTATATTTAAAATAAACAGTTCGGTTATATATTTGCTTTATAACATTGTTTTTATTTTAGTAAAGGTATTTTTTACATACTTTACCTTATAAAGCAAGTTTTAACGTAACGTTCGTGTCGTCTTTTTCAAAACGAATTGTCTTTCAAATTATGTAGTCATATTTTAGTACGGCGCTACTAATACAGAGTACACAATAGACCTAAAGTGTGTGATATTTAATAAGACTTTTTTGCCCGGAAATATAGAGATACTTATACATGTAGCCATCCCCGAGGCTTAGATTGAGAATCACTTTGTTTATGTGTTTATTTTTTTATTAGCATTAAACAAACTCCGCAAATATTAGAAAGGATCGCTTCGATAGAGTATGTGTCGTGCCGCATTCGAGTCAGCCACCACATTTGTCATCAGCGCAGAAAAATATATCGTCGACCGGACGGAGTAGAGAACACGACAGGCGATTTTGCCATTAGGAGACACCCATGCATACCCTTTTTGAATTGTTTTTATTCTTCAGATTTGCAAATTCTAGTTAGATCATAAATATAAAATATTTGAAAAACTTAAAAATTCTAGAATGTGTATATATATATAAAGAAAACACATATATTGGAGACACGGGAGGTCTTATTTATTGACTTATATATTCTCCACCGGAAGATACAACCTCTGCCCAAAGATTTACAGGGTTTTCGATTCTTAAATAATTTTCTGAATTTCCAAAAAAATCCAAAATATTCTTTCAGTCCAGAACGCACGTGATCGATAGAAGTGAAATTTTTACCACTCACATTTTTTTTGCATCGATCTGAATAGGTGGTAATCAGATGGTGCTAAGTCAGGGGAATACGGTGGATGTTCCAAAAGTTCCCATTTTAGCTGGAAAATTTTCGAAAGAGTCTCCCTACTCACGTGGGGCCTTGCGTTGTCTTGGTGGAACAGGACACCCTTCCTTGAAATTAGTGCAGGGTACGACTGCTTTAATTTTTCGTGAACTTTTTCGAGTTGTTGACAGTACACGGCCGTATTTATCGTCTGGTTACGCGGTAAAAGTTCTTAGTGCACTATTCCGCCCACATTCCACCAAATACACAATAAAACTTTTTTTCCCTTTCGGAACTTCTCAAACCACTGTTGGCATATTCTATCTGTACAACAGGCATCTCCAAACGATTTTAACAACTTTTTGTGAGCCTGCGTTGCACTCAGTCCATTTTTAAACTTATGGAGTAGAATCGCCCGAATTTGGCATTTTTCTACCTCCATTTTGCTGCACTTTTACGAACAAACGGCTAAACAGATTTCAGAATGCTTGAGACCAGCAGATTCCCCGCTCTTTTTCACATGAAAACAACAAAGAGTGAGCCAATGATCTATGCCTAGCGCCGGGGCGGGCGCTGTGAAAGCCGCGCAAGCGCCAATCCAAAAAGACTTTTTTGGAAAAATAGACATATATATATATATATATATATATATATATATATATATATATATATAAGCTTGATTTTGTCCAACGCAGCATTGCGTTTGTGTAGACAAGCTGTGTATGGCTGTGTATAATCCAAGTCTTGATGACAAAAGGTGAAGTCAGGAGTGAACGGGAGCTATCTTAGTGGCAGTACGCCTGTAAGGCCAGGACAGTAAGAGGCAAGGCCAATCAGTATTAAGCTGAAACAAGTCATGTGGCTCAACTCGCTTCTTTCGGGTGTAACTACATTGAGTCAGTAATATATATATATATATAGTTCGTCAGCGGGTCAGTGTAGTACACATGGCCTGTTACCATGATGTTATGAGTCTTGGCTTTGACTTCGACTCAACGCTGAATGGTTAAATGCCGAGAACCTTTTTCTTGTCTATTCCAGTAACTTTGCACTAATATACGTTGTTTATAGAAAATTATTTATATATATATATATATATATATATATATATATATATATATATATATATGTGTGCAATTTTTTAATTTACCGCCAGCCTTTTAAGAGTTAACACATACAGCATAACGGGATCTGCCAAGGTGGTATGCCAATTTGAGTGGGTAGGTGAGCAAGCCGTACTTAAAGCTGTACCATTTTTTAATCAGGGGATATTGATTTCATCCAGTATTCAGAATGGCCCAGCTGGATTGCTTAGAACGGTATATGAAGTGAGCCAAGTATGTGTATATATATATATATATATATATGAAAAAGCTACTACTTACTTAAGGCTCTACGCGATTGCAAATATGTTCCTCCACCCTGATCCTGCTCAATTGACTTTAATGAAAAACGATCTAATAATCTACATTAGTACCATTATAAGTAAGTAGCGCACCGTAGCAATATCGAATTTCAGTTTTTCCATCCTCTCCAAGGGTTATGCCACGATCTGAAATTGTTTGTTGAGCCTTGCGTGCTCACACCGTTCCAGTTGCTGTTGGTGTTGTTGTTGTCTTCGTTCATTGGCGTCATTGTCGCATGCAAGAAGAACATTCCAAATTGATTTGATTTGTATCGCCTTTAAGTCCATCTCTTCATCACTCTCTCTCCGAGCAGAAACGAGCTAGCTATCTGCGTCTCTGCTCGATTACATTACATAGCTTAGCCATTCGTTGGAGCGTCGGACGCTCCCGGCCTTGAACTGGGGCTCGGGTTGCGCTCAGCTAGAGAGCGGGGAAGCTGGGATAGGCTTATGTGCGTTCCGGCCTTTTGGCCACCAGGAACCCACATCCATTCACATCATCCAGCCAGTTCATTTCTCGGTATTCGACTATGGCTATTTGCTTCGGTGTGTGGTCGGTTTGATGTGGCCGATCGGTCTGATCTTCGACCTTTATCTACGCTTTCTCTCAAGTTTCTCTTGCTTGTACCGCAGCCGCTGTCGGTACCACCTCTACGGCTGAAGTTGGCGATGGACTGTCTCTGGCAGCCTTGTGCACTGACTCCCGTGCTATATATATATATATATATATATATATATATATATATAATTGTTTTATTAATATCCATTAAGATATGCAAATTACAGACCATACTTTGGAACTGCTACATCATCTATGCTACGTATCGAATTCGGCTATCGAATGGACCGTTAGGCATTTTGGGCCATGGTATCTGTCGCACTTGTTCTAGCACTTAGAGCATTTTAGCGGCATTCCTCGCTCATCTCATGAAAACCTCGTAATAAAGAACGTGATGAAATCAATGAGCTGCAAAGCCGTTCTCAGGTATATATATATATATATATATATATATATATATATATATATATATATATAAATATATTGTGTGCGTATCTGTATTGGGATTTTTTTGTTATATTTAAAGCAAGCCCTTAGCCGCTACACATTATGAGTGGTCTTGGAATCGAATCTGCGACTCACGGCATTAGACTATCTTTTGCACACCAACCAGCTGACGAAATATATATATATATATATATATATATATATATATATATATATATATATAGATATTATTTATTCAATGTAGTCAATCATTCACGGTCGGACCATAACATTTGGGTCTCTGCAAACGTATATATATATATATATATATTTAAGACCGTCTTCTCCGGACGGCAAATTTATTTAAGTTTAATAATTCTTTATTGAGCTTGAAATTTCCATTATTACATAAATTAAATTACAACTATTCAGGTGATTTTGCAGAAAAGACTATCGCCCGTGTTAATATATATATATATATATATATATATATATATATGTATATATATATATATATATATATAAGGTTGATGCAGTAATCTCGTTCTATCTCGCCCTCAACGTCCCCGTTAATGACTGCCATATATATATATATATATATATATATATATATACATACATACATGTATTATATATATATATATATATATATATATATATATATATATATATATATATATATATATATATATATATATATATATATATATAGCGTCGCTCCATAGATGATGTGCTGGTATTGTATATCAGTATATTTTATGCAAGTGGTAAAGCATTTGATATCTGACCTCGCCGTGGCGTCGGCCTGGACGGTCATCCGACCGCGATGAGCCTTTCTCAGTGGGAAGTGAAAATGGAGAAACGCGACCCGCTACGAAGACCGGAGAGTCGGTTGCAGAGGACAGACGACGACGACAACAACAACAGCTGCGAGGTCATGATAAGAGAACGCATCAGAAATTCCCTTGGCTTTTTGGGCTCTGTAATTACTCCTCCCAGACCGTTCTCGTCTTTTGAATAACGAATTAATTATAAAGGATATCAATGGATATTATTCTTATATATATATATATAAATATATATATATATATATATATATATATATATATATATATATATATATATATATATATATAAAGTGTATGCTATGCTAAATTTGAGTGAAATAAACAGAATTAACAAAAATATAATGTTATTATTTTCGATAATTGCCGAAATCGCTACGCGGTTACATTCTCGAATATATATATATATATATATATATATATATATACATAAAGCTAGAAAACTATAGTTTTGCTTCACGGTAGGGGAGCACTACCAAAAGTACCCTCGTTTGCTGAAAGGTGTGCAAGGACCGAATTAAGTGTGCTCCACATATAAATATGACCGACGTACTTATTACGTTCCTTGCTAATCGTTTAATGTGTCAAAACATAGATACCTCCACGTAGGTGCAGCAGGCGTGGTCTTCATGGCCGTTATCTACCGGGGTGTCGCCAGTTCGATCCCTGTTGTTGATCGAATTTTCTTTGAACGACGCTCATTGAGAATAGATGATAAACCATACCGCTGAAAGTCAGCGTCCATACTGCCATAAAGGCTGTTCAGAAAACCATAGATATCTCAACATGTCTGGCGCTCGGCGCATTGAAGATATGTTTCAGGATATTCACACACCCTTTAGCAGGGTAGGCTTTATTACAACCACAGATAAGCGCTCCATTACAAGAAAACAACCCTGCCAAAGCCGGCGGCTTACGAGGAAAGTTGAGTATGGTTATACCTACAAGCTAGACGCCATGCAAACATCCTGTTAGCAATCATTTTCTTTGCAACAGTTCTTGACTGGATATTGAGCCCCGCGCGAGTCCTTGTTGTGGCAACATTGAAGAACTTCGCCGCTCTCTCAGGCTGCTTACATATCCAAGAAAACGTGGATTTGTCAATTCTTTCTAACATGGATGCAATATCTTCACGTTTTACGTCATTCTTATTAATATTGCAGCGAGACGCAACACGCAGGATGAGTTCAAAATCCGTCGGGGAGGCAGGATGATTCTAAATACAACCTCCTTAAAAATGTTTTCACTTCTGGGTGCAGCAGTTGTTATACCTACGTCTCTATATCTATGATCGCTGAAATTTTGCTTATTTTTGCGGTTGATTGTGTGTGGTTCTCGTTTTCGTTACTAACGTTGCTGTCGTTCACTATCGTTGTTATTATCGTCGCACTCGTAATGCTTTTGGCACAATTTTCGTGACTCTTTTTTGTTTCCTCTGGTATCATTGCCATGACGAAAAAGCCAGTAGACAACCATGCTCAATATAGACATCTCATAGGGGTCATTGCCTCCTAATATATATATATATATATATATATATATATAACATGAAGAGAGTTAGATTTATGTGAACTTTCGTCGCATTTTGTGGACGCAGGTCTACTCAACCTTATCAACAGACTCGAACGAACGAAGCAATGGAGATACATAGCGTGCCGCACAGCAGTGTGACACGGGTCGTGGATTTGATTTCGCCACGATACATAAGCTGGCGTAAATGCCAAACACCTCATTAGAATAGAATAGAAGAAAATAGGATAGAGCATGAAAAAAGCACCACTTTATTCCCTCCGTTCCGCTTCGCCCTCACTTTTGTACGAATCCCTTCTTTGCGTATGGCTATTTTTAGCACAGCGTCTTGTGCTATGTCTGCTCTTTTCCATCTCTCTTGTTTTCTTTTTACATTGGTTATCTATCGCTATCCTTGAGTACTCACTAAGCCTCCGCTTTTTTCAGTTTCCGTTTTTTTTCGGCTCTGAGTCGAAGCAGAATACGGTTTACCTTTGAGCTCGTATGAAGCGCTTACTTCACACGACAGAAACGGCAACATCAACGGCAATATTATATAGATAGATAGATAGAATAAAGACCAACTATATATATATATATATATATATATATATATTGACCGAGCAAGACGGCTTAGTGGCAAAGCCTTTGCCTTGCATTCGGGAGGACTGAGTTCGAGACCCAGACCGGCCACTCTTAAATTGGTTTGCATGGTTTCCAATTTAGACAAGGTACATGCCGGAGTGGATTAAAATTAGCCATGACATGAAAAAACCGTACACGAAAAAATGCCTTACGGAAAATCTAAAAAAAAAATATATATATATATATATAATAATAATAATAATGTTTTACCTCGCCCCTCTGCATCTCTCATCTCTCTCTTAGTCGCTACTTTCCGCTGTGGCGTATTTGTAATGAGCGATTTTTTCCCGAAGCACTACAAGCTATTTGCCAATAATGCGCGCTATACGGGTTTGTCATACGGCTTGTAGTGGGAGTAGTAAGCGTGATGGCAGTCACACTGGATGCTCGGATTTTGGCACAGAGAGCTGCAACTTTCCAATAAACTGCTCCCCTCGCATTTGCAACGCTGCAGACCACCAACCGCTTCCGTTTTCGCCTAGCCAATGCTATATATATTTATATATATATATATATATATATATATATATATATATATATATATATATATATATATATATATATATATATATATATATATATATATGTGACAAAATTAATACTTATGGCTGTTCATGACTGACAGCGATCATTTAAGACATTTTTATTGAGAACTAACGCACTGTATTATGCAATTTCTGTAATAATACCACATTCAAGATTCAAAACGCGGTATTAAAGGAACTGCACAATCCAGTGCTGTTATTCTCATTAAAAAAAAATTGTAATGTTGCTGTCAGTCGTGAACACCCAAAGTATTAATTTTGTTATATATATATATATATATATATATATATATATATATATATATATATATATACACATATAGCTAGCTAAATCGTATGTCATTTTTACACCTTTTACGCGGATTGATGGGATCGCCGTCCGTTGTGTAGAACTGTGTTGGGAATTTTTAATGCGCTGCGCTTCTGAGGAGGGGAAGGCAACTTCGCACACTGCGGCCGGATGAGTATGGCTCACCATGCGGCGGGAGGGTATGCGGCGGGGATCCATAGACAGCAGCTTCGCTGCAGGAGAGTAGCTGGCGAGGATGCTGCCGCAGCAGCAGCAACAGCAGCGCACCGGCTATAGCAGCTCTATTTCCGGACGGAGCAATTGTCTTCCTGGTTGTCCTTCACTCGGCCTTCTCCTTCTCCATTCCGTGTCCTGCGGTCTTCACAATCCGACCTTCCCTGGAGAAGGGAGCCTCTAGAGGGGGTCGCATGGTTGCAGCAGCGTTGTTTCCCCTTCACCGCCGCGGTCCCGCGACCTAGGCTTCCCCCCCTCCCCTCCCCCGCCCCGTTCCTGTTCGTTCGCTGTCGGGCCGACCTGAATTCACCTTCTCGAGAGCAGGTAGGATGTCGGTAGCTGTGTAGGTCCTTTAAATATTTGACGCTAGAGCAAACGGCTGACAGTCGCTGCTGGCTCGGGTGTCCCCGGCTGGTGTCTCCTCCCTTCCTCGTCTTCGTTCTCATCGTCGTCCGTTCTTTTTACGAGGCGCCTGCGAAACGAAGCATGGCGCCTAGCTCTGGGTACCGCAGAAGCAGTAGCAACAACAACACCAATAGCAACAACAGCAACAACAACACCAATAGCAACAACAGCAACAACAACACCAATAGCAACAACAGCAACGACAACAACAACATCAACAACAACAGTCGCCTACTACCCCCAGCTCGGCCAAGATGGTAGTGTTCCTCTTCGTCGATGTCTGTATGCGAATCCAGCTGTACGGGGCTGCTGTATGCGCTGTAGCTAAGGAAGACCCACCACGACCAGCCCGGCTGGATGGAACCGACCGCCCTGTTGAACTGCGGTCTGTTCGCCGAATCTGTTCCCAGACGGCCACGACGAAGGGAGGTCAAAACGAGGCTCGGCCGCGCGCTGCTTGTCGTTGCTTGTTAGTCAGTTAGTAGGAGGTGTGACCGAGCTCGAGCTGTAGCGAAGCTGGCCCGGCCCCACTAGCTCTATCTAGGGGTCTCCGAGGACAAACAACAGGCACAACAAGTATCGGGCCTCGACGAAACCTTGACCGCTTTGAGGCCTAGCCGAATCGCGCTGAGATTGGCCGGTGGCCGGTGTGACTGTTAATGTTGTGCTGGAGACTGGAGAGGGAATCATATTCTCAGTCTCATCGGGCAAGAGGGAGAAGAGGCCGCCGCGGACGGGTCGTACGACGACTCGAGTTTGAGGTGCTGGCGAGGTCACACACATGTTGCACCTCGCTCCGTGGTAAGCGAAAGCTCCGAAAATCGTTGAGGGCGCCAGGTATATCGCGGTGGGGTGGGTTGAAGAGAAATACTCGTCTCTCTCTCTCTTTGTCTCTCTCAAACAATGATTGGACTGGCTAGTACGTCCGGTCAGATGAGGTAATGTGAAAGCAGGTCCTCTCAAATGAAGCGACGTGTCTCTAGGGTGCTCTGAAACTCAGAGAACCTATGCACCCATGCAAGTAGGGGCTATCTATGGCAGGACGAAAAAAAGCTCAAGCCCGTAAGATCAGTAACGCCGTCAGCCAAGGAAGTATGCGAGAGCTGAGCCACCTCAAGCCATAGTAGCGATTACAAGGGCCAATTCACAATCAGCAGTGAGATTAACTGCACTATAGATGCTAAGTAATCTTAAGTTAATTGATTCAAAGTAAGTCTACGCTATCGGACGTAATGTAGACAACAAATGAGCAGTGAGTGAGATTCGGTACCATGATTTAATGGTTATAAAAGAGAAGAATGGTAAACTTGCTTGCTTTAGAGAAGCCGTTTTCTAATGGCGACGTTGAGGACCTAAAATAAGTGTAAAGTGTATTTTGTAAACCTTTGAAATGCGAATAGTCAGCCAGTGCGCAGAACTGCATGCGTGCCTCTCAGATCGTTAACTCTGGGTGACGGAAATGCGAACACAGCTCATGTTCACAGTTCCCAAAAGAATCGAGGGGGAAGCAAATCAGTTGGACATACAAGAGAAATGCATATTCTATGTGCCTGCTTCTTGGTTGACTGACACAAGAAAATGACAGTGTACTCATCACGTCTTTATTTTGGTGTCGTGTTCGATTGAAGTACGCATAAAGCCAAAACGGCGCTTAAGTAGTATAAATGCATAAAAGGGTTAGAGAACCCGTGACCACACGTTCGCGCTGAGACAATTGTCCACTCCAAGGTGTTAACATAGCAAAATAAAAAAATAAAATATGTATATATATAAAATGCACATATTCGACCAGACTGGATTTCACTTTGGGATATATATATATATATATATATATATATATATATATTCTAAAACATTACTAAATGTCAATTACACGGTACGCCGGTTCTAAGCTATTTTTAAATATGAAAGACTGCAAGTTAGTTTCTAAGCGGTGCGTGTCGATAAAAACTAGAGACATTGGGCACGAGCGCTAGGAATGCAAACGCACACCAATGTCTTAAAGCGTTAACAAAGACGCTGGATTACTGAAGCAATGGCTCAAAAATACATGCATACACGTGACGGTAGCAACCTTCGCTGGTAAATCAAGAACTAAATAACCTATATATATATATATATATATATATATATATATATATATATATATACGTAGGGAGATGAAGCTTGGAGATAGTTGCTATTCGATGTATTTGGTCGACCGTTGCTGACGATACCGGAAAGGCGTTAGCAAACCAGTGAGTACGGCCTCGTGCTGAGGGTGAGGGGTTCTTCGCGGAAGCTTTTAGCGCGTCTCCAAAGCGACCCGCTTCACACCTCCTCCCTGATGTCGTCGCTTTCAGCGAGCGCAGGGCAGTCCGTTATGCAAAAATGCTGGGTAATTAGGGCGACGGAAGGTGAACACTTTTAGATCATTGAAGTCATACGTTTGCGCAAATATATATATATATATATATATATGCGTGTAAATCTGCGCCGCCGTCACGTAAAGATACATCTCCCAGGAGGATTGACGGTGACGGTTGGTCCCCTCGAGTGATCGAGTGATCAAGGTCCCCCCTTCCCATTTGAAGTTGAGACGACAGAGTCGTGGCCAAGACACAAAAGCAGGCCACAACAAGCACTGAAGTCTGGCCTAGTTTCGTGTGTCGTCGGGGGACACGACATCGTTAAGGGCGATCAACGTGCGATTTTCGTCGTTCCCGTCATCATCATCATCATCGCCGGCTCGTTCGTTTCGTTAGCATCGTGCTCGAAGCAAGCCGGTCGGAAGCTGCTTCAGGCTGGTCGTAGTAGTAGTAGTAGTAGTAGCACTAGTAGCAACATGGTTTTTTTTAGTAGCAACATGGTGGTAACATTAACAACGTCCGCGAGGCAGCTCGAGGACAGATGCCACCGAACAGATGTCTGCAACAATCGAGGGCGCCGAATGGATCAAGCCGGATCGATCTGTCGGTCGGCCGGCCGGTCGAAGAACAACAAGAAGACGAGGAAGACGAAGAACATGAAGAACAGGATGAGGAAGAAGACAAACAAAAAAAAGAGGAAAAGGAACCAACCCGAATCTGAGTGCCTGCTGCATTTACCCGTACGCTGATGCTGGTGCTGCTGCTGTTGCTGCTTCAACGTCGGGCCCCCTCTCTATATATACTAACTAAGCCAAGCGATGGCACTCCGTCTGGTACTTTGACGTTTAATAATAATAATAGTAATAGTAATAGTAATAATAATAATAATAATAATAATAATAATAATAATAATAATAATAATAATAATAATAATAATAATAATAATAATAATAATAATAATAATAATAATAATAATAATAATAATAATAATAATATTAATAATAATAATAATAATAATAATAATAATAATATTAATAATAATAATAATTATTATTATTATTATCATTATTATTATTATTATTATTATTATTATTATTATAAGCGAATTCAGGAGGTCACGAACGACCGAAGAGAGGGTCAATTCTTGAGGCAAGCACAAAATGGGTAGCAGAGCACGCCGAACAGGAAAAGAGACGCAAATACGCAGACCTTGAAAACAGTCTTCACTTTGTACCGGTGGCTATGGAAACATTAGGACCCATCAGCAGTGGAACAGCAAAATTCATTCGGGATCTGGCCAGGAGAATGACAGCAACGACGGGGGACCAGCGCGAAGGCGAATATCTGAGACAGCTTCTGTCTCTCGCGGTGTGTAGAGGCAATGCCGCTTCTATAATCGGCGCCATGGGATGAGCAGCTAAATACGTGCTTGAATCGACGCGACACGTTCGAACCTCACAACTGTACTCTGTTAACACAATTACGAATTGAATAAATAATAATAATAATAATAATGATAATAATAATAATTATTATTATTGTTATTGTTGTTAATATTAATATTATTATCGTGAGCATTTTACAAATAATAATAATAATAATAATAATAATAATAAGCATGGAACTATTACAACACTGCGGCTATGCATTTTGCGCTACCAGCCAACAAACAAACGCTCAACGCAAACAATCGCCTCAGAACGGCCATAGGATGGCTGAGGAGGACTGAGTGTGTGCGTTGACAGTTAGTTAGTTAGTTATTTGTTGTTCTACTGCGATAGCGTATAAAAGTAATAGGGGCCCTACGACCGTACCTATTTGCTGTTGCTGAAAAGCTAAACATACCTACCTATGTACGTATATACATACATACGTATACACATACATATATACATACAGACTCGTACGAGAGATGAGAGCGTAGCGAACACGCCATGCGGGCGGCGACGCGTTTCAACGACGATCGCCCGATGGCTTGCCGTGGTATCGTTGCCGATGAGCCTCAAACACGACGGGCGAAGCGGGGGTGCGAACCGGGGGCGGGGGAAAGGAACTCAAATGAACCCCACCAATGAAGCAATGTGAAGCTACAAAACTCACTCACGGACACACCACACATATGCATGCGCCACATACACTGCGTGGTGCCTGCGTGCATTCATACACACACACAAACCAACGTGAATACATACCACGGACAGGTAGACCCACATAGGCTTACTGGCAAAGTGGTTCATTTTCGTTAATTTGTGGTCGGTGGCTGAATCACATATGTTTATATATATATATATATTATATATATATGTAATATATATATATATATATAATATATATATATAATATATATATATATATATATAATATATATATATATATATATATATATATATATATATATATATTATATATATATATATATTATATATATATATATCTAATATATATATCTATATATATATTATATATATATATATATATATATGTATATATATATATATATATATCTGTATATAAATATATATTTATATATATAATTTCCCAGTGTTGTGAAGAATCTTTTCCGTTTGCGGGAGAACCAACGCATTAAGGAACCGATCATACTGGCGTGTTCGGCGAAAAATTCTGCGCAATGAAAGACACCTCGATAGCTTGCGTAGCGATAGGCGGATAGCCAGATTAAGTAAAGTCATGAAAAGTCGATATGTTGTTATGTCTTACGTGCAAAACCGTAAAATGTTGCCATTACGACCAAAATGTACGTCCAAAAGACTATTATCAGGCAATCGCAAAATTTATGTCTACAATTTTCGTCTCAAAGTGATGGTGCGGCGTAACGTAGTTGCCGAGTAACTACGTTTTTCGACAGCCATGGCAAAAGCGAGAACATGCATACTTGCATAGGATGTATGAGAAAGTTAAATAAATGTTTTAAAGTTTGGCAAAACTCGGCAAGAAAATAATTTTGTTTCCAGTGAAAGGAGGGGAAAAATAATGTTCTTGCCGAGCTCCACTAAACCTGAAAATATGTACCTAATGTTATGAAAGACCCTGTATATACATACGAGTATATATCTTAAAATGGCATAACCTTGTTGAGACACAGTAATCCACGTTTTTCTTTGTGAATGATCATGACCGGTTATGATCTGCTTCAACGTTCGCATTACCCGAAGTGAGAGCCAGTTGTAAGGCGGCTATATATATATATATATATATATATATATATATATATATACATAAAACTTGTAACAAAACCGGACTCGCCTTTTTAAGCAAGTCCGGTGTTGTTACAAACCGACCACAGATGTTCCGCGAGATGTCTCTCCTATGACGCTTTTAAACATTGAGCCCATGTGTTGCTACAAAATAGAAAACGTGCATAATAATAATAATAATAATAATAATAATAACTATATTTTTATACAGTTCCTCTCGTAAATAGAAATAACGTTTCCATTGTCTCACACAGTGCAAACAATAGATGACAGTAAGATCTCCTTTTGCTGCCTCTGTTACAGTTATTGTCCGATTAGTAAACGCGGCCGTTGTCTGACTTGTAGACTCCAATAATGTATCAAACCTGCATGAGTATCGCGAGTTGTTGTTCGATTAACAAAAGACTTCGTAACGTTCAGGATCGTCGCTACTTGTCGAAAACGTGTCCTCCTGCGCGCTGATGCGAGAACTGTTTCCCTGTTATTATACGCATTTTTGTTGTTAGACGCAAATACGCAGATCTCGAAAACAGTCTCCATTTCGTACCGGTAGCTAGAAAAAACACTAGGACCCGTCAGCAGTGGGACAGCGAGATTTATTCGGGATCCGGACAGAAGAATGGAAGCAACGACGGGGACCAGCGTGAGGGAGAATATCTGAGAAAGCTTCTGCCTCTTGCCGGTGTGTAGAGGCAATGCCGCTTCTATAATCGGCGCCATGGGCTGAGCAGATAAATATTAGCACCTACAGGAATCGAGGCGACACGCTCGAGCCTGTATGCTGATAGCACAAATAGAAATAATAGCTTTTATTATTATTTTGGTAACGGACGATTTGTACTACATGCATTTCCTTATTTTCTTCTTAATGTATATATATATATATATATATATATATATAAATATATATATATATATATATATATATATATATATATATATATATATATATATATATATATATGTATATATATATATATATATATATATATATGGTGCAAGCCTGGAACGGACGGAACCGGTCAAGGTTAGATCAAATATTGTTAAAAAGAAAATGCATACGGTGGTACAGTAGGCTTTAAAAGTCGATGGGGTTTATCCATCGAACGATAAGCAACTCGCTTCAGTTTTGAGTATGCGAGCGGCTTGCGGCTTTTGTTGCAGTTGCTCACCAGCATTGGCATACCAATTGTATCAAGTCCACGTGTCAATAAAGCAAACAAACCTTGTGGTCCTAGCAGTAGTGCTAATTCCCGCCTCGTAACGGCCGTGATAATGATAACGACTACGACGACGACGACAACAACAACAACAACTATAACAATAGCAACGACAATTATACAAAACAACAAGTGCAACAATACAATAGCTTTACGAACAACAAGCGCAACAATACAACAGCTTTGCGAACAACAAGCGCAACAAGAACAGTTAGTTATACGAACGACAAGAACCACTCTCATCATGACGAAGCAACAAACGTATTCGTTGCAGGGACATCAATGCCAATGTCCACTGTATCGCCCACCCCCTTGAAAGAAGGTCAAGGACTTTATCAGCTTCAACTACTTCTACTACCACCACGACTGCTGTATTGTACAATGTTTTTAGCATGTCACACTAAGCGAAACAGATCGCTCGTTGTGAAAGCTTTACATTGTAGTCGCTTCAGAGCGCTGCTGTGCACGGTTGAGACTGACGACTGAAAAGAAGTAGAAGAATAAAAAGATGATAGCGTCGAAGGGACGGATGCTAGCGGTGATTGTTGGTCACTTATTCTTTTTCTTTTGATGATGATGACGACGACAATGATGATGACGACGCTTGTAAGTCAGCTGCCTGTTGGGGCGCCTGGTAGACCAACGGCGACAACGACAATAAAAACAACAACGATTCGACAGCAGCGGTAGCAAACGCAAAAGCAACAACAACAATAGGAGCAACATTAATGTGAACAACGACACTCACAGCAACAATTACAACAACGAAAGCAGCTAAAGCAATGACAACACAATAAGAACAACAACGACAACAACAACAACAAGAACAACAACAACAACAACAATCACGAAGACTGCGGTAGCAACAATCACAACAACGAAAGCAGCAGCAACAACAACAACGACGGCGGCGACAATTATAATAGTGTAACGTCCAGAACAGTGAGCGCGGCCGGTGGCGTCGTGGCTGTGGTCCCGGCTAGAAGAGCCTCCCCGCGTTGCAGACGACGACGACGAAAGGCGAGCGATCACCAACCAACCACCACTCTATCTACCTACCTACGAAGTAGTCTACCATTACGACCAACGCACAATCACGGCGATCCATTCATCGTTGTCGCTGCCTGCGAGTTCCTTGGCTGCATTCGCTGCCAACAGCAGCAGCAGCAGCATCACCAACAGCAACAACAACAACAACAACAACGACAACAACAGCAGCCTCTTCTCGACTTCGATTTCGGAACCGACAACAAGGGGAGAACACAAGGAAAACATGGAGAAACTTATATATATATATATATATATATATATATATATATAAGGGGGATAGAGCGCACGAGAGCTAAAGCAGAGTAATGAAAAGCAGGCAGCCAATCACCCCGTGATTCTCGACGCAGAAGCTCTCCAAGCGAGCGGCAGAGGAAGATCGGACCCGCTTGATGTTGGCGGATTCCGCCGCAGACCTTAACCGCTCTTTGTCTGAATGTGTTTGTCTGTCTCAGTCAGTCACTGTCTATCTATCTGGCTGTCCGCCGGTCACTCAGTCAGTCAGTTTGTATGTCTGTCTGTCTCAGATCACTTCGTTCATCGTTTTTCCTATATTTTGTGTTCTCTTTCTTCGTCCTCTTAGCTTTTCTTAGCTTCTCTTCTATCTCTGACTCCTCATCGCACCAGCTCTCTCCGGTCTCCGATGGCTCTGTGACTGTGGTGGTTCGAAACTCGCCCATCTCTTGCCTGCGCCCGTCTACTACTACTACTGCTACGATTATACAACGTGCTTAATAGTAGCACTTCTGGCTTCTGCTGCTGCTAATGCTGTTGTCGTTGTTGTTGTTGTTGCTGCTGCTGATTTTGTTGTTGTTGTTGCTGCTGCTACCGGGGCCCCAGCTGTTCTGCACAGCCGCGCGCATCCCATCGAAGCGTCGACCAGGATCGGAGCCGATCGCATCATCGCTGCTGTTGTCGTTGTTGTTCCCCTCAACCTTCATACGGTTCCTACCACGTACGGCTATGGGAGAGAACTAGCATTCGTTCGCCAGTGGCGATGGGGAGGGGGTTGCTGGGGAACCCTTCCCCCATACTACCATCCTCTCTTCCCCGGTCTCGTTCTCTCCCCCGTCTGTAACCAACGCCTACCGCCTTTGGCGCCGCGTGCCTACGAGGACACCTACTGACAGACTATAGTGTAGCGACTACTCTCGTCACAAACCAGCCGACTCATAAGCGAACAGCGTCGACACACAGGTGACATTGTCATATCTTGTGCAGCTATGGCTGCGACTGGCCGGTGGCGGCAACCTTTGCGAGTTCCTCTTCCTCTATTCCCGGTTGCGCGAAAAGTTGTTCTTCCCGCCGTTGTCCTCCTTGTTTGTCGGACCTCTCGTTTTCTTCTCGAAATTGAGCCAGAGCAGCAACGGCGTAGAAGCACCAGTCAAAAGAGCGGGTCTATGTGCTCCAACTAGGAATGGCACTTGCAAGTTGTAGGTACAGAAGCTCAAATAGTAGCAGCAGTAACAACAACAACAGCAGCAGCAACAGAAGCTCGAGTACCTTCCCCCCTCCAACTATGACATTGATCGTTCCAGACCTTACGGCCGCGGCACTTGACGGTATCGTTCCGTAGTCACCTAGTTATGGAACGGTACGGAGTCCACCGCCCGAGCGACCAACCGACCGACCTTCCAATTGATGCCTGAATGATGATAATAAGTTGCCGCCGTAACAACTCACCAGTCCGAAAGCGTTCGAACACGACCACCAGCAACCGTGACCGGGACGGGGCGATCTTTGATCGTTGATGAGGTCGGCTCGTTGAATGAATTCTTAGATATTTAGACGCATGGATTAATGGATAACTAAGCATACACAGATTCATCGATAACTCGACGCATGAATTTATGAATAAGCAGACGAACGGATTCATGGATAGCTAGAACAATGGATTCATGGATATCTATAACATTGGATTTATGGATATCTAGAACATTGGATTTATGGATATCTAGAACATTGGATTTATGGATATCTAAAACATTGGATTTATGGATATCTAGAACATTGGAATTATGGATATCTAGAACATTGGATTTATGGATATTTAGAACAATGGATTTATGATTGACTAGACGAATGGATTCATGGGCAACTAGACGCATGAACGCATGGATAACTAGACGAATGAATTAATGGGTAACACAGACAAGTAAGTGAATTTGAGCCTAGATATGTTGGGGGGTGGGGGGAGGGGTGTATGTTATATGTATTGATGCGCAACAGCTGTCGGATTCTAGCCGTTCGGTTCGTGTTCGGTGGTTTTGGTTTCGCCCTCTCTGCTCCGCCGTGGCCTCGTATCGAGATCAGCGGAGATCAAAACGAGATCGTCGGCTAGTAGGGTGGTTTGTGCTTGAATGCTTGTAGCAGCACTGCAAACGTGAGTTTGCACCTCTTGTTGCCGGCGACGATGTCGTTTCTCTGACTTCGTCTGACTCTGATGTTCCTTAAGTCTGCCGGCCCCATTCTCTGGGTCTGGTCAGACTGCGTTGCGGGGGGGGGGGGGGGGGGGGTACTCTAAGGTCTCCCGACCTCAGCTTAGAAAGACGAGCTATCGTTGTAGGTCTTACTTGTTGTCTGCTCCTGTTGTCGGGAATGTTGTTGCTGATGATGTCGTTGTTGGCGGTATTGCGTCTTGGATGGATGAATGGATAGGTAGGTAGATAGGTAGATGGATCAAGTTTTGTGTGGTGGTTATGATGCTTGCTATATTTCTCTCTGTGTGTATATAGATAGCTCCTGTCTTCGGTGGTGGCGATGGAAATTTCTCAGCCTCTCGATGTCGTCTGCTGCTCGAGAGTTAGCGTCCATATCGAAGGCGATTTGGGCGAATTCGCAATTCTGGCGAAAAACCTTTGCCTTTTTCGTTCTCATTTTCGTTGTTTGCCTTTTCTGCCGCCATTTCTTCTTCTTCTTCTTCTTCTTCATGATTTCGTTTCTCTTCGTTCTCTGTGAACAACAGAATTCAAAAACGCGTAACTTCTGGCTGCCAACGCCACCAAGATGAGGACCGATCAGAAGCTCTGATTCAGAAGACGAGACAGCACGCAGGTCAGGGGCACGAGGTCGTCGAAGGTGCGTCTCGCAGCATCTCGGCTATGCTGAAGGCAGAATCAGCAGCAGCAGCAACAACAACAAGAACAACGCGAAGACGACGACGACTTACTTTGAACCTGCTAGCAGAACCTGCGCGTCTTCGGTGTGCTCAACCCTACGAAATTCGTAGTCTTTGTGTATTTCACGCACGCAAACCCACACCCGAATTTCCTACATCCCATGGGAGGTCGTTGATAATGATGATGATGATGGTGACGGTGATTTGGGCGATGGTGGTGGTGATGATAACGATGATGAAGGAAGCTTGGATGGGGTGGTACTGATCGGGCTGGTAGAAAGGGGGCGATTATCACCGCGTGATGATGTTGGGGTTGTTGTTGATGATGATGATGATGTCGTCGTCGTCGTCGTCGTCTTGTGTGTACAATTATTGTTCAAGCGCATGCGAGCAAGTGCCCGAGCGATTTGCGCAGAAAGTAGGCACAGAACGAGACGTAGCGAAGATACGAGGCGGGTTAGGAAGGAGTGCAGATCTGTTGTACGCTGAATACTGTTGTACTTTGAGCCAGGTGGAAGACGAACAACGCAAAGTTGCTGGAGCGGGGGGGAGAAGGAGGACAACGGTAGAGCAGCACGCAGAAGCAGACGTGAACTTGTGGATCCTACGTCGTTTGAGACAAGATGCCAACAAGGCAGTTCAAATGCAGATAGCAGCGACGTTTAACATCACTCATCATTCATCATAACTACCGTGGTAAACCGTGGAATCAACGTGCGATAATAAGCTGAGAGGATGTCATCAGCGAACCGTATACTTACCAGTGTACCCTATTCATATATATATATATATATATATATATTCGTTTATTCCAGCGCTGTTTGTTTTTATACTGAGGCTTGACACGGCGCTGCTACGGTGTCTATTGCATTATATAATATGAAGGGGCGATCAACGAGCGATAATAAACTAAGAGGATGTCATCAGCGAACACCGTATACTTAGCAGTGTACAATCATATCAATATATATGTATATATATATATATATGTATATATATATATATATATATATGTATATATATATATATATATATATATATATATATATATATATATATATATATATATATATATATTAGTTTATTCCAGCGGTGTTTGTTTTTATACTGAGACTTGACATGGCGCTGTTACGGTGTGTATTGCATTATATAATACGAACTGGCCGTACGGCCCCTTTCTTATTATATAATGCAATACGTGTTATTGTCATTCTATGTCGTCGGGATTATCATTATATAAATAGAACGAGTTTCACCGAGAATGATTTCAACAGCCACAGTGAAGGAAAAAGACCAGACTGCAGATATATATATATATATATATATATGTAGTTGCACTGGCCATGAACAGGATCGTCGCAGTCTAGTCTCAGTCCGCACGCATGAATGCCAGCGGCATTGTTGTTGAGTGCAGAGGTGAGGGGCTCGGATGAAGTGAGGCTAAGATGAGGTGAGCTGACCTGAGACTAAGGCTGAGGCTGAGGTCGCCGCTGAGGGGAGACGGGGGGGGGGGGGGGGGGGCTATTCGCCGGAGCCCGCTCGTTTTCTGGAGCGTCGGGTCATTGCAAAGTGAACCGAACACACTGCACGCTAACACAATTTGACGGGCCTGCTGTGCCAGTGGAGACCAATGATAATGAATGAGGTCGCAAACCTGTTACAGGCCTGCTGCCGGCAAGAGGTGGTGCGGCATCATCGTCGTCGTCATCGTCATCGTCGCGGCGGTGTCTCGACAGGATCGCTGCGCCAACAGCCGTTCACAACAGCAAACACGGCACGATGATGAACATCAACGCACAGGACGGCTCAGCCTCGAGTGTCTCGTCTGGTTCTTTGCGTCCATATATTTATATATATATATATATATATATATATATATATATATATGTATATATATATGTATATATTCATAATGCCAGGACGCTTCAAGGCACCATCCCCTCTCACCGTCCTGTTGCACGTAATGTCATGTATGGATAATACACAGAGAGCGAGGACTGGGGCACATCATCTGCTTGCCGTCGCAGCACCGACTTGTCATGCAAGTTCGACGCGTGTTGTTTGTTACTGGCTGCCAGTCATGTGTCATATACAGCCTTGCGTTGAAACGAATTTTGTAGGCCAGTGCTTTCGCACCTTCAGGTGCGGATTGAAGTTCGTCTGGTCTGACTACACGTAGGTTTACTGTGTGTTTGTTACTCGTGTATCCACATCTAGCTCGTCCAGGTCGAGTAGCTTCATTTTGCTCTACTTCTTCTTGTCTACACGGGGAACAGCAATCAAGAAACGTTTTCTTAACACGCTCCTGACCAGCTATGAAATTTAATAACAGTAATATTTATATATATATATATATATATATAAATCAAGTTAGCCGCAGTTTGACAGGAGGTAATGGATGAATGAAACACATAGCTTTATTTATGAGTATTTGCAAGTAAACTCGAAAGCATACGGCATCCGTACTGAAAAGGTTGCCCAGGGGCTAGATCAGAGATAATGTGCTCGTCGCATCGAACGGAATAGAAGCAGATAGCAACCAAATAATATACTAAGAGTAGAATAAAATATACTAAGAAATAATAATAACATATATATATATATATATATATATATGTTATTAAAAAAAAAATATATATATATATATATATGTTATTAAAAATATATATTTTTATATATTAAAAAATATTTATTATAAAATATAAAGTGACATATTATATAACTAATTATATAATATATGTAATTAGTGACAAAGATTATTAAGAAAATGATAGTGCAATATTATCAATAAAACTAAGGTACGGAAATTAGATGGTAGTGCAGCAATTTTGACTAAAGTTAATTAAATTTAAAACCGATACTGTTAACAAGAGTGGACGCCGGTGAAAAACGAAACTACGAAGACGAAACAAACTTTCTAAGGCTTCTCTTGAAGGCCGACGGGTCATCAATGACGGCAATGGCGGGAGGAATTGTATTCCAAATGAGAAATAAATAATGACGTAGTACATTTTCAAGAAAGTGTGTTGGCGAAAGAGTTATGGTGCAGCAACGGAAGGTGTAGTCAGGAAAATGTCGTCTGCCTCTATAAGATTGTTGATGGTTTTTAAGCAAAAATGGCGGCTCGGAAACATATCAGCTCTTTCGCACTAAGACAGCCGTGCTCGTTAAGGTAAGAGCCGAGTGTTGCTCTAGGTCGCAGAACAAATATAGCACGAATGGCCCTGTTTTGCAGAGAATGAAGTGCTACGACGACACCTTGGCGAGTAGCCACCCCAGACCACATTACAGTAGCAGAGGTGGAAGCGCTCTAATAGCGCCTTACACACCAAGACGAGAATATAGACTTAAGGTCCAGAAATTCGAAGATGGACGAGTGCAGCAACAGCAGATGTATGTTATTGGAGTAAGTTGGCGTGGCTATTCCACGTCATACGCTCATTGAAGATTAAGCCCAGACAAGTGATACTCGGGGATAGCTCTGGCAGGGTGCCATCCATACCTAAGTTCCCCCGGGAGAAATTTATGAGAGTAAGGTTTAACAGTTTATGCAAAAGCCGCTTCTCGAATATATTCTGATGAGGCGAAGCATGAACTGAACCCGTCTTTTCCCTAGTAATTTATTTTCCCAAAGTAACTCTGAAACCTGAAAAAAATGTTCACAACGCTTGTTAGGGTCTTTGTACGTGTCGTACGACCCATAATTTGACACATGCGTGATTTAAAGTGTCTGTCTCGGAATTGCAACGTAAGATTGCACTTCCTCTCTCTTTTATTAATTTATGAAAAAAAAAATGTTTTCTTCATTTATCTCTAACCATTAGTCTAACCACAATTAATTTGAGACCCCCTCATACGCAACTACAGCTTTACAAAATGATACATACACCCCACCCAGATAGCACACGTTGAGGGAGTACGATTTGTTGATGATGCGTTGGCTTAATCTGTATGGCCCGCTTGTCCTGAAAGGGGCTGTCATATCATCGCATTTTGAATGCTCCGAAAACACTCTCTGTTGTTTGGCCATTCTTCGAATGTCATCCAATATTGAGTTCCACAAATGCCTGATTGCTGAGTTGACGATGTCAACCTGACCCCGTGTTTTGTAAACGGTGTCATTGCTGTTTCAGTGCGGCGTCCGCGACTATATCCTTCTGTTAGTATAGAACGCGAGGCGCCAGCTGAAAATGCTGAGGTTAACATTTTGCTAGCAGAGAGGCAATCCTATCTGTTGTTACCATGTTTTGCTGACGAGTGTTTAGAACCAAAACTACTGGGCAAAGTGATTGTAATGCCTTGTCCCTTTCTGCACGCGTAAATTAGAACTAAAACTTGTCTTGCAGTGTACCTACTGGTCATATATATATATATATATATATATATATACGCTCCTCTGATGATTTACTTATGATGTAGTAGGAGCAAGTCGGCCCCTTGTGATTATGTGCATACTTGTAATGAGACTCGATGGAGTTTGGAGTTATGGTTACTGAGATAGGAAGTCCATTGCTCAATGTAGTCACCACGGCCAAAGCAAGAACCCCAAGGGCGTCAAAGACCTCACTTACCTGATTTCGGTAGATAAAAGCACGTTCCAGAGCAACTTCCAATCGGTGAAACTCCAGTAGGCGTTAAATACGAACTCCGAACTTCTATTGAGATTCTTAGTATTGGCGACAAAGTGCGTATACATGCTTGATAAGAATATGAGTTCTGTCTCTTAAACAGGTTTGTAACTAAAAACATAAAATTAGGGTTTTGAGTTGGATTCGTTAAAGTTATAAACAGAGAATTGGCTGCGGGGTTTCAAAGTGTATGGAATTTGCTGTGTCCCCTCACATAATGCGATGCGACGGGGATGTGTTCTCCACAAATTTGCGGAAATATCTGCGTCAACTAGCCAACGCAACGAGCACGACCTCTGACGAAATCCCGGCGATCGTGAATAAACTAGATTATTCAATATGTGTGCGGATCTAAGTCGCATTTTTCGTCGATTATTGAAGGACGGTGCAGTGCCGGCTGCTGTTTAACACCATTTTCATAATTCATTCCGTACATAAGAAAGGCAATCAGGCCAATGCAGCGAGTAAGCGTTTCGTGTCGCTATCGGTGATAGCCAGCAAACTTATTGATAGCGTCATTGCGACAACCATGTATGCAAACACCAACGACTAAGGTTTCATATTGAAGATCTGGCCTGTCTACTGCAAAGGTTTCAGCACGTTGCTGCTGCTCTTAGAAACCCAAATATACTGGGCAAGAATTTGCAACGACTACTCTGATTACTGCGACGTTGTATATTTCGATTCCAACTCAGCATTCGAGTCAGTCACACACACACATATACGCTTCAAACGCTACTAGACGTCGGAATCGGAGAACGCATAATAAACGGGTTAACTGTAATTCTGCAAGACAGAACCTCCCGGGTTTGCGTTAATGTACAATGTTCTGTAGTGGATCGAGTGTCATCCGAGTGTCATCCGACTGTCCGCAAGGAACGATACGTGGACTACTAATATGCTCCACACACTGACTCACTGAAATATATAATATAATCCCGCACCATAGAGGATCGATGCCGTCTTTAGACGACGTTGGACGCTTTCAAGGCCTGGGCTGACGCCCTTAATTTGAACCTGTTCATCCATAAATACGAAGTTCTGCATTTTGAACATGGAAATAGAAGACACTCCTACTACATCGAGGGTTAGAAATTGAGGTCAGATTGGGAAGACCTCGGAGTCCTCAGGAGCAACAAATGAAGGTACCCGACCATGTAACCGATGTTGTCACGAGGGCCTCTCAACGTGCAAACTGAATTTTTTGATCATTCGCTGTACGCATCCCTGACCTGTACGTCCAACTGTATACCATATACGTACTTCCGACACTGACATATGCAGCACCGATGTGGTCTCCGGGTCTTATTACAGACAAAGCTTGCCTAGAACGAGTCGAACGGGCTGCATCTCGTTGCTATGTTGACCTGTGTGCTATGAGGACATTCCCCTACGAAATAATTGACATGCTTAAGAAGCTAGATCAGAGGATGCCGATCTAGCTGATAGCGCCTTCGTCTATTCAACAAAATGTTCGTGGAAAAGTAAACGACAACGCGTCAGATTAGCAATATTGTTCCTGTGTTCATCGTACGCAAACGCTGCATCAACGACCTCTACCCATAAATAATCTCTTCCCCGATGGACGCTAAGTGACGCCAGGAGCTCCCTGTACAATATGCAGGTTATAACTACGTATTGACCATATGTCACTTATGAATATATGCAAAATGTGTATTTCCACTCAATCTAAAAAAAAACGTTTCAGCCTTGACGGTATTTCTCAACTTTATATATATATATATATATATATATATATATATTCCAAGGTACGCGTGTAGACAGAAAAATATTAGTGCAAGAAGCAAATGCATATGTATGTATTTCTACATAAAGCTGAGATGTATTGTATTCTATGAATGCTCCAATTCTCACTTGAAGGCCTAACGATCACTTTGTATGTGCGACCTTGTTCTATATTACACTGAACAAGCAGCTACCCGGCAGTGCTGTTAAGCAAAATTCTTCTCTCTTTCTCCATCTATATATATATATATATATATATATATATATATTAAGAAATACCAGTTGATAAAATACCGTTACGACTGAAACGTTTTATTTAAGATGGATATATATATATATATATATTCATAATATACGTATTGTCTTGTGCGTTAATTGCAGTCCACTGAATCGAACCTATATGGCTAGGCAATGGGCCACTTTGGGCGAACAATAAAACACACCTCAACTCCTCCGGGCCACTTTTCACGTCGCGCTGATCATGATCACGTTAGCATTTTTAATTTTCTGTTTACGAGTGTCGTCGTAGCCGTCTTAGATGGCCATAGCGGAGGCAGGCCGACCTCTTTGCTGCGAAGGTCCAATACCAGTTAGCCAACCAGCTTCGCGTTTGGTTGCTGATGACAAGATACTATTATATGTACGCTCCGCGTTATATCTACTATTCGTTCGGCAACGTTTCAGATTGCGCGTATTGTTGTTGTTGCTGCGGCTGTTGTTGTTTTTGTTGGTGCCATTGTTGTTATTGTTGTTGCTCTTGCTGTTGATTGCTCGCGTTCTTGTTCTTATTCCACCCTTGCGGCTGCTGCTGCTGTGTTACGGTTGGTAGGCTGTTGTGTATTTCATTGTGTAGTTGTGGTTCGTAGCAGCTTCAGCTGTCAAAGTCATACTGCAAGCGGTTGTTGCTGTAGTTTCTATTATTATTATCATCATTATCATTATTATATTATTATTATGGTAGCACTGTAGCTGATGTCAACGTAGTAGGCGACGTTACGGATAGAGACGCCGATGGCGGGGCGTGTTCGTGGCATTGGCCTGGTGGCTGGGCCCGTAGGACGTCGTTGCTATCACGTTGGTTGTGGTGCACGGAGGGACGTTCGGACAGACCATGATGATGAGAATGATGATGGTGGTGATGATGATGATGAAGGTGAATACGCTGATGACACTGTGATCAACAGCAGCAGCCGAGGTCGACGTAGCGACGCAGCTGGTGACTCTCTCGACGTTGTCTCATTGCACCTTGACCGTGATGATGTTTTCTCTCTCTCTTCCTCTCTCTTTTTCCCCGCCCTTTCCACGTCTTTCCACAATTTTTTCCGTCGTCGTCTTTCCTTTCTCCTTGTCTTTCCTTCTCAATTTCTCTCCGTTTATCTCTCTCTCCACTTCTCCTGTCTTGTTCCTTCCCCCCTCATAGCCGTTCCCGCCCCCCCCCTTCGCCCTCTCTCTTTAATTCCACCTTGACAGCAACTTACGGCATTCAACTTAGGGCTTTTGTTCCTCTTGCTGCTGCTGCTGCTGTCGCCGCTGCCACCGCCGCCGCCGCCACTGGCTGTATAGTTTGCATGCAGCATGGCCATTTCGCGGCGTAGTAGTTGCGGTAGCAGTAGAAGTTTAGTAGTCGTAGTAGTGGTAGTAACACTAGTAGTGAGTGTAGCTGGACGTTTGTCGTTGCTGTCGTCGCGGAAAGCGACGACGACGATTTCGCCGGTTTCGTTTGCCAGAGCAGCCCATCCACGGCTGCTTTCGGCAGGCTTTTGCTCTTCCTCCTAGTCCTTTCTCCCAGTCCCTCTTCGTTTTACTTGCTTCCGCTTAGTCTTTGTCTGTCTGCATCCCTGTTAATCTCTCTCTCTCTCGCTCTCTCTCTATCTCGCTTAGTCTGTTCTTCTCTCCCTCTTATTCGTTCTGCCTCTCTTCCTTAATCATTCTCGCCCCTGTCTATCTTATGATTTTTTTCTCTCTATTTCTAGCTAGCGCGCGTGCTAGCTGGATCGCTAATGCTTGTGGGTCTATCTTTGACGCCTATGCACCACAGCAGCAGCTATGTAAAGTTTGAAGGTCGGTCGGGCCATGTCGGTGCGGAGCGGCGACACACGTTGACGCAAAACAGCAATCAACAACAATAACAATTGCTAGCGGTTACTGCTGTGGCTATTGTAGTGGTGCACAGCAACCACCACAACATTTTACGTAGAAACGGCGACGACGAAGGCGACTGCAACAACAACAACAACAATATTTGTTCGCACCGACGATCATATCAACAAATAGCGACAACAACAACAACAACTTCAGGCCATAAGGTCGTCAATAACCAGCAATCTAGAGGGCAGAAAAAGCAATAGAAACAACGACAGCTGCAACAACAACAACAATAAGAGTAACAGCTGCAAAAATAGCAACTCGTGCAAGCACATATATGCATCAGTAGTGAGTGTTTATGTATCTATTTATAGAAATATCTCTACATATACCTATGTAAAAGATATATCTATATACATATGCATATCTGTATTCTGCAGAGCTCTATGGAGACGACGTTTAGAAATAAAGTTCAAGTGCTAATTTCCTTTTTATTTTACGACTCTTTACCTGACTTACCAAACGATCCTATATATATGTATATATATATATATATATATATATATATATATATATATATATATATATATATATATATATATATATATATATATATATATATATATATATATACAGAATTGTTTCATGGACGTAGCCATCGATTAGTTTACAAATTATGCTGTTACACGGCAACACCGCCAGCAGTAACTTGAGTTTGGTGACATTGAAGTTGACAATTTGGTTTATACAAAAGGTTTGCACCAGATCTCCCACGGGACAGTGCCACTGACAGTTGTTTCCCGCACTTTGGACTTTAAAGGACAGTCAGTACAGGCAACATTTTGAAAAGCATCTTAATCACTATTTATTTCAGTCGACTGCGTACCGAGCAAGGTGGCTTAGTCGAAAAGCCATTGGCCTTGTATGTACCGGACAGTTAACAGCTTAATGGTATTATTAACCGAATTGCTGCGAGCAATACCGACAGATGCCCGCGCTAGTTCTCCTGGAGCTGGAGATCTTCAATTTCTTCTTTGGGTCGCGATATGTTTGCTGAAAGTGATTATAGGTAGCGAACTAAAAAGTACACAACTCGCTTCATAAGTCGGATGATTCCAGACACCCTGTCTAGGCCATACATGGGTTTTTTTGCCATATCGGATAAATTAGCTAAGTGCTTCACAACCCTGACTCCAAATGCGGCGAGAAATGCCTCAATGTTTTTCAGCCCTGTGAAACGGCAGGTTGCCGTGGTGGAAGCGGCATTGCCTAGAAGCTATTGAGGGTGAGCGAAGTGAAAACGTTTTGTACACGTTCTGTAGTATACTAACTGGTCGTGGCTGTAACACTTTCTTCTTGTTCGAACATAGCCCCAATTTCACTCCTGGAGTAGGAAATGGCGGCCAAATAAGCTGGCAAGGGCCAGCTTATTGGTGGCGTTTCACTTTTCTTGGTGGAGGCGCTCCAACGCCTTACCACTGCGAGTTCCGGGAGACTTGAGTAAAGGAGAATACAAATGTAACCAAGTCCCCTTACCCGTGACGAATCTCGAGAACAAGTAAGACGGACCCCCGTCGAATTGTGTTCGAAGTTCCCACAGAAAGACCCGCTCCTCTCCTTCATCCTGTGACAAAACACGAAGCATACACCGAGCAGATTTTTTGGTGAATCCAAGGTGGTCCTGGAGGAGGGACTTAGCATCTAGCACCTCTTGTAGCGATGCATATGTTAGGTTTTAGCTTTTGTCAATCGCAGCCTTTGCACGTGCCACATTTTCATCTACGGTAGCTGTTTTTGGAAGTCCCTTACGGGATTTGTTGCACAAGATTGAAATATTTAGTTTAAATGTTTTCGTACCATCTACATACAATCCTTAACATAAGGACTTTAGCCCAATTGTCTATAGAAGCTCTTGGGAACAAACATGTAAATAAACAACAGTATTAAACTCGATTTTTGGCTACGGCTGAAAGAGTCGGGTTTTCAACCAAACGTCAACAAGAATATCGCTATTTGCTATGAATTCGATTTTGTAACTCCTTCTCCACTACTCGGAAAACTACAATAGCCCTTACAATAAAGAGCTGAACTGCCGCAGTCGAAGCTGCAGACAATCGACGGACGTTTTCCACCTCCTGGAATCACGGGTTAGCCAAATCGCTTCTTGGATGTGTGCAGTGAATACGATTCCCATATAATACATTTGTAGAGCAAGATACGGGAAGCACTCTACAAATTCTAGCGGTTGGCCATCACAATGCACCAGCGGCGGCCAATCGTTCTCTACGCATAAACTTTATGGCCGTGTTTTTTATTGTATTTATTTTAAGCTCCTTTCAACGCAAAATATACTTCAATCATGGATGTTATCCGCTTGATGGCACTGATGTTGCGGTGCGTAACCACTGTGTCATCTCCATTCATAACAATCAATGCATGTTTGTGTATATATTGGGCAGGACAGAAAGTAATTGCAATTTTTTTAATATTAAGAGCAATTCAAAATTGAACGAGTTAATCGGTTTTATCCATGCAAAAGGTCTGTCTCCATTGTTGGCTAATGTTTCCCCATATGTGGACCAGACTATCGATTTCCAGGGCAACGTTGAAACAGCTACTAACTTGAAAACATTTATAAACGACAATGATAGAGCGATCAGAGTATGCATTTGTCAAGCCGCCGGTATCTGACCTGATGCTTCAGTGTAGGAAGCATTTAACGCCTCTGATTGGTCGAAAGTAGTTATGTGTGTAGCACTTGTCTGAAGCCCCCATTTTAACAACCGGCGTCATACAAAATGATAAACTCGATATATATATATATATATATATATATCGAGTTTATCATTTTGTATGACGCCGTATATATGACGTGTATATATATATATATATATATATATATATATTAATTGTAGGTTGCTATAGATGTACATTATAGATAAACCACCAACGTTTATCCCAAAACATATATACGAAGGCGGATCAAATATTTATAAAAAAGACAATTTATTTAATCTTCCAAAGTGTTTTTGTTGGTTAGGTCCGGCAAATGGGTGAATAGGAACAATATCGAATTGTTCATAAAATAATTCTAAATCTAATCCGAATTTGAATTATTCATAAAATAATTCTTAATCAGTAACGATGTGTGCGCCATTGCGTTGCCATGATGGAGAATCTTAGAGTTGTTTGCCCAGAGTTCAGGCCTCTTGCATCGGGCATGCTTGCGTAATCTTCTCAAAGTTTCGTGGTATTCCTTATTGACTGTAACCTAGGTCGCAAAAAAATCGTGGAGGATTGCAGTCAAATACAAAATATTGGCCTTGCAGTCAAATAAAAAAATATTGTCCTTGGAACTGCTCTGTCTGAATTCTTCCGATTGAATTTCTCCTGGGAATCACTCTCTGAGGCAATCCAGACCTTCTGCTGCCCCTGAAAATTAAATACGGACATTTTCCGACGGAAGTTAATTTGCTGGAAATTAAACATTTTTGGAAATGTCGCAAAATCCACGGTACCTCCTATACACAGTGTCTTGGAATACTGCCTGATCACCATAAACAGTTCGTAACATCTTCAGCACTTTAGAACATATGATTTGGCTTTTGACGCAGAACTTGATGCACATTCGCTGCTCCTCTATTTCCGGCTTCTTAAAAATCGCCGAACCTCGTTTTCTGCCGCAAAAGAAACTGCGTATGGGGGGTTAGAGGTGCAACACCTGTTTTGATACTGTGAAGACCATACTTTTTTGAAGCGGATCTTTACCGGTGACGAGAGTTGGTGCCATCACGTCGAGCCAGAGAGAAAGCGGGACAAGATGCAATTAAAGCTTGTGTCTACACTTGCGTACTCTTGAAAAATTCAAAGCTGTGCCCTCAGCCGGTGAGGTGATGCTCACCGTTTTTTCGGCGTCGAGATCCGATACTCGTCGAACTCTTCGAGCATCGTAAATCAGTTAGCAGTGACGTGTACTTTGAGACACTCCGTAGCCTACGTAACTCCGTCAAGAGCAAGCGGCTTGAGCGGAGGAAATTATTCTGTTCCACAAGCTCCACACGCCTTCAAAGTCAAAGTACACGAAGTGTACTGGCCGAATTTCAGTGGGAGCAGCTTGAGCATTCGTCCCACAGACCGCGGACACCTCAAAGGGAGGCACTTCAATTAGGACGATGACGATGAAGGACTGACTTTTGCCACAGCCGTAGGAATTTTGCCAACAGGTAATCCCACGGCTCGTGCAACAGTGACATAGTTGTGCTCAGGGATCTGGTAATTACTTTGAACAAAGACTTTAATTACTCTTACGGTGTAGTTTCATACCTTCCCATTTGAACACTTTTCATGTCTTTTTTTTGACAAGGGCTAGGGCCAAACGTGTATATCGTTACTTGGGTAATGTGGGAAAAATATACACAAAAACCTGGTAATTTTCATCGGCACATCCGTGCTCTGATGTCAATTCACGTAGAGATCCGCTCGTTCCGCTTCGGTCCACTCGGTGGTTACCCTCTTTGCGTCGTGTTTCAGGAGTTCAAGTTAAGAAGAGAGCGTTTCTGGCAGCAGTTCATGACGGTTCTTTTTACCGTTGGCACTCTATGTGTCTGATCGGTTTCCGTCTGTTCATCTTGGCGTTCAGCGCCGGCAGGTCCCATACTGGTAATCCGTAGAGAAGGATGGATTCAGCGAGGCTTGCAGAGGGCGCTTCTTCTCCGAAGGTTCATTGGATCTTGGCACTAGACTGCCCAACCTTCCCCCTGCCAAAGGTGTTTACTTCTTTCAAACGAAGGTGCCGTTTTGAGGTCGCGTGTGATTATATGATTTTTGTGATTTCTGTGATTTTTGTTGCTGGCGTTATTTTAAATTCAATTATTGAAACAATTGGATTAAAATGTAATTGACATCAATACAACTGCTTATACCGTTTACCGTAGACTGAACAAAATATCTTGGATAACGCACGCTAAATAACCGGTGTAGAAATATTGCTTTTGTTTCGATTTTCGAGGGTTGTACTTTAAAGTCAGCACTGGCCACTTGTACGCTTGCTCTAACGATTTTCATGTCAGGCGATCTCAACGTCGGCGTCAACTTTTGCTCGTCATGTCTCAAAACATTAGACATGTCGATTTTAATAAACAAATGTACAGAAGGATTCCCTTAACAAACAGAAACGAGCTTGCAACCTTTCTAGCAAAGCAAACAAATATGTAAATACCGCGACCTCGATGCAAGCCCCTCAGGACATGCCGGTGCAACAGCGTGGTGAACTAAGCTCTGCAAGCGCGTGGCGCGGGCAAGGCGTTTACTTGTATTGTCCGACCACTGGCATCTGAAACCTTAGGAGGACCATGATCAATGTGAAGGGACGCCATGCTAGGGCGGTGTCTGATCGGCTTAAAATGTCATTGTCCGTGTCCCGAGGGCAGGAGATTATCTCAGACGACGTCTGGGCATACAAAAGCGGGAGTGCCGTATTCGACACGAACGCCCTACGGCAGGGGACCGAGGAACGCTTCGTGTTCTTGGTAGTCGGACTGAGAGAGTGTATAATGCGTGAGCTTTATACGTGTTATACGTGCACATGCGTATGCGGATTCTTTGATGCAAATGTTTACAATAACTAACATGCATTTATTTAATCAATATTGGCTATAATGCGTACTAGAGTTAAACGTATATATATATATTTTGCATTCGTGCAGAAGACAAATAAATCAGAAATAAAGCCCTACTTCCCTGACGTTCTCGGTATGTTTTCAATATGTAAATTACTCTGTTATGTATGAGTCGTTAAGAACATTTTATTATTTAATATATACGTATATAAGGCGGGGTTTCTTATGAATTAAAGCAAGGTTGGCAAACGTTTCAGTAAAATTAGGCGTACATCAACAGCGAAGGCCATCTTGAACTAAGAGTCAAAATTATACATTGGAACCCACGGAGCACCACGACATCGCGTTTATTGTGTGGATATCTTCATTTTGATTTTCCCTATCCCGAAGGCACAACGTCACGCCATCTAACGGGGGAGCTATCATAGTGAAGAAATTTGGTTGCAATATTTGAATAATTGTCTGATGGATGTCGGCAGCCTCTAGGCATGCATATATATATATATATATATATATATATAAACAGGTCAACGTAGGATCTCCTGCGGGTTCTTCTAGCCTCTGAAAAATTAGCAACGCTAATTAGGCACCCTCTGGGAACTCATCAAGCACTCGCCGTGCTGAACCACTCTGAACTTTGCTCACGCAGATCGAAAGGCATTCACCTTTAAAGTCAATTTTTCAGATATGCCCTTAAGCGTTCAAAACATTTAAAAAAAGTAGCATTTCACGTATTTAAAAATGTTCAATTGGGGGCAAGCCTATCTTTAATAGGCTAACGCAATTTTGATAACACATGTTATAGAGAACGTCTACCTTATGTGCCGATATATATATATATATATATATATATATATATATATATATATATATATATATATATATATATATACATATATATATATAGGTGAGGATTTGTATAAACTTACAAATGGATTAAATTACGTTGTCCATTACAATATAGACATCGCTCTTATATCACTTTGCGTCAGTCGCCGACCAGGGCGTTAGTCAAACGGTCCCAATTGACCCTACACTACCGTCGTTGCGTTGTCTCACTGGGTCTAATGAAGATCCTCTGCCGGAGGGATCATCCAGCCGACCGGAAGGCTCTGTCAATGTCAAGCATCGTTAGCGTGTCAATGTCGAACCGCTCGACCTCCGTTCGGAATGCATGGTAATGGATGATGTGAAATAGCATCACTGGTTGCCCGCATCTGCCAACATTGCTCCTAGTCGAAGGCCGAACCAAATCCTCATAGTAGTAGTATCGTCGAGCAATGCACGCAGTTGGGCGCTTGGAAGAGCGCGCAGCCAGGTCCCCGCGCCCTAGCAGTTACTCCTCGCAGGCGGGATCTTGCAGTGTCATTATGAACCGCGTGGATTAAGCCGTCAAGCTGCTTCTCGAACATATATATATATATATATATAAGTGCCCACAACATTCATATTTTCGTTACCAACATACCTGAGAAGTATCTGCACTTCCTGAAAGTAAATCCTGTACACGGCACGTAGAAATATTTTTTTAAAGAAGGCTGTTTTACGGCGCGTAGAGCGATAGGAAGTACGACGATGGTAGGCCTTAAAATGCAGCCAGGCTAAGCCGACCACTAGCAGACGAGGGAGCTGGCCAGCCTGAGATGAAGCCGCTTTAGTAGCAACGACATCCTTCAAATCGACGAACACTTCAGAAACCAAACAGCGGAAAAGCTACGCCTATAAATTGCTCAAGCCTTCTGCTTTAACCTTATCTCCCAAGTACAATGAGGCACTCCCAGATGCGCAACATGATTTCAGAGCTCAGAGATCGACTCTAACGACATGTACAATCCTTCTCACAGGCATTGAACGCGGACAATTTATATACAGTATTTCTGACAATTTGTACTGACTTTCAGACTGGCTCAAGCGTACGCGCACTACTAAAGCAAGCCACGATTAGAGCCCCAGCGCGTGGTTTAAAACTCCTGAAGAGCATATTGCATATCAACTTAATCGTTTTAGATGACGAGATAGCAAAGCACCCATGCATAGATCAGACAACTGGCTTCGCCTAGGACGACAATCTCAGCCTTCTGTTGTTCACGCCGCTTATCGCCAACCGCCATTGAGCCGCACAGAAGTGACATCCGCCCGAAATTATCGTCATGCACGCTAACGATCTAGTATTCGACTAAGGCAGGTTTCGCTTTCAGCAGACAGTAGTTACGTTGGCAGATCATGTAATCGAAGTCAGTCCCGAGATCAATACGCGAAAGACGGATGCCACGAATTAGCAGGCCGGCTAGCAAAGAATGACTCGCTCAGACTATACGGACATGACTTAAGGTAACTGAATTCACATGCAGAGGTTCTCAGTCAACACTTTTGCGATGCATATTGAAGGCTGGACACGGAAAGCACTGGTCGCGACAACAACACTTAAGAGCCCGCAAAGGTTTTCACTCAAGACCGCACTAGCCCTATTAGGTTGGAATAGCACCAACTGCATCATATCGAATTCAAACAAAGCCTTACGTATCCAAGCGATCCTCTACCGCGTAAAACTCGCCGTTCTGATCAGGGGTACTCCACATGAAAGAGAAAACTCCACGTGGAATGCCCCCCCCCCCCCCTCCGCCAACGTAACTTCAGATATTTAAGCTGTAAAATAAAAAAAATGACAGACTTTGATCCTAAGTTTTACACCACAGGAGCAAGGCTGAACTAGGAGTGCAAAGGATTAGGCAGGACAAATATACATACAGTACGTTTAGCTATGCATGAACTTCACGAGACACTCTCGGACTGACGGCTTTCAAGAACTATGTGACAAGGGCATTTGCGAATATAGTGATAGATTGTGTGTAAGATATAAGACTAGTGAAAGTTACGCCGTCACTTTACTAGCAGGACTAGCACGGACATCATTAAGCGTTGATATTGCACTCTCTCTCTCTCTCTCTCTCTATATATATATATATATATATATATATATATATATGTATATATATATATAGCGGGACACATATACAACCGAATTAAACGTAACTGCCATGCCCACTTGCCAGCTCCCCTCATAACCCGCCCTGTCTCATATTCGCTTTTATCATAAGTAATGCATCAACAAGTTTATCACGAGCCCGATGAAGACTGTATTTGTAGACGTTGCCATTGGGCGTATGATCAATATCCACGTAACAGTGTGTACCGTTGCACCACCTCAGTGACTAACCGCATGCACTGAGTATGTATATATATATATTATATATATATGTATATACATATATATATATATATATATATATATATATATATATATATATATATATACAGTATATATATATATCTATATATATGTATATACATATATATATATATATATATATATATATATGTATATATACATATATATACACTTTTTTTTTCGCCAAACTAACCAAACAGTTTTATTGATCATATTATTACAGTTGGCGTCTTCAATTCATTCAGTTTAGAAATACAGAGAATAAAAATAGTCAATGTGTATTGTATGTAAGTAGGTGACTTGCCCGCAACAATACAATTGACCATACCGATCAGCGCATGATAGCATTGTGCAGCCTGTCGTGCTATTCGTTCGCCTAATCGGCGCTTCATACTTGCGAACTCGAATGCCTCGATGTACGCGCGAGTAGGCAATCAGCCGTTTAGGCAGCTGGCTACCGTCCAGCGCCGGGTCAGCTCAGGCGGTGGTAACCTGTTTCCTGTGAGGAGGCCAGGTTAGGCAGCATCTGCTTATGCGCAAAAGCAATATGTATTCATGAGGATATCGATAGATCGAAGAAGACACACAGGCACGTCCGACGCGTGTCAGAGACACGCCAGCACTGCTCAGAGGAGAGGCGCCGCACCCCTTCTTCTTCTTCGAAGGCGACCACCCCCCCACCGTCGCCACACGAGCTTCGCTTGGACCGGTCTTCGCTGGCTTCGAAGCCCACGTATGTCATACGTAGGCAGATAGATAGATATATGGATCGACAGATACAACAGATGAACATAACGGAATTGCCGCGTATGAACGATGAATAGGAAGAGGGCAGTATGAATGACACTTGCTGGACAGTCTTGTCACACAGGCGCGCCTATAATAGGCCCCGGAGTCGAGCTTCTCTTCTGGCTTTGCGTCTCTCTCTCTCTCTCTCTCTCTCTTTCTCGCATCGTGTGTTTCTGCATTTCTCTCACGATTCGCTCTCCGGTGGCTCTTTTGTCCCAAGTGGTTCAGAGAACACGAGTGCCTAATCATGTGTCATGCGTGACATCGTCCCGGGCACCAATCGACGGTGATTACGCCGCCGAGATGCAGGCGAGAGGTTCTGCTTTTGAGAAGACACACCTCAGAAACTAACTGGTCGGTCACATCCCATCGCCCTTTGCCAAGGTCGAACCTTTCAAACGTTTTTTCCGAGCGAGTTACCTGAGTCTGGCTAATGTCGCCGCTACTACTTCTACTGTTTACCTTGCTTCTGCTGCTGTTTTTGCTAATGTTGTCGTTATCATATTGCTAATGCTGTTGTCGTTATTATTATTATTAATCTTGCTGCTGCCACTGTCATCATGGTGGCTCGAACCATTAGCCAATTGTGGCTTTTCCGAATCAGCGCCAATATACAATAAGATGTTTACAAGGGTAATCGTGGACGCCGACGAGCTATTGGAAAATGCAGTACGCACTCGCGAACGCCACAACAGGCCGCTAGCATCACAGCTTACAGTTTTGAGCAGCTAGTGGCCATCGGCTAGTCCGGCCCATTAATTTTTTTAGATGACCCTCAGCCAAGATTTAACGCCTACGCGACTGCTTTTCGCATTGCTTCATAGACGAACCCCCGAAAATACAAATGTGCAACGGTGGGGCTCGAACCCGCGCACCTATGTGTCTCTTCCGGTCGCGAGGCAATGCAGGCGAATGCAACCACCACGCCACTGGGCTCAACAGTGCAGCCCATCAAAACCTGCGATCTGTCTCTATCTCCCACCCAACGGCAAACTTGTTTCGTGGGACCTCATTTGAGGCGGAATAAATTACTACAAATACTAGTACTACTACTACTATGGCAACGACAACTATTAGAACGAATGTATTGCTTCATTCACCTGGACCCACCGACCGACAGCAGCACAGGCCGGTCTCCGTAGCAGCAGCAGTATCGTTGAAATCGAAGAGCAATTTCGAGAAACAAGCCATAGAATACAACAAATATCCGTACGCGCTCAAAGAGTCATTTCGACAAGCTGTTCCGAGGCCTTCATACGGATTCTAAATACAATTGCCGACCTGTTTTGTTTAAGTAAGGCTTTTCTTTCTCGAAGCGAAAGAAATGCAGTAAACACGTTGGTGAACACGAAACAATGCAGGTCATTATGGCTAGTTTACGGCCAACATTCGAGATATAGTTCACATTGATCGACGAAACGCCGCGCTATGATGATTGTCCTTCGCCAAACAACCAGGTTTGAATAAACTCGAATTTACTTAACTCGATGCTAGGAGGTCATATCTGCTTAAGTCATATCGGGTAACTATTTCGTAGAGAGGGAGGATGGCTTGTACACAAGGCGTAACCTTTTCATCGTCTGCGTACGCTGTGGGGACGGCATGTAGCGACGAGGAGTTCAACGAGATGCCGGCGTGTTCACTAACCAGTTTGATTTTATTTGGTATAACGCATAAATAAAAAGTTTGATACTATCACAACTGGGTTACATGGTTGAGTTTTCCAGTTTTTGGTGGCTACAACAACAGCTTATTAACTTTTAATGAAGCTTCTCGTCTAAATGTACAGATGAATCTACTGCATATCCATAACACGACAGAAACAACGACAACAACAAAAACAGAAGAGACGGCGAAATCAATAAGCGTGTAGTGGCCGCAGCAACAACAACAACAGCAGCTACAGCAATAAAATTTCTCACCCAGCTCTGCTCTGCTCATACGTGAGTAGCAAGCACTCACGACATCTTGGCAGCTTGCAAGTGTGGATCATGCCATTGCCTCCTCCCCGTTACCTGCATGTAGGAACGTGCCATGCACTGTACGAGAGGACGCGAGACCGCTGAGAAGACCAGCTCTCGATAGTTGGTGGTGGTGTTACGTATAGCCGGTTACGTATAGCCAGACGTGTAGACGACTGCGTTAGATCACTTGGTCAGCAGTAGCAAGTCAATCCATTCCCACTGACCAAGAACCCAGTGCCAGCAGCGGTTCCTGCCGACTCTCCACGACGGCGCATAGAGGTCTACTTGGCTGTGTCCTTGACTCGACAAGGTCCCTCCTCGGCAGGCCTGCTCACTGTATGATGCTGACTCTTTATCTTCCCTTTCCTCCGGCGGGGCTCTGGGGTAAGTCGAATCCCTATTGTGGCCAACCTTCGTGTCCAGGTAGTCGTAAATACCGTCATTTCGATATATGACAATTCATAATATACAATCATCATCAATGGTGTAAGGTCGTCTTATTCCATTTGTACCCAGCCCAATCCAGTGGCGTAGCTGAAAATATACTGCTTTGAGAAAAGACCCGCAGAGGGCGTAAAGTCTTGTAAAGTAATGACGTGACACTGGATGCACTCAGATCAGATCTAACAGCCATGATTTTTTTATTCACAGGTGGCGAGCAATTGAGAGCTGTACGGGACATTTGTTGGTAGTGATTGTGGACCGAAGGGGTGTGGCGCTTGTTGGAGGAGGGACATACGCCGATGTTATAGCAGCTAGCGCGGCAATATATGTATGAAATAAACTAGTTTGTGCACGGGTAAACAGATTTTCCCTAAAATATTGAACTTCACAACTAATAAAGTATTGAAACGTGACCCCCGCATCCGTCTTGGTGAGTGATTTTGAAATTTAAGAAAAAGATGACATACTTCGGTGCCGAACTTGGGTTCTGTGCTTGGCCATTCTACGCTGCCACAAGGATTTGTTGTTAAAAAGGGCCGCGTAAAAGTGCGACACGCACACCAGGAAGAGCTGCTGATCCGAAAAGATATGACTTGGCCGATCCACACTAAACACCGAAGGGGGCCAAAATTCCTTCCACAGTGGCAATCCAGACAATGGGCCTCATCGTAGGTGGCGCGTAAGAAAAAAGGTCGCGTGTTTAAACAGGTTGTAGCAAAGGTTTATTTTTAGGGGCTTTAAATTAAAATTTTACAATTATTATTACAGCTGCAAACCCGTGTCTTAACTAACTACCACTCCGCGTGACGATTGTAGGAAAACTCATATGGTGGCGACAATAAAATATTATGAAAACCCTGCTTGAATTATGTTTGTTCAAATATTTAGAGGTTTGCAAATATAGTACTTTTTATTCAAAAATAAACCCTACCTATAATTCTAGGTCTAGCACATCTAAACAATGGTCTATATATTTATAGACCGCCGTTTATAGGTGCTATATAAGAAGGGCCATTTCTGCTACTTAGCGGGGAACCCATTACGTCCGATTTAAGCGGTCATGGGTTTAATCGACAACAGTGTTTAGTCATCTACCGGTAATTGACGTGGTATCTAATAAAACGACTGTCGCAGATACACATATACGCCATGACCACAAAAATAAACACGGCAAGACTGTAAACCAAAATAATGGTATGGTGGATTGCACTAAAAGTCTGTGCGACTCTAAAGGAACTAAGTTGAGACCAACCATTTCCTTATGAATGAAATCACAACTGATTTTAACATATTCTAATCACGATTTAGTATGCCTCAAATCAGTCGTCGGTTGCTTCCATAAACTTGTTCCTCCTGAACATGTCAGTTTTGCTTCAGACATCACTGTGTGATTCAATGTTCTTTTGCACCCATGTGAATACTCGTTGTTTAAGTTACCCGTGGCTGCGATAAAATGCCACAATAGACCACGCAAACCAATAACGGATGAGTTTTTACACATTCAGCACGAGACTCTACAGAAATATCTCCTTATGGTGAAGAAGAGTTATACACAAGGTTTGCCTTTCCTGATGGGTTCAATTTTTCATGGTTCCCAATTTAAAACAAGGTAAATGCCGGAGTGGACTAAAATTGACCATTATCGGGAAAAAAACAGAGAAATGCTAATTTACAGTGCTCAAAACACGAACTATTGAGATGCACCTATTTTTAGGCTGTATCACGTGAGTTATGTGGCGGCGTGGTCTAGGGAACTAGCGCGCTAGTCATGGTTGTCCTCTACCGGGATGTCGCAGATTCGATCCCTGTTGTTGATCGAATTTTCCTCAAGCGATGCTCATTGAGAATAGAAGGTAAACCATACCGCTGAAAGTCAGCGGCCATGCTGCCACAAGGACTGTTGGAAAAATCCTAGACACCTCAACGTATCCGGCCCTCGGTGTATTGAAGATATGCCTCAAGGAGTTCCAAGTCCGTAGGAGACAACTTACTTAACGTAAAAACAACTTACTTAAAAATGTTTAAAATTATAGAACGTTAGAGTTACTTGAACAGTTATTTGGCTAGCAAACGGTAGAGTCTAACGAAACAAATGGAGCAAAATTCTTGGGTGAAAGACCATCAACATGTCAATAACATGTTTGCATGACACATAGATATAGGCAAGTTGGCACACACTTATAAAAATATCTCTTACCGGCTTTGATAGACCTCATGCTCGCCACTTTAATCGGGGCCTTAACCCGATCCACGGATCTCCGGATCGTACTCAGAAAGAAGAGAATGGAGGCGCTTGTTATGCTCTTTAATTTGACATGCATTCGTTATTACACGTCTACCGGTTGTGAAGAGTAAACAACAGTGTAACGCGTTTTGTGGTCACGCATGCTGCTTTCAATGCAGCCAGTTTACTGTCGACAGTAGGCAAGCATACAGGAAGTGCTTTAACCGTAAATCATTCACCCTTGTTTGATTACACGCACCTCTTTTTTGAGGAAGTATACGTTTTTTTTTCTCAATAACACATTAAAGTTAACAGTGTTCGAGCGAACGTTTAATACTACTGATCTTCTAATGTGGGCTTAGTTCATATTAATTTAAGTCTCCCTTAAAGAAGTCACGTCTTTTCGTTTCAGTGGCAGCCTCCGGGGCAACAGTGCTTGAATGACCTTGAATTTCCGGTCGAAAGATTAAAAACATTGTCAAGACGTTTCATTGACCTACGTATAAAATGCCGAGACCTTTCTTGGTTAATATGTTATAATTATCAGCTAAATGTGGCCCAAAAGATAAAGTATAGTTTGTATAAGGATACAGTAGTCTCCTTCCAGCCAATACTCTAAGCAAATGGGTTCGTTTTTGCCTAGAACACCTTTTTCCGCTTTGAAATAGGGTCACATATAGGGAACTCCCGCGGAAAAGTTTCTGCCCAATGTAAAAAATGTACTCGATGTTAGTAAAGTTTCTATCACATTCGTTTGGTAGGCACACGTGTGATAGACATACAATTAGATCCAATTAACACACACACACATGTACATGTAATTTTACAGCAAGTTACGGCAGTGCCGTTGTTATATTTCTGAATGTGTTAATTTTGGACATTCTTCATAACTCCCCAGTCACGTACTCAAATCAGCGCCTAGCGTACCTCTTGTTAACATGCCGGTTTCTCTCGAATATGAATATCTTTATTGTTATTAAAGGTGTTTTTGGTTTATGTGCCAGACTCATGCACATTTAATCCTAACGGTAAAAGTTCAGCCTTGTAGAAAACCGGATATTATTGCTCTGGTGATGTAAAACCCTGAAACAATTTTGGTCATTTGGATATGTAGTATTTTTCGCGTAACTTGTACTACCGCCCAAGTGGCCCTGATATATATATATATATATATATATATATATATATAAACAAATTGCGTTTCGCATAGTGCGTAAGTCGTAAAACATGAACATTTATATGCTGTTGTAGTCTTTAAGAAGCGAGTCTTAAAACAAACAAGTCAATTAGGCGTAACTTTTTTTATTAACGATATCTTAAACGATATTTATTCAATCCATCAGTCATTCGCCAGCAACGTTAAATCTGGCCCGCAGGTGCGAACACGCAACTAAACAATGCTCTCACTATCACAATGCCATATTGGCGGCATCCGTACTGTGTTCGAGGCGTAAATAAATTGGCCTTGCCGCATAGGTCTGGTCGGGTAGACTTGAAATAGAAAAAGGTTCCCACAGTTGTTTGAAGTAGGAAACCCACCCGGCAGGTAAACATATGGGTCGAGGCCGGTGGCGTGGTACGTCTGCGTACGCCTTGCGACCGAAGGACCACCCTTGCGCGGGGGGACTAACCCCTTGCGCGGGTTCGATCCCCGTCCTTGTACATTTGTATCTATGGGGTCCGTCATATAAGGCAATGCGAAAGCAATCCCGTGGACGTGAAAAGTTGGCTGAGAGTTGCCCGAACATTTCGAGGCAAACATTTCGAAAGGGAACGTAGAGAGTGAACCATTCGGCGTACGTGACCTGTTATACAACATAGCGTTGTATGAGGCGCGTGCCTCGACGTCTGAAGTAGACCACCGCTTGCTTATGTTGCATGACCTTTATCTACGAGGGCGGATCGGCAGGTTCTAGTACTTTGAGATTTAAAAAATGAAACCTAGATTATTAAGGTCGTTTGGTTTGTTTTGCTCAGAAGCGCTGTTCATCAGCTGCACACAGGCCAGATTTGCGCCAACCGGGTCTGGCGGCGTTTATTGTGTGAGTCTGGTTCAAAGCAGCAAAGAAAACGAGCTTCGGCGATTTTTAAGAAACCGAACATTAAGTAGCAACGAATCATCAAGTTCTGTGTTGAAAACCAAATCATGTTCTAAAGTGATGAAATGTTCTAAAGTGATGAAAATGTTTCTGGCAAACAATTTCTCAAAACGCTGTGTACACGTGGTATATCGTCGAGTTTAGTATACGCGATGAATAACTTGATTTCTATGTTTTCGCAACCTTTCTATTGACCGACTCCGGCTCCGTGCAAGCTTTTTCCTGTTCCCACCGATAAAACTCAACTCGATTCCGAAAGACGCGTTTAGAGACGTTTCGAAGAGTGGGAAAGAGGGTGGCACACGTGAATTGCAGCGGACGGCAGTATGTTGAGGGGTATACACATAAACGAATTAGTATTTATACGACGATACATGTATACGATTATGTGAGTAATATTATTTTTATAATAATGTATCAGAATGTTTCGATCCGCTTTCGTACGTGCCTGACGCGGATTGTAGGATTAAAAACTGCGGGATTTAAGACGCGTCGACCCTTTTCGGCTGTTCTTGACGAAGCACGCACAACGAGGCGCCTATGGATTCCTCGAGATGCAAAGTGCAACTGCTGCAGCTGCCAGTCCGCCAGCGAGCAGCTGAAGCGGAATGAGAACATCTTTTCGGTCTACAGGGATATTTTGCCAGCGGCCCGACAGTTCTGCCGGTTGCACGCACCTTCGAATTTGCACCTTTTTACTTGAACGAACACAACGACGCCTCGCGTAACGATCCACCGTTAGACGGCCGCGTCTGAATCTGCTGTTATTGTTGCGTCTTCTTAGGGTCGGCGCAGGCGGGTTTTCGTCCCAGCGGCCACTTATCGTCACACAGTTCGTCTTCATGTGGTTGTCGTAGGTCGGCGAGAGCGGCTGGCGCATGTACTGACGCAGTTGGTTCTCAAAGTCCGGATAGAGTCGCGTCGACAGAGGCCGCTCGAGGCCGAAACTCTGCTCGAGTTGGGCCAGCGCCGAACAGCACAGTCGGAACGAGTAGTAGTCGTCGAAGTAGATGATGTCGCCCTGATGGGCGCCCCTCACGTCGCCATCGTAGAAGATGTGAAACGACGTCAGGACGAGCGCCCGCGAGGCCTCGTACTGGTGGTGCTCGACGTCGACACCGTAGAACGGGATGTCACGAAGCAGACGGTACCGGATGGCGTCGAGGTAGCGCCGCCGCTGACAGAACACCACGCCGCGGACCACGTGGTGTAGGTTCGTGAGCAGAAACAGCGCTGTACGCTCGGAGATGATCAGACCTTCGTTGGGGTCGGGCGCCGAGGGTCGGACGCCGCTCTGCCGAACGCACCTCAAGATCGTCAGAACGTGACCTTTGGGCAGGCCGTGCAACGACGCGACGATATTCGCCCGCAGCGACGTGCCGATGATCTGCGCGCACAACAGCCAAAAGGCCACAATGATGATCGCCCGCAATCTGGGCGCTGTGGCGGCAGCGCCGCCGTCATGAGGCGCACGCGTCGACCACGACCACGACGTAGGAGCCCAGATGCTGGCCAGAAGATGGAAGACGAGCGTTGCGATCGAGTAGCGGACCCGCGAGAAGCGCGACCGTAGAATGACGACGATGCACGACGCCGTCAACACGATGGGAGCCCAGATCTTCGGATGGAACAAGATGTCGACCACCTCACGGCTGGCGAATATCGGCGGCACCCGGGCGAGAGCGTGCATGTGGGTGTGGTAGACGCCGCGCAGACGCGACTCGATCTGGCTTCGCGGCGTTTTGTACTGAAACCGAACGACGATTGTGACGTTCGTCGTTGGCCGGTCGCTCAGGTGGAGCACCACTTCGAGCGGGCCGCGGAACACGATTCGGCTCGTGTAGATCGGCACCATTTTCGTCGCGTAAAAGTCCGCCATCGTTTGGCTAAACGTCGTCAGTCGGTGCACTTCGGCCGGGCCAACGGAGAGGTGCATGTTCATCTGTGGACTGTATCTTCGGCCCGACACGCTTTGCAGCGTCCAAAGACTCGGAGGATCGACGGCGCACGTCGAACGCGAGCCGTTCGAGCCCGTCGAGCCGAACACGGCGAACACTTCAACGAAGGGCGACGCGGCCGATCCGTACGCGGTCGGCAGATACAGAACCGGCGAGCTTAGATAGACGAACACGAGCTGAGCGAACGGAAAGCCGGCGGACGCAATTGCCCGCCGGGAGCGCTCGAGCCGGCGAAAGCTTTTAGCGTGCGTTTCGGATTTGAACCGAAGGAGACTGTCGTCACAGTCGATGACCACATACGTGGTGGCAGTGGCAGCAACGGCGGTGGCGGCGGCGGAGTGCAACGTTTTTTGGTACATGGCGTGCGTTGTCGCGAAGCTCGACTGGGACAGCAATGCTGCGGGCCGTATATCAATGATGGACATAGGCAAAGCGGAACGCAGCGCTGCGTCGCTGTAACATCCGAGATCAACGAACACCATGCGTGGCTGTTCTGTTGGACGACGGCGCGTTCCGGCTATCGAGTCGGGCTTGCGTTTCGTCGCAGCGTGCTGCACGTTCGGCGGCGACACGCTTCGCGAACGCGTCGGGCCTGCGTTTGCGCGCGAATCGACTTTGGAGCTCGATCTCACAGTGGTGAGTAGTTCGGTGACAAACTTTTGCAGAATCTCTTGACAGACGACACCGCCGCCGCCATTAAGTTCTGCGGTGCCTTGACCTGCCGATAATACGCCAATCGGGTGAGCCGTACCTAGGCACAGATGCCTGAACGCCGTGCAGGACAACATGGCGGCGGTAGCCACAGCGGCTGCGACGTAGAGCAGGAGCGGATCCGAGTTTGTCCTGAACGCCATCTCACGATATGGCAGTGGACTACTTACTTTGTATAATCTATGGACGATACGCTATGTCTCTGCGGGGCAAAAAGACGTATGTCAATCGCCCGGCCTCGGTCGCTCCGGCATGGGCTTCTTCTCCGGCTGCCTTTTGTCAAGGTAGGCCCGAAGTTAGGCTAAATACGCATCAGAAAGGAAACGACCCACGAGTGGACGATGACATCGTGCAATCAACATGACGGATAGCCGGCAGAAGAAAGAATCAAGAGGCCGTGGTGAGGTGCTGTATGAATTGTGAGGGCATGCGTAGGCCCTGCATTCATCGTCAAGCTCAATCAAGCCAAGAGCTAAAGAGTTGGCAGAAGACACTTATAGGCTGCAGCCTTACTTATATGTTGCCGCTACCACTGTTGCTAACACGACTTCGATTGACACGACGACTCTTTGAGAATAGGTTTTGATGTCTGCAGTCCATTCTTTGCGCATGTGCATCTATGGCAGAGAAGGTGCTTCCTATTGATGTATATATATATACATCAATAGGAAGCACCTTCTCTCTCTCTCTCTCTATATATATATATGTTTGATGACGGGCTTCGTGTGCAGCAACCTTCCACATAAACCCACTCACCATAGAAGCCTAGATAGGCTGATTGAGACATAACATACAGGTTTACTGCTTGCAACAGCGCTCGTTTTGAGCATGGTAATAAAGAACATGTTTCACTATGTCGAACAACAATATATTCTTGCTGCCCCTCTTTGCTTTGCTGGCCGTCTTTAAGACGTCAGCATATCGAGCTTTCAGAGTGGTCGTTGTTACCCAGACTTATATTCGGTTCTGTACCGATTGGTCTGACAGAGTGATCCACAAGATGACACGTACATTTAAACATTTTGCCCTGGACACACACGATCTTGGAATAACATAACGATACGCACACGTCTCTTGAGTGTATATTTAGCGGAATTACCGTTTCGCATGAAACTGTGACGGGCTGTCATCCTTTCGATCAAACGGCGCTACAATCACAATGTCTAAAAATTATTTTTTAAGTCGTGTAATACAGATAACATTATAGTCACTTGTTTTTCCATCGAAAGTTGGTAGATGTGAAAAGGCCGTTGCCATGAGTTGACCGAGTATTCCGTTTCTCGGTGGGATCGTAAAGCGGTCATAAACTCCGATGTTAAATTCCAAACCCTCTGCAAACCTGCTGAACTGTTCAGACTTGCAAAGTGTATACCGTTATCACTGATCAAGTAGTCAGGCGTTTTCCAGGAAGAAGCGTCTACGATGAAGCATATCGATTATTCAAGCCGTCGCAGCAATTGGAGCAATTGTCTGTTGACCCGACGACGACGACGATTCTGTACCCCAGTTTATGTCAGATCCCCGAAAGTTTTTAGGTATTTTTTTTTTTTTTAGATTTCCCGTAAGGCAATTGCCCGTGTACGGATTTTTCATGTCATGGCTAAGTTTTACTCCACCCCGGCATTTACCTTGTCTAAATTGGAAACCATGCAAACCAATTTAAGAGTGGCCGGTCTGGGTCTCGAACCCGGTCCTCCCGAATGCAAGGCAAAGGCTTTGCCACTAAGCCACCTTGCTCGGTTGGGTGCCATACATTTCAATAGTCTACTTGGCTACGTGGTGCAACAGTATTGATACCGTCGTTCTAACCGCCCTTTGTCGGAAGCAAGAGCAGAGCGTGCATTGCTTAACTACGGACGCCACATATCGTTTGCATAGCTGATGGTGGTGGCTATCAAAAGTTGCCCTTAGGCACTGCTTGGTACTTGTTAAGCCGTATCACCTGCGTAGCGATATTTTTTTATCCTTTCCCGTTATTTTCGTTCGAGACAATGTCACGACAAGTATTGGATGGTCTCTTTGTGATTTAAACGTCTCACCTCATAAATACAAGTGTCAGCGCTCGACTGCAAATTTTGTTTTGTTCTCTCCTGATGACTACGTACTTTGGGCCTTGCCTAAGGTGCTTGATGCAGTTCATCTGGTCGCTCTTCTCTATCGTGTACAGTAGCACTTTCAAGTCCCAGACCGATGCGTCCGTTGATCAGAATTGGTTGAATAAGGCCAGCGTTTTTGCTTCGATAGTTCATCATTCTAACGTTTTTTTTTTCGAGAAAGGCTACCATTTGTTTTCGTCTGCACTTAAAGGTTGGTTACTCGCTTATATATATATATATATATATATATATATATATATATATATATATATATATATATATAATAGGAACCCTTGCATTTTCATCTCTCTATATATGAGGGAGGGCGAGCATATGACTTCTACGCTAATTAACAAACTCTGTGAATGCTTACCGCTAGCCACCGGAGACCAGCGATCCGGATCATTTTTCCGCCCGCACCTGTTAATCTCTTCGGTGCTGGGCACGTTACACATGTGTGGTCGAGCAGGTACGTGGCCATTGGCCATACCTAAATTGGCTGAATAATAAATGTATGCATATAGTATAAATATATATACATATATATATATATATATATATATATATATATATATATATATTCGTACATCAAATGTATGGAACAATGTATAGAAATATGTTACGGCCGTGTGTATCTCATTTGCCCTCTGTTTCGATTCCATATTTCTGACGTTTTGAGTCGGCAAAGCACTATCGCCACAAATATTATTTTACAGATGTCGGATATTAATGACGGTACGTCATTAGCATGCGATATAGGCACTTAAACACTTACAACAATTATGTGAAATCATATATGAATCGTGTACCATACACAAAATAACCCACTGAAAGCACGCAAGAAAGTTAAAAAAAAGCTCAAGAGCGTCGCGCGAAGATGATGCCCAGTTGTCAGATCGTTGTCCCCTGTATGAGATGAGAGCAAAGCCTCTGTATTCTCACCGTACCGACCTTCAGCTCTTCGACGATGTCTGAAAACATATAATATAGAAGTACTCCCGCACCTCTTTATAAACGTTTTATCGACAGTAGCATTCCAGTCTAGGCTTTGTGTTCGCAGCTGTTCTCCATCTGTTTGATGCAGGGTTCACGCATGCGTCTGACAGCCAACCACTTCGTTGCACGCACTAAGCCTTAGTAATCCGCTCTCCGAGCGAGAGTTTTAGCTTGATATCTTTACAAGGAGGCAAGGCTTATCTGAGCGTATGTGCGTGACATCGCTCCGACGTGATCCATCATGTGTATGATAGGGTTTGCTCTGCATAGATAGTGACCTAGCAAAGCAATATATATTTTATTTTGGGCTTGCCTCTGTCTGAACGGGAGACCAACACAATTTGCCTTTGATAAGCCCTTTGGCTATACGAGAACATCGACAATCAACCTGCTGATCTACGTAGCTCCGCGCTGTCGTTAATTAATGCTGGACTCTCTAGTTACAGCATGTACGTATCTGCTACGTGCCATATAATTACTGGTTTGGATCTGAATATAAATTATGTTATGGCTCACGTATCTTTCTCTCAGCAGGGCTCTAACATCTTAAGTGCACTGATGAACTTTGCATATGCTAAAACGTTAAAAATTTTACATGCACTTAATCTGGACATCCCACCAAAAAATCGTAATTACTCCGCAACCACAGCTCGCATTGCCATAAGTTTGGTACCAAAATGATCGTCATGAAATGTGCATTTGCTGAATATGTTAGTTTAGAGCGCTGTAAGTGGTCGTAAGGTAATGATTTTGAGGTATTGGGCGTGAAGGTTAATAAAATAACTTCATTTTGGCGAATTCTCTTCTAAGCGACCATGTAGCATCTTCTGACCGGCCTTATGAGTTCTTCGAAAGAAGCAGAATTTTCTCACGAACACGGTTTAGCTTCTGTCTAGGAAACCTGGTTGTCTCGCAACAGCACATTCTATGCTCTTATGTCGGGCAAAAACACCAATGTCACAAATTGTAGTAATTTAACTCTCATTCCGAAACAGAGCATCTTAGAGACCATGTTCCATTGGAAAAAATATTTGCCTTAACGAGCTCTACAATTCCATATATCGTTGATCAAATACTCCTGTAATACCCTGTATATACAGGTAGTTCAACAAGTTCTTAAAATGAAAACCAAGAATTTTCCAAATCTTGTTTTTAATTTTTTCTTATTCGATATACTCCCCGAGAAGCTCAATACACTTTTCCCACCGAGATTTCAGAGCATTTATACCTCTTGAGTAGAATTCCGCGTCTTTAGACTGAAAATAGGCATTGACAGCAGCCTTAACCTCTTCATTGCTGGAAAAACGCTTTCCACCGAGACTATTCTTCAAATGTCCGAAGAGGAAATAATCAGAGGGGGCCAGGTCTGGAGAATAGGAAGGTTGTTCAATAAGTACGAACCTCAGTTGGGCCAGTTTTGCCGTTGCTTGCCGCGACTTGTGTGCGGGAGCATTGTCCTGGTGAAACAGGACAACCTTCTTCTGCAAAGCGGGCCGTTTCACGATGAGTTCTTGCTTCAGGCAGTCCAACAGTCTTGCATAATATTCTCCCGTGATCGTTTTACCGCTCTCAAGGTAGTCGACCAGAATTATTCCACGTTGGTCCCAAAAAACCGTAGCCATCATCTTTCCGGCCGATGCCGTTGTCCGCACCCTCTTCGGAGGTCCTTCACCAGGTGCACACCATTGACGAGATGCTTCTTGGGTCTCGGGAGTGTAGTGATGGACCCAGCTTTCATCGACGGTCACGAATCTGCGCCAAAAATCCGACGGATTTTTTCGACATCTTGGCCAAATTTCGCTGTGAAGCGGAAACACGCGCGTCGTTCTGGCCTTGGTTGAGCAAATGCGGCAGCTGAGCATTTTCATCTTCAAGTTTTCGTGCAGGATGAAATGCACTCTACCCAAACTGATCCCCAAGGCCTCCGCTATCTCCCTAATGTTCACTCGCTTATCTGCGGCAACGATTTTCCGCACTTTTTCCACGTTTTCCTCATCAGTTGCCGTTTTTGGGCGTCCTGAACGTAGTTCATCCTCGGTGCTCCTGCGACCTCTTTTTAACTCATTAATCCAGTTGGAAACAGTGGCAAAATATGGCGCAGAGTCACCGTACACCAAGCGCGTAATATTTAGCAGATGTTGGATGTGGGTATCGTTCTGCGTGGGAAATACAAAGTCGTTAGCAAAAAATTTTATAGGATAATATATATATATATATATATATATATATACATATATTCATTCAATCAAAAAAATGCTGGCCAAAAATACCATCTAAACTGAAATGTTGAAAGTAAATAGGCTTATCAAAGTGCAGCATTATTTACGTTTTACAATATTATATTTTAGCTATTTTAAATAAACTTGCCGTATCACAAGTGTGGTCGGCCCAATTAAAAAAACGTTTTGAGGAAGTTCATGAGGACGAACAAACTTTCTTTCCTACGACGAGTCTCCCCGATTATGTTCGTTGGTTCTATCCGTGTCGATTTCTGCTAATCTAGGATCTCTACGACGAAGCAATACGTTACACACAGGAGACAGTAACGCAAATATACCTAGAGCTATCATCGAACTAGCTTTTTCTGATCACACGTAAACGCCGTACTTTGTCATTGTCTGGAATGTCTTCTGTAAGACATTCTACCTTATGACTTATTCTAAATATCGTGGTATTACATGCAGCCTCCTCTATGTACACACATTTTCATTCGAAGTGGTCCCATTTTTGATCACACACTTTTTCCAGCGCTTGGTCATCGGACGCGGCTAGGTTTTACCGAATTCATTCCATGCTTACTGAATGGCTAGATGTTGGTGGTGTGCGCGTTCAACATTGGCTTTCAAGGTGCCCCACAGAGTAGTCCATTGGGTTGAGATCTGAACTACATAGAGGTCAGCAAGCCTTCTCAGTGAATTGAGGAACGCCGCTTTCAGCCAGTTCTTTACAGCCGTTGGAATATTGAAATATGTATATATACTTGGTGGATCAAAGCGTTCGTAGCATAAAATACAAGCAATAATCAGACCCGCATATTTCATTATTCAACCGCCGCCTTCCCGAAGCTCAATACACCTAGTGGATCTTGAATTGCCTTTATACCACGAGCAAACTATTCAGCATTTTAATACTCAAAATACTTGTTTACGGCGGACATCATTGCCGCTCGGATGTCTCTTTCCGGAAAGATATGTCTGGAAATTTTTCGAAGCGAAAAAACTCGAAACTTTTCGAAGTTTCCAAACAGACAGTTGTTGTACGGGGCCAGATCTAAAGAATATGGAGGGTGTTTGAGAAACCTTAGTTAACGAAATTTGGCCAGGGCCACAAGAGACGTGTGGGCCGAATTGCCATGACGGAACATCGTATTCTTCTCCTGCACCCCGATTGCATAGTGCTGCGCTACGCTCCTTCAGATGGTCCAAGACTGATGCATAGTAGTCTCCAGTGATTGCTTTTCCAGTAGAACGGAAGTCTACTGAGAGATTATTATTATTATTATTATTATTATTATTATTATTATTATTATTATTATTTAATGTTATGTTGTGAGGTCTGAACGTATTGTCGCAAATCTTTTGAAGAATTACCTTACTTCATGGCCGCGCTTCAGAGCAACTCCTGTCAGACATATAACACTAACGTTTTAATCGTCTTCCTGGAAATTAGCTTGGACAAACTTATCGACGCAAACTGACGTTACACGATAATTGTTCTACGTGGAGTAGCGTTCAAGAGTGCCCACCGTCTAGTTCAATTATGACAGGAAAAACTAACGAGTTGCATAATTTGACAATGCGCACGTCCTCTGGCTGTAGAGAATACGTCATATGAACGTATCATAACTATACCACAATAGAATCCGCTGGTTGTTCAGCGCCTATTACTACCGAGCGCGTAGTTTTGTTGACAGGAAAAATCCATTCTCGATTCAATGTTATCCTAAGTTGCGTCCAAGCCTTTCGTGTTCCCTGAGGCGAGACTAGAGGAGAAATAACGAAATGCAATATTGTTTGTGTTTTCACAGGCAGAGTTTGTTTCAAAAATAGGTTCAATCCCTTATTGTAGGGACTTTGTCGAACGTGTCCAACGGAATACACCTCCTTCTTCTTCTTTATTTTTTGCTTCTTCTGGAAGGGCGTTAAACAGAAACAGGAAAAACATCACTGTTTGCGTTGCGTTTAGACGGGTTGGTGTGTGCACATATGAAAATAGCATGGTCTCATACTGTGCAACACAATGCCCAGTTTCCTTTTGACGTGCAAGGCGACGTTAAATGGCAGATAAGTCGGTTAACTTCCGTGGCAAGATCGTGCAGCTGACAATTAAAGCTGCTGCACATTCAGTAGTCCAAGTGGACGAGAGCACGTTTTTCAGGAAATGTTTCTACGTCGTTGGACTGTATGTATGGGTATCTGCGTTGTCTGCCCATTATTAAAGAGGGTACATCAGCCCATTTGGCCCTAACAACGAAAACCGCCTCGTGAAGGCCTAGACGCCGTGGTCATCTACGTCATAATCTTAGAAGATCGCTAGTGGGTGACAGTGGTCGCACGTGAATACTCCAACCAAGCGCTTGCGTCGACGTGATTGGGACGAGGTTGCCCGTCGTTATTTTAGTGTCGTATATGTGAACACGAGTGTCGCATCTCGAGCACTCGCGCCAGCTGTAAAGCTGACACGCCGCTGGCAAGTTATGCACGACTCGCGTTAGTGAGAGCCCATCTTCTTACTAGCACAGCACTTCTCTGTGATGTTCTTGTTTTCACACACACAACGGATTTAACGATTGCAACAGGTTAGTGTACGCCACAAATGGAGCAGTGGAATTTCGTCGAGCACAAATAAAAGCTCACAAGCTTATTTTTAATTGCAGAATACCAGCGTTAGTAGATTGGTTGATAAATTGAGTCTCTTTGTAAGTAAATGTTTACTAAGAATATATATATAAATATATATATATATATATATATATATGGTACGTCGGAGGATATGTTAAAGTTATCAGTCGCGCGCGCCGTTTTCTTCTATTCACATATAACAGTAACGTGCTGTTTTAATACTGCGTTCGTCCGTAGTACGGCCTTAGCATTGACGTCTGCTCTTACTGGAAGCTGACAGTGAAGAAGTGAATGTAGTAGGACTACGCTTTTCTCCGTGAAATGTCCCCCCCTGTATCGTATCTGACTTTGTCTGTTTAGTTGTCTGTTTGCCCGCATGTTTGTGTTGTCCTCGCACTGCATAAGAATGCTGATGTGAATCCAGGTGATGTCCGTCCAGTGTCAGCAGGCCCACAAGGCATCAACCTGCATCTTCTTAGCGTGAAGACCTGCTCCGTCGAGAGAGCCAGCGCGAGTGAAAAGGGAGGGAGGGAAAGCGAAGAAGCCCTTTGAGCCTCGATACACTATTTGAACGAGGAGTAAGTCGCCGAAATGCCAGATTAGTCAAATGTACACACTCGACTAATGACGTCCTGCTTGGCAGATATCCATGTAGTGGGTAAAGATGTGGACAACGGTATTGTTACCTCGGCGTCTGAATTGGTGCTGAGCAAACGGCACAGCGAATAGTGCAGCGAATGCAGACGCAAAAACGCACAACAGGTGTAGTCTACTACACGAAGTGAAATGAGTTGCATTTCATAATCACGCTACGCAGTAAGTATTCGTAGACAATTTCAAGTGGCTTTGGATGGCTCATCATCGCAATCACCATTGTCATAGCTGCTGCTAGCCAGCCGAGCAACAACCTGCTTCTATCGCCTAAATATTGATCTACTGCTTGAACTAGGCAGGCTAAGACTCTCACCTCTAGGGCTAGGCCGTAAAACACTTAAAAACTAAACTTTTTTTGTGGAGGAGGGTTAAATGCCGTTACGCACTACTGCTACGAGTAGAAGTTTCCATCTCGAGCTGTGTGGGACTCGACCCCAGCGGATGGATGTTACGCCGCTGAGACCCATACCCACTAAACGCACTTTCCCCCTTAAACTTCACTCTCTGATGGCCCAGATCTCCATAGAACAGTGCTATGGGCTATCAGGAGAAGTGGCGAGTGCCCTATCGGATCAATTGGCCGGGGTCACTTACGGGTTCCCCCAACTGTTAAGCGCACTTTGTCCCAGCCCTTGCAAACCCGTTTGATTCAAAATTGCGCTTTCTTCAGCCGTGCCGGCCTCAAAAAGATTCTGTCTCTCCTTGCATCTTCTGTGCTTTGTTTTTAGCACTCCCTGTGCTACTTCCGCTCCCAATTCCCATGTTTGGGTCGAACACAGGATGCATTCCACGAACTCTTTTATACCATTTCGCGGGGGATCCTGTACTTCGGGATAGGTAAGTCCCGCTCTGGACCATCTTTCACGAATCTGTCTCAGAAGCTGAACTTGAACGATGTCAAGTAATGTAACTCAAACTAAGCCGGCGTTTGAAGTGTTCACTCGCCGCGATCATCGTGGTGACCGAGGTGCCCTTTGTCGACCTACTGAACGTCCGTCCAAGTGTGCTTCGAGCGCGCCTGCCGCGATTGCGGGACGTCGGCATCTGCCTCCTCCTCCTCCTCACTGTGCGAGCCATGGACACGCAGGGCCGATACGGCCTGTCCTATATCAACGAATCCAACACACGCTCGAAGCACTTCAATGCGCTCGTGCTTTCGGGCGCCATTGGCGCTTCCAGCATCCGTATTCGTGCGATACGTCGACTTTCGCGTCTGAAAGCGTCGGACCTTCGAGTCCTCGGGAATATCGTGCTGCTAGAGATGCAGTCACGAGTGTAGATCTATAATATGCATTCATAATAAGATTTGTGAATGTATGTATGTAAAGTGTGAAATAACATGTCGTTGTAACTGTGCATGTAACCAATCAATGATATTGTTTAAAAAAATAGATTGTGCAGTCGTAAAATACGTTTTGTAAATACTAACAACGTAATGAATGCTTCTAAATGACTACAATAAAAATGATGCCGTTTTTGCGACAAGGTGTTTTGAATTTCATTTATATATATATAGTTTCGACATTGTTTAACTGTTCGTGCTTCAGACGCAATCTGTATTGGCACTCGACTAAGCGATAACGGTCCCGGTGAGACGCTGGCGGGAAGGTCTTTAATCTTCAGTCGGCGGTGGCATTTTGCTATTGTTCGGAGAAAACTCGAGACTCACGACTACCGTGGCAACGTCGGACGCCAGTGCCGACCCCACTAGGTAACGCAGGCCATACGAAAAACCTAGTGAGCAGCCTAGAAGAACGCCGCTGCAAGCCTAGCGTCTTGCGACTCTAGGTACGCATCAACACGCGCCATATCGCTTGACCCGGATGCTGATGGAACGTGGATGTCGGCCATGACCCGATGCTGATGGAACGTGGAACCAGGCTTCTGAATTTACTACCAAAAAAAGATGAGAAAAATCATGCAACTTCAGTGTGCATATAGATAACTACAGTATACATACATTAAGAATAGCAACTGTGCGAACATCCGTAAAATAGGTTTTGTAAAAAATCAACAATGTAAAAAATGCTTGTAAATGACTACAATAGAAATTATGCAACTTTTGATATATATATATATATATATATATATATATATATATATATATATATATATATATATATATATATATCAAGCGTTTATTTCAACATAGATTGATAGAGTAAATACAATACAAGAACATAAAAAAGTGCATAGTTTACTGGTGAGGCAAGGGACACGCTCTCCACAAATATCACATTCACACTCGTCTATATAGAAACATTTGGGTTTCATACATATTTAATTGTGGTATCCAAACCACGTGGTTCGACAAATGTACAATGTACGTTTATTTTGTGACTTTCCACCTCTGGGAGACGAAAGCTGGTATTTCGGTATAATTGTAGGTAACAAATTGCATGCTCTTAATATTTTGGAAATCTCTCTGTAGGCGTCTAACACTTGTAGATTAAAGGGCAGTTTGTTCAGTGCCAACCCTTCAGCTCAATTGCAAGTGTTGCTGACGTGTTCTTTGGTAAGCCATATATATATATATATATATATATATATATTTATATATATATATATATATATATATACATTCGTTTGACATACCATGCCTTTATTCTGTCTCAAATTTTCATACTGCGTAAGGTCAAGTGTGGTGCGACTACAGGCCACCACTACGTAATGTTTTCATACGAAATATATTCATGCTGGTTTTCAAACCTACGTCGCGAAGGTCACCAAGCATATATGTATAATACAGCTGTGGCGTTGGCCTGCATCTCTTCAATATTCCGATTAAATAAGACCCTTGGGGTTATGATGACTCCGAGGTAAGAGAAGAGAGTCACAAGTTTGAGGGATTGTCCGTTAATTTCAACGTAGTGATCTGCCGTGGCGTATACTCTGCTAAAGCCGAGAACCTTCGTTTTAGCGACGCTGAGTGTCAACCTGTTTTCTTTACCACCATTTTGATGTTGCGTTGAGGTAATACTGCCGGTGGTCTCGGGATTTTGCCAGTAATACGAAGTCGTCAGCATAAAATCAGAAGCTTTTGTGTCACATAATAGATCCGCTGGTGCGGCCACATACAGTATGAATAAAAAATGGCTTTGTCCTTAAACGTATGTACTTCTCCTCTGCTGACACTCTTCTACTTATTGACCTTTGTTTTATTAAAGTAGCGAAAACATATGAGATCAGATTAAGACGTGTCATTTACTTGAACACATCTTCGATCATAAACTATATAATATAAATAGTCAACGACTCAATAGTTTTAGGATAAAGATTAAGTTTTAAGGTTGTGGCTTACATGAAACGATTTACTTGCATAATGGACGATCAAATGGGTACATAAAAATCAAAATCGCCAAAACACATTTGACAGTTAAGATGCACTTTGCGACTCAAGGTACATTGCTGAACATACGCTTAAGACTCAGAGAGACAATAAGAAAATTGTCATCACTGCCACCTATTTAACTAAATGAGCTCTTTTTGTTGCTACGTAGACAAGTATATACATATATATATATATATATATATATATATTTAGTGGAAAAAAAATTCGTGGCATGGAATACAAGCAATGATCAAGCCGCGCACGTTTTACTATTCAATACACCAATAAAGTTAAACAAGCCTTTATAGCACGAGCAGAATATTAATATTTATTATAGGTCTAATATACCCGTTCACGGCGGACATCATTGTCGCTCTGTTCTCTTTTCCGGGGAGATACTTTTGAGGTTTCCAAACACATAGTAGTCGTACGAGGTCAGAACTGGATAATCATTTAAGAGCGTTTGATAATCTGGAATCTTAGTTTACGAAATTTGTCTACGCAAAGTGGTATCTTTTTTTTCAAATCAGAGTATTTGCGTATTTTTGCGATCTCGGCTTGTTTAGCAACCCACCTTGACCTAATGGCGCTGCGCATCAAGTATGACCGAGCTACTGTGCATAATACCGTGACATCTCATACAAGGCATTTGTCTTTAGACCATGGCGAAATGGTCAGTTTAGGACAAAATTTTAGAACATACTGAATAGATAAAAGCACTTTTTTTTCAGATACTAACAGGAATTATCTTCACTCCATTATTGATATCACGTTACTGATAGAGTACAAACTACGGACCTCGGCAGTTAATTACCAGAAGCACGCGCGACAACGCTAGACACATCTTTATTTACTTACTTCTTATTAAGCTCAAGTCCTTTGATTGATATAGTTTGAAAATGACAACACAATATACGTTCTCATTAATCCAATTTAGGGAAACGACTCTCAATAATTTAGTAACAAATGGACCTCGTAGGAAAGTTGGTAAGAAGCGCATCTACGTGCATCAGGAAGTCACATGATGTTCTAGGAGTTCTAAAAGGCACATACTCACCATACACTATTCTGTGCCGAATTCACGTATAGGTTGGACCCAATTAATATGGTCTTTACAAAATGCCAAACAACTTAACTTATTGTACGCTTGATGTAACATTCTAAAGACACGAATGGCCGTGATGGCAACCTATAAATCTAGCAATATTACAGAAGGACTACGGAACTCAGAAACATTCATAACATTAAAAGATTTTGGTTTGAAATCAATATCACTATATGAAATCAATAATTTTATTATTGTATGCTTTTAATTCACATTGGTAATTTAGTCTTATTTATATTCACTTTAGGCATGCACTCGCTGATAGGCGGATACAGTAAAATGCTGAGGTATTTGTATGCTGAATCAGAACTGTAGAATAAAATAAGAGTCAGATTTTTTGCTCATTGACTCTTTGTTTCGGCTGCTAGTTATTGCAATTGTCATCTATACCTTTAGATGTATAACAATCCGTTATGCCTATCATTTTAGAGTATTTCAATAAAGATCATGGGCCAGCTGGTTCGTCATGCAAGAAGAGATATTACATCTGGACGTAAGCCGAAGTCAGATCATATATTACAACGCACCTTCTGGCAGGTTTCATAAGCCGATTATAGAGTTCGAAACGAAGCGTCGTTTAATATTAATTATCTGAAATGCCTTATTTTTAATGCATTGGTCTCGGACAATCATTGATAATAACAGAGACACGTATAAAGATCATAGAGACTTACTCCAGGACTCAAGATAGAAGAGATGCGCAACGTTGCATTTTATCCAGTATTATTCCTAACTGTGAAGACGAATTGAGATAAATCCATTTTTCTATACCTTACGATCAGAGTGATTCCGAGGCGCGGGCGCGTTAAAGCAGACTCTTTTCAGATATGTAACACGAGTATAACGTTTTAGCCACCTTCCTGGAAGTTAACTTGGACATTACTTATCGGCGTAAACGTGTTCACTTCAAACTGACAACGCACGATGACAGTTTTATGCGAAGTAGCGTTCGAGAGCGCCCACCGACCAATGATGGAAACAAACTAACGGGTTGCACAACTTAGCAATGCACGCGTCCGTTGGTTGTAAAGCATCCGTAATATGGACGTATCATAACTGTACCAGATTAGAATCCGCTGACTGTTCAGCGCCTCCACCATAAAGCGAGGTGGTAAATTGTTTTTACATTAGACACAGTGAAAGTGATTCTAAAACACGATGCGTCTATTAGGTTTATTGCTATCATTGCTTGTATTTTGTCCACTATGCAGTATTGGAAGTTTATTTTGTTCTGCTTAAGCCAAGTACAGCACTTCAACGCACGCGGAAGTTGCTTCTAACTACTAGAACTACAACTACGTCAGACCAGCTTGCTGTGTTTCACAAAAACATGCATATAACGGTTTAATCATCTTTTTTGACGTTATCGTAGACAAACCTATCTAATCTAGGGTCTCTATAGTCTAGGTTACCTGAAAAAAAAAGCCCGTGAGCTACACAAATCGGCAACGCGCGCATTCTCTGACTGCTGGGAAAATTTCATATGGACGCACGTAAGTCTAAAAAAAATACGAATCCATTGGTTGTTCAGCGCCTCGCTACGGCTCTTTGTTTATTTTTTAAACATATTTTTGACTCTATTCTGAGCCTAGTGTATGCTATCGATATTGTTACTGGGTGTGTAGTTTCGTCGGCAGCAAAAATACATTCTCGATTCAACGTTATTATAGGTTGCGTCCGAGCCTTTCGTGTTTCGTTAGGCGAGACTAGAGGAAGACTAATGGAACGCAACATTGTTGTTTGTGTTTGCACAAACAACGCTTTTGTTTAAAAACTAAGTTTCCTTGTTGTCCCCGATTGTAGGGACTTCGATGTCAGATGTAGGATGTTGAAGCAGTGTTTGAAGCAGAAACAAAAAGACATCAATGTTTGCTTTACGTTTGGTTCGGTTGGAGCTGTGTGCACATATGAAAAAGCATTGTCTCATATCGTGCAACGCAAAGCTCAATTGCCATCTTACGTGCAAGGCGACGTTGAATTGCGAATAAGTCGGTCAACTTCTTTGATGAGATTGTGCAGGTGACAACTAAAGCTGCACGTGCAGTAGTCCAAGTGAGCGAGAGCTCTATGTTTAGAAGATGTTTGAACGTGGTAGGTGTCTTTTCGGTCTGCGTTGTTGTTTCGTTTTTTGACACGGGGACGTCAGCTGATGTGGCTCCAACAGCGAACATGGCCTCGATTTACATGGAGTCTTAATTGCACGTTATAATCATAGTAGAATTATAGTGGGTTATAGTAGTCGCACGTGAATACTCTAAGCGCTTGCATCGACGGGATTGGAACGAGGTTGCCCGTGGTTATTTTAGTGTATAGTCGTATATGTGAACACGAGTGTCGCATCTCGAGCCAGCTGTAGAGCTGACACGTCGGTGGCAAGTTAGGCACGAATCGCGTGAGTAAGTCTCCATGTTCTTCCTAGCATAGCGCTTCTCTAAGATTTTCTTGTTTCCTATACATAACTGACTTAACGATTGGATCAGGACAGTTTTCGCTTCAAATAGAGAAGGCGGATCCCGATGAGCACGAATAAAAGGTGACAAAAAACAGCAGACCAACATACTATAGCTCAAGCTAACCTGAGCATCCGATTCTGTTTGACAAAATCCGCTAGGTAGGCCACTTAGCTAGAATTAAAAACATTTTGTAGGACGCGTGCTTTTTATTTCTAAACTATCATCTGAACGGGCACTGGAATCGTCGCGAGGCATATCGTCAATGCACCGAAGGCCGGACATGTTGAGGTAACGCCAGCCAGCTGGCTGCTCTGCACCTGTAGAATGAAGCTAAATTATATTACATTGTCTCTATGTTGTTTCGAAAAAGAGTTTCGTTTGGACTGGGAGCATTTTGGAAGATTTATAAATATATATATATATATATATATATATATATATATATATATATATATATATATATATATATATGTCATTACAAATTGGCAGCACGTTGTTATAATGTTTTCGCGAGAACTTGCAGAGCATATGGTTATAAAAATAGTCTTCTACCGCAATTATGTATTTTTGATCGCAGGGTACCACATTTTAGTAGATTGGTTGATAAACTGAGTTCTCTTGTAAATGTATTCTTACTATTAATGATATCTTTAGTATGTTTACATTAAAGTTACCAGTCGCTTGCGCGCCGTTTCCATCTATTTATGTATGATAGTAACGTGCTGTTTTAAGGCTATTGTGCTAAGCGTAGGAAGCCTATCAGGCTTTGACGCCTGCTCTTAGTGGAAAGTGACAATAAAGAAGTTCATGTAGTAGAACTACGCCTTTTCCGTGAATATCCCTCCCTGTATACTATCTGACTTTGGTTTAGTTGTCGCTTTGCCCGCATGTTTCTGTCGCCCATGCACTGCATGCAAATACTGATACAGATCGCGGCGATGCGGGAATGCCCGCCCGTTCACAGCAGGACCACAACGCATTGACCTGTATCTCGGTGTGAGGACTCGCTCTATCGAGAGCCACAACGGAGCGGGGGAACGAGAAAGGGAAGCAGAGCAACGAATCTTTTTGAGCCTCGATAAACTATTTAAACGAGTGAGGAGCCGAGATGTCAGATTAGTCAAACGTACACACTTGACTAATGCGTCTTGCTCGGCAGACATCCACGTACTGAGTAAAGCAGTGAACGACGGTATCGTCACCTCGGCGTCTAAATTTGTGCTGAACGTACGACACAGCTACAGTGCATTTAATAGATACGGCTTTTTTTCGGCTAACACTCTCACTTCTGGGGCTGCGCCGCGAAGGACCGAGGCTGAAATTGAACGCCACGAGTAATCTACACGCGTAGTGTAACTCGAACTAAGTCAGCGTTTGAAATGGTTACTCCCCTGGTAAATAAGCGCGCAGTCAGCCGGTTTGTGGGCCAAGCCGAAGTTTCGGCCATATTGCCCAGTTCCCTATGGCCAACGGATCTCCCTAAATGGAAACCCTGGATGGCCGTCGTCGGCGACTGCTTCGTAAGTCGCCTCACACGCGACGTCTTCAAACCGAGTCCGCTCGACGCACGCGACTGTCCCATGGTCGTATGCCTGCCTTGCGGCCGAATCGGCCAGACGATGGACGTCGCCGAAGCCGCGCTGCCGGCGACCATCGAGGTGCTCATCGTACATCTGGGCGCCGACAACCTCAGCTCGCCGTCGTCCGATCCCTCACTGGTCGTCGCCGAGCTGAGTGAACGCCTGTGTCGACTTCGAGCGCGCCTGCCGCGGCTGCGTACTGTCGGCATCTGCCTTCTCACGACGCAGAGGGTCGACATGCAGTGCCGCTACGATCCGTCGTGCATCGCCGAGTGCCACGTGCGGTCGAAGCAGTTCAACGCGCTCGTGCTTTCAGGCGCCATTCGGCTGTCGGAATCGGTGTCCGTCCGGTACGTAGACTTGTCTCTGGCGGCGTCCGACCTCCGAAATTCGGAGTTTGGGCCGAACGACGCCGGAACGGCTCGCATCGGCCAAGTACTTCAGGACATCGTTCGGCACGAGAGGAGGCGTTCACCGTACAGCCGCATTCCTCGCCAGCTCGAAACTCCTACGTATGCTTACTGGCCACAGATGGAACTCCCGAGCTCTGGCGATGGCTCGGGCTGTGCATTTGACTTCAGTACGACTTGGGATTGGCGTAAGCCGACGATCTGGAGCCCAACCTCATCGTGCTGGCTCACGTCGGGCTCAGTGATTGAAGCCCGACCTTCAAGTACAGCGTCCCAAAACTCCAGACACTCGACGACGTCGTCTGGTGGCAACTCCGCTAATGGGCAATTAGCATAAAAAAAGTATATTTATTATAGCTGTAAGATAACATACTGTATTTATTATGCTGTAAGGTAATACGCCTCTTGTGCCTTTTAACAATGTGAGCTGTATGATGTCACTAGAATAAAAATAATGCAACATTTTAATATGGATGTATTTATTTCATATATATGTATTTAAGTCGGTTGTTGAAGCTGAGGTAGTGTTCACGCAACGGCCTATATCGAAATAATAATCCCTTAGATATGGCAGATGAACTGATTTATCGACTTCGAAAGCAGGGCATCTTTGAAACTGTTGTAGACTAAATGTATGTTGCGCTTTGCTCGGTGTTATGGGAGTTGTGGTATCTTCAAAAACGTGACGTTCAGATTCGTGCATGTTACTATTAGGGCCATGTTTCCGCAGAATTAATGCACAAGAGTAACTAATGCGTTTTGTAATCCCAGCATTAGTTTGGTGTAACCACTTTTGACCTGGTAAATTGCTTTATGATACTTACATGTTAGAATTGGTGCGATAGGTCGTAAGCAATACGTAATTACTGGCACAATTTTAATTGTGAAAAAATGTTGCTTTCAATTGCGGTTTCAGCATACATCTTGCATCATATTTATCATTAGGCTTTCCGAGAGCTTTATTGGAGCTTGTGCTTTTGTTTGTTATTCCTTCAGTTATCTACAGATTGATAGCTGTGGTGTCAGTGTTATGTTTAGATACCTAAAACATTCGACTAGTTCAATGTCTTTTATGTCTATTTGAATGCATCTATCGTCAGTCGCGTACCGTCTATCTTTGCTAAATCATAGGGCGTTGGTTTGGTAACGTTACCAAATGGTACCAAAGTGAATACTTAATAGCGATACGGGTCGCAAGCTTATTTAACTTGCACCAGGCGCTTAGCACTTAGAACTTGGATATTGTGTCTTAAACATGCTAGCTTTGATGCTAAACTCCCCTCAGAGCATTACTAGGAGAGAATCGCGAGATACACAGTCAAAACTAGTTTTACAATCTTCAAATGCTACATAAGTCATGTGATTGTTTTTAAACCCGATTCTGATGTAACCAAGACATTGCTTAACCTTACGTGAAAACCGTGCTGTTCTGGAAGGAAAAGCTACTTACATTTGTCGCATTAGTGAAACGTAATAGGCGTTTTCAATAGTTTTTATACTATACTATTTCTATGACTCTGTAACTTTGTAAGTCATGTGCATTATCTTAGTCTTTAAAATTTGGTTGTATAGTGATTTTGCCTTAAAATATCGTTTGCCGTTAAAAATCGATTGTATAAGGCTTTTGCGCCAACTCTCTGTTTTAAGAATGATTGGATAAAAGTGCACTTAATTAAGATGTTCATGGCGCCTTCATTAAAAGCAGTCTCTTAAATCTCAAATTTATCTAAGCAAAACCTCTAAATATTTTTATTCTTGACAATAGCCTGCCGATCCATTGCTCTGTTTGCTTATGATGGCTGTCTCTATCTCTTCATCTGTGAACCAGCAGTTTTTGGGTCCTCCGTGGATGCAAAAATGGCGGCTAAAATCAGGTTACAGTGTAGCAGTTCTCAGAAGTGGTGTCTTTTTCACTCGTTGTCTTCAGGAGTTTGATTTCCTGCGCAAAAGCTGCCGGAGTTCTTTAACGCTGCGTTATACGATACGTATTTTCTGCTCCATATATGAAATAAAACCTCTCTTGGGTTATAGTGTTCTCAAACATGACAGTTTCGTCACGTCTCGTTATTCAAGGCCCCCGCAGCTACATTTGAGTCTCTTGAATGATAACCCTGCATTCTTGTTCGAACCACGGTTTATGCAGTCACATACGATGTCGTTGGGATAGTCACTCACCTGAGAGATCTGGCATAAGGTGTGGTGCCTGACCAAGTTTGAGAATACTGAGGACGCGTGGTAGGTTTGGCTTTGCGCATACCGTAACTTTGGTAAAACCCTAACTTTCATGTGATATCAAAAGTCAAGGTCAGCTGTGTCTTCTAAAGATGTAGATGCATGAACTTAACGTTTCTAACGCATAATTTATGCGTATCACATTCTCGACCACGCTTCTGCCATTCGAAAACGTTTATGTGGCGTCAGCGAACATGTTGTCTCCTACAGGCAGCTCTACGCATCAAAATCCATGCGTGTAAAAACATATATATATATATATATATATATATGACCAGGACCTTTTTCCTGGTCATATAGTTTTGAGGTTGTCTGTCAACATTTGATTGTCGTTTACCGTTGGTCTCTTGCTGTCCGGACGTTTGGTGGCTGTGTACCCGGTACGACTTTAGACGCCCTTCTATGCGCCCTCTAAACCGAGTCCCTCACTCCGGCCACACTGTTAGTTCCAAAAGGGCTGCAAACTTTTCCTCGTCTATTTCGATGTAGAAACTATCGTAATGTGACTGGCTAATCTGCGAGTCGTCCACCATCTTAGCGTCTACGTTGTTTTCTACTTTTCGTATTACGTGGCTGCGGATGTCGTGTTCTGTAAGATCTATCCAACTGAGGGGGAAAAGCGTCGAGCCCGGTGGCGTGGTGGCTTAAGTCTGCGCCTCGCAACCGGAGGAGACACATGGGTGCGCGGGTTCGAGCCCCACCGTAGCACATTTGTATTTATAGGGGTCCGTCTATGAAGCAGTGTAAAAAACCGTTCCGTGGACGTTAAGTCTTGGCTGAGGGTCAGCCCGAAAACTTTACTTTTATGGGGAAAAGCGCTCTTGGTGCGCGCGGCCACGTTCTGAGGCCGTCTTTTTGAAATGCCTGCCACGCAACAGTATGCTATTGTTGCATATTGGAAGGCCGCAGGTAGAAGTTTGTATTTGCGCGCCATGATGATGAGGATGATCTCTGCACTGTTAGCCACAACCCGCCACGGCACTGTTAGCCATAACCCGCCACTGCACTGTTAGCCACAACCCGCCACTGCACTGTTAGCCACAACCCGCCACTGCACTGTTAGCCACAACCCGCCACTGCACTGTTGGCCACAACCCGCCACCGCACGTTCGCGCACTGTCACGGTGCCGGGCGCCGGCCGTATAAAAGGGGATGCGCGCCATTTCATCAACCCTTGCTATCCCGAGCGTTTGGCGTAACGCGTGCTCTGCAATCCCTTAGTCCGGCAACGACCGGGACGTCCGACGGCGTGGCAGCGACAACGGCGTAAGCGTGGCATGATAGTGCCCTAGGGTGGTGAGTGATCGTGGTTAGCAGGCGCAGGTAGAAATATATATGTACATATATATATATTTAGTTGAGTGAGTACTGTGTGTGAGTTCTGGCGGCAAAACAGCTTAACGCTAACCGCCGATGCATTGAGTAGAGTGTAAGTTAGCCAGGCAATACTACGAAGAGAGGCGGCGCTGCCGTATTGCTTTCTGTCGTCTCGTGAAATATAACAAATATAAATCAGCGTCAGTGAACCCGCGCATTTTAGACTGTCTTCATTCTACGATTCCGTTGGCAACAGCTATGTTTATAAAACAGATACCTATGTGACTGTAAAAATACTTAGAGAGCTCTCTGAAAGCTTCATCAAAAACTAGTCTCTTGTTGCTTGTTATATTAATTCTTTCGAAAAGGACTGTGAAAAAAGCCAATTAAGGGCGGCGATTCCTTATTTTTTCCAATTCAAAAATGGTCTTACTGCTGCAGACACTGTTCGAAATATTTTGAGCGTATCCGGCGAGGACAGCATTTTAGTGACTTATATTTGGTTTGCCAACAACTTAAACCTACAGTTAATATTTGACTAATAACAACTAGTTAATAACTTCTGAGTGCTATCCCTTTCAAAAAAGCATTAAGCCTTCTGCATGAACACTGTTCTGAAGGGCCTACTAGACTCGAGAGAGAGACCGTTGGCACAAAACTGGGGAACAGAATCCCTAGCACTCTAGCAGACGACGAAGCACAAGTCTAGATTATGCTATCTTTATTTAACAGTCATGAAGAGGCTCAGGTGAATGGGCCGACAATATACGAGTTCGGGTATGGCTGAAAAAGGGCGAATTTGTAAGCGCGAAGGGCAAAGAGACAGAAATAATAAATGAAGGTTGTGTTGGCTTTTTTATGTTGGCCTAGATTAAAATCACCTATTCACGATCAAGAGTTGTCTTCACTATTTTCGTTGTGGCTCTGCTCACGCTTGACGAATATGGATCCGGCTTGTGTTGTTGCTCTCGTACATGAGCGGCGCTACGATCGACAGCCGCGAGATTCGAATGCCTGAAGCGCGCGAACCTCTGTGGGTTCCAGTAAAGCGTGTGGCACGTTTTTTACCGTATACTTATACTTGACACACTAGTCACACAGGCTGCTAGTGACGTATGCGCATCATGCATTCCCGAAACCTCCCATAACAAACAAAAATGTTGAATGCGTGCAGCAGAATGCACCTTCCTCTTACTTTTTTCTTCCGGGAGGGTTTTAAACAGAAACAAGAAAAAGCATCGTAAATGTGAACACGAGTGTCGCAAGTAAGGCATGACTTGCGTCAGTAAGACCCCGTGTTCTTACTAGCACAGCGCTTCTCTAAGATTTTCTTGTTTTCTATACCTAAGTGAATTAACAGTTGCATCCGGTGAGTTTCCGCTACAAATGGAGGAGGCATGGATTGCATCAGGTGAGTTTCCGCCACAAATGGAGGAGATTTCGATGAGCACGAATCAAAGAGGCACAAAACATAGCAGACCAGCATACTTTACCCCAAGCTAACCTAAATGTCCCATTTTGTTTGGCAAAATGCGCTAGGTACACCAGCCAGGTATACTTATTTTTTGTATAAGAAGCGTACTTTTTATTCTAAACTATCATTTAATCGTACTTCAAGGCACCAAGGGCCGGACAAATTGAGATACGCCAGCCAGCTGGCCGCTCTGTGTGATGCAGGACCTGTGTGATGAAGCTAAATTATATCACATTGCCTCGATATTGTCTCAAAAAAGAGCTCCGTATAGTGCTGGAAGTGTCTTAAAGACTTTTCTCATATTATATATGTTATCACAAATTGGCACCAGGTTGTTACAATGCTTCCGTAAGAACTTGCGCAGCATATAGTAAAGAAAGAGGTTATAAAAATAGCTTTCTACCGTAGTTTTGTAGTTTTAATTGCAGAGTACTAGCTTTAGTAAATTCGTTGATACATTGTGTTGTAAATAGATCCTTAATATTAAGGATTTAATTTGCATGTCTGTAATAAAGTTACCTGTTGCGCGCGCCGCTTCCAGCTATTCAAGCATAACTGCAACGCACTGTTTTAAGGTCATTGTGCTGAGCATAAGGAGTCATCAGGTCATCATCGCCTCACCTTCAAACAGTACTCGCATGCTGTCGTACCGTACTACGGCTACACAGCATTCAGCTTTGACGCTGGCTCCTACTGGAAGCTAATTAGGAAAAAGTTAGTGTAGTAGAACTACGTCTTTTCCGTGAAATGTCCCTCCCTGCATTTCCTATCTGACTTTGGTTTAGTTGTCTCTTTGCCCGCATGTTTCCGTTGTCCATGCACTGCATGCAAATGCTGATACAGATCTCGGTGATGCGGAAATGCCCGCCCATTCCCAGCAGGACCACAACGCATTGACCTGTGTCTCGGTGTGAAAACTCGCTCTATCGAGAGCTAAAACGGAGCGGGGGAACGAGAAAGGGAAGCAGAGCAACGAATCTTTTTGAGCCTCGATACACTATTTAAACGAGTGAGGAGCCGAGATGTTAGATTAGTCAAACGTAAACACTTGACGAATGTGTCTTGCTCGACAAATATCCAAGTAGTGAATCAAGCAACGAACAACGGTATTGTTTCCTCTGTGTTTATATTTGTGCTGAACAAGCGGCACAGCTACAGTGCATTTCATAGACACGCCACGCAGTAAGTTTTCGTACGCTTTAGTGTGGCGTTCGGCGGAACGTCGTCGCAATCATCTTTGTCGTAGCTGCAACAACCTGATTCTACCGCCTGAATAACCTACTGCTTGGACTAAGCCGGCTAACACTCTCACTTCTAGAGCTAGGCCGCGAAGGACCGAGGCTGAACTTGAACATCGACAAGTAAGCTACATACGTAGTGTACTTGTGAACTAAGCCAGCGTTCGAAATGGCCACTCCCCTGGTAAATAAGCGCGCAGTCAGTCGATTTGTGGGCCAAGCAGAAGTTTCGGCCATATTGCCCAGTTCCCTACGGCCAACGGATCTCCCTAAATGGAAACCCTGGATGGCCGTCGTCGGCGACTGTTTTGTAAGTCGCCTCACACGAGACGTCTTCAAACCGAGTTCGCTCGATGCATACGACTGTCCCATGGTCGTATGCCTGCCTCGCGGCCGAATCGGCGAGACGATGGACGTCGCCGAAGCCGCGCTGCCGGCGACCATCGAGGTGCTCATCGTACACCTGGGCGCCGGCAACCTCAACTCGCCGTCGTCCGATCCCTCACTGGTCGTCGCCGAGCTGAGTGAACGCCTGTGTCGACTTCGGGCGCGCCTGCCGCGGCTGCGTACTGTCGGCATCTGCCTTCTCACGACGCAGAGGGTCGACATGCAGTGCCGCTACGATACGTCGTGCATCGCCGAGTGCCACGTGCGGTCGAAACAGTTCAACGCGCTCGTGCTTTCATGCGCTATTCGGGTGTCGAAATCGGTGTCCGTCCGGTACGTAGACTTGTCTCTGACGACGTCCGACCTCCGAGCCACGGAGTCTGTGCCGACCGACGCCGGAACGGCTCGCATCGGCCGAGTACTTCAGGACATCGTTCGGCACGAGAAGAGGCGTTCATCGCACAACCACATACCTCGTCAACTCGAGACTCCTGCGTATGCGTACTGGCCACAGATGGGACTCCCGAGCTCTGGCGATGGCGCGGGCTGTGCACGTGATTTCAGTACGACTTGGGATTGGCGTAAGCCGTCGATCTGGAGCCCAACCTCATCGTGCTGGCTAACGTCGGGCTCAGCGGTTGAAGCCCGACCTTCAAGTACGGCGTCCCAAAACTCCAGGCACTCATCAACGTCGTCTGGAGAAAACTCCGCCGGGAGAAAATGAGCAATGAACATAGCGTAAAATGTTTTATATTTATTATAGCTGTAAGATAATATATTGTTTTTATTATGCTGTAAGGTAATACAGCTCCGGTGCTTCTTAACAATGCGAGCTATATTATGTCACTACAATAAAAATAATTCGAGGCTTTAATATAAATCTCTTTATTTTATATATATATATATATATATATATATATATATATATATATATATAGGACGAGCTTAAAGAAAGCTGATTAGATGCATGACTACTGACAAACTGGCATGACAACTAAAAAATAAGGGGTGAGACAGAAAGAAACGTGTGTGCGAGCGAGGGAACAAGAGTACCAAAGCTGGAAAAAGTAGCTAAAGACCAAAGCGAGCCAGCAGACGGCTAAACACGAGCCTAGAAAAGACTATTTTATATTTATTTTATAAGATGATTTATTTAACACTCATAGAGGGTCTCAGGTGAAGTGGGGCAATTGTAGACAAGTTCGGGTAAGGGCTGGATGAGGGCGAATTCGCCAGCAAAGAGCAACCGAGAAGAAATAAAGAATTAAGGTTGTGGAACAGATGTCTGTCAGTGGGCTCCGCTGCTCTGTCAGTTCCGACTGGCCGCGCTTCCGTCAGACCAGTGCGTACACCACCGCGGGAGTGTAATTATATCTCTTTTTTTATGTTGGCCAAGATTGAAATTGCCTTTTCACGAAAAGGGGGTTCCTTCACCATTATCGCAATGGCTTTGCTCACGCTTGACGAATTTGAATCCAGCTTGTGTTGTTGCTCTCGTACATGAGTGGCACTACGATCGACAGCCGCGAGATTCGGATGCCTGAAACGCGCAAACCCCTGCGGGTTCCAATAAGGCGTGTGGCATGTTTTTTACCGTATACTTATACTTGACACACTAGTCACACAGGCTGCTAGTGACGTATGCGCATCATGCATTCCCGAAACCTCCCATAACAAACAAAAATGTTGAATGCGTGCAGCAGAATACGTCTTCCTCTTACTTTTTTCTTCCGGGAGGGTTTTAAACAGAAACAATAAAAAAGCATCAATGTTAGCGTTACGTTTGGATCGGTCGGAGCTATATGCACATATAAAAAAAGCATTGTCTCATAACGTGCAACGCAAAGCTTAACCTTGCCATCTTACGTGCAAGGCGACGTTGAATGGCGCAAAGTCGGTCAACTTCTTTGGTGAGATCGTGACAATTAAAGTTGCACATGCAGTAGTCCAAGTGAGCGCTGATGTGGCCCCAATAGCAAGCATGTCCTCGATCTACATGAAGTCTGAGATACACGGTATAATCATAGAATATTATAGTAGGATACAGTAGTCGCACGTGCAAGACGTATCCCTGTGTATGTATTGTTCTCTCTGTTAAAATCGTTATTGTTACTGTATCGTGATGGCCCGGTACACCGATAAAGAAAAAGCTGACATCTCTCACATTTATGTTGAAACATGGTATAACGCATACCAGGTGCAACGGCTATACCAGATGCGTTTTTCAAATGAACACTTACCAAGTATTAACACGTTTGCAAACATACATCGTCGGTACGTGAAACTGGATCGTACCATGGCCGTCACTACGACGCTGGAAGACCTAGGACAGCAAGAACACCAGCCACGGAAGAACACATCAAGCAGTAGCCGATCGTTCTTCAGCAAGCACGAGGGAAGTGGCCCGAAACGTTGGTGCAAGTTACAGTACCGTCCACAGGGTACTAAGAGCCGAACGACTACACCTGTACCGACGGCAGCAGGTTCAAGCTTTGCAAAATCCAGACTACAAACAACGGTTTGACTTCTGTAGCTGGTTTCTGCAGAAAGTAGAAGCCAATGCGGAGTTCCCTGCCCTTGTGCTTTTCACCAATGAAGCTCGCTTTACACAAGGCGGTGTGTTTAATAGACACAACATCCATGATTGGGCAAGCGTGAACCCGCGTGTGACTCGCCAGCGTGGACGCCAGAGTCAATTCTCTGTGAAGTGTGGGCTGGCATGGTGAACAACTACCTCATAGGGCCACACATACTTTCTAACGGGTTGGGTGGAGAAGCATACCGTACATTCCTGTGTGAAATCTTACCAGGACTGTTGGAAGGCGTTCCAGAAGGTGTTCGCGAGAGGATGTGGTTCCAGCACGACGGAGCGCCACCGCACTCTACCACTGCGGTGCGCGATTATCTCAACGAGGCCTTCAAGAATCGGTGGATTAGCCGGGGCGGGCCGATTGTTGGCCACTGCGATCGCCTGATTTAACAAGTCTCGATTTTTTTCTTTGGGGCCATTTGAAGAATCTAGTCTACAGGACTCCCGTCGAATCATGTGAGGAGCTGGTCGCCAGGATAAACCTCGCTGCTGATGCCGTTCGAGCAACGCCTGACATATTTAAAAACGTCCAACAAAATCTCTGCAGGCGCTGCCGAAAGTGTATAGAAACTGGCGGAGACACGTTCGAGCAGTTACTGTAAGATAATAAGTAGTGGTGTGTTTTTTCTAGAGCGCTGACGAGTGGTGTATGTGAGTAGGTAATTTATGCATGCATCCAATCTCGAAATGTTCGCCGAAAAATCTGAATTGCTCCGCAACCACAGCTCCCATTGCCATACGTTTGGTACCAAAATGATCGTCATGAAATGCGTATTAGCCAAATATTTTAGCTTTGAACACGTGGGTAGTCGTAGGGTTATGATTTTGAGGTATTTGGCGTGAAAGCTAATAAACACTTCATTTTTGACGAATTCTCTTCTAAATGACCGTGCCGCATCTTCTGACCGGCCTTAAATATTCTTTGGAAGAAGCAGAATTTTCACGAACATGACAGTGTGTTTAGTTTCTGTATAGGAGGACTGGTTGTCTCGCAACAGCACACTTTATGCTTCTATGTCGGGCAAATCACTAGTGTCACAAATTGAAGTAATTTTGCTCTCACTCCGAAACAGGACTTCTCAGAGACCATGTTCCATTGGAAAAAATATTTGCTTTAACGAGCTCTACAATTCCCTGTATCTATTATGATAATTTTCTGCAACACCCTATATATATATATATATATATATATATATATATATATATATATATATATATATATATATATATATATATATATATATATATATATATATATATATAAACTAGTTAGCTACTAAAAGATGATTATTATTCAAAATACGTATTTCGGATCAAGATAAATGATGGTGACCGGTAGTGTTGGGGGGTTCACCCCGTATGCTCCCGTAGGGAGTTTCATGAAAACTATAATACTCAGTGTATTTGTCGGTTCTGCTGGCCGCAATGCGCTAAGTACAACTTGGTTGATTGTCCGACATTGCAACGAAGATGTTTGCATTCATTTTCTCAGTGGAACGGCAGACAAACAAATAATTGTGTTAATTAATAACATGAACCATCTTGTACATACTCTATTTGAGTGAACTAAATATGATTCACAGAAGAGCCAACTGCTTAGATATGATTGTCATATTAATTTTTAAATTAATTATTAGGTGGTGGCCTAGTACGAACGCTGTTCTACTAGTTGAGCGGTATACGCCTCCCGATGGACTACTCGTTTGCTTGACAGTTATCGGCAAACAACGTTAAGTCAAATTCGGTCAACACAACATTGCTATTCTACCTAAAAAAACTCCCAGCAAGGAGGCGAGTGTACTTTATAGATAGCTAATCCGTCGCTAATGATGACCGGTTTTTCAACAGCCAGTTTTGGTATAGAACACCTCTTATTTAAGGGCATGTTTTGATGTAAATCCCCGGTGGGCGCAGAACCATCTCGCCCAACACCATATAGCGACTCGTCATTTTGCATATTTTGGACAAGCGTGAATCTTTTCTGAGGTTGGCTTGAGAACACCTGTTTTACTCAAGTTAAGCGTAAGCACACAATTTGGCGTGAAAAATCTATTTCCGCAAATGCTGGTAACGACGCCGCTCGATTAGAACCTGTGTTATTAGCCTATCCACAGTTTGTAATTTGCACAGAGAATCCAGAAAGATAAACAGCAGCGCTGCTGACCTTCAGGGACACCCTCCCTATCCGTGGACTCTCACGACGGATTCGGTAGCTTTACACTCTCTGTAACGCTGATTTGTCTACGCGGGTTGATATGACTACTTCATTATTGACCACGTCGCCGTTATTGCCGAACCGCGTGTAGGTATTGTGGGTTAGTGTTTTTGTTGGCGTTGTTTATCTGCGCGGTAGTTGATGCGCGAGGTCGATCCTGATCCGGACGGTGGTCCTTTCGACGATTTACCCTCCACTCCATCCTATATCGGCTCTGCGTGTAGAGCGCCTCAGCCCACAGTCGCCGAATAAAGTATCGCCAACGCTCCACGCAGCTTACGTCCGCCGATGTGCAGGTGGCGAATGCACTCGCGCCCTCGGGCTCACGGCTGAACGAATTAAAAGCCAAACGTGGGCCAAACTCTCCCGTATACGTACGCAGAGAATCCGTTCGCCACGCAGGTGGCCAGCCACACAGCCCCCGACTACCTCTGTAGGTGGTTGGGTCGCGGTCATTTCTCGCGGTTTGTTCCGCCAGGTGGTCGCCAGCAGGTAGTGTCGGTGCGGTGCGTCGGTGGTGATGGGCGATCGAGTGTGCTTTCAGCTGTGTTTGTTTGTGGATGAGCGGAGTATGCACGTCGATCTCGTTGTCGGGCAATAGCTGACAGCGTGCGCCCTCCTATAGCGATAAGGGCAGGCGCCAGCCATGACCCGACGAGGGCAGCTCATCATCGTCGCCGCCGCGTCATTGCGGTTACGTCGTGGGACGTTGTCAGCGCTAACGGATTGCTCAGGACGCTGGTGGCGGACATAAGCGGTCAAATAAGGACCTCACCTCTCATAGTCGAACGCAAGCACGCACGCACGCCAGAACGAGGCAATGAGCGAATGGGGCCACGAAGCCGTCACTGTGGCTGTGGCTCCGACGTCAACGTGCCCCAGCCGCCTCCGCTGTTACGCTCCGCTCTATACATATGCAGACGCAGAGTGGAGTCGAGTCGGGTGGGTCACATCGCCACCGATGGATGCAGGCAGCTTCGACTAGTGACACCGGTAATGGACGACAGTCGTATCAGCAACGTTTTATGATGCACACAGACGCGCTAAATACGAGCGTGTCCGTAGTTGTAACCGTTTCTACATGTATATCACTATATATATATATATATATATATATATATATATATACATATATTGTGACGGAGCGATCACTTTTCAACTGTAGTCCATCAACCTGACTACTAATGAAGCCACGGAGAGCGTTTCTGTACCTGTCAAAAGATACAGGTGTATGCAAAACAAAAACAACAATGTTACAAGGCGATGTTTAATGCATAATTGAGGTATGCCTTGTATGTGTGCTATGTATATATATGTATATATATATATATATATATATATATATATATATATATATATATATATCAAACAAGCATTTAATACTCAAGTCGAGTGTATGTTAAATATGAATCTACCGGAGCGCTGCTAGGTTCCGGCAATGCAATCGATGATAGGTTGAGCAAGTTGTTCCACAGTGCCAACAGGTGCACTGCTCGTCTGCCTCATGGAAGCCAACTTTTGTGCACACTGTAAGATGGAAGCCGTGCATTGCATGACGCATAATAAGGTGGCGAGTTTCCTATTGGGCATTCTTCCACGAGTTGTTTATCATAGCTTGAGTTTAATAGAAGTCCATGTCCACTTGACACATCGTAGCTTCCTACTTTAGTAAATACTTTTGATACTCGCGAGTTAATTGCATATATATATACATGGTGAGTCATGACTCCGTCCTGTGGTCACTCCGGACTCGCGGATACCCGGAGGTATTCATGAATTATATCGAACGCGTGTACCTCTTATCTAAAACTCTCATAGAATTTGGACAAGAATGTCGCACATTTTGGCCGACTAGGGGTGTTAGGCAGGGAGATCCTCTGTCCCCCCTTTTATTTAATCTAGTTATCGACGACATTCTTTCAAAATTAGACAAAACTAATATCGGGTACCAACTAACTGGTGACTTCCGCCTTATGGGCTTAGCCTTTGCGGATGATCTCATCCTCCTAGCCTCCACGAAATCTATTCTCCAACGGCTCCTTAATATTACGGACCCCGTTTTGAAATCCCGAGGCCTTGAAATTGATACTAATAAAAGCTTTACTATCTCCCATTTATTTAATAGGAAGGAAGGTAAAGGTTTTATTAATACCGTACCAGAATTTAACGTTGGAGATCGGCAATTGCCAGCTAAAGGTATGAGCAATCGATGGAGATATCTTGGAGTCGACTTCGACAGCAATGGCAGAGTTGACTTCACCAAGTATATACTCCTTAATTTACTCAACAGACTCATGATAGCTCCCCTTAAACCCCATCAAAGACTCATATTTTTGAAAGACTTTCTCATTCCCCGTATCCTATATAAACTGGTCTCCGGTCCCAGACCATTTTACGCACTCCGTAGCGACCTAGATAAAGAGATCAGAAAGGTTGTTAAGTCGAAATGGCTTAGGCTCGAAAACTCGGTGCCGAACGCCTACCTGTACACGCACACAGCACACGGCGGTCTGGATATCCCCTGCCTCCAAACATTCATCCCCAGACTCCGCCTCTCCCGCCTGACAGCACTACAACACTCCACGCACTCTGGGGTCCAATGGATGCTAACCACCGAGCACTTCAAAAAAGACCTTGTGAAAACAAAACTTCTTTGCGAGCGCTTGGGAACCTCCATTGAGACCGCTACACAAGAGACCGATTACTGGTCTCAACAACTACACAACACGTTCGATGGGGCACATTTTAAAAAAGCACACGAAACGCCCTTTGTACATTTCTGGATTAAGGGTATGCCCTACCTATCTGGTAAGGAGTATTTAAACCTACTAACGCTCAGGATCAACGCACTACCAACGCGTGCCAGATTGGCCAGGGGACGCCTGGGCTACAACAAACGTTGTAGGCACGGGTGTCATGCGCCTGAGACGTTGGCTCATGTCGCTCAGATGTGCGATACAACACACAAACAAACTATAAAGAAACATGACGGCGTCTGTGATTGCGTGGCGCGTCTTCTCCGCGAGAGGGGTCATGAGGTGGTTCGTGAGCGAGTATTCCGTCGACCGGGCGCACCGGGTCTAAAGCCCGACCTCGTAAAAACAATACCTACCGAGGTCTGGGTTTTAGATGCCGAGGTTTGCGGCCCGAACCGGGACATGGCAAAAGCGCGGCAGGACAAGGTCACCAAATATGATGTCGAGTTCCTGAGAGCGGCGCTCCCCGACCCGCAAAACCTCGCAGATTCGGATCCATCACTATCTTTATGAGTGGTCTATGGGACTCGTAATCTGCGAGGACGCTCTTTGGGGCTCGGCGTCACGAAGAGGAGTCTTATGGATCTTACCGTTTTAACGTTGCAAGGAACCTTGAGAATATACCGCTCGCACCGGGTCCATAAGAGCGGGGGCTACCTTCAAGCAACCTCACGTGACACTTTTTACCACCATTTGTATTAAGGCGAGCACTGCCGAGTGTGCAAACGTATTGTAAATGTTTAATAAATCATCACAATATTTTCTATATATATATATATATATATATATATATATATATTTATATTGGCTGGTCCCTACACTGGATCCCCTAACGGTGCACACGTGCGCAGGGACCCAAATGTCATGTTCCGACCATAAATGTTTGATTACATTGAATAAATGAATTGTGTTATATATATTGCGCAATAATGTTCTCGCCTGTAACACAGAGAACGCAGAGAGTATTTCGCGCTCTACTAATTCCATGCCGGTATCCCTGTGAGCATCCGTGAACCGTCAGGATCTGCGTGAGGTCGTAAGTCACCGTTTCCTGCTCTCTCGAGCCAGGTCCTGAAGACCGATATAACTTATCTAATTTACTTTACAACATAATTGCAGCCGCTTATGTAGTTGTATTTTTTTTATAAGCTTTCGGCAAACATTAGCTGCATATACGCCGACATACGCCTTCCTGTTAGGACCCGCTCGCGTCTTCTCTCTGATTGGAGCCCTCGCCCCCCATACAATAATCATAATCGTCGAGGCTACTGTTATTACAATGCTATATGACTAGCATATTGGGACTGCCAGTACCCTTTAAAAGCCGCGCGGCATCGCTCCGTTCTTCTTAGACCTCATTCCAGAGGATCAGCTCGAGAGGCTGCGTATAGAGTACGACGAGGTCTGCCATTGTCTCTAGCGGCCTCATCGGCATCAGTCAGTTAGGGCTTTCCACAGCATGTACTGCTTTTTTTATTTAACCTGCTTTGCGTGTTAGCTGTCCGTCAGATCCTGATCGTATTCAGTACACCGGCCCAGGTACCCGACTCATTGTTGTTTGTCGCGAAGTATTTGATGTATGTCTAGGTGGAGTTCAAGATTTCTACAACTGTTTCTGTGTACTGGTAGGCCGGGTTTTTGTGCAGCTAGCCTTAGGTCATGCCTACTCTCATTCACTCCACTACACTCTTCCAAGGTGACTTTGCTTTTTGCACTAATTCCTTCTCGACGCTCTTCGACATCGTTCCCGGTATGAACCGGTCGTGACTTCGTACTTCGTCCCGCCGCTTGTTCACGCTTTGCTGGCAAGGATGACGCGCGATTGTGCGCCAGAGATAAGTCGAAATGAAGTCTGCTTTAGGCGCGATAGTGTCACGTTCCAATTTATCAGCGTGAAAACCCATTTGTGACGTCTAGCACACAGCTAGAGCCGGCAAAACGCCGAACGCCTCGTGGGTAGTGTTGGCGTTCGTTCCCGGTTATTTAGAGTACACAGTTTATCAATCGAGCGATGTCCGGCCAGCCACATCGGTATAATACCTGTTCGTAATTTGACTGCCACTCCTAAACAAGATTTCTCTGCTTTCCTCATTTAATTAGCAAATGCTCTGTTATGCGACTGCTAAAAGTACGTACGTCAAATTTCCTGGTACCTTTAGCGTTATATATATATATATATATATATATATATATATATATGAGTAGTGTATGGGACTCCAAATCTGCAAGTACGTTCTTGGGGCTCGGCGTCACGAAGAGGAATCTTATGGATCTTACGGTCTTAACGTTGCAACGAACGTTGAGGATATATCGCTCGCACCGGGTTCATAAGAGCGGGGGCTACCATCAAGTAAGGTCACGGACAGCTGATTCTTAACCTCACGTGACACCTTTTTACGACTATTTTTGTTAGGGCGAGCACTGCCGAGTATGCAAACGTATTGTAAATGATAAATAAATTATCACAATATTTTCTATTTATAACACTGTCTTCTTCGAGTTTTTGTCTTGAATTGTAGAGCATCATATTTGAATATACCGCCTTCAGTAAAAGCCAAACAAACGCTTCTCAGAAACTGAAAGAAGAAATTGGTGCCTCGAATTGAGTTCCATCGCTGGGAGTTGTGTCGTGGAAGCTAAGAAACACTACTGCGCAAGTGGAGGTCGATGCCATTATGGATGGGCCATCAAAACCATTGTCACGAGTTTTCCCTCTTCTCTATTCTTGAAAAGCCTGCAGATGACACAGACACATCTGAATAGATTGTGCCCAACGTATTAAGGAAGTCTGCAAGCTGTGCCGTAAATTTTGTACTAGAGTCGCTCTGATCCTTTAAGCGTTCATCTGCTTCATCATCATACCCTACGCGTCATCGTAAAACACTCCAATTCAATCACCCGCGCCGTGCGCCACAAAGCTTCCATACATCTAGGCTTTCAAAGGCTTTAACACTGCCGTTTCATAATGAAAGAAAATACTTCTGCACGTAAATATTGCACAAGTTTCGCATGGTGATCATGTTTGCTGTACAACTGCCCGATGTGTTAATATATAACATGGCTTGTTGATTAAACGTATACATCTATAAGTTACGTATAGATGTATATATATATATATATATAGATATAAATATAGCTCTCTGTGAGTCCTCCCTGCTTTGACGGCTAAAAAGATTAGAAGAGACAACGTTCCCACACAATGGAAGTCACGAAAAAATGCGCAGGAGCAACTCAACTCGGAAGACGCGTTTAAAAAATGTATTAAGGAATCAGAAAGAAGGTGGCGGCACAAGTGCATTGCAGTGGGCAGAAGCCATTTTAAAGAGAAGAAAAACACCTTGGAAGAATTAATAAATCTTCCTTTTTATAAATATGTTTCATAACTTCCCGATACACTTATATATATATATATATATATATATATATATATATATATATATTCACGAATTAACAGCGCATCCGTTTCCTACCTCTTTCGGCGGCTTCAAAAGGGTTTCATCCTTTAGCTAAATCGTTTCCCGTGTATGTGTGTAAACCTTTCAAATGGCAAAATAGGAAAATAATACGGTTTGTCTCTTTCTGCCACAGCCGCTCTCGTCGATAATGTACGCGCATCGGGACCAAGCGGGCGGCCTGTGAACGCGAACGCTTTTATTTCGTCTGCCCGATTCGGTCCCAATTGTTGTTGTTGTTGTTGATTGTGGTGCGTGATGGTAGTAGCAGCAGTCGCAGCAGGGGGATCATGTGCAGCCGCTCCCCACACCCACTGCCCATCCACCACCCCCCAGCTGCAGTACCATCAGCAGTCTGGTAGCTGGGACGGCCCGAGCGATGAGAGGGGTCTCGGCTGGGATCTCAACGGGAAAAGTCTTCCCGGCGGCCTCTGAAAGGCCAGACTGAGTGTAGGCCTAAGTGTCCAAACTTCTCCTCTGGTATGGTCGCGTCTCTTTTTCAGTGGGTATACGTGTGTGTGTGTGCACCTTTCTTTCTCTCTCTCTCTCCTCTTATCCATTCCCCTCTCTCTTTCTATATCTTTCGTGCTTCCCCTTCTACTAGCACGCTTTGTCTGTATGTAAGTCGACCCCAATGCCTTTCCAATGGCAGCTGGCGTGTGGCGGGTCGTGTGTGTGACGACTTCTACAACTACTACCACTACCACCACCACCACCACTACCACTATTACTACGAGGATGATGCGACGAAGCTTGTGTGGAAGCAGTGTGAGCAGTATCCACCGCCGTTACCCTACCGAGTAGCATGGGTTATGTGGACGACGGTAGGTACGACGTCGAAGAAACGGCGCGTCGGGGCTCTTACTTCTAGTCGTCTAGCTCCTCTCGGGTCTGTCTCGGGTGTGTTGGTGACATATTTGCACAAAGCCATGGACATCGCGGCGGCGGGGGCGGCGGAGGAGGCAAGGAGGCAAGGAGGCAAACAGCCGCTGCGGCAACACTGCGGCGTGGATTCCTGACTGGGCGGACGTCGGCGGGGGTGCGAGTGGGGCAAAACCGGGGCCGGGGGTGTCTGTCTGGGGTTGAAGTCCTGCACAGAAGTTCTGCTGCCGCTGCTGCTGCACCAGCATCAACAGTAGGAGCAGTAGTCGTAATAGTAAGTATACGTAGTTGAAGCATCAGTAGTCCTAGTAGCACCATCATCAGCAGCAGCAGCAGAAGTCAAAGAACTGAAAGCGCACAAAGCTGAATGTCCACACACACCCAAACTCGACCAGACCACCATCGGTGCCACCAGACAGCGTCTAGGAGTGCAAACGAACGAATCCGCCACACTCGTCGTCGAAAGACGACATCCTCAAATAGACATTTTTTGTTCACTTGCAACGCAGGACAATTGCGTACGCACGAGAACGCTGCCTGCCTACCGGTCTGTGTGTCTGTCTATTTGTCTGTGGGTCGTTCTGTAAGTATGCATGCACGTGAGAGTGGCTTTGTCAGGCTGTTTGTCTGGCTGTGTACGTGTTTCGGCATCATAGGTGTGCTCTGTGTGCTCTATGCACCCTGTGTACTGTGCCCTGGCGCGGCGCGCATCGAGTACACGCTGGTGTCCTGCTACTGGCGGAGGACCCCAAAGGGCCGCGCCCCCCATCCCCCTCTCCTAAGGACTTCGAAGACGGTTGTGGTGGCGCGGATGACGAAGGCGAAGATGACGATAAAGGTGCCAGTGGTGTGTCGAAGTGCGTACGACCGGCCAGCGAAAGCGCTTTTCTTTATTTTCTTCTTTCGGTGGCTTTCGACTCTTTTTCCACAATGCACCCCACAGGCACATACGGGGGGGGGGGGGTAAGCGCGCATCCGCACCCACACCCCCGCGCAGACAGACAGACACCCACCCGCAAAGCTCGCGGAAGATATTAAAATGGCGCCATGGTGTCTGACGAAGAGGAGACAGACTGACTGGCGAACGTTTTTGAGAAAAGCCGTTAGAGCATGTCGGCACGTCTATTATTAGATGCTTTCGAACCAATACACTGCTCCCGCGTTGCTCTCTAGTCAAGTGATAAACAGTCGCATTTGCGTATGAAGATGACGGTTTTCTTTTTTGTACACGTATAAAACGACGATAATCTATGTTCATGGGGATCACGCCGTGACGTGGTTAGAATCGACAGATACATTAGTAGTAGTCACGAGTGTACGTAAGAAATGAGCATAAACAAATACTGTGCCACTAAGGTGAGGCAAAACTTATATTTGCTGTAGGTAATGTGGCATACATATCATGAACAATTTAGATGTAAGTTGCTGACTTCTAGAGTGCAATAATATGTGTACATAATGTAGACACAAAACATATAAAGATGTTTTAAATATTTTAGACTACTAAATAAACATTCTAAATTTCGTTCTTTATGTTATTAAGGCCATTAGTTTTGAGATAAACTGCTCTTCCATAGTCTCGTATTTCTGCTTCTTTCCTAGAAAAAATGTCATTTTCTAAGATATGTAAGGTATTAGGCCATTAGTAACATTATAAAGAAAATACTCACATTGTTAAAAATAAACACACAAAAACCGACAACGTCGCTATAGTTTTTGTAGTACTGACCGTTCATAGACTTAAGAGAAGGAAACACAGACACCGATTTCTCGTGCGGCCTGCCTTCATTGGGACGATATTTCACGAAGACGTTAAGTCATATGTCTTTCAACATACTACCATTCGCTAGCATTGTTTAAATTCTTTCTTGTAGGATAATGTTGCAACCTGTCTATCACTAGACGTTTCGTGGTTTCAATAACACATCGTACTAAGAAGATAAATCTGCAATTGTAGTCGTATTATTACTAAGAAGAAAATGAATAGCAATAATAGTATATGTGGGTTTCTGGTTAGGCGTTGGCTTTGCTAATATCCTTGGTGGTGCAAAACAATTGTGCACTTTCACCAATAATCGCAGACACGCTTGTTGAAAAATCGTAGGACGCGGTCGGCGACTCAACAAAGTGAATATCATGTAAGGGAGAAGCATCCCAGGTCGCGTAGATCCTCTGGATCAGCAAAATACGGAGTTAGAGGGGGATGTGGGTCCCACACTAGTTGCCGACGGCTGACAGCGACGCATTAGGCCTTCCCGGAATCACCCATAAAAAACGTTCCTCTGGATCAAGGATACCGGTCTTGGTGCTTAAGGGGAAGGGCCATCATCTGAGTGGGCACGCTCTGACTATCTCTTGTGTTCGTCACGGTACCGATTGACCGAATCGTACTCTAACGGGCGATTGCTTGATTGGGTGATGGCCAGACATTGTTTGACCGATACTGTGCTTATGCTCTGTACAACTTTATTAAAAGTAAAACGTGCGTGGTATACCTAATCGAAAAACAACTAACTGCGGCAACTAAAAACGCATGCACAAATGACTGTACGAACCCTGATGCAAGAGCGACTCCAACAGTAAAAGTACTAAAGAGTAAAGTTTTCGGGCTGACCCTCAGCCAAGATTTAACGTTCACGGAACTGTTTTTCACATTGCTTCATAGACCGTAAATCCGTAAATAAATAAGATCCGTAAATACAAATCGGTGCAACGATGGGGCTCGAACCCGCGCACCTATCTAGTGTCTCCTCCGGTTGTGAGGCGCAAACATAAGTCTCCGCGCCACCACCGGACTCGACCCGACAACAGCAAGTACTACTACTACAACAACAAAATATATGCTGGTTACCACACTAAGATGGCAACCATAACGACAATAGTGATAACACTAATGAAAGGTAAGAAACAGTAAGCGAATTTCGCAGATATTACCACATGCATATGTCCTCGGTTCGCTGTGGTTCAAACCGTCTTTTTTGTCGCACTGGCAAATACCGTTATTTTAAATTCTACGGCGATAGGTTCTGTAGCGGCGTGGTTTAGGGGACTTGTGCGCTAGTCATGGTTGTCATCTACCGGGGTGTCGCCAGTTCGATCCCTAATGTTGATCGAATTTTCTTTGAACGGTGCTCATTGAAAATAGATGATAAACCATACATACACCGCCACCGAGAATAGATGATAAACCATACATATACATGTATACATACGTATTCATATACACTTACACTTTTTTTTGTATGTATATGCTGAAGTATATGCCATGCAGAGTGAGACCAAAACATGGCCAGGCGCAAAGCACGCAAAGTCAGCGAACGAGTCAGCTATTATCAGCGCACCAACACAGGGACATGCGTCGACCCATTGCCCCCACCCAGTCGCCGCCCAACAGACACTACAAAAACTCCGTAGCGTAATGCTCGGGGTCAGATTGCGTGCCCTGTACGTGGTCGGCCGTTTGGCAGTGGATTCGTCTCGCTGAGAGTCTCTGAGATGCCATTTCGGCTAGGCGCAGTCCGTCCCTGTGCCCAAATCATCTAAAGACTGCCGTCCGTGCCATAAATCATGCTTGAAAACTCAAAGGTACGAACTGGCACTCGGCGTTTTTTTTTTACCACCACGGAGCCACAGACAACTGCCGTAACGGTGCTCTTTGGTTGGTTGGTCGGTTGGCTGGTGCAGGTGGCAGTAGCAGAGACGCAGTGGCAGGTGCAAACGAAAACGTTACGGTTCTTTCGAGCAGTTCGAGCGCGTGCTCCAACAGGCTGCTATCTTCAACTCTCAGGGGCCTCATTACGAGCATATTTGGCAAAAAACTACAACGAATACGCCACTACGGAACCGCATATATATATATATATATATATATATATATATATATATATATATAAAACAACATGTGCTATGGTGTATATATATATATATATATATATATATATATATACACACACATACACACACATTTACACAGCCAGCGTAAGATAGCAGCGGTGGTGACGAAGACGGTTTCTCCATTCAGTCGTCGACCCAACTATGCACGAACAAGAAGAAGGCGTTGCTAGGCTGCACAATGTCGCTGCCTAGCAACCATCATGCCACCACGTGCCACTGCCATGAATTGAGCGCCTCTGCCACTTTCTTGGACTGTGGCGGCGCCGACGACAGTGCTATCAAGCATGCAAGATAGCACGTGCAGGACCCACATTTACAAGCTATTTCTACGTAAGTCATTCAGTAAGCACTTTGCGTTCCTCTTGAGGTGGGGAAGATTCCCGAGTCGTATTAACAGGATGGCACCTCATTCAAAATCCTACATGCCTGGTTAGCTTTTGACTTGCATCGATGTAAAGAAGTCGCTGGAGAACGGCCCAAAGTTCTCGGTTTTGATGATATATAGATGTATATATATATATATATATATGTGGTCTGTTCTGGCCTCTGCTAAAACAAGGTACATATTATAGCTTGCTTTGCTTCGATTTGTCGAAAAGTTTAAAAACTACTTGGTCTACTCCTATAGGGCACGTAAATGGGCATTGCCACACAGCACGCCGGTCGGATTGCCATTGCAAAGGTTTCCTGGATGTCCGTGACTGCATCTGGGGACGGGGGGAGAGGGGTTAACAACTACGTCGTGGGGCGCTTGTCGTCCCCCGGCTGCCGTTGGGATTGTTGTCGTTGCGTTTGGTGTTGGAGCTGTTGCTCGAGTGACCGTCAGCCTCGTACAATTCGCGCTCGGCGTTCCCCTTTTGCACAACATTGAGTGCTTGCTAGCAGGAACAAACGAAGAACCTAGAGTCCCTTCTATGTGTCGTTGCTGTTGTTGTTGTTTGTCAATGTTGCTGGGAAAAATCGCAAAATTTGGAGTCGCCGCAGCGTTCACGCCATCAAAAGTAGAAAGAACCTAAAGGCAAGTGCAAGGGCGGGCGGGCGGTGTCCGTCATGCGTGCCGTGGGGCTGAACGAGAGCGACGTGGGGTCGAACTTCACACCCCAGTCAAATGAAGACTCATGAGATCCATGACGCCGCCGAGCCGAGTGGGCCAGATGAAGATGGGGCGCGCCAGCAACGGCTCAGATTTCCGAGAGGCCGGCCGGGCAGGTCGGGAGCGAGCTACGGGCTAGTACGCAGCCAAGCAGCCGGCCGGTCCTTGCGTCGTAAAGTTTCGTAGGCCGCTATCATTAGCCGAACGACTCATTGAGCGCCAGAGAAGATGAGCACAAGTCCCTTCATAGGACAGCCGAGAGCTGTCTGGAGCCATAATTGGGAGAGCGGTCAAGAGTGTTCTTTTTTTCCTCTATAGCAATAGAGTTGTTGGTATTGCCTCATGCAGCGCCATTCCGTCACTCTCGAGATAGATCTCCGCCGCGCTGTGCTGGAAGTAAGTGAAATAGAACAACATTTGATCGAGAACAAAGCAGCCGGTTTCAACAAAATGATTTTCTCTCGTCTTCTCTGTATGCCTCTCTTTTTCTCTATCTGGCTCTCTTTAGCTATTTGCGTTTTGCTCTACATCATCCTTTTGATCAGCGTTGTCTTACAGGTTTCCACTGCTTGTGTACTGTTTTTTCGAGCACTAGATCTACTTGATTTGTCCTCTGGCGTAAAGCATCTCTGTGCTTGTGTCACATGGATGCCATATTTATACATAATTTATTTATACCTCGCCCTGCTGACAAATCTGTCTGCGCTAAAACACATATAATATGCGGGTGCCACTTACAGTGTAAGTTAAAATACTAGAGACAGCCTTTTTCTCCAAACAGCCGAGCATCTCAATATTCCGTGAGCGTTCCTACAGCTGTAACTTTTTCTGAGCTCATCAATGATCTGTATGCAGGACGGCTCGCCAGGCGGACACATACAAACCTAATCGAAGCCACATTAAGTTTTGTTGCTGATCGCAATTCCTTATAAAAATACTCATTTTCTTATTATAACTAGTCATCTTAATATTATCACTACTTTGTGATCATTATTCGGTACCTCACGATCATCCTCCCGTCTTCTGCCCACAATATTTTAATCAATTGCGTTTTTAGCTCAGACATGAGTTAACATTACTACGTTCTTATCATCATATCATGCGTTACCACTTTTAAGAGGGACACAACGTTGCCAAAAAAATTTCAGAACTTTGAAAAGTGTACAGCCCATGAGTCCTAAAAAACATTTGCTATGGAGATTATTTGTATGGTTCCGACCTGGAAATCTTGACTTGAAAGGCGCAGAGCCGTCGCATCATCTTTTCGCACTGATGTCAAACCAAATTACGACATTATCGGTTTCTTAGAGACCATCTCTGTGTGAGCACATCTGATGTGTTGCTGACCGCGCCAGAGAAACCATCTGCATGTGCGATATATTGTTTAACAGAGCACGCAGTGTTATTTCTTAAAACTGATGCCTTTCGGGTCGCGACTAATGTCTATCAGAATGCCGCGTAATATTATGTGACGGAAGTACAAGTCAAATTAATGTGACGCTGTTCAATTCACATGCAAAATTGTTTTTGTTTTGAGGAAATCGCTAATGAGCGGCATAATGAGCGAATGGGTGACTCCAACCGATCGATTGACATCATACATCTACCGGTGTTAAAAAGTGACCGCCACGGTGAAAACTTATACCCCTTGAGTATCACGAGACTCTAAAGTTAGACCTCTTTTATAGCAAGATGAAAGACAGCTAGATTCGGCTTTTATGACATGCGTAAAGCGCCATTAAGTAGGGGTTAAGTTTAATCATATTAAATATTCCAATCAATAAATATTCTAGGTAGAAGTTCCATAATTCAGTAAAATCATTTTTTTAGTCCGAGGGGCATCTTCAATGTAGAGGACGTGTGGACGTGCCCATTCACTTGATCAAAACACTAGCACGCCGTCGCCACGGCGTTTAGAAAGCTCCCTTGAGTTCTTGTTTGTTTGCGCTATAACGTAACGTTCAACGTAATTTGAGAGCCATGTCCTTTTCGAACGTGAGACCATTTAAACCCAGCTGCTCTTTCAATATCTAATTTGGTCTCTGTCAGTGCATTTAATGCGTTCGGCTGCAACTCTTCCGCATGTTTAGAAAACTCCAATACGGCGCTGTGATTGATTAGCGCAAGTAGTAGATGAGAAACACAACAACGTGTCACACTTAAAAAAAAAACAGTGTCTACACCAGTCTGCAACAGCGATGATGCGAGCGTTTTTCTACATAAAGTAGCATTGGAGAGATCAAAAGGTGGCAATTATAATAGCGCTCTTCCCTATATATCAAAGAGCTAGCAAAAGTGCTGACAACGCACTTTCAAAAACATGTACTACGTAAATGCTGTGCGATGTGCCAGAGCACGTCTGGGCGAGTCAATGCGATTGTACAAACACATGTAGATGTAGTTGTAGTCGCTTACTTAAGTGCGAGGCCTTTAGGCAGAAGTAGGCCTACCTTTAGTTAGACTGCATGCATGTGTGCCGAGGGTTACTCAACTAGAATGTCTCGTATGGGATGGCTCGCTCAAGCTTGACGCAAATTCTAGTTCCCTAGTTCTCAAACGACAAGTTTGTTGTTCATGTTGCGGTGGTAAGATGAGCCACCACGGCGCGCTATGTGCGCTAAATGTCTAGCAAGAGATTTACTACAGCAGAGCGTACACCAAACGTGCAAGTTGGTGCAAGGTACCTGGTGTAAATTAGAAAGGAACCGGGTGTACATTGGCAACGTACCCGGTGTAAACTGAAAATGCACCCGGTGTAAATTGGCAAAGTACCCGGTGTAAATTGGGAAAGCACCCGGTGTAAATTGGAAAGGCACAACGTGTAGATTGGAAAAGTGCCGGGTGTAAATTGGAAAAAATTGTTGCTGGCAGCCGCCAGCTCACACAGGTGGCTAGCAAATGAGAGAAGGAATTGCGTTACGACTCTCTGAACGGGAACAGCTTCGTGTAGGGTGTCCGAACAGAGCTGTCTCTCTGCCGCTGTTAGTGTCATCGCCTCAGGGGCATCTGGTGCCTTGACTCGCCGCGAGTCACCGAGTGTCCTGCCTTCATACCTCCGTTCTGTTTTCCCTCGTTCGACTGCTGCAAGTTGATCAAAGTTTAAATATCTGTTCGTTCCGACGTCGTCACGTTCCGACGTCGTCGGTCGTAATTACATCGTCATACTCGTCGTAATGATATTGCTGCGCAGCCATCTATAAGATTTGTTGCGCAAAGTTAAGCACGAAGCGTTGAGATCGAGCTTCTTTGGAGCCACTAGGGGGATAGAACGCCTGCAGGTTTCGCGGTTATATTTGTTACCACTTAAACGGCGCAATGGTAATCTATATATATATATATATATATATATATATGCATATGTCACAACACACATATATATATATATATATATATATATATATATATATAGATATATATATATATATATATATATATATATATATGTCACAACGTTGCACGAACCATTTTGTAAACCCACCACAGCAAACGATTTCACTAACATTGTGGGACACAGCCTATAACCATTAATCAAGGCAGTTCACTTCTCTGCTCGCTTCAACGATGCAGTCTTTCTCATTAAGACATTTGGTTTGTATTCAAACGACAAGATCTGCGTAAAATATGGCTAGACAGACACCTTTGCAAATGCCGTACTTGCCACCTTTTGGTGGCGCAATGTAAAAAAGAAAAAAATTATTTTTTTCAAAAGAGTCAACACCCGATGTTCCCAGACGCTCTCCCTCCCAAGCACTAACCGAGCCCAACGTTGCTTAGCTTCGGTGATCGAACGAGAGCCGGCGTATTCAACGTGGTAGTGCCGATGGCGCATGTATGCATGACTAAAATCAATTAAAGTATTGGATTGTATTTAATTTAAAAGCTACAGTTATACCGGTTGGGTTCATAACATGATGTAAACTAGAATATATTTTAAAATAAAACACATTTCAACTAAAGAGCATTTTCTGCCGAATATTTGTTTCTAACTGAAAAGGTTCAAGCAACGATCCAGGCGGTATGATGTGATGCTAGCATAGGTGATGCCGCCATAGTGATTAGTAGTTCGCTTGCACATCTAAAAAAAGTAATTAAGCCTATGTTATTTCTCCAGCCCCTCGGTGGCACTCAGCATATTATATCTAGCCGCACTGCTAGACATTACATGATTCAACCATCATCAGTCATCATCAGGTTGTTTTATTGACATGCTCTTTTACAGGCAATCTGTCACAATTTATGTCAAAGCCATATTTCATTAAAAATACCTATCGTTGGATCACCTGCATCTGTCAAGTGTATTCAGAATATTATATACACACACAAACCTATATAATCTAATCTTGCACAATGTCGACATTTTACTGATTTAAAAACTAAGAACAATTGTTTTCAGCATTTAGTTTCTTCGTTACACGTCTTCTAAGAACACTGACCCGCTCCGTATTTCGGAGTTCCTGCGAGAGCTCGTTCCATACTCTTGGCAGCATGCAGGCTAGAGAATGCTGCGTTAAGGTCAACCTGCATCTGGGAACCCTGAGTTGGCCCTCATATCGCTGAGACCTGAAGAGGGTGAGTTGGAATTCAAAATCGCAACCTGAAGGTAGTTTGCCTTTAAGCACCTTATGGGCAAGCACGGCTAAATTTAATCGTGCCAGCTGATCGAATTTGAGTAGTCCGAGTGTGCCGTACCATGGCGACACGTCGTCCCGACGAGACAGACCAGTAATGGCTCGCACCGCATTGTTCTGGATCACTCGCAACGAGTGCAGGGTTCCCGAGTAGATTGCGCCCCATATAGTGATTCCGTAGGTGAGAATCGATTCCAGGAGCGCCCTGTATACAAGAACCAGAACAATGCGGGAGACCTTGGCCTTCCTCAGACGGGCCAGCGATGCCACCACAGCACAGCAGACCCTGACGCTCGACCGAACGTGACTTTCCCATTTCATGTTCTCATGAAGCGTGATACCGAGACATTTTAATTCTCGACCTAGAGGGACAGCTGCACCGCCCACTTGAAGGGATATATTACCTTTGTCCAGTTTCAGCCTCGATGCCCGCTGAGGTGTGTGACACAAGACGAGTTTCGTCTTAGTCGGATTCACGACAAGGCCAAACCGTTTAAAATATGAAATTGCCGTTTCGATACCGGTTTCCACATGCCTAAGATTAACTTGACCGTTTGATCGCTGAGCAGGTGAGATGCGGAACACCAGAGTTGTATCATCCGCATATACCACTGGTCGACACTCTATATCCCTTTCAATGCCACGCAAGACGAAATTTATGAAGATTATGAAGATGAAGGGGTCAAAAACCGACCCCTGGGGAGTCCCAATAGGCAAAACCTAATTTAAATGTGCGTAGGATTGAATATTTCAAGTCGACGTAGGACATGAGTTGGCCAACGAGACACGCCTTATTCGATGGGTGATGTAAGGAGGGTCGTGAAAGATGAAGCCGATCTTGACGGCATTCTAGCTCCCAATACTATTTATGCATATCAGTACGGGCTTTTCGGAACGTCAACCGGGCACGACAATAATCCGTCTTATTTATGCCACAGCGCGACGGAGGCATTGCCGGCGGGTTGCCGAACATGCAGAAAAATAAAAGTGGCGTAAATACACAGATAGATAGAGGCTAGATACAATTTTGTGCCGATTGCAATGGAAACATTGGGCCCGGTCAGCAGAAGTGCAAGGAAATTTATAAAAGACTTAGGTGATCGAATACGAGCAAACACCGGGGATATACGCGAAGACGAATTTCTGAGACAGCTGCTTTCACTGGCAGTTTGCAGAGGAAATGCCGCGTCGATATTTGGTGCGATGGGCTGAGAATAGCTAGATGGTAATCATGAAATAACGAGGATACACATTCACACCTCACAATTGTATTTGTTTTTTTGGGCGTCTGCTACGGCGACAAACGGTCGTGTTCCGTAAGAGCTCTGTGAATATTCGCTTCGTTTTGGTGATCCTACCTCGTTTTCCCGGACAAGTTTTGTGTGAGTGCTCCTTCTCGTTCTCAAGTGCCTGGTGCGGTGTGCTTTTCCCATTTTTTCCGAGTTTCTTCGTGTTTTTTAGCCGTTTTGGTGTTTTCGACCAAACGCGCTGATGAACGGCGATGCGGATGCGGACGGCGAGAGCAGCGGTTCGCGCGGGTATCCACTCGAACTGGCGTCTGCTACGCCGACATCGTCCGCTGCGCTCGCGGCGTTGTCTGCCATGGCGGTGGAGGGTTGCCGCACGATGCGGTCACGTTTAGAATTGTTGTCCGATGCACCTACGCCCGACGTGCGCTGCACGTCGCCTGCGACGTCGGCGCCCGTCTATGGTGCAAGCGATGCTGCTGTTCGACCGATAGAACAGCGTCGCCCAGCTGACAACGACACAACGACGGCGGAGACAATGGCTACTGAGACCGCACCAGGTGTCTCAGCTGCGCAAAAGCCTGCTGTCAAACGGGCCCGTGCTGCCTCAGACACGGAGGACTCTTCTAACAGTGCGGGGGTTTCTTGGAGCGCCGGCGATACGGCGAATGACGACGGCTTTGTGACAATTATGAACAAGAAGTCGGCTAGACGGGTGCTTAAAGCTGAAGCGGAACTCTCGCGTTTCCGTGAATCGGTTGACAGTGGCGCCGGTCCAATTTATACAGTGCGATTTCTGCCACATGATTTGTCGGCTTTGCCGCCCGAAGCCCCCAACAAGCAGCAGCAGAGCCAGCGCCCGGAACTTTCGGCTGAACAACTGTTGAAAGTGTTCAAGGCGCTCCATGACCTTGTGCCGGCGGCAACGTTGGGAGGGGGTCCCAAAGGGATAACGGCCACGGTGCCCACTATCTCGGCCGCAAGTGAGTTGGTGTCACTCAAGGTATTAGGAGGCGTGACGGTCGTGGGTCTATGTTCCTCAATGGATCAGTTTTGGGGCGTTATCAAAGACGTCAACCCGGCCTTCTCTGACAAGTGCCTTCTATCCGAGCTCGCCTCGTACGGCGCGGTAAAAATAAAGAGGGACACGAGGCCTGGGTGGAAAGATAAGCAGAACATCCGAGTGCCGTCCAGCAGGATACACGTTCTGTTCAAAAGGACACCACCTACTGAGGTCTTTATTGTGTGGAGGGATCACGATGTAACGGTCGAAGCATCGTCGCCGATTGTTTGCTTCAATTGCCAACGTACTGGCCACACGGCAACTCGTTGCACTCGCGCCCGTGCATGCAGGAGATGTGGTGCGCACGACCATCTTGCCGCATTATGTCGAAATCGCGCTCGCTGCGTTGACTGCAGGGGCCCTCACCCTAGAGGGGACTCGTCTTGCCCCGTATTCGCGTTAGCTCGCGAGAAAAGCAAGGCCCTGCTTGGGTCGCGTATGCTCCAACATGCGCAGTTGTCGGCGCCGGCAGCCACCCTGGTCACCGCCCCGGACCCCGTACCCCCTGGACCACGCGAATCGGCACCTGGGACCTACGCGGCGGCGGTACGCCGTTTGGTGATTCCAGTCTCTTCAGGCTTGGCCCCGGAAGCTTCGGCAGCGCCCGTCGAGGTCGTGCTCCCCCCCTTCCGGCCGATCCCTGCCCCCCGGAAATCTTTGCTTCGTTTGAAGACGCCGCCATCTATTGAAATGGAGCCCCCTAAACAAGTGGAACGAGTAATGGACGCTGCTCACCGCCCTCCCAAGCGCCGTCGCCAATTGGTTACGAGTAGATCCGTCCCGCGCGGTCGCGCCGTCCCCCGCGGTCGCGCCGTCCCCCGCGTTCGGTCGCGCTTGCCTAAGTCGACAGACGACTTTGACCTTGGTTCTTTGTCCAAGGCCGCATCACTGCTCGCACGTACCAACCCGAAGCTAGCCGACACGCTTCGAGGCATCGTTAACGCACTGCGTCCGCTGCTAGCTCTGGCACCGTTGCTGCAAGGTCTGGTGTCCCCCGCACCCACTTCCCAATGACGGACCCTGGCTCAGCTACCTATCCCCCTCCCCAGAGCGCTCCAGTAGCAGATAACCCCTCTATAAAGGTTACTTGTCCCAGATGCGGCCGGGACTTCACCCGCCGCGGTCTCCCCATTCATCAAGCTAGATGCCGTTCCACGTCTGCGACTGCCGCACCGTCTCCGACTGTATCCTCCGCGCCAACACTCCCGTCGCAGCCGAGACAGCCGCTGGTCGACAGGCTCAGCATTGCGATCCAACAATCAAGGGTGATGCGCGTGGTTCCCCGGGCGGTGAGGCCTTTGGTTGCCGAGCTCCTTTGCGACGTCCTCGACCTTGTGGCGGCCAGCAACGACCTCCCCTCGTGGGAGTCGCTCCTGTCATTCGCTTATGTGGTACTTCAACTGCCACTTCGCACCTTGTCGTCAATCTCTTTGGCAGCGACTGTCCGATCGAACCTCCGTGCATTTCGCGATGGCTGGCGTTTTGAGTATCGCGTAGGAGGTATTAGAAGAGCCAGAACGGACCCGTGCGACTCGCCTGAAGACTCGGCACGCCGCGTTTCGAACAAGCTATCTGAGGGAGACGTTTCCGGGGCGGCCCGACTTTTATGCTCTACCGACCTCATTTGCCTCGGGGGACGGAGTCCTAGCTTTGCTTGCCACCAAGCACCCACTTGCTCCGCCGCACTTGGCTTTTCCTGCCTCTCCTGACTCGATGTCGCAGCATCAAACCTCAGTCGATGACGTCTTGGGAGCTGTAGCCGGCTTTCCGGCCAGTTCGTCCGCTGGTCCTGACGGTCTCCGCCCGCGCCATCTAAAGGATCTCCTTTCCCCCGGGATCGGACCGGTGGCCGGGAGACTGGCCGCATCACTCGCTAGAGTGATGAACGTCCTAAGATGGGGCCGACTGCCGGCTGAGGTCAGGGCGATCGTGTTCGGCGCCAACCTATTCGCACTGCGCAAAAAAGACGCATCAATTCGCCCCATTGCCTGCTCTCTTACGTTACGGAGGATCGCGGCAAAGATAGCCTGCCGCGAGGCCAAAGAACTTATTATGGAACAACTTGGCCCGCACCAGCTGGGATTTGGCATGGCGGGCGGAACGGAGACTGCCGTACATGCAGCAAGAGCCTTTATGCAATCAAGTCCCCCCGGTACGGCACTCCTGAAGTTGGATTTTCGCAATGCATTCAACACCATCCGTAGGGATCACCTCCTTCGTGCAGAACGGGATACGGGAACTCTTCACCTTAGTAGAACACGCGTACAAAGAGCCATCCGTCCTGTTGTTTGGCGCCGAGACGTTATTTCCGGCATCGGGCATACAGCAGGGGGACCCCTTGGGACCGGCCCTATTCAGCCTGGAAGTGCCATTCAACGCTTGGTACCTAGACGATGGCACACTTGGTGGACCGATGGTGGACTTGCTCGATGAGGTGCGCAGAGTCCTTGCTTTCGAGGCAGTCAGTGGTCTGGTGCTGAACACGGCCAAATGCGAGGTGTTCGCTCCGGGGACAGACCCAGACGACCCCTCATTGAGGGCCTTGCTCGAGCTGCTACCGGGGTGTAGAGTCGTGGCTGACCACGAAATAAACCTTCTTGGCGCACCGGTTCTGCCCTCTGCGCTGCCGGGACAACTCGACCCCTTGATGGACAGGTTGTGGGCGATGCAGGAACGTCTACCGCTTGTTGGAGCCCACCAGGGACTCTACCTGCTTCGCTCGTCGTTCTCCGCGTGCCGCATCGTACATATTTTACGGTCCATAGACTGCTCAGGCGATTTGAACCATCTTCTCCAACCATTCGACGACCAGGTGGTGGAGGCGCTACAGACGGTGCTGAGTCTAAACTTAGGACCACGAGAGGTGCGCCAGGCGGCCCTCCCCACGTCCATGGGCGGCCTTGGTCTCCCCTCAGCTCGATCCTTGGCGGGCCCGGCCGTGGCTGCCTCGATGCATGCTACGTCGGATAATGTCCAGCGCCTGCTCCCGCCGGCGGCTCAGGCAATGTTCGAGGCGGCTCGTGACGATATAGCGACTGGACTTCAAGCTTCATCGCCTGGTCCCGATAGACTAGCCTGCCAGAGGGCCTGGGCCGAGAAGGCTCACGAAGCTTCGCTTAGTTCGCTGCTTGAAGAATGCAGGGATACCAGGACAAGGCACGCCTTTTAGCTGTCGCTCGCCCAGGAGCAAGCGACTGGTTGCATGCACTACCCGCTGACTCACTGGGTACCCGCCTTGATGACCAATCCACCCGGATATGCGTTGGCCTTAGATTGGGGGCTGATTTGGTTGAGCCACACAGATGCTCTTGTGGCGAGCCCGTTGGGCGACTCGCCAGACACGGCCTGTCTTGCGCTCACGCAGCGGGGTGGCGCCCAAGACACACTGCCCTCAACGAAATGCTTGCAAGATCGCTGCGGAGGGCGGGGATTCCGTGCGTCCTGGAACCACCTGGGCTTTCAAGAGACGACGGTAAGCGCCCCGACGGTATGACTTTGATACCCTTCTATAAGGGTCGTTCCCTGGTGTGGGATGCGACGGTGACCGACTCTCTGACCCCTTCTCTTGTCGGTCCCGGCGCGTCCCGCCCGGGGACTGCCGTTACGCGAGCTGAGACCTTAAAGATGAGAAAGTATGCGGACCTAAGTCGGGCGCACCACTTTTCGCCATTCGCGTTCGAGACGATGGGTGGCCCTGGGCCCCTCACGGTAACATTGATCTCTCGGGTTGGCGACGCATTACGGCAGGCGACAATGGACAAGAGGGCGCACGCCTTCTTCTCCCAGCGACTGTCCCTGGTGATCCAAAGAGGTAACGCGACCTCAGTGCTCGGAACTATGAGAGACTGGATGGACCCGGACCTTCGTGCCAGGGGGCGGGCAGGACTTCCTCACGGGCATGAGCGATAGAGCGACTACGGCGCGCAGAGCAACTAGGTCGACGAGCAGCAACGCCGTGAAGCATTTTATATATTCTTCTAAATTATAATAAACGCTTGATTGTATTGTCCTAACACCTAATAATAATAATATTAAAAAAAAAAAAATAATAATAATAATAATAATAATAATAATAATAATAATAATAATTATTATTATTATTATTATTATTATTATTATTATTATTATTCAGACCCGCGTGTCCTATACGCGTGCCCCTTTTGCAAACAGTCAACGGCAAATAGTACTAGTATGAGCAAATAATCTTGTATATATATATATATATATATATATAACGTCGAATTTGTAAACGTGTGAACGTATATATATATATATACAGGTAGTTCAATAAGTTCTTAGAATGAAAACCGAGAATTTTCCAAATCATGTTTTTAAATTTTTCTTATTCGATATACTCCCCGAGAAGCTCAATACACTTTTCCCACCGAGATTTCAGAGCTTTCATACCTCTTGAGTAGAATTCCGCGTCGTTAGACTGAAAATAGGCATTGACAGCAGCCTTAACCTCTTCATTGCTGGAAAAACGCTTTCCACCGAGACTATTCTTCAAATGTCCGAAGAGGAAATAATCAGAGGGGGCCAGGTCTGGAGAATAGGAGGGTTGTTCAATAAGTTCGAACCTCAGTTGGGCCAGTTTTGCCGATGCTTGCCGGGACTTGTGTGCAGGAGCATTGCCCTGGTGAAACGGGACAACCTTCTTCTGCAAAGCGGGCCGTTTCACGATGAGTTCTTGCTAACGGCAGTCCAACAGTCTTGCATAATATTCTCCTGTGATCGTTTTACAGCTCTCAAGGTAGTCGACCAGCATTATTCTACGCTGGTCTTAAAAAATTGTAGCCATCACCTTTCCGGTCAATGCCGTTGTCCGCACCCTCTTCGGAGGTCCTTCATCAGGTGCACACCATTGGCAAGATGCTTCTTGGGTCTCGGGAGTGTAGTGATGAACCCGGCTTTCATCGACGGTCATGAATCTGCACCAAAAATCCGACAGATTGTTCGACATCTTGGCCAAATTTCGCTGTAAAGCCAAAACAGGCGCGTTTTTTTGGCCTTGGTTGAGCAAATGCGGCAGCCATTTTGCTCTAAGCTCTTTCATCTTCAAGTTTTTGTGTAGGATAAAATGCACACTGCCTAAACTAATCCCTAATGCCTCCGCTATTTCCTTAATGTTCATTCGCTTATCTGTGCCAAGAATTTTTCGCACTTTCTCTACGTTTTCCTCATCAGTTGCCGTTTTTTGGCCTCCTGGACGTAGTTCATCCTCGGTGCTCCCGCGACCTCTTTTTAACACATTAATCGAGTTGGAAACAGTGGCAAAACATGGCGCAGAGTCACTGTACGTCTCGTCTAACTCAATTTTTTACTTGGGTCGCATTCCAACCTTTGAAATAAAAATGCTTGATAACCACTCGAAACTCTTTTTTCTCCATTTTTAAAAATCACGCCGATACGTTGCACGGGAAAAGCTATCAAACGAAATCGCAACGGCCAATCACCATAATATATTGAGTGCTAGCAGTCGAAAAGTTGCAGTTCCTATTAGCGGTGAAAGAGTGCCAAAATTCGAATTCTAAAAAGCTCATTCTAAGAACTTATTGAACTACCTCTATATATGTCGAGCCCGGTGACGTGATGCATTCGCGTGCGCCTCGGGACCGGAGGAGACACATAGGTGCACGGCTTCGAGCCCTACTGTTGCACATTTGTGTTTATGGGGCCCCTCTTACGAAGCAATGCGAAAGCAGTCCCATAGACGATAAATGTTGGTTTCGGGTCAGCCCGAAAAAAAGTATATATAGGGTAAGTATATATAGGTAGTATATACGAGTATATGTATATATAGAGTAAATGACGTAATTCATGACGTGTGACAACTAATGTTGGAAAGCGCTGCTTGCGGAAAAGTTGCAAGCTTGTTGGCTAACGATAGTGACAAATGAAAGAATTATCCTTTATTATTATTATTATTATTATTATTATTATTATTATTATTATTATTATTATTATTATTATTATTATTATTATTATTATTATTATTATTATTACTATTATTATGATTATCATTATTCCATAACCGCCACTGTTCATGAAAACTGGGGCAGCCATTTTGTGTTAATAAATTTCTTGGCGGTAGCTGTCAGGTTAGTCATTGAGGCGACCATCTGAGTGAAGTAAATTCCTAAGCGGCGTGCGTGCAGCACTTAAAGGCTTTCGGCCTTCTGGCGACAGCTGACCCGTCGTCCTGGGTGGCTTTGAGGCGCGGTGTTACGATTAGCCACTAGTAGAGCGGCTGAGGCCCCTCGAGGACGCGCATGAAAGAAACTCCAGCAGAACCAGTAACGACAAACGAAGTAGAATGTGTATCACTGCTACAATGCTAACGCGTGCTAACGGGAAGCGCGTAGACTGACCTGACCCGACCCTGTACGAATTTGTGTTGCCAGTCTATTTAGCATTTTTTTAAACTACTGGACTGTTTTTTTGTTTATTGTTTTCTAGTTACTGTTCACTGCTTGGATAGTAGCTACATTTAAGTTCTTCTTTGAACGGTACTGGTTGCGCGCCGTTGTTTGTTGGTTCTGCGCCAGGAGACATTTCACTCACTGACGGCGGGAAATTGCAGGGGGGCGAGGTAACTTAGTCTAATGACAGAAACACAGACTAACGTGTCGAAAGAAACGAGCCACCAGGGCCGTCAAGCACTTTGCATACGCCAAAAAAAAAGCCAAGCGCAATATCGTTACCTTTTTTAATCAGCCGCAGCTGGCCGTAACGTGGTAACGTGGACCGTCCGTTAGTGCAGTATCCCTGATAGAGAGTGTTGCACAAATGACAAGATGCGCTCGTGCAGGTTCGGATGCCTGATAGCCTTGAACGGCGAGCTGATTGATATTCGTTTACTAACATAGCGTATTACTATAGCTCTACTATAGGAGTGCTAGATAAACTGGCACACACATGTTATTGGGCTCGTTTATTGGAGAGGATGTGGCCTTAGTACGAGTTGAAATTTCAATTCCAAATACAAGTAGCTCTGTAACCTCGAATCGTAATAACTATATTATTACGATTGATAATATTGATCTTCGGCGGTCATTGAGATTAGCAGAAAACTATGCAGCGTTTGAGTGCGCCCGTGCCCTACGCATCTTTTTTCTGTACGTTTTCCAAACTATCATGAAAAGAACGTAGTAAAAATACCATGACACAAAGCGCCCAACGAAAATGTCAAAGCTTTTCTTGGTTGCCGTGTCTATGAGACGACGAAGATAAAGCCGTATTTGGGTCTTAGATGACCATTTAAGCACCCGCCCCGCATGTTTTATGAGTTCCCTTACAGATCAGTCGTACGGATCTGGCCAGCTTACAGCCTTGAAGAGATAATCTGAACCTCTAACGAGAAGACCACTAACTCAATCATTTTTTTATTAATAATAAATAAATATTACTGACTTTTACGCTGCTACGCAATTCTGCTATATATCCAGTATTAAATTTACTTGCGGACAATCATAAAGTCAAGACAACTGTGGGTTGAGACACGTCCAAGTTTCACCTTGTGTCTGCCAGGAACTCGTCGAACCTTAACGCGTTTCACGTCTGAAACCACTATATCAAATGGCTTGGCCTTAACCACATAAACAGGGAATAAACGGGGGGGGGGGGGGGGTCAAAAGCAGTCGCTCGTGCAATACTGATACATTTACTAGAAAAGCAGAGCGCGTTCTTAGCTCTGCTAAGTTCACTTCGTAGAAAGCACTAGTTTTGCATGCCGCAGCAAACGTTGCCTGCGACTGGCGTATTAACTCATCGTCGTTCTTTGTCGCACGTGTTGTTTGTTTGCTGGGACAGGATTTAGCCGAAGGTGAGTTGCGCTAGGACGACGTGGAGGTTTATGGAATCAGTTCGTCCTTTACGGGCACCGCCTCGCTGTCGTCCTGTAGCTGCTCTGGAAGCAGCAGCAGCAACAAACACGCGGCACGCTATGCTGGCGTCGCCGCGTCAAGTCCCGGCCACCGGAACGGGACCCGCGTCCTGCAAGCTCGGCATCCAGCAAGCGGGAAGCTTGTCGGTGAAGTGGGTCGAGTTGTTGCGGTTGCGACTTCGCTGCGAAGGTTTCCGAGGTTCCCTTCTCGACGCTCTCGGCCATCGTTCCCGCTCAAGATCCCTATTCAGACTTCGCTCCCCCCCCCGTCCCTCCCCCCCCCATCTCCCCTCCTTAGCCTCATTCTCAGCGGCTATCGAGCTGAGAGTTGTCAACAGCCGCAGGCATCTCGACGATGTCACACGCCATTGCAGGTGGGACGCATCGCAGCTGCTGCTGCTGCTGCTGCTGGTGTTGTTGTTGTTGATAGTGGTGGCGGCGAAGGCGCAGTGAAGCAGGGCTTCAATACACCGTCTGCAGACAACCGTCGACGACATCAAAGAAGCGAGCGTGTTTGTCAAATATTCCCTTTAGTTTCATATAGCAGTGGTTTATTTCGCCGCTATATCACCGTCTTCTACTACCGTAGGACTTGTCCTCTGCTGAATAGACTGTGTGCATGTACGTCTATCTTCTGCGTAGGCATTTTGTGTGTGCTTTCGTGAGAGCGTATCGCGTATCACGAATATCATCGAGCGCAACTGTGCAGCCAGACAAACGGGCTTCGTTCAAGCAAATCGATTAGCAAATTTGCTATGCGCAATGTGGGTGCCGCGAATATGCCCAATATGCAACTTGCGACAATATCTGGCTAATAGCAGAAAAAAAAACGATATGACGTATCATTGGTTTGTGTTTGACATAAATGGCTTTTGAGAAAAGTCGGTCAGGTTATTATTGAAGACCACCGTCCCTTAACCTTGTTACCTATCCTAGCTCTGGGACCAGACATATTTTGAATTGTTAATTTGCGTAAGCAAATAAAATATAGCCAAGATTATCTCTTCTACGGAGGGAGTTTATATGATATGATTTCTTAATTCTTGGTACTGAGATAAGCACAGGACCGGTATTTAACTTACATAACACAAGAGTTTGGCTCTGATAAAAATCGTGTTTGTGGGCTGTTCCTGTGCTCTTACTAGGGAAGCATAACCCAGGTTTGTTTCGTTCTGCACTAAGTGCACGATTTTCTGCTGAAGTACACACCGTGTTTTCTGCAATGGCCAGTTGCTATGCCGATATGACGACGATAAATTGTATTCGGATGTGGGGTGACCGTTTAAGCACCCCTTTTACATACTTAAGGACGATGTGTGCCGACGTTTTACGAATCTGCCTGTTCACAAGTAATCACAATACGTATAACTTGGATACAAGCGGATATTTTACGCTGTTTTGCCAAACGTAAGCACTTTAAGAGCAAAACGCAACGAAGCGATACCTTCGCGGTATTGCCAAACCGCGTTTAAAATTATTCGCTTCAAGACTGACTTATACTCTAAAGAAACAATAATGGAGCCAAGTTGCCTCTACCTATATGGCACTTAAAAACACGATAAATGCACAAATGCTAAATTCATGTTTAATTGTTTGAAATGTTTTCTCTAATTTCAAATCACACATTGTCCGAATGGGTGAGTCAGCTATTATTTTCAGAGGTGAAAAGTCTTCTACAACGTTGTGCTTTTGGAAAGTGAATTTTTCTAGCTAAATTTATGTTTAAGTTTATTTGATTTTAAATGTATTATGTGAATTAAGATATTATGGTTTCAAATACTGAAAGCCCGCATACGCAGCACTAGCATTCATCTGAATAAGTTGTCATCCGGCGATGCAAGAACGGGAGATGTAATTTTTTAGAGCATTAGTAAACTTGAGCAAGGTTCTTGTGTGTTGTCTTAGCGGAAGGCGACGCCTTCTCTATTCTCGAGATGCGGGCGTGCTTAAATCAATATGATTGAACCTACTGTGCTTACATGAGCTAGATTAGATAGTTTGAGAAATAGTATCTCAGTTGCACTTTAAACAATAGCGCGCACGAACCCTGTTAACAACGAAAAAGAAACGCACACACCATCCGCTGCAAAGCATATAAAAAATTGTCATAACTCCAATACGTGATGAGACCCTGATACCGCTATTAAAATGCCTCTAAACATACATTATACAATGTTGTGTGATAATATATATATATATATATATATATATATATATATATATATATATAGTACATCCCTATATTTTGTTTACTTCTATTGTACTATGTTAGCTCAATTGAACAAATCCTAGAAACATGGCAACAAAACTGGGCACATCCACGTCATCTCGTAGTTTAGCTATTGCCTTTTGGCAACATTCACTAAAATGTTTGCAACGAGCAAGACTTACTTAGTTTTTACCCAGACTCATGACTACAAGCGTTACTTAGCGCTGCTACCTGACGAGGTTAAGGCTACTAGGACGTTACCACTAAATACCTTGTTAAAAAGTTTTTTTTACAAATCTAGCTACTAAATACCTTGTTAAAATAAGTTTCTTTTTATCACAGACCTAACGTCTGTATTAATGTTTGTAATCTGCTTCCCCTGCTTCTTAGTCAATTATGAGCTTAGAGGAGAACACTGCTGAAGGAGGCAGCGGAAGAACACAACAAGTTGCGGGAGATTTGCATGCGGTACTTCAGGTACATTGCATAATCACTCCCATGCGAGCACAAACCCATAGAAGCACACTCATACGACCATACACCAATACGAGTGTACTATTCCAATTGATGCTATATTGAGTTAGTTAGCATTTCGTTCCCAGGCCATTAGTGGAGCACATATAAGTCGTATCGTTGCATATGTTACGCGCTACCTTCGCCGACTGCGCTCTCTCCTTTCGTGATGTTTCTTTTACAGCACCTGGCGGCCAACCAACATGTTGTTCGTTGGAGTCTTTGACAATAGATACAAGGTATTCTAAAAAAAACGCTTGCCCGGCTGGTTTTCCGCAAACGTTTAACGTCCACGGACTTGCTTTCGCATTTCTCCGTAAGACGGATCCCATAAATACAGAATGTGCAACGATGGGGATCGAACCCGTGCATCTTTGTGTCTCCTCCGGTCGCAAGGCGTACGCGAATGCACCCACCATGCCACTAAAGTCGAAACTCGACAGACACAGTATTGTCCGACGTCGGCCTATCGGCATGTACGAGTATATTATCGTGCACGTTCGTGTGTGTAAATACACAAAGCAGTAGCAAAAATCGCCTTCAAACCCGGCCGGGCGTACGGGGTCATCGAAGCAAAACGCCTTGTTGCGAGACTCTGCATAGGGACAGAGAGGCCGCGTTGCAAACGCGCGAAGCCAGACGTCTAAAGAGGAGAGGCTAAACATCAATTACGAGGCTATGGTTCATGACACCGTCGATGAAAGTGTTCCAAAGAACCCAGTTTACCTGAAATGTAGAGGAGGACTTCATGGCAGCAGTGGCAAGGTGGAGGGAGTTTACCTGCTCACCTTAAACGGTTGTGGCCTGTTGGGTGATTTGTGCACAGAGATAAACGATGCACCATAAGACTTATAATGGCGTAAGAAAGTAAAGCTATTTGTGCGTTTACCTAAATACTGCATTCTCCGCGAGACCGAGCGCCGTACTTAAAAGTTTGTTTAACGCATAACAACAATAGTTATTAATGGTACGTTAACGACTATATATATCAAGGATGCTGTAGGACATTTGCCTGATTGGCGAGCCCAATGTGCAATTTGTACTACTACGAAATTTGTATGAACTAGATTTTTTTACAAGAGATCAAAAATTAGATAACTGTATGGAAAACTGTTGAATGAAAGGGCCACAAATCGGCCATTTTTGAATAAAGAGTTTTTTCTGGATGGATGTAAAAAATGGCGTAGGCAGTTGTCAAACAAAGCCTCCGGGAGGACGGCCGGTCAAACACGGCAGCAGAATTACAGAAGCTACTGGATGCTACAGGTGCACCTAAATAGAATACACCGGTCATTCGTAGGTAGTTTGTTTTGCAGAGGACTAACTGGAAAATGCGATTGCACACACAGATACCGCGGCAAGAGAGAACCTTCGAAGAAGCTTGGCCGTTAGTGTGGGACTCCAACCCACGAAAAACCAGTCGTGTCCCGTCATCCGGTCTGACTGGGAGCTGCTTTCCCATAGCATACGATAGTCAGGGGGGGGGGGAGAAGCAACTACTCCTGGTGGGTGTGGTACGCGGGAACCGCGGGAAGGTGCAAGCGAATTAGAAGGGCGGTCCTTGTCATCTCCCGTAGGAACTTCTTAAAAACTTGTGATGTTTCGTTCCGGTAAGATGTTGGTACCGTCGTTTTCTTGATAACGTCGCGTAATTTATGTCACGCCAATAATCTAATAAAAACTCAAGCATTGTAAAATGCAGTCACGATTATAAACCACGTCGTCAATGTAAGAAAGTCCCATTTCATTGCGAAAAAGAAAGTGCCTGTACTTAACTACGAATCACCCCATATATATATATATATATACATATATAGGTGGTCGATGCATCGCTTCGGATGCATGGAAGTACATTTTACTGACAGAAGCGAGTTACTTTCGCACCAACGGCGGTACGGTACAAATGGAGAAGCGAATCCGTCTGCTCTGCAAATTTGTTGAAGAATAGTCAGAATTCAATCATAACTGCGTCCTAATTAAGTCAAATAGGAATTCTACCGAATTAAGCGCAAACCGCCGGACGTTCCCTTCGCCAGCTGTCCGACTGTGAAGTGGAGCGGATCGAATCGAGGCGAACACGACAAGCGATCATTGTCTAATCGCATTAACGTCACGCGCCACTACCCATCTGGGTTTGTGTAATTAAAACCAAATTATCGGAAAATGGAGAACCGCCACTTAGGCAGCAAACTGCGGTACCCTGTCGGCCGAATCATCTTTCTCCAGCTCCGCAGCAGCATCGGGCATTACCGCGAAGACCGGAGCTCTTTAAGCAATAACGCGTGAAGTCAGTATGTATTACTTAATACTAATGACCAACTATTGATTAAGACATTAACAAGCTACACAGACGTGCTTTAAAAGCTTGTATTATTATTATTATTATTATTATTCCTTTTTTTTGTAGCAGCCTCACTTCTCACTGCCCATTGGGACGACATCCGGCAGGCTCTACATTTGAGCACATTTCTGGACGCGGGTCTTGGCAGCTTCGTTACCATACCGACAAATTCGAGACATTTATTGATGGGATCATTTCCATACTAAATGCAGCGTTGTTGCATGCTAATACTATTATATTTTAGTGGCATATGACAGACCTTAGGAACAACTCTGATTACCTAACTGGTGTTTTTAAACGTTTAAGATACTTAGATTCAGTGCTGCACTTAGCATAATGTTTTGCAGCATGTAACATGTTTTTGTTGTTGCTAGAGGTGAAAAATGAAATTAAGGACACTCGCCGATATTATGGAGGGTAGTGTGGGGCTGAACGCAGGGGGAGAGGTTACGTGATTCACTGTAATCTGAGTGCACTACTCACTAAAAGCTACCCCCGATGAACTATCCTGGTACGCGGACAACGCCGTACACGCTTCAATGGTATGCACGGCGTCATCGGGCACCCCGACGTCGCAGAGAACGCATATGTCCGTCGCTGCTTTCCCGATCCTTATCATGTACGACTGGAACTGGCTATGTCCGCTCAGCGCCTAGGCAGCGTAGCATGTCATTGGCTCTTGTGCCGTATACCACTTGCGCTAGTCCGTGATGACGGAGCGTGTCGACGTACCTCTCGTGTCTCTGGCAGGCGGGTGGATCCACGTCTCCGCCTATGCGGCGAGTATGGCCTCTTGAGCCTCAGTCCACGATATCTTCCCATTTAATCTTGCCTACTCCTTTCTTTCTCCAGCATGCCCCATGGAAGTAGGCATGGGATTGTTGTTGTTAATATTATTATTATTATTCTTTATTGCTGATCATACAATCGTGAGGTCTAAACATGTATTAATATATTATTGGATCTCTCGGTAGCAGTGTCTTCCTCTCAAAACATTGACCCGATTATATAGGCAGCGTTACCTCTGCATACTGCCAGCGAGAGCAACTGCCGCAGGAACTCGCTCTTTCGTCGGTCGCCTGTGTTCTCCTGTATTCGTTCGCCAAGCTCTTTAATGAATCTCCTTGTGCCTTTACTAGCGGGACCTAGTGTTTCCATAGCGATAGGCACGACGTGGTATCTGGATTCTAAGTCCCTGTACTTTCGTCTTTTTTCTCGATCGGCATGTTCGGCGACCCAGCCGACCTCAAGGGCACTGTGTCGTAGGTAGGACGGGGCAACAGTGCAGGATACTGTTGTATCCCATGCCAGACACTTACCGCAAGGCCACAATAAAATAGTGACTGCGTCGGGCCTCCTGTGACTGCTTGTATCGTGTCTGGGCTCCAGCGTACTCGGTATGCCTGCACGACGCAGGGCTCTCCTTATGATCGAGTTAAGTTCCGCGTGCCTAGCGGCTCTTCCTTGGCTTTTGATGCAGCTCAAGGTGAAGGCCGTTACTCTCTACAGGCGTCCCACAGGCTGAGCAGGTGTATGGCTCGCATATGGGAGCTCCAATTCGGAGCGCTGTCACCATGCGGAAGGAGGTATTGTCCAGCATGGTGGGTCCACGTCTCCGCCTATGCGGTGAGTATGGCCTCTTGAGCCTCAGTCCACGATATCTTCAAATTTAATCTTGCCTACTCCTTTCTTTCTCCAGCATGCCCCATGGAAGTAGGCATGAGATTGTTATTATTATTATTATTATTATTCCTATTCCTTCTTCCTCTATTCCTAGTTTTTCTTCCTATTCCTTCCTTCTTTCTATTCATATTCCTATTCGTTTTTCTTATTCATATTGCTTTCCTATTTTTTCTTCTTATTCCTATTCCTTCTTCCTATTACTATTTCTTCTTCCTATTCCTATTCCGTCTGCCTATTCCTATTCCTTCTTCCTATTCATATACCTTTTTCCTATTTCTTCTTCCTATTCATATTCCTTCTTCCTGTTCATATACCTTCTTCCTATTTCTTCTTCCTATTTATATTCATTTTTCCTATTCATTCTTCTTCTTCTTATTTACTTTCCCTATTCCTATTCCTTCGTCATATTCCTTCTTCCTATTCCCATTCCTTCTTCCTATTCCCATTCCTTCTTCCTATTTCTATTCCTTTTCCCTATTCATATTCCTATTCCTATTTCTTCTTCCTATTCCTTCTTCCTTCTTACTATTCCTATTCCTTCTTCCTTCTAACTATTCCTATTCCTTCTTCATATTTCTTCTTTCTATTAATATTCCTTCTTCCTTTTCCTATTCCATCTTCCTATTCCTATTCCTTCTTCCTATTCCTATTCCGAGAGAGCGATGACTACAAGTTACCGGAAGAGCCCATGTTGTAGAAACAGATACTTCGTTACTGGGTTTGCAATGCATGGATTTCATATGAAGATATGTATACGAAATGGGTGGCATGAAATATCAACCGAGTGTGAATGCAACCTATGCGGCAAATTATGTAATCTGTATCATCTCCAACAGTGTACAAAAGCAATATCGTTGATGAAAGTTATTTAGGAGCGCTGTAGCACATATGTGCATAAACCAAATATTGGTTAATAAACAATACATTCATATTCATTCCTTCTTCCTATTCATATTTCTTCTTTCTGTTCCAATTCCTTCTTCTATTCCCATTCCTTGTTTCTATTCCTATTCCTTCTTTCTATTCATATTCCTTTTTCCTATTCCTATTTTTTCTTCCTAGTACTATTACTATTCCTTCTTCCTATTCCGATTCATAATCCTTATTCTTATTTCTATTCTTTCTTCATATTCCTACCCCTATTCCTTCTTTATAGTCCTTCTTCCAATTCCTACTCATATTCCTTCTTCCTATTCCTATTCTTTTTTTTATTAGTATTTCTTCATCCTATTTCAATTTATATTTATTCTTCCTATTCCTTCTTTCTGTTCCTTCTTCCTATTCCTTCTTCATATTCATTCTTATTATTCCTACTCCTATTCCTTCTTCCTATTCCTTCTTCATATTCCTTCTTCCTAGTCCTACTCCTATTCCTTCTTCCTAGTTCTGATTCCTTTTTCATATTCCTTCTTCCTATTCCTTCTTTCGATTCCTACTTTCTACCTTCTCTTCTTCCTTATTCATAACTTCTATTCTTCTTTCTATTATTTCTTCTTATTCCTACCTCCTATCCTTCTTTCTATTTCTACTACTCCTATTCCTTCTTCCTATTCCTATTCCTTCTTCCTATACTATTCCTTCTTCCTAATTCCTATTCCTTCTTCTATTACTATTCCTTCTTCCTATGTATATTCCTTCTTCCTATTACAATTCCTTCTTACCATTCCTTCTTCCTATTCCAATTCCTTCTTTCCTATTCTATTCCTATTTTTCTTCCTAGTCCTATTCCTATTCCTTCTTCCTATTCCTATTTTTTTCTTCCTAGTCCTATTCCTATTCCTTCTTCCTATTCCTAGTTTTTCTTCCTATTCCTTCTTTCTATTCCTACTTCCTATTCCTGTTCATTCTTGCTGTTCCTATTCCTTCTTCATATTCCTATTCCTCCTTCCTATTCCTATTCCTCTTCCTATTCCTATTCCGTCTTCCTATTCGTTCTTCCCATTTTTATTCCTTCCTTCTTTCTATTCATATTCCTATTTCTTTTCATATTCCTATTCCTTCTTCCTATGCCTACTTCTACTCCCACTTCCTATTCCTGTTCATTTATTCTGTTCCTATTCCTTCTTCATATTCCTATTCCTATTCCTTCTTCCTATTCCTTCTTCATATTCCTATTCCTATTCCTTCTTCCTATTCCTATTCCTATTCCTTCTTCCTATTCCTATTCCTTCTTCCTATTCCTATTCCTTCTTTCTATTCCTATTCCTTCTTTCTATTTCTTCTTCTAATTCATATTCCTTCTTATTGTTCCTATTTCTATTCATATTCCTTTTTCCTTTTCCTTTTCCTATTCCTATTCCTATTCCTTCTTCCTATTCCTATTCATTCTTCATATTCCTATTTTTTCTTCCTAGTTCTATTTCTATTCCTTCTTCCTAATCCTATTTTGTTCTTCCTAGTTCTATTCCTATTCCTTCTTCCTATTCTTATTCCTTCATCATATTCCTATTTTTTCTTCCTAGTTATATTCCTATTCCTTCTTCCTATTCCTATTCCTTCTTCATTTTTCCATTCTTTCTTCCTAGTTATATTCCTATTTCTTCTTCATATTCCTATTCCTAATCCTTATTTCTATTCCGTCTTCCTATTCCTTCTTCCCATTCCTTTTTCCTATTCCTTTTTCCTATTCCTTCCTCCTATTCCTTCTTCCTATTAGTATTTCTTTTTCCTATTCCCATTTCTTCTTCCTATTAGTAATTTCATCTTCTAATTCTTTCTTCCTATTCCTTCTCCATATTTCTTCTTCCTATCCCTATGTCTTCTTTCTATTCCTTCTGCCTATCCCTAGTTTCTTCTTTCTATTCCTTCTTCTATCCTATTTCTTCTTTCTATTCCTTCTTCCTATCCCTATTCCTTCTTTCTATCCTTCTCATATTCTTCTTCCTATTCCTTCTTCATATTTCTTCTTCCTATTCCTACTTCTATTCATGCTTCCTATTCCTTCTTCCTAGTCCCTACTTTGATTCCTTTTTTCTATTCCTTCTTCCTATTCCTACTTCTATTCATTCTTCCTTTTCCTATTTCTTCTTCCTATTCCTATTCCTTCTTCTTGTTCCTATTCCTTCTTCCTATTCCTATTCCTTTCTTCCTGTTCCTTCTTCCTATTTCTTCTTCCTATTCCTATTCCTTCTCTTGTTCCTATTCCTTCTTCCTATTCCTATTCTTTCTTCCTGTTCCTTCTTCCTATTCCTATTCATTCTTCCTATTTCTGTTCATTCTTCCTATTTCTATTCATTCTTCCTATCCCTATTCATTCTTCATATTTCTTCTTCCTATTCCTATTCCTTCTTTCTATTCCTATTCCTTAATCATATTCCTTCTTCCTATTCATATTTCTTCTTTCTGTTCCTAGTCTTATTCCTATTCCTTCTTCCAATTCCGGTTCATATTCATATTTCTTCTTCATATTCCGATTTCTATTCCTTCCTATTCCTATTCCTTCTTTATATTCCGATTCCTATTCCTACTTCATTCTTTCTATTCCTATTCCCTTTTCCTATTCCTATTCCCTTTTCCTATTCCTTCTTCATATTTCTATTCCTTCTTCTTGTTCCTATTCCTTCTTCCTATTCCTATTCCAGGTCCTGCTTCCAGTTCCTATTTTTATTCTTTCTTTTTATTCCTATTTATTCTCCCTATTCCTTCTTCATATTTCTTCTTCCTATTCCTTCTTCCTATTCCTTCTTCATATTCCTATTCCTTTTTCCTATGCATTCTTCCTGTTCATATTCCTTCTTCCTATTCCTATTCTTTCTGCCTATCCCTTTTTCCTGTTCATATTTCTTCTTCCTATTCCTATTCCTTCTTCATATTCCGATTCCTATTCCTACTTCTATTCCTTCTTCCTATTCCTTCTTCATATTCCTATTCCTTCTTTCTATTCCTTCTTCTTGTTCCTATTCCTTCTTCCTATTCCTATTCCAGTTCCTTCTTCCTATTTCTATTCCTGTTCTTCCTATCTTCCTGTTCCTATTTTTATTCTTTCTTTTTATTCCTATTTATTCTCCCTATTCCTATTTTTATTCTTTATTTTTATTCCTATTTATTCTCCCTATTCCTTTTTCATATTTCTTTTTCCTATTCCTTCTTCACATTCTTTCTTCATATTCCTTCTTCATGTTCCTATTCCTTTTCATATTCCTATTCCGATTCATATTCATATTCCTCCTTCATATTCCGATTCCTAATCCTTATTGCTATTTCTAGTCCTTCCTCCTATTCCTTCTTTCTATTCCTATTCTTTCTTCCTATTTTTTCTTCCTACTCCTTCTTCATATTCCTTCTTCATATTTCTTGTTCCTGTTCTTTTTTTCCTATTCCTATTCTTTCTTCCTATTTTTTCTTCCTACTCCTTCTTCATATTTCTTGTTTTTGTTCTTTTTTTTCCTATTCCTACTTCTATTCCTTCTTCCTATTCCCATTCTTTCTTCATATTCCTTCCTCCAATTCCTACTCCTATTCCTTCTTCCTAATCCTATTCCTTTTTCTTATTCCTATTCCTTCTCCTGTTCCTATGTCTTCTTCATATTCCTTCTTCCTATTCCTACTTCTATTCCTTCTTCCTATTCCTATTCATTCTTCCTACTCATATTCCTTCTTCCTATTAGTATTCCTTCTTCCTGTTTCTATTCCTTCATCCTATTCCTATTCCATCTTTCTATTCCTTTTTCATATTCCTTCTTCCTATTCCTACTTCCATTCCTTCTTCATATTCCTTCTTCCTATCCCTACTCCTATTCCTTCATCATATTCCTATTCCTAATCCTTATTTATATTCCTTCTTCCTCTTCCTATACCTGCTTCTTATTCCTATTCCGATTCCTTCTGCCTATTCCTATTCCTTCTGCCTTTTCCTTTCCCTTCTTCCTATACCGATTCCTTCTGCCTATTCCTATTCCTTCTGCCTTTTCCTATTCCTTCTTCCTATTCCTATTCCTATTCTTGCTTCGTGCTCCTATTTCTGCTTCGTGCTCCTATTCCTGCTTCGTGCTCCTATTCCTTCTTCCTATTTATTTTTCTACTCCTATTCCTATTCCTTCTCCCCATTCCTTCTTCCTATTTCTTCTTCGTGCTCCTATTCCTTCTTCCTACTCCTATTTCTACTCCTATTCCTATTCCTTCTTCCTATTCCTATTCCTTCTTCCTATTTCCATTCCTTCTCCCTATTCCTATTCCTTCTTTCTATTCCCATTCCTTCTGCCTATCCTTATTCCTTCCTCCTATTCCTATTCCTTCTTCCTAATCCTATTTCTCTTCCTAGTGTTATTTCTTCTTTCTATTCTTATTCTGTTTCATATTCCTATTCCTTCTTCATATTCATATTCATTTTCCTATTCCTTCTTTCTATTCGCATTCCTTCTTCCTATTCCTATTCCTTCTTCCTATTCCTATTCCTTCTTCCTATTCCTATTCCTTCTTCCTATTCCTATTCCTTCTTCCTATTCCAATTCCTTTTTCTTATTATTATTCCTTTTCCTGTTCCTATTCTTTCTTCCTATTCCTTCTTCCTATTTCTTATTCATATGCCTTCTTCCTATTACTATTCCTTCTTTATATTCCTTCTTCCTATTCCTACTTCTATTCCTTCTTCCTATTCCTTCTTCCTGTCCCTATTTCTTCTTCATATTTCCCATTTCTTTTTCCTATTGCTATTTCTTCTTTCTATTCCTATTTCTGTTTCCTATTCTTATTCCTATTGCTTCTTTCTATACCTATTCCTTTCCTCCTTCTTTTTCCTATTCCTGTTCCTTCTTCCAATAATAATAATAATAGTAATAATAATAATAATTATTATTATTAGAGCTATTTTTTAGGAAGTGTCACTTTCAATTCCTATAACCTGCTTCCTGTTGACTGAATTTACATGAAGTCCGGTGACCACACTCTTGCGTTCCACCCTCTCCAAATCTGGACTTTTATTCCTAAAAAGATAAGACGCTTGGCTACTTTGCATCTAGTTATTCGCGACGTAAGTAATGACATCTAAATATTTATTGGGATGACGCTTGTGACTTAGGAGTTTAAAGAGGTCAGCATATTGTAGTACAATATATAAGCTTTTTTGTGCGTATGCTACGTTTAAAAACGCTATATAAGCGCAGATTTCTGCTCCTTACTTACCTTACTTAGAATTCGCTGGGCAGAATTACAGTTGCTTATGCCGCGCTCATCAACTAAGGTTAATAGACCGTTGTCCAAGACGAAGTAGGGTGAGCTATCCCGCATGTATTTTTGAATGGGCGGAGCTCACTACTAGCCACTGTAAGAGAGGCATGGATGTATATATATTTATATAGGCAGAAAATGTTATCGTCTGCTAACGTAGTACGCAAAGTAAAACTGAATGGATTTTCACAATGTAAGGTTTATTAAAAAATAAATAACTTTTAACGTCGGCTCCCTGAGGCCAACCGCTGTTTAGGCGGCTAGACGGCCGCGACCTACGGCGTCTCACGTCGTTCACGTGAAGACTTCTCCGCTACCCGACCTCGTCGGGAGCCAACACCAGAGTGCACATCGGAACATGTGCGCTGAACCGCGCTAACCGCTTTCTTCTCCACCCATAAGGCCGGTCTCTCTACCCTTCTCTAATTCTTCCCCCACTGGCTGTGTTGTCTGGTCTCGAATCTTGTAGAAACACAAAAAAGTCGTTATACCAATGAAGAGCGGGAAAGAGAAAGTTAATAACATCAAAGAGATCGACTGGCGCAAATATATACATATATATATATATATTTATTGGAAAAAATTTTGTTTTGAATATATATATATATATATATATATATATACTGACTCATTAGCCCCTTCAATAATCAGAGCTGGCGCGGCTCGGGTTAGAATGTACCAGAACATCGAGTACCCGAACGGGTTTTACCCACTTGCCTTCGAGGTCCTTGGCAGGCCGGGTCCGACCACTTTCAGTTTGCTACAGAAGGTCGGGAAGGGGCTGATTCTAAATGTCATGTTCCGACGGTAATTTTTTTTATTTACAGTATCTTATGTGTATTACAACATAGTCGTGTAGTTGGTAAGGCTGAAAGCCCGTGTACGCAAATAATAACGCAAAATAATTGATTACATAAAATTAAAAAAAATTGTTCTCATATATATATATATATATATATATATATATATATATATATATATATATATATATATATATATATATATACTAAAAGAGAGAAGACTTACACTCCCGCCGCCCGCGATTTAATACGCGCGAGCCTTTGACGGGAGTGCCCGCCAGCCCGAATAGACAGGCCAGCAGCTCCCCCACCCTCCCCCCTATCGAGGTTCGGAATGGGGGTACCACACTACTCCACCGTACCGATTAGACGCGTTCACCTCGCGATTCCGCGTTACACACCAGAATATTACGCGCCCCCCAAAAAAGGGGAGTTTTACCCACTCCAGCGCAGGGGTTCCCCGTAAAATACGGGGCCAGAAGGTCCTCTCGACCGGTGGTCTGCTTTCATGTGGCCACTTCTCACTCATTTTGCCTATTAAGCCAAGGCAGCAGGCGTCCCGGACGGTGCCACCGGGTGTCACCCGAGGCATTAACCGTCCGGCCCGGGGGTCCTCGTGCAAAACGGTCCCCCCGTATTGGCAATAGCCTTAACAGCCCTCGAATGGGCCACGACAGGATGACAATATAAATTCGTTGACACCCAGTTTCTATCGTATGCCTTGCCCCCCGTTAGATGTTCGAAGCGGGGGTGTTACTATTGGGAGTTTGTACCGTCTGACTAACTTACAAGTACAGTATCTTATGTGTATTACAACATAGTCGTGTAGTTGGTAAGGCTGAAAGCCCGTGTACGCAAATAATAACGCAAAATAATTGATTACATAAAATAAAAAAATTTGTTCTCATATATATATATATATATATATATATAAACACGCATATATTTATAGGTATGCACAAACATTTCTATGCATATCTATCACTCTTAGTAATGAGGGAGGCTATTAGGTTTGGTCAGCGCGGGGACGGGCGTCCTGCTGAACCGCTATCACTACGCCAACCCAGGGGCCGACTAGCACACGCAGGCAAACACACTCACACGCACAGACCCAGGCAGGGACGAACGTAGCGGCGGACCGGAACGCAGATCGTTCCGATGCTCACGAGCATCAGTCACCACAACCAGCATCGAAACATCAATGAATGGATGAACGAATGGATAAAGTGATGTAGCTGCTAAAGATCCATTACATCAGCGGTTGCAACTGTTGCCACTGGTGGGCCAGCGGCTACCGTCACTCACCAGGGGGTTACGAGTTACGAGAACCTCACGGAGGGACGAGGGAACAACCCCGTGGATCGACGATGCCGAGCAAAGCCGAATCTCTACTTCACGAGGCCTGATTACTGGTCGCCTCTGTTCCGTCCTCGTTCTCCTTCTCTTCACCGTCGTCCCTATGACCACGTCCCAAGGGTCCGGATGGACAAACCGCGTACAACATACATACCCATTCGTACACATGGCCGCCGCGTTTGCGGGACCCGCGTACGCATGCACACTGAAGCGCACAAGTCGCTCATACGCCTTGCCTCTCCTCCGGGCTACCACTGGCTCGGTCAACGTAGCTGCGGCCTGCTCCGCTGACTGAACTAGGCCGATCGCAAGAATAAGCCGGTCGCCGGGCAGGGCTTGCTGTGTTGCAAGCGGCTCAGCTAACTGGAACAACAACAACAGGCAACAGGCAACAACAACAGGCAACAGGCAACAACAACACAAACACCACCACCACCAACAACAACATGCAACAGGCAACAACAACATGAACACCACCACCAACAACAACACAAACACCACGACCACCAACAACAACAACAACAACAACAGAGGGTCGCTAGGTCTCAGCCGTCATAACGTTGGGCGCTGACTACTGGTTATGACTGCTGGCTTGATTTAGAATGTATTTGGGTGCGGCAGGAGGCAAAGCCCCTCCGCCACCGCCTCGAAGCCGATGAATGCTGGGAGTGTTGCTATAGCGTTCTGTTATTCCTTCGATGACACACCGCATGCCGTTGTGGCCCTGATTCTTGCTGTTTGTGTTACTGCTGTTGTGTTCTCGTTGTTGTACTGCCGTTGTTGTTCTCACGGTTGTTCCTCTCATTGACTACTACATTTGCCCCACACGTTATTTAAGCTAAGTAAATTAAATCATTTTGTACCAATCACAGGAGGACTTTACGCGATGTCCGTGCGATCCCCCGAAGCCGCATCTTAGATAATACGAGGGCCAGAAAATAGATTTTTTCTAGATCTTTCTGGACAATCGACGCTGTTTGTTCCGGACATGTGCAATGGTTTTGCCCACGTGTTTACCATTTTCCAATTAGTTTATAACATTTAAAAAATGCTCCGTTTTTGTTCGGAAATGTATTTCTAAAAGTGTTTTTGTTATACAACAAACCCATGCGGCATCTTATAATCACCAAGCAGAACACAAGTGCGTCATTTTTTGCGTATGTCTTTTTCTTGTGCCACATACACTATTAACGCATCCGAACACAAGAACTAGATCTCCACACTCGGAATGCAACTTATGATCAAGCGCACTAGAAGCCAAGAACACTCACTAGGCACCTAGACTACGTCGCGCTCATATTGTTTTGGCTGATTTTACAGAAATATACTTTTTGGTGGTGTTGTGGTTCGTTTTTACGTTGCTTTGATTTTTGTCCGCTTTTTGTGGTTTTGTGGCCGCTAGTTTTCTCTGTGCTGTCAAAAACTTCGTCGTTGTAGCTATCACGTTTGCGTGTTTAAAGTTTACGTCGCTTAATAATAAACTAGGTCACCTACGATAGCGGTACGAGCAACGAGTAATTCCCAACTGCACAATCTCTTAGACGCTAATAGGAGCTATCTTGCAAACATTCGAATACTGCACTGCATACAGTTTACTGTGATTTTAACGCGTCCACTTATTATTACCAATATGTGTGTGATTGTGTGCTTACGTAATTTCCCCTGCGGCCGCTGTCGGCCTAAGTATTCTTGTGTATATTCTGAAATACAATGATGATCCATGAGAGCCATGACATTTGCCATCCTACCACTAGCGCCGTGGAATTAAGCTCACCTCCGACGCTAGGGATGCGTATACGATCGTTTCTACTTAATGTTGTTTTTTTTTGCCACACGCTACACCTTTTGGAAAGTAGCTGGTCACGTCCTCCTTGGAGAAAGAAGCAGTAAAAACAAGATTAGGCTATACGTCGTTGCAAGCTATACTCCGACTTGGGCTCAAGCGGTCGCGCGAGGGAGTCAAGCTTTTTCTTTTTAAGACCTTTCTAAGTACTACTACTGCACGTAAGATTATATATATATATATATATAACCCAATTATACAAATCTTAAGAAAAGCACTCTGAAAGAGTATGTGTCACGCCGGGGTCGAACCCGCAAGTCCATGTGTCAGAAGCGTCAAACATCTCTTTCAGTCGAGTACGTCTACACACACACATATATATATATATATATATATATATATATATATATAAATATATATACATACTGGGAGAAAACTACCTGCACTTGCTAAATATTTATGACGTCCTCTTGGCTTACGGCTATTCGTGCCTTCAAATCCTCTCCCCATATCGTATCTACCTTGCTAGCGGCCCTCGGCTCGACGCTATGGAACCTGAGCAAGTTAGAGCTCACAGCTTAGCCGCTGAGTGAGCAGGAATCGTCAGCGAGGTGTATTCGTGACATGGGGCGGCTCGGTTAGCGTCTTAGCGTTTGTTCCGCAAAGTCTTTCGTTCGCATCGCTAGACGAAACATTGCAGGCTGCAGGATTTGTAGCCGCTTGACCGATCTACTCCCAGTATACTTGGCCCCGTTGAATATCGAAGTAGGGCACTTCGAGGTCTTCGAAGTTGACGGTGGGGTCTCGGTCGAGGCAAACGAGTACCATGAGGTCGGAGTTGCCCGCGCGCCGAAAAACAATTCCGCACTAAGTTGTTTTCTGCCGCGGCTGTCTAACATGAACGTGCGCTGTGATATCCTTCCTAAAGGGCTTATCGTTAATTCGGATAACGCTATGCCGGGTATTTTCCAGTATCATCATCTATTCATAGCCGTGCACGATAACGACGACTGTCTCTAAAGCCTCGAGAACCAATATGTCGTTAACAGCTGCGCTGCTTTGCTTTCCGCAGAAACATATACTGGATATACAGACGCACTACCCAGATGACCACCGTGACCTGACACAACCTAGATACATTTTGTCGATCTTTACGCTACTCGAAAACGACAAGAACTTCAAACGTCACTATTTTAGCCCCTGTTTGAAAAGAAACAAACGTTGCAAAGAGCCGGTCTATTTATATATATACATATATATACATGCGTATACATATATGCGTACTGTCTACTCTAATTTACGATATCCGTTTAAGCGATTCATTTGCGTCGACGCCTGCTGTCGACTTATAGAGCCGCCGATTGCTCAACGTCAGCCAGCACGAAACATGGAGTAACGTGAGTTGAATAGAACGCAGTGGTACTTTACTCGCTTCCCGCAGTAGTTTTTTGTTCCCACATGACTCGGCCATGCTTTGCGTGCAAGTAGACTAATCTTGAGTGTTCCCGGAGCACTATCGTTATATACTTGGCAACCACATGTATATGTACCACAATGCAACAGGTCTGTCTATACCGTGGTGGGCATCTGTCTACGCATATGTAAGTATGTACAGAAAACTCTCGTCAAGGCTCAAAACTCGTGGGCGCTTCGAGCGTTTGTGGTGCAGTAACGGTGATAATGCTGATATTGGCGCAACGGGGCAACGATGGGGAGGGGAGAGGCTTTCTCAGGTAAAGGACCCTCAAAAAAAGAAGATGTAGCATTCTATAGAAGCCGCAGCAGCGGCCATGGCTAAGTCTCCCCCCCCCTGCAGCAAGAGCAGTAACTTGCTGGGACTCCATCAAGGGGCGTAGGAGTGGTGAAATTATCCTACGTATGCACGCATGCATGTGCGATATGACTTGCTTGGCGGAGGGCACACAGATATGTAAACAACAGCTGAAGGAACAAGGCAACCTTGCCGCCGGCAATCAGCACAAGGGGAGAGGGGAAAAGAGTGTAAGAGCAAATAGGGGCGGAGCAAGAAGACATAATGGCAAAAAAGAGGGAAAATAGAAATAACGGAACATACAAAAATGTATATAGAAAGGCAGCATAAGGGAATAATGAGGGGAACTAAGAAAGGAATAAGGAATAAGGCCGAACAGCCCTTCGAAATCAGCAACTTCCGATGGCCTGCGGAATAAAGGCGTTCTGAATTAAGTATATATATATATATATATATATATATATATATATATATATATACCGCAGACATTTTTAAATTGATGTATACCATTTTCCACACACTTTGCGTATCCGAAGAGACAGCCCATACTTGTTTTTAGCCCCTTGAGGCCCACGTCATGTCGCCATTTCTGCCGTGACTGGAATGTTTGGGCTTCCATCACCCACATACTCAACCACGTATACCCGCATTCAACCAGCCACTCACGCTACAACGCCATGAAGCCGCGTGTCGCAATATTCGATACCATCTTGTTTTGCCTTTGGCTAAAACAGAAGTGCAGACTGAGACCAATAGAGTTATTGAGAATAAGAAAAAATAAAAACAGGAAAATCGAGACACGATACATGGAAGAAAATCTATGTTATGGAGAAAGAAAGGCAGAAGAGGGCGAGGCAAAGAAATCATATGAAGAAATAAAGAACATTAAAATATGACAAAATAAAGAAATAAGGGGAAATGCAAACAGGACACGAAGTAAATAAGGTCAGGATACGGGGGAAAATGGTGGAATAGTGAAACATGAAGGCCAAAAACGGGAAAAGAATACAATGGACCAGCGATAGACATTAAGTGCATGATTGAGGCAAATAAGAACAGAATAGGTAGAAAAAACGGTACTTGGGTGAGACGTATGTGAACCAAAGGGAGTTGAGCACAGATACAAAAAGCAACGCCCGTGAACGACAAGAGCAGGGCCTAACTCACTGACCTACCGACAGACTGATGCGACAAGCCGCAAAGGTGACTTAGATCCTTCACCCTGGCTTAGGTTTAATGGAAACAGAAAGTTGGTGATCAACAGCGCGTGTGTGGCAGCGTCCCCGCGTTCCCCCTCTTGTTTCCTTCCCCTCTCTCTCGCGCTGTCTCTTGACCTCTCTCTTTTCTCTACTCTTTCTCGTTTTTTCACATACTCTGCCAGTCTAACATCAGTTGCCTCTTAACGCCTTTTCCTTTTTTTCTATTTTATTTTTCACCCGTATCCTCCTCGCGTACAGAAGCTTCAAAGAAAGTATCGCCCGCGTTCGACGTATTACGACGTATCCGCCAGCTAAAATGGCGACAACGGACACCGCCCATCTTTATCTGCGCAGCAGCATCAGCAGGTAAATGCACGCACATACTCGCGGCTGTTCAGCGCCTTTACTCATTTGCTCTTGCTGCAGCCGCTACCTTGTCATCTGGACTTTGCCACAAGGCAGCAGACTTTTAGTGACATACCACTTAATGAACAGCATATATATATATATATATATATATATATATAGCAAGCTATACATTTGTGATGTAAGAACACAGCCCGCTCGGGCATACCTCAAGGCGTTAGGTCCAGGCTTCGGTGGTCCACCTAGCCAGGGTACCTTTCACCGAAGCGACATTATATATATATATATATATATATATATTATATATATATATATATATATATATATATATATATATATATATATATATATATATATATTAACAAAGCACATAGGTATGTACAAATAGCTCTTTATATATGTTTATATGTATAGAATTACATGCTGAATAATATACGACTGCCAAGACGCATAGTATTGGGTAATAGAAGCAATAGTAATAAGCGTAACCTTAGTAGATAAGTATAGATACCGCTTGCTTCTGGTAGAGCTGGTTGAGCATTGCTTTTGCTGCATCCCTCCTCTGCAGAAAGCTCATATATTTCCATTAAAACGCGATGGGAAGGTTTAGAAACTACCGTGCTACAGACGTGCCTTAGCCTAATATGGGCGTCTACAGTATTTTATTTTTAAAAAAAAAATATATATATATATATACCCCCATGGTAGACCACGGTTAAGACCATGTCCTTGTTCTTGATTGTCCTGCTGGACGTCAAGAGCGCTTTTAACAGTCTTCCGTGGAAAACCATTATTGGCACGCTTAGACAAAAGAAGGTCCCACTTTATCTAATTAGGCTGATATCAGAATAGCTGGATTACCGTGCAGTGCGGTGCGAGGGCAAACATACTTCCTTAACTGCGGGGATTCCACAGGGTTCCATACGCCGAACCTGGCATACGATGGAGTGCTCTGGCTCAGAATCCTTTCTCCTAAAACTGAACTAATTGGATACCAGACCAGGGCCGCGGCTGAACTATAGCATTGGATAAGCAAAGCACTTACCAAGATTTCATTCTGCATGAAAATTAGCTTTGCAATGGAATGCCAAGAGATGCTAACACGTTCCGCCGCCTCACTTAAACCGGAAACACAACTACCTGGTTTTCTCCTTTGTTATGTGCAGGCGCCCGCGCATACGCCGGGCACATCATTTGCATTTTTAAATTCTTCAAGTCTAAGTTTCAACCGGTTTGGTAAGCTTTCAATTGAACACCCTATAATATATATATACATATATATATATATATATATATATATATATATATATATATGCGTATATACTCTAATCTTAATGGGACACTTTTATATGATATTCCCAACGATTAATTATTGATTTCAACATGCCCACAGCTGCCGCATTCACTTATCAACGACGAAACGTGCTTGGCGCTTTCAGTACCCCTGGATCCACTAGTCGTTTCCGTGACGCTAAAAGGTGCGTGCCTTGCATGATCCCGCATGTTTTTCGCAGGGTTATCGGTTGTCGGGAGATTACACTGCGCTGAGCACTATTTGCACGGAAGAAGCTTTCGACCGTGTAGCTACAGAGACGGCTGGTGGCGACACGCAAAAGTTTTTGGGTGTGTTTGTTATACAGTATATACAATGTTGTCGAGCATTTCGACATACGAGCAATCATTGCTACTTATCGTTAACATACAGTGTGTGCCGCTGGCGTATCCAATAGTTAGACGGCTGTGCTTGCGGAAATGCTAGAGGGGAGGGGGGGGGGCATGAAAACGGAAATACGACTGCACAACAAATGCAGGGGGTTCTGTAGACTCTGCCAGCCCCTACGGTCCGAAGGCTTGGCGGACTAAGCAGACCCCAGAACCCAGAACTGAACGCAAGAAGGACAAGAAGAAGACGAAGCGGTAACAACCGTTTCCGACAGTAGTAGTCACAGAATCAGATGAATGGGCGGGTATGATAACGTTTTTGTGTGGGCGGTGGTCAAGAGCAGCGGGTAAGTGGGGCAATATTAGCCCTTGGATCTTGTATAAGGGCTCCTCGGCTTCAGGCTTCACCGTTTAAAGGTAAGTAGTACTAGCGGCTCGAAATAGTCAGAGGAACTGCAAGCCCGCACCACGAAAATAGGTAGACGTTTCCGCTCTGTGTACGTAGGTATATCCGCCCCGCCGCACCAGCCGTATCATGTAAGAGACCTGTACGAAGCTGCATATTATGTACCGCTGCCTAATTCGAGGCGTGCCATAATGCCTTGACACAGCCTTTCATGGTTGATTCGTGCAACTACGCAAGCGAAGTGAGGTCAGTAAGAATACAACTAAGTATAATAAAAATGACCCCCTCCACTCCGGGACAATATGTAAGACACGTGCACATTACATTGCAAGGCGTCGAAGCGTAGATATGATGTGAGAACAATTCCTGTGTTCGCATTATGCATATGGGTATTCTATCCTGCACAATATATTTAAAACACAAAGCATGTATAGGATGTGAGGAAACGTGGTATTATTACTGCTTCGGAAAGGGTGTATAGTGTGCAACGTATTCCTGCAATGCCAGCTGCTGATGGGGCAAGGGATTAACGAGCTCTTATCACGAGAACCCCCAAAATCTTTGCATTCTCGTTCTCTCTCTCTCCTTTGCATTCTCTCTCTCTCTCTGCATGTGAAAAGTTTGTGTCTGCAGGATACCCAATATGTCAAGCAGCTTGAGCAGGCTTGCGACCGGTACGACTTCGTTCATACATTCACTCGCTCAGCCGTGGAGAGACCTAAACTGCCTCCGTCGTCAACTTCGACAACGGCTTTAAGCTGCTCTTCTCAGTCCCGCTCATGCTGCCCAGCGTATTAATGCACTCAGCCTTTCCCACTCGCTTGCTCTGTCTGCTGCTCTTACTGTTTCGTTGGCCTTCGGACCGATCTCCGATGCGATTCAACTCGATCCTACCCCTAGACCCCGTCCTGTATGGATGGCCGGATCCCGGTCTTCGCTTCGCATGTTTGCCGCATGTCTTCATAAATCAAGCGGTTTCGCTTGCAAGCTTTCGTGCCGCTGCGACCACCATCGCCGACAAGATGGATGTACGAAGAGAAGAAGAAGGGCCACGAAGAAGAACCAGGGCTACGAAAAAGACGAAGCAACAAAGGCAGCGATACACTGTCGTCAGCAGCAGCAGCAACAACAACAACAACAACAGCTGCTGGAGCTGCCGCAACAACAATAGCAACAACAGTAATAATATTAGCAGAAGCCGCTATTACGCGGAGCAGCAGTGGCACAAATGATCAGTCCATCATCTTCTCCGACAGGAGACAACCGGTCGGCGTTACTTATGACCAGTCGCGCTGACCAGGTTGCGGTTCGTTCGGCTCTCTCTCTCATTCATTGGTGCCAGCCAGTCTCTGTTTCGTGTTTTCTCTCCCTATATATATATATATATATATATATATATATGTTGATTCCCACATACATTACGTACTCTGTGTTTCAGGCTAACTAACATCTGTTGAGTAGTGCGGGGAACTTTGGATGCTTCTCCATTATTTGACGACTGCCCTTGGCGTGCAGTAGTAGATTCTTTACGGGTAACGGCGCGCAAAACGCCAGAATGAAGACAGAGTATTTGATAGCGATGATGGTTTGTGACAGCCGCTGTCTGCAAGGAAGATGGTAGAATCAGCAACAACGACAACAACAGCAACAACAACAAGAGAGAAAAAAGGTGCCACTGCACCAGCACCATCAAGAACACTACTAATAATATCTTCGTTCGAATAGTGGGAGTATCGAATAGCAGAAAGGCCAACAATAACAATACCCATTCAAAAAACAATAAGAACATTAAGACGATACAAATATAATAATGTTTACAATAGTAACAAATTTGACAACAGCGAGCAGCGATAATAATAATACAAAATATAGTAATAATAATAAAAATTGTAATAATAATAATACCCCGAAAACGGCAACAATAGCAAACGTGGTACGCTACTTCATCCAGCCACATTTTGCTTTGTGATCTACATATGACCCTTTTAACAGGGTTAATCAGGGTAGCTGTAATCCCCTATTCTTTTTTAACCTTGTTGCGCTGGTCTGAATGGTATGTTGTCGCTAAGAGCGCCAAACAAACCGGTTGACTCTTTTCTTCACTCAGTCTTATCGCTTCGTGGCAACTACGCTGGTTTCTTTATGTTAGAGATGAATAGGAATGAAACGTATATTGAATAATGAGGACTAACTGCAGGTGCGTATAAGTAACGCTGACGCGTAGACCACCTATTTTATGTTTATTTGAAAAACATGACATTGAAAATACTAAGATCTTTCTTGTTAATATGACTACTTAAAAACATTTTATTAGTGTACATATTAGATATAAAGTATTGTCAACTATAAAGTCTTAATAACAATTTAACACTTATGTTTATAATTTATCAAAAAAAATTAATGAATAATAATTTAAAATAATTGAAAACAAAATGCATTATGAATATTTTACGCTGCAGCAATGGCTAACGAGTTTCAATGCCCGTGGTGTTCAGTGTGCTTTCCTACGAACAGGGGTGTTTAGATGCTTCCTTGTTTTACGCGTGGAAGAAGATAGCCGAGTTTACCGCTGTCACCAGCAGCATCTCACAATTGGGACCCTTCTTGACAGTGTCGTTCGGTGTTACTCAGAGACATCAAGGATTTTAGAGCGTTCAAGCAATGAAGCTGGCTGCAGCTTAGCCTCTCTAAATGCAAGCTATTTCTACAGGGCCTTCTTTCTGCTATCAGAAACTCTGGACCTCGACGACTAGGTGAGGAGAGCTTTGAAAAACGTCCTTGACCTGACGCTCCAGGATAGGGCATAGACTCATCCAAGCCTACCGGTCCGGCTGGGTGTAATGGGCACTCGTTCGGTCACGGATCTTCTCTTGTCCACTTTTCTTGCCTCGTCACATTACAGCTCCTCCGCAGTGGCCGCTACTGCCGCCGGACTCATCAGTCACCAACAAGACGCCGTTCGAATCTGGGACGCGCGTCAGTCTAGTCGTCTTTCTTAGGAACAGGTCACTAGGCAGAAGTGGTGGAACCAAATCGCCACTCTTTCCACTCATCTTACTCTTCTGTCGGACTGCGATAGTAGACCATATTTGACTGAAAGCGGTTTCATCGCACGCGCCGAAGCTTACTACCGACGAGCTTGGACGAAAACACGTGGCTTGACGCATGTTCGTCCAAGCTTGTCGGTAGAAAGCTGACCGACGACCAGTTCTGTGCCGCCAGTGACCTCAGACTTAGCATTGCCATGTTTGAGAAAGAGGAATGTCCATGCGGTGGAACAGTGGATGAGCGCGGCCTGCGTCGGCTTAGCTGCACTAAGCTGGTGGGGCTTACGCAGGGCCGCCACGATGCCATCAATGACGTCCTCGGGCGCACTTGTAGACAAGCCGGCTACCGCGTCACGCTGGAGCCTGGTGGATTGCAGAGGGACGACAGGCGTCGGATATTATTCACTAGCGAGCGCGGGCGTCGGCCACATCATTCACCAAAGAGAGCTGCACAGACGATGTCTATACGCAAATTTTCTTGAAAACCACATTGCTTTGGGATTCCGTCTCGAGTCATCTGGCGCTTGGAGCAAGGATGCACCCAAGCTGACAAAAGAGCTTCGGGAGAAGCTTTCTGAGGCTACAGCAGAGTCAAGATCGACCGCGTTCCTTCGACAGAGGGTGTTATTAAAACTACAGAGAGGCAACGCCAAGAGGATGCTGAGTGGTCACCGACACCCGAGCAATATTGATAATTATGGTCATTGGGTTAATTCGTCCCATATACGCTTGTACTCTATATTTGTAACAAAATCGCTCAATCTATGCTTGTACTGCATATTTGTAGTGAACCCACAAAAGTAAAGAACCTACTATATTGGAAATACCAGTTTGGCCGCGACACGCTCAACGCATGCAGGCAACAGAGACAAAGACAACATTGGAACCAAAAATTATACATAGGGGGCCCACTTTCGTTAGCAGCAGGTGGAAAAAGGTCCGCAACGAACCAGAGCAAGATAACCTGTCTACCAGAGCAATTACACTAAATAATTTTGTGTACCAGCAATGCCTCTACCTCCAGCGAAGAATACTGTTAAATCATGAAATGTGTATGTAAATACTATGGTGAAATAGATATCAACCGATGCCACGTAACGAAGCAGATAAAATTGAACACCAGCTCATTAGCAGCTCCGCTAACTGACATGCTTAAACGGTACAACTCGTAACTATTGGCGCATCATCGTCATACCAATAATAGTGAATTAAGTACAACTAATATATAATGTTGGGTCAGGCAGGAAGAGACTATGTCAGTTATTGGGCTGCACTAAATTCAGCTAGTGGATTTTGGTGGCAGCATAAGGGTAATGTCAGCACAGGCCATCTGCAGCACTATATATATATATATATATATATCACGAGCCTCATATTGGTCAAGTTTCTTCTCAAGTGCTATCATCGATCGTATGGCCAGAGTGGGCAGACAGGCCGCGATACCAATATAGGAATTAGATGTCAATTATGCACGCACGCGCATACGCCACTCTGGTCGTGGTAGCTTTTGTTGAGCGGGGTCCAATGCACTTGTCTAGGCTATTTCCATCGAGCTTATATGGGCGATATGAGTACTCATATATGTAGTGGTTTTGTGCTATATTTTGGACTCAGCGACGAAACGAAATCCTGCGATCATGGTGGTGGTAATGATAATGATTGTGCTCATGATGAAATGGCAGTGGTGAGGATGATGGCAGTGATGATGATGACGATGATGATGAGGCACCTTCGGGCTCTTCTTGAGTGGGCCCACTACCGGAGTCACACGGAGGGACAGAAAAAGGGCAGGCCAGCTACCCCGGGCCCCCGCCCTACCAGCACCGGCACCGCAACCTTTTCGGTCGTGGCGCGGCCAAGGCGAACTCTGTTTTCAGGCAAACGCAGCAAGCGACTTTGGTCCACCATGTCTTTTTTCCGGCATACGCTGGCTGCAGCGTTGACAGTCGCTGGAGCGAAGAGTATGCGCCCGCTGGGTATGGTAATGGATAGATGGGTGGTGGCCGCATATGCGTTGGTAGTGATGGCAGCGGCTGCAACGGGGGTTTTGGCCTCAGCAGTGATCCCGCTCTCACGGCGCTGCCAGAGGGGAACAGTGGGCGAGAAAGCGAAGAGCAGTTACCTCGTGCCGTGCGCAAGGCCTAAGAACGGTGGTGACGATGACAAGGAGGAAACAGGAAAGGGGGGAGGGCCGTTAAGGCAGCCCGCTAGGGGTATGTTGATGGCGCTTCAAATGGCGCCTTCAAATGATGTCAACCGAGAAAAAGGGAGATTTAGAAAGCAGACGAGAGCAAGAGAGGGGGAGAGAGAGGAGGGGATTGCAGTGCAACGCGAGGAGGCTCAATGGGGAGGGGGGGCAATGCCACCACACGTGTGATGGGCGGGACTGGACTGGGTTGGGCTCAGATCAGCCGGGCTGGAGCAATACATGGCATAGCTGCCGTATCGCTAAGTAGCAGTTTTGGAATTCAGACAGGCAGGCAGGGTCTGGTCGCTGCCTTTGGTCATCGTAGTGGTTGTAGCCACTATCCCTCGGCTACCCTCTACTTAGCCGGTTCTTTCTTACTTGGCTTTTTTAATGCCCTCGAATGGACGAACCCAATTGACGGGCGGCACCGCACCCACATCTTGAATTTCATGGCTTTGCTTTAGTTAGTAGGCAGCGCAGCATTAACGGCGGTAACCTCACTCGCCTCTTCGTATAACCACGACGACAGCAACCGTGACAGCACCAACAACAATAACAACGACGACAGTGACAAGAAAAACGAATCTGACAATGACAACAGCAACAACAACAACAACAACATCAACACCAACAACAACCACCACTATGGCACTGATAACGATACCGGTCACATGCCTGAATACAACGATGAGGACACCGTTCGCTTATGCTAATTCTGCGTACAGATCAATTAGCTTCCATAACGCCCCCTTCCAGTCGCTGCCTCCCGCTCCCAACTCCGCGACGGCTATTCGCCCTACGACTACTTCGCACGGTGCTCGAAATGCAAACTTTCTGTGTGGGTCTCACGTACGTTCGGATGGTCCTCCGGAACAGTGTGAGGCCTCGTAGCCCGAAGAAGTTTCTGCGATGATGGCGTTTTCAAGGCAAGTCTACAGAAAAAACACAGCTCTGGTGATAGGGCGCCGACGCCGACGACCATGATAAAAATGACGATGATGACGAATGCAAACCGAATTGTGAAATAATTTCTCAACTTCGGGCCAACATTTATTATGCCGTGGTCATAGACAGGTAAGATTTTCGTATTTGCCAAAAAGTCGCTTGTTACTGTAACAAGGTTTTCGGTCGGTTGCACTATGTTCGCCATGTATGAGGAAGAAACGCCGAGATGGTTGCACCTGTGCGTGGTTACCTGTATTCCCTTTACTCTATTACGAGACGTTGGATTCTGCGCGTAATTATACGAGTATACCAAGTCCAATCGAAGCTTATCTACTGTTCTGTTCTATAGATACTTTATTTTAGGCACGATAGAAGGTTGATATTCGGCGCACAGAAAGTCTTGCAGGGACTACCGTGGAGATTTGGGCTGAACGAGTTCTTCCATTACGAGGACATGCATGCTTCAAAAACCGTAAAGGAATCAGGAAGAAAGGGATAGTGTGGTAGTGGTAGCCTGTTCGCAGATTATAGGTTCAACGTCGACAATACCCCTACGGCTTTTAATGAAGACTGTAGTTTTTAACCTACATGACATCCGCGACAATGACGGAAACACTCTCGTACTGGAACATCATATCCAAAGTTCTTAAATCCATACTACAAGAAAAATTACGAGCCAACCAACAACCCCCCTCCCCCCCCGAGGCCCCCGAGGAATACGCCAGGAGAAGTAGATTCTAGGCCTTTAAAGAAGAAAAAGTTCAATCTCGATACAACGCATAATCAATAGTTGCCGACGATTTGACCATGTGCAGCTCAAAGGCCCCCAAAAACAATGGCTGGAATACATATATATAACACTTGTCATATGCATTCTTTTATTTCAACTAAAGGCGTCTTCTTTTCAATAATTCATGCTTAATGCCACAGAGTGTGCCTGTTTCAACGCTAATCTGTAGCCATTTCTACGCTTGTGCCAACAGTGTAATGACTCTAATTCCGGATAAGCAACGCTTCTCTGTGCTAAAATGCCGGTTTGGGAACAAAAATAAGAAATCGGTATTGGCAATACTTTTCTAGGATTTCTCTTACAAGTTGCCGTGCTTGGCAAATAGTCAGCTTAAGTCTACGGCTAGCCACTTTTTATTGGCCCATCAGGAACGTTACTGGTTAACAATGAAGAAAGCAAGTTTTAAGACAAGAAGAGCTTAAAGCGGAAGGCTATCTTTGGATAAGAGTAGCTCAAAGTATATATTTGTTTTCTGTTTGTGCCCTGCTTGTATACGAGTGTCCTTGTCCCCCGTATGAACGTAACAGGTCAGCGGCATTAAGCTTTACGTAGAAGTCGCATAAAACACTATACATTACTTAAGTGTATAACCCTGAATATACTTTGCGGCATACATAGCTGCATATCGCAACACACATATATATATAAGCTCAGCTTGATACAACGTCGAAAGAACGTATAGAGAGAAACAATCCGAACATCAAATCTGCTACGATTATTTTTTGTCAATAAATAAATCGGCGACTGACTCATAAGTGGTGCCGGTCAGAGCAGCAGCACGAATGTGTTGAACGTCGAAAACTGCGCCCTATGTATGACAGCAGCCGCAAAATTCCTATCGTAGTCCTATCAATGTCAGCCATTTGTAGATATTGATTTGACTGCATCATGCGTTCCTGAAACCTCCTACATAGAAACGAAAACAAACAAAAAAAGATAGTTATTTGTCTGGATTCGATGCGGAACGTTTGGAGACTTTGATGGTTCCGTTAGGTTCCACGGCGGACTGGATGGTCAGCCATCATCTCCAGCTGGGACGTCTACGTTGGGTGCGTCTTGGCCCGCGTCGGCCAACGCTATTGCCATGCTGAGCCGTGTCGTGCGGGGGCCGTTCTCGACGTCCGTAAACGGCGAGCATCCGAAGACCCGAGCTACGAGCTGGGGCAATTTGTCACAGGTGTAGGGGGTTCGTTCGCCTCCTCTATAGTGGGGTGTTTAGCTGTGCGATTTCTCATATTTTGCTGGCACGATAGAACTGCTATTGCAGTTGTCGTAGAAGTACTTGTTGTTGTCGTCATTTTGATGTTGTTGTTGTTGTCTTCTTCTTTGTTGTTTTTGTAACTGTTGCTGGTGCAACTAGTGTTGTTGCTATCTCACCGCGGGTCTATTATTGCCTTTAATGTTCTTGTTGTTGCTGTTGCTGTTGTTGTTGTTGGGTTACTATTTCTACTACGGTTGCTATCGTTAATGATGGCTTTGCAGGGTTTTGGCGATCCTGCAAAGCGTTTAAAACGTTTTTTTTCAGCGCAAAGCATAGTCACACCCCCTAATCAAATTCAGCGAATGTTTGCGCATGACTCTTACAATGCTGAGCGATTTAGCCACTGTAACACACCTCTATAAATGAAAAAATAGGCTTTATGTTATGCTACGTTTTGTCACTATGCGTGACATTTAAAATTGCATTACCTGACGTTTTATTTAATGAAAATAATCTCCCTTGGTATATACATACCCCTATTTTGATTGATTTGGTAACGAAGATTTGGCTAAATGATTCGGTTTTTGTAGTACAGTTGAAAATAGAAAAGTACCACTTGGACACCTGGATCTATATAGCGTTGTCATATTGAAAGATATTGTCTCTCTGTCTGAGAAGATTGGCGTGTTTCTTATGGAGAGGATCTTTTGCTCTCTTCAGTTGAGCAGAGTAGACTTTGGCCATGATTACCTCGTGCTGTTTTAGAAACTCAGTTCCAAAAATATCTGATTGCATCACAGCGCCTTACTGAGTGCGCTTAATTTGCTGGCGCCGGTACCGGGCGCCAACATTATAAAAGGGAAAGACTTTCATCTAGACCTAATATATTTCAACCCATTATATATATATATATATATATATATATATATATATATATATATATATCAGAAATCTTTGTGAGCGCAAAGGACCGTACAATCTCAAAGTGATAATTTCTTGATTTTGCGTATGAATTCAGTTGAAATACAAAATAAATACTGAAAAAAATCTAGTCACGAACAATTCTGCATAAATGCAAAAAACTCACTGCTGCGGAAGCTGTATGAAATGGTTAGAGCGTGTTTGGCGAGGTCAGCATTTGAACGGCCGGAACCAGGATTATACTGTACGCATTGTCACAGCTGAGCGCCTTCTTGCTACAGTCGGTTGCCAGGTTCCGTTCCGGCAACTGAAGCCCTCTGCATGAGCACCCTGTTTTGAAAGTCCTATTACGCCTGAGGCAGATCGTCGTGCAAAACTATAAAGCACAATCCCTAAGTGATTACGCGCAAATTAGCCATGGACTTCGGGGTGTATCACACAATGTACGCGCCCATGGTTTTGTGTCTTAAAAATTAAACCAATGGGTACCACCTCATTATTTGAGCGAGCGCAGAAAAGCAGAGCGGCTGCCAAGCAATGATCTTCTTGGCTTGCCGGACAAATGAGTATCCGTTTTGGGATCGAATTGTTACCTGTGACAATAATTTCATCTTTTATGACTATGTAAAGTTTGTGGAGGGTCCTGGTATGCCCCAGGTTAGTCTGCAGATTTTTCTAAAGGAGCAGAAAATAATTTCATTAAAAGCAGTGAAAACGCACGTGAAGTCATTTATCAGGATGCAGGAACTAGATCTTTTCGTTGCGAGAATCGATAGTCTGGTCCAAGGATAGGGAAAGGTTGTACTTAACAATGAAGAGTACTTTTTTATTGAATAAAATCGGCAAAATCTTATAGGTTAATTTTAGCAATGCAATAAATCTAGTGACTTTTCGCACTACCCTAAATAAATAATATATATATATATATATATATATATATATATATATATATATATATATTGATAGAGAAAAAGAGAAGAGAAAGAATAAGGATTGCTTAAGTATAAAGTTTGATGATGGAACAACAAGTCTCACCAAAAGAAAAGTTGCTTATCTAGCCTTACGAGCAATTAATTGCAAGTTTGCGTAAATGGTACCGCAATGCTGCCCACGCATGCTTGTGTTTAGCGATTTGCAGCGCCCACCTGGTAATGGTGTAGCAGAGCCATGGTATCAGAATGAAGCACTGCTGTATGCATGCGGTACATACAGGCAGCGCGTGGTTGAGAGACTGCGCCAAGCCGGACATGCAACGTTGGGGTTAGATCTCCCACTTCAGCTAATGTTGCCACCTATTCATTCGCAATAGCGGCGCACTCGGCGTACGGACCACGTTTTACGGTCGCTCCGCGTTCGCACCTCGTCATAGCTTACCGTTGGGTGGTTGCTCCCGGATATCGTTGTTTCGAATGTTCGTCGTCGGTGTATAGTAAACACGGACAAGATGGGTCTGTGTATATATATATATATATATATATATGTATGCGAGTCTGTGTGTGCGAGCGTACCTGCTTGAGTACACGCAAAGTAGAACACCAACGGGCAAAGACGCGAACGGGCCGAAGAGGCCAAGAGTGTTAGCGTTGACTAAGGGGTTGATTTCTTGTTGTTCGGCCGCCTGGCGTTGAGGCAACCTTGCGGAAAAAGAATGAGCTCGGAGCTGCTCACTGCTTGGAGGCAGCGCCAGCAGCCACAAGCGCAAACAGAGGGTAAATGAAGTAAATAAATAAGTCAGGACGACGAGGGTAGAGCCACCGCAGCCGCCGCCGCCAACACCCCCACCACCCCCACCGACGTTGTGTTAAGCCTCTACCCCTTTCTCCCTTCGGAGGCTGCTCTGCCGGGCTGCGAAGGGAGCTGCTGCTGCTGCTGTTTCTGCTGCTGCTGCTGACGATCTGGACCACCGCTGGCCGCAACTTCGCGCCCTCGAGTGAGTACGCACGCACGCACGCCCGTAGAAGCGGCCCCCCTTTACCTGCCATTACGGGGAGACGCACTCTAGACGCGAGATTAAACGGAACATTAAACAAGCTCGGTGTAACGTCGCTGGAGACATATGTATATGTGTATATACGCATGTGTGAAAGGGTTGGGGATAGAGAACGGCGGCAGGTACACGACCGAGAACACAAACGCGGCATGGGCAACAACGGCCGAACACCGGCGAAGAAAAGTCTGCTGTTTCTGTTTTCGTGTTGTTGTTGCTTTTTTCTTTTCGTATGTGTACTGGTCGTGGTGGTGGTGGCTGTTTGTTTGCTGTGGTTCCTCCGCGCATAATGTGGAGAACTTGCGCCATGAGAAGAACTGTGTGCGTGATGTGAATGTGGCGTTCATGGAGGTAGGTGCCAATGTAATCAAAGGGTTTGTTGTGACACTATTGCGGTGGCTCGCCGACGCCGACGGCGAAGAGGCGAGGCGCCGATACAGGAAGGAAACACAATACGACACTGAAGAACAATGCTCAGGCGGTACGATTATCTGTGTTCGTTATTCTTGTTTTTTTTTTGTTGTCTAGCTAAAACGATTAGCGAGAGCAGGCACTAAGTATATGCGTGTTTTCAGTTCTGCCAGTATTAACACACTGACGAATCCGTGAAAACCGAATATAAGCCGACGAATCAGTAAAAAGTTCGTTTGAAGAATTTGTTAACTGCTGACACGTGTTTGGAGGCACAGTTAGAAATGGCGCGTTGCCTGCAAACACCGGGCAGCGCTAATTCCACCTGAGCGATTTGAATACAAAGAACGTCTTTTAAATTAAGAAGGCTTGATACCACTGTATACTCAGCTAAAGCCTCTAAATTGCTGTACAGCTTTGTTTGGCAAGACCGTTTTCTAGTGTGCGTTAGATGGGGCGTGAGCTGCTCATCATAATTAAACCCACCTCTTATTAGTGGGGACTTGCAGGAGACACCATAATTTCGTGTCTACGTTTAGCCAAATATGTTTTCTAGTTAAACATATAAAAAGTATACCATCGCTCGTGGCAAAGATCGCTCAGTAAGCGTCTTGCGCTCAGACTTACTGTAGCCCTATGGTAATAACTAAGTATATTCTAGCCACGCCAAAGATGCGCCTTAGCAAAAAAGTTGCTTGTTACTCTGTGACACACACTGGAATGATGTTATGGCAGAGGCCACTTTATGGTAGTTGTCGATTAACGGGTATTTTTTGGCGGTTTCAGCTTCAAGTTCTCGGTATTGTTCCAGCTACGCTCGTCAGCTTGTAGCAATAACGCTGCTTTGTAATGCATACTTTTGGCCTGCAAATGCCGTGATTTCAAGTATATATATATACATATATATATATATATATATATATATATATATATATATATATATATATATGTGTGTGTGAATAATAATAGCAGCCGGATAATCTAGAGAGAGTTTATTGTCGCTAAGGGCAAGGATGTCTGTTGTCATTGGTGATTTTTTAGAGAGGATAGCGAAAAGATTTATGGTATGGCTGTAGGGTGGCATATAGATATATAGAGACATATAGAGATATATATATATATATATATATATATATATATATATATATATATATATATATATATATATATAGAAAATAGTGTATTTTGACACCAGTATTGAATTCATCAATTATGAAAATATTATTTTTATACGAAAAATAGATATTACGGAGCTGAAATAGGAAGAAATGCAGTGAGAGAACCGAGCAAGATGGCTTAGTGGCAAAGCCTTTGCCTTGCATTCGGGAGGACTGGGTTCGAGACCCAGACCGACCACTATTAAATTGGTTTGCATGGTTTCTAATTTAGACAAGGTAAATGCCCGAGTGGATGAAAAAACCGTACACGGGCAATTGCCTTACGGAAAATCTTTTAAAAAAAAAGAGATATAAGGGCCTCTGATATTTAATAAATATATAGTAACAAGAAATATACGGAAGGCTTTGTCTGTACCAGGATTGACTTTTGCTAATGCCTCTCTGGTCACCAGCGCGGGTTTTGAAAATAAATTAAAAACAATACAAAGAGAAGTGATAAGATTTGCATTAGGTTGCACCGAGCAAGATGGCTTAGTGGCAAAGTCTTTGCCTTGCATTTGGGAGGCCTGGGTTCGAGACCCAGACTGGCCACCATTAAGTGTGGTTTGCATGGCTTCCAACTTAGACAAGGTAAATGCCGGAGTGGATTTAATATCAGCCATGATATGAAAAAATAGTACACGGGCATTAGCTTTACGGAAAATCGTAAAAACAAATTGTCGTTTTAATTGCGCCAGAGAGAGTATTTTGAGGGGGAAGGGGGATTTTAAAATGTATACAAAGGGAATTACAAAGTAAACTAGAAGTGAGGTCGCAGAGTAGAGTTCGCAATTAGGGAGATTAAGTGCCATAGTCAGCAATAGGCAAGAGCGAGAATATTCGAAAGAAATTGTGAAATTGAGGCTAAAAAGTCATATACCGGCAAATGGAGATCAACGATGGGTTCCAGATCAAGCTGGGCAGGTATATAAGTAAAGAAAAAGCGGGAAAAGAGCGGGGTAGAATGGGCATACGATATTTCAGGAGCGAAAGGGTTATAGGTAGATGGCAGGGCAAGGATGTTCGAGCTTGTGGGTTAGGGCATGAGTTAGGGTTGAGTCAATGCAAGGCAAATATTCAGTAGGTATTGGAGGATATACTGATGATATGAATGCGTAGGTAACATATATGCTGCCGCTCTAAGCGCCCCTAATATAAAATGGTGACATGTGTATTTAAATATACATGTCAAGCAAACAGCAAAGCATTGTGTCCTTTCATAACCGTAACTTATCTTGACCACTTCATGGTTACGTGATCCTGCACGTAATTTTTAGCAAAGATGCATTCGAGGTTAGTAGCACGCTATTTCGTGCGACGCAGATCCTTTCAGATACGCAAATACCGGTCGTTCATAAATAAGTGTTTGTACGCCATGTCGTTTAGTAATTTCTGCCTCTGCGCGACTACCAAAAGCGGCACGTTATCTGAGCAAATAAATGCTGCACTGCGTTATGGAAGTATTTCCATTAAAGCGTGATTGAAGAATCTCTGGACGTCGCATCCGGAGAAACAGGAAAATAATCTACCTAGTAAATGATTGTGTATTGCGCTGCCTCGTATGGAGTACTATCACGCGAACTGGCAGTTGTGCTTGGCTGTCGTCGTCGTCGCTTCTCAGTATGATTGGGAAAAGCCTGCGAGTTTGCAAATGGAAACTTGGATGAAATGGAAAGTGGTGTATTTATTATTTCGCTGCGGTGTACTTATTATTGCAGTACAAGCTGATTACGCGGCCGATTGGCGCACACACGGCAGGCGGACTAGGAGCGACAACTCTCCCGACAAGACTCTTAGTTCATTTTGTACAACTGTTGCCACAGTGCGTTCGTTGTCCGTTGTTCAGCCGAACCTCTTTCTCGTCGTGTCCGAGAGAAAGAGAAAGAGAGAGAGACAGAGAGAGAACGCGAGAGAGAGAGAGAGAGAGAGAGAGAGAGAGAGAGGGGCGCACGTCAAACCTCAGGGGTCTAGTGTTTCATAGAAACGATGGTTGGGCGGGCTCTGTCCGGACCTTCTGTGGTGAATTTTACACCACTACCCTTTAGTAAGAACAGAGAGAAGAACAAACGAGTAAGCGAAAGAAGGAGAAAGATACGAAGCGTCGTACAGGAAGACCGACCGTATAGGTTGAGACTGAAAGAGGCACTGCTCGGTTTCCGTACTCGAGGCCTTTGCACTGCCACCGCTCATCATCATCATCATCATGGAGGCCGCCTCATCTACAGCGTCCAACTTTCTGCAGATCAATCCTTTGTCGTGCCGCTAGTACCAGCTGTTCAACGGTCTTACTACGCTCATGCCAGAGACTTGAGGTTCGTGGCTCACCGGTCGTGGCCCCTCGCGGTCCGTGGCGTCGTTAACCCAAATTGCATTTTGAAGTGCTGCTACGGCAGACCCCTTCCAGCCGCCGTGGACGTCCACACTGCCTTGCACTATGTTTATATAGACACTGACCGGCATTGTGGTTTTATATAGACACTGGCCGGCCATGTGGTTCTGCTCACCGGTCGACAGTTTGACCGCAGGCCTATGTGGACCAACAGTGGAAATATAGATAAATTAGCTCCAGGTTCTCAGCGGCTTGTAGAAGACGTACGTTGAGACATTAGACTAGTGGCTGTAGGCGTAAATACCGGGGGCCTTGGAGCGACTAAAACCCGTGTATAGAGCAGGGGGCGATGAGATGGCCTATCTTCTTTCACCTTAGATCGTTTCTTTGCCTCCGTGAACTGCGTTACCAGGACCTCTACTATGAGTTGTGCAACCACCATTTGGTAAAACAAGCGGTTCCTTGCAGTTTTTGGCAGGCTCACGCCCAGCTCAAAACCTGCAAATTTTGCTTCATCAAGCTTCTCGATTTACCATACAGTAAGGTGACTCTATACTAATTGTATAGTGTAGGAAGGCATATATGCAACTTTGGGACCGATGAGGGTACTTCTGGGTTCTGTATGCAAGTGACAAGGCTACAATTGCTTTTACATAGCACGAGCTCATGCCAATCGGACAACGTGGAATGACTCTTAACATTTGACCTGAATAAACCTGAAAGTGCACGATCCGGTAAAAACTGAAGGTGTTCAGTCAACTCAATTTGCAAAGCTTCTTTTTCAAACGCTGTGCGAACTCACGCAAGGAAAATATAGCGATATAGAACGATTGCGCCGTTTTTCCTCCGTTCACTGGATTGTGGATACGTACGAATCAGTTAGTTTGCGTTACATTTGCTGACACTGCTGCAAGTAGAACTTGATGATTTTTCTTTTCAATTTATCAAATTTACAAAAAGAATACCAGGTGGAGATGAAAGCTACTCTACTAATACAAAGGCATTTCGCCAAACCATCTGTTTATATATATATATATATATATATATATATATATATATATCATGAGTTTTATTTATTCAAACATACTATTTTGATTAAATGAAACTATATATATATATATAGCGATAACTAATGTTGTCCAATTATCTTCCTTTTTCTTCAGCAAGCGGATGCTTGTTGCGTTACACCGGCATGCGTCTTGCCGTTTAGCTTTGTTCTTCAGGTTTTGGCCATTTCGATTGTTGCAATCAATGTTGTTGTTGTTGTTGTTTTTATTGTTGCTGGTGGTGGTGGTAATGCTGCTGCTCTAAAAGCTACAGACAAATATAAAGCCCTCGACGTGTACTCAAACACACACCAAAATATCACTTACATATCACACACACACACACAAAAATACCACTCGCTACTTGTAGAGTTCCACAACTCCCCCTTTGTTGTCATTTTTCGTATTTGTTATCACTATTGTTCGTGATGTTGCGCCCTCGGCCGGTAGCCGCCACAAATGGCGCACCTCGGTGTGTGAACAGACGGACCCAACAACCCCTCACAGACGTCGAAAATTGAATCATCTTCGCTCCACTGCAAGAAAATTGTGTCCCCATCATCCGGTAACAGTTGCGCCACTAGACGCCGCCGACAACGATACATAAAGGTGTGGCGGAACGAGATATGGGAGGAGGAACGATATAGACAGAAGTGTCTGTCCACCTGCGTGAGGCTCACTGCAGCGGCCAGTCAATTGAACGGCCATCCGAAATTTCCAAATAATTGCCGGCTTTCGCCCGCTTGGCTACACGTAAGTGAGTAGTAACGTAAGTGATCAGACGAATGTCTTCAGCAATCCAGTCCTCCGAGGCTGGATTCAGCCGCAATCTATATCCTATATCATATCAGTTCGAGTCCAGTTGTCGTGCTCGCAACGTAACGGCTGGCTACCGGCTCTGGCAACCGACGAGAGGCTACAGCTCCAAATCATGACGAAGACGACGGCGACAACCGACCAAAAGGAAGCGATCCGGAGCCAAGTGACCGGCTAGCGGTCAGTAGAATGGAAACGATACAGAACGAGGGGTGCCATTGGGTCCGACGGCAAAAAGGGAAAAGATTGAGTAATGGGAGGGGGAGAAAAAGAAAAATAAGTGGAAAAGTGGCCAAGAAGAAAAAAAGACTCAGAAAGATTGAAGCAGCAAAAGAGAGAGAAATAGAGATGGAAAAGAGAAGCGAGAAAGAGCAACAAAACGCAAGAGACAGGAGATAGAGAGAGAGAGAGAGAGCGGCAAACAGCAATGCCTCTTCTTCTTTGTGTGATCATTCGCTTTCCCCCTGGCCGACTAGATTGTGGCGCCATTGGCTGGAAGCGTTAGCGGGCCAGCCAGAGAGCGTTAGCTAGAGTTTTCCCACAGACAACCAGCGTTGTCACGCTTGCTAAGTCAGAATGCCCCTGAGGGTGATACCCCGATATTCGACGGGTCCTACGAGACGACAGTTCCGGCGAGCGGCCGGGTGGGGCGACCATAGATAGCCAACGCGTCTCGATCGTTGCTTCGGTTGGCACCAGATGGGCGCTGTTGGCTGCCCAACCTTCCAAGCCTGTGGCCATCAGCCAGTCCCGGGCAGCAGTTAGGAAAACAGGCCCGCCCGCCCGAACGCCAGCACTCGTCTCCTACGCTCAGCCGCCAAGAGTCCCCAACCGAGCCATTGCCAGGCGAAAGTCTGTAATTCGTCATGCTGTCTTCTGGACGTAACGTTGCCCGCCTATTCGTCGCCGTGAGCTTGCCGGATTCGTGGCCAGAGCAGTGGGTGCGAACACGCCGGAAACAGCAGACACTGCTTTTGCTGTTACTACTGCGTCTGCTGCTGCTGCCCACTATACAATGGAGTAACGAACGCGGCAAGAAGAGGAAACACCAGCGTTAGGTTGTCGGGCTGTTGGCTTTTTAGCTAGCTGTGCTAGCTTCCCATTCGTTCTGATCGAATGACAATGATGAGCCGGCAACGAAGAACGAACTCCCAACCCCCGCACTTCCCTTGCCCCTTCCCCCTCCCCCTCGCCGTTCCCCGCCTATCGAACCCCAAGGGCCGCACGACAAACCAACGGCCAGCTGCCCATCCCTTTGGGGCCCACACAATGCTTGCTCTTGTATCTTGATCGTCTTCGCCTTGCGCCAAAGTCCACGTCAAGGCCGGAAGTCCTTGGTCTCATGGAGTATCCCTTCACCACCAAGCACGCGCACAACGCAGCACGACACCCCCCGACCTTTGTCCAACAACGCCAAATGTCCACGAATGGGTATTTGCAAATCACACTTTGTGATTCTTATTCAGTTGGTCTTGAGTTAGTCCGACCTGTCAGTTCGGCGGACTTGCGTGTCGAACGCGAGTGGTATTCATTCGTTTGTTAGTTTCGCCCATTTTTATTGCTCACAAGTTACGCGTACATATATCAATGACATACGCTTGCGGATACATAAAAAGGCAGTAACCTCGTGTCTGTGCTCATATGATTGTGAGTACTGTGGCCCCTGCTTTAACTTCGAAACGGTCAGTATAGCTATCCATCAGCTAGATCTCAGTTAATACGTTCGGTGAAGACCGGAACGGATTGCTCACTAATTTAGGGTAGCTCCTTCTTCTAGTTTGCCGTAGGATTTAGCAGCGTCGATAGGCCAGCTGCATAACGCACATAACCTTTTTACTTAAAACAACTTATTAGATGTGAGAAGTGCATTCTTGCGTTAGGCCTGGCCTTATAGTTAAAGTTTGTGTACCTATAAAGTTTATTGGAAACATAATGTAATGCGTAGTTTAAAAGTGATTCTCAAAACGGCGTCCATTCATTTTTATCCACAGGCGTTAAGTCATAACAAAGCTCGGCATTTAGGGCAGTCTCCCAGCTTAGATTGGCCTTTTCACTTAGAGGTTTGGCTGAGGCAATTCCGTTCATGTGTGCCTAATTTAGCCACTGAATAGATAAATGATTGGTTAAGATAAATTATTATAATTATAATAGCAAATGAAAGCGACACCCATCTCAATTTATATGTAACTGTTTAAATATTAGCTATATTCCAATTAAGGTGCTGCATGTCCTTATAAATAAGGTGATGTAAGGTGGCAGTGCTTGATGTTAAGACGAGCTTGTTCATACGGCAAGCACCGATATATTCAAAGTCGCTTAATGCGAGCGCCGTAAATGTTGCGTCCCATGTTAACTTTTACGGTGGAGTTTTTTTATATGTGTACTGAGCTTGCTCCCTTATCAGTTATCACAGCGCGATTTCGGACCATTATGTTTGACTCTATGATCATAATGATGATGGTTATTATTAATATTATTATTATTATTATTATTATTATTATTATTATTATTATTATTATTATTATTATTATTATTATTATTATTATTATTATTATTATCGTTTGCAAATGTTCCTTCTCTTACTACTTGTCTGGTAGTAAGAGAAGGTACATTTACAAACGATAGGCAATTTCAAAAGGAATTGTTCCCTTGATTAGCTCGCTGTGCACAAGTTCTTCTGAAAAGCTGGGGCACTTCAGGCATACATGAGCAGAGCGAGACGAAGCGGTGAAACGTGCGCGTACTTTTGCTTTTTTTTTATGAAACCAAACGTTTCACCGGCTTGTGTTCTTAGCCTCACTGACTCACCTGCCTGCACTCCGCTTGCCCGCTCGCTCGCAAATCACCTAAGAAATTCGCCGAAAGCGTTTGTCACGTCGCCGTCCCGAGCTCATGCAAGCAAGCAACGGTCTTTGGCTGCCGCGGTCGGTTCTAGCAGAGCCAATGACTTGCTGCTTGGCGTAACTTTGGCCGTAATTCGGAACTGGCGGGATGGGTCGGGAGTCTGCTGGGCAAGACAAGTAGCGGCGAATGGCAGAGAAGATTGAGAAGAGTAACATAGTCGGTGGTGGTCGGAGGCCGTTGGTCGCCGGTCATCCGATAGACGACGAAGAAGCTGCTGCTTCGTTTCGAAGCCCAACTGAGTCCAGCCGAGTTCAGCGTTCCGTGCAATGGACCTGCTTAGGATTTGCGGTGGGAAAAGTCAGTCTCCGAGAGAGGACAAGCGGTGGCCAGAAGGAAGGGCCTGGCAGAGAAAGCCTCCCCCTGCCCCCGTCGGTCGGGCGACCATAGTCCGGCGTTGAGCGGGGAGAATACAGCAAGAATGACATTGTGTCGCAGTAGTAAAAGCCGTGCTGGTAGGGGCAGTAGAAACAGTATAATAGAGCAAATCCTTGGAGAGTGGAAAAGTCAGAGAAAGGCTCGAGGAACGACGCGACGTGGGCAGGCGCGATCTCAATTGCGCCGGATTAACATCTACCTTACTTACGTGCACTTCACGTAACGCCATTCGACCTCTCGAAACTGTGCGCCCCGATTTTTCGGGCTGCTTCGCAAAGTGCCAGGTTATGGTGCAGTGCCAGGTTATGGTGCAGTGCCATAGACGGTAAGACAGGACGGCACAGAGGCTTTGTCCCAACTACTTGCTTTTATTCGAAATCGACGAAGACCACTGCTGAAGGCAGACCGAAGTAGAACAGACAAAAATACACCGGTTTTGAGGGCTCAAATGGCTATCTCAGTGGATAACGTGTAGAAAACGGTACTACTTCAGCCAGGCGATTATATGTTAATAGGGTATTTAAACATTTGGTAGCCTCTAGAAAAGCCACATAAGCTACATTTACATGATAGCTACGTTTGTATCGGTTTATACATTGGATTCAAATATACATGCCTACATATGTATATATAGGGCTACAAAAAAGTGTTTTCGGTTTTGTCCGTAGAGAATCATTAAACAACTTTTTTTGTAGACCCAGTACAAAGTTATGAAAACGGTGTTGTAGGTTTGGTTATATAAATATTTTAATATACGAGTATCTATGGAATCATCATCTTACTCGGTAAAATAGTTTGGTCAGTAAAATACTCCCTTGCAGCGCTGATATCACTAAATACATGTATTTTTGGCAACAATAATCGCGACATATATTCAGGAGAAGGACGCTTAAATTTGTAGTTGATTATGTATGTTGTTTGTTAGAAAGTCAGTATATTTTAGAGAATTGCTTTAAATGAGCATGTGTTGCGCCGGAGTTGAAAAGCCTGGCGTCAGAACAGCTGGCCATTAATTTTTCCACCACAGCCCATCGTCTAAATTAAAATTTTGCATTTCTATTTGCAATCGACCACTATTCATCCACAGCGGACCACTGCCTACACCGAAAAGTGCACTAGCCAATTTGCTCAAATTAATCCACTGGCGGCTTGAAGCAGCGACATGCCGTCGCTTCTGAGAGAGATGCCGGTTTGCGTTCGTTGTTTGATTCTTCTTCCTGTCTTCTCTCTCGGAAAACAATAGCCCCACCATGGCGGTGTGTTAACGTATGGGCTCTGGCTTTTTGAGGCATTGTTTCCCTACAGGTAAATGGCACGTAGGTCGCACGGCGAACAAATGTGTTTCTCTCTCGGCCAGGAACGGCCGTCCTTTCACCTGCTACCGCTGCCGCTGAACACACGAACTCGCTTGTAAAATAGATATGGCGGTTGTTGTTGTTACTGTAGTAGTAGTAGTAGTAGATGTTGTAGTTGCAGTAATAGTAGTAGAGGTTGTAGTAGAAGTTATTGTTGCTGTTGTTGTTACTGCGGTTGTTGTAACAAACCAGGCGGGCGCTTCGCGGGCGCAAGTGTGGGCGCTTCGGCCGGAGTCAGAGTCATACAGCTGAGGTTGGTCGGTTTACTGCCAATAAGTGGATTGGTTGGCCACCAGCCGCGAACATCGGCATAACAGGTCTGTAAGTAAGTGCTTATTGGAAAAGGTGGGCAAGCTTGAGACGACGACGACGACAACGACAACGACGATGGAGAAGAGGAAGACATCGACGGCCAAGCGGCCATAATGTTATCGTTGTGCCACCGCGGCCACAGCCAGTATTGCCACAGCCAATACTGGCCTTGTTACTTGTAGGGGTTCCCCACATCGAATACTATTATTACTACTACTACTACTGCTGGTGTTGCTGCTGCTGCGAAGGACTATTTCCTACTACTGCTACTACGACCAGTAAAACGATTTTGGTCAAAGCCCTTTATAGCCAGCCGGCCGCCGCGTAAACGGACCGACACAAAAGATCTGCCTTCAGCTCCCAGCCCCTCCCGCTCCCTGTTCCTTGTCAAATTGCTACACACCTACACACATGCCTTAACGTTTGCTGGGGAGAAAAGGCGGGGGGGGGGGGTAGTTGTAGGTAGGTTGGTTCCTTGATTCCTTCCTTTCTCCCTCGCTCGTTTGCTTCCTCCTCGGGCGCTCATTGTGCGGTGTGTAAAATTGTCGCGCGGCCTGTTTACGCGCGAAACGCGATGAAATCGGCCCAGAACCGCAAGCGCGGTGCGATGTGGTACGGTATGTGTTCGCATACGATAGAGCGTCACTAGAGCGATTAGCATGCGCTTACTGGAGATATTCCAAGATACTTTTTTAAATACCCCCTAAAACCTGGGGGTGCCGTCGAGCTTCTGCGTCGTAACAGAGACAATATGACCGATCAGAGCTCTGCCTAGGCGCTCACACTATGCTGACTAAGACGCGGTGGATGGTCATACGTAGGGCCAGACAACATTCAAAACACCGCTAGCTGCAACGAAAGGAGATCTCTGACATGCTACGACCGAAAACAGGTTTAATCAACATTAGCGCTCCACTCGTTCAAAAGTCTGACGGTAGGCTAAAAGGAATATTCACTTTTGAACTGATAAAAATGTATCCGTTTTTCAAGTATAACAACGGACGGAATGTTTTTCGAGACGATGTCAACTCATGCTTCACTACAGTTCGTCGTATATATGTATATATGCCTCTCTCGTCGCATATACGGCCCGGTTCGTTCTTTTCCATCATAGACTCTGTCATTATAATCGCGTTTTCCTCTAGACATATTATCTGGAACTTCCTAGGGGGAAGCGAACAGCATCTTTGTTCCTGGGATGGCTATGATTATCTTGTTGTTAGGGTCGCCAAGCTTGTGTGCAGAGACAACACAGACCGACAGGTGCCCTAACCCTTTGTTGTGCGTAAGTGCCAACCCTGATAATTTTCTGTAACACGGAACCTGGACTGATCATAGCCTGACGGTTAGGTAATCGTCAGGCCACGCTTCATAGATTCAATACTGTAGCTACACCAACTATATTGTGAACCGCTCTCCGAGCTCCATCCCACTAAAAACGAGTCATGTCACCATACCCACACTCAACTGCGCAAGCAATACTTCAAACAATTAAGGGGGGTAACTAGTAGCGTCCTTATTTTAGCTGCCCAGGAGCGCCTTACGGGACCTTGTCAATTTAAAGCGATTCTTGTCTTCTTTGGCGTGCATAATGTTTACGATTGTACGAGCTATAGGATTGTGAGTGCAGTTAGCTGGATTAGTGCAGTTAGGTAGACGTGGTTAATACAACGGAGATCACGTTTCTGGTTTACGAGAACTCGTTACTTTATCGAACGTGGCCTACTTGAATTCTTGCGCAAAGTAATAATCAAGCTCAAATCGATTACGAACATTGGTGTCCTTCGAAGCTGATCATGGCAGGAATACTCAGTGAGTTCTTTATTATAGCAACCTATATTTTTTAAAGCGAGCTTTAATTTACAGGATGGTAGGCAACGCTCGTCGACTTTCTGCTCTATCACAGAGATCCTTCCTACTCTTCATTAAAAGCTCTCTCCAAAGCTGATGCATGGCCTCGACAAGGTGTGGAATTGTCTGGCTCGGGGAATTTGCCGGACCAATCGGACCATTCCAGGTCATTTGAAATACAAACGTATTCAAGAACAGTGAAAAAATTGTATGTCTAGAGATCTTCAAGTCACGCAACCTTTGAGTGGGGTCCTTGCTATAGTTCACATGTGTTCATAGGGTTTCTCCTGCACGGCTACCATCACTTGAATTGTCGAGCTAGAATGAGTTGAACGTGGTTAGCTTAAACAATATTAGAACTAAAATGAGTGTTAAATAGGCCAAACGGTTGAGCGCTAACAATTTCTGGGGTGGTCAGCAGGCGGATATTTACGGCCTAAGTCTAATGCAGCATAGACATAGCTATACAGACAGAAAATATTTGCAATTCATGAGCATCGGAAGTATTCTCGTTCAAGAGTACGACTTTACTACCCACCGTGTATATGGTCTGAAACGAGTTAAAAGGGCCGCCAGTACGCTAGATGATAGGGTGGGTATTTAAATGCCTATATGAAGCGCTTTCCGCGCCGTTGGCATTGCCGTAGCACAGCACTACTGCACAATTCCAGGTTTGGAATAACAGCTTCAATATGAATGATTTGTTTTAGGGTATTAGGAAACGATTTCCATAATAATGGTATTTCATATAAGAGAGATTGGCCTTTTAGGTCGGTAGCCGGGCATGAGGAGAAGAAGCGCAGTTCGAGAACGTAAGGTGTAACAAAAATGGGCACTAGATTATTTGGTCCAGTCATCAGTTTAATTGAATACAAGCCCGAGGCGGATTTATTAAAACTAAATTGGGTTCAGGGCAAAATTAGGAGCGAGTTGTGCTAGAGTCGGAGGTAGGCGTTATGCCGTTCAGAAGGCTTGGTTGTAGAGAATCAGTTCTCGAACGTTTGCTGTACTTTGGTAGGAAATTGTCGTTCAGGGGGTAACGTTTGAATTAGTATTATTTAATTTTTATATATATATAAATATATATATATATTATATATATATATATATATATATATATATAGAATATATATATAAATCTATCCTATTAGCTATAGTCTATCATATCTATATTATCTATACTCGGTCTTGAGTTATTCTGTCACTATGTATTTTCTATATCTATCTCTACTATATCTCAATTATCTCTATATCTATCGTATCTCTTTTCTTTCTATACTCTATAGATATTATATATATATAATCTAAAACACGTACAATGATACACGTTAGACAACATACTTTGAAAGAATGCGTCAGTTAGGCAATTGTACACACACACACACAAATGTTATGTGAGCGTGCCGTTTCGTGCCTACGTGGCACAATGTATGCATGCATATACAATTGTAAATTTCCTAATTCGCCTAAATTCGAAATAGCGGCCACTCGCTAAGTACGTCAGATTTGCGAGAAGCAGGACAGCGATGAAATGTAATCACCGGACAGTTCAGTTTGCAAATTGTTTCAGCAGCCTCGCGACATGCATGAGTCCGTTCAACTGCCTAGGCGTGTCCGGCCTACCCGCCCACACAACAAGAAGGCCGAGGCCAACGCCTCTGGTGCCTGCCGTAATTCTAGACGAGAGGTCGTTGCCGACGCCCTACGGCGGACGCGATGCATCTCCGAATAGAAGAGTACGGGACAATTTCTCGCGCGCCCACGGAGTTTTCAGGCCAAGTGGGTTGCGAATTTCTTCGGATGCCCTTTAGCGCCCACGTTCTTCACCTATGCATGTAATTTCGACGCCAGTGGCTCTTCGGCAGAACCGCTTCGGACCAGTAGCAGCGGCTCGCCGCTAGGGATTGCACTAATCAAATCAACGAGATGCCTTGGCGACAGGCCTCTGGTTTCGGCGGCCTGCCGCTGGCCGAGATTCGACATTGGCATCTAGCTGGAACTTGCGAGGCCCACTGTGGGCCTGTTTCTGATGATGACGACTCTGTCGTGTCGAGTTGTCCACGGATGGGCACTGCAGGCCGCTATCGACCTGCACTTAGGTATGGACGTCGTTAACCAGGCCTGCCCGTTTCTCATCTGGCGTCTCGTTGTTCTTCGGGTTGGTTCGTGCATGTTGTGATTATTGTGTTGGTTCCGTAAGGCATAACACGCGTCAACTCGTTGTTGAATCGTAGCGTATCTTAGTGTATTGGAACACTGTCTCGCGATGACTGATTTTGCAGATGACCATAAACTATTTATGTAATTTGCAGATGAGCATAAACTATTGTTGCGAGGCGGTTAGAGGTAAAAATAAAGGATAAACACATCAAATGCGGCGGAAGTGATCGAACGCAGCCTGTTTGTACATAAAAAAAGCACAATTCGCTTTCTAGAAGCGCGTGCACGTCAAATACAATTTTTTACGAGCGGTCGGCTACACCGGCTATGAGGTTGCATTCAGTCTTGCCGTCTTTAACCTGGCAGGTGATTTGCAATAGTGCTGATATTAGCGCATTCGGTTGTGTTCCTCTGTCAAACCAGACTCTCATGAGCAACGACGTCCCAGCTATCCCGGCTCACCATTCAACAGATCTGAAAAAAGCGTAGCCATAGGTTGCCTCCGCTCACACAGACTTGACGGGTACATCGTCGAGTTGAATAAAAACGCCTATATGCTAGTTAGTCATTAAGGGGGCGTGCTCGGGATTGCCTAACTAATTGTTGCGATCCGTTGTTTGAGCGGCCTGTTTTTAGAGCCACCGCTAATTAGTGCGTATTTATTGGCACGTGACGGTCGACCGATCGATCGATAATGGCGGTTGTGCTTAAGAGCAGGACGGAAATGCGATCTCGGCACGGGCCGAATCCAGAGCCTCTGTTAAGCCAATAGCGCCCCTTAACTGCCTCAAGGCACGGGTGCTGTATTTCCGCGTCTCACCCCCCTTTCGGTCGAGTTGGCTGCGGCTCGTAGCAAATTATATACGATGGCCAATGGTTGAGCTGACTGCCGGGAGTTGTCACGCAACCGTTCAGGCAACTGTTTCCATCGGCCAATGAGTGCAGCGCCAAAAACTGCGGGCACCAGAAACAATGACTTAGGCGTATGTGATCGTATGCATTAGGCCCTAGTCAAATATGAGAGCTATCTCTCGTATATTTGGGCGCGAGTCGGCTCCCTTTAGCCGCTTTTGGCTAACGGAGCGGCTATTCGTTATCGTTTCCGTCTGCAACATTGTCTTCCTAGTTCAGTGAAAGGTATATGGACAGATAAACCTTTTACTGAAGAGTGTAACGGCGTCTTTGCTTATACGCGCCTCCGGGATAAGGGGCTGTCCTATTCGGCAGTTGGCGACGTTGTTGTTAAACGTTCATCTGAATTATGTTGCCAATCTGATAGCGGAACGAAACTGTGTTCGTGCACCAAACCCAAACCTCAATGTCTAATAAAGCGCATGACCATGTCCGCTGGGATACGTGATACATATATATATATATATATATATATATATATATATATATATATGTTTGCATGTTTGCTACAACAGTCTAGAGAATCAATAATACATTACATAAGCGGACTGTTTGCGTAGATTATGTCTAAATAGACGTATGCGAGAGAGTGCGCCGACCACGCGCCCTCTCATACCAGCTGTAACGGGCATCTGCATTAACTGCAGTTAAGCGCATGCGTCCATTTAAACATAATTTAAGCAAGCAGTCCACTTATGTAATGTACTATTGGTTCCGTAGACTGTTGTGGTAAGCACCATGTGCAAAGTTCCAGGTTTACTACGTATTGCAAACCTTGAAATTAGACCGGTCCTGCTTCGTCCGCTGCACTCGCGCACTTAGCCGCAATTTTGTAGGCATCTGACGGTTTCGAAATCGAAAGAACTGTATAGTCTCATTGCGAAGGGTCCGTCTGGAGGTACAAGCAAAGAAGAGCAGCAAAGAGATCTAGGGCTGATTTTTGGCTTGAAATTCCTTAGGCGGGGTTGGTCGGTTAGCTATGGTTGGTGTTTTTTCATGTTTATGAGTATTTGTTGAAAAATATCTAATGATTTGTGTGTCGTACATACATACATACAGTAGTACGACACAGCGGGCAATCGCACGCAAAGATACGCAAAGTCGTTCTGCAGAGGCCTGCGTCCTACCGGCTGGCTACCACGAAGCACCGCTGCGTTTTCATGTCGTGTACCGGCTCGTTCGTAGCCACGTTCTCCGCTCTGAATGCACTCGAATTGCTTGCTGAAAAGAGCCAGAAAAGCTTTCGAACAAGAGGCCCGTCCGCCAAACTTGGAACTGCGCAACACCTGACCTGCCTGACGAAAACTTCTGTCCCAAGTTGCGTTCTATCTATCTATCTGCATGTCCTTGGCCGTGCCGCAGCGTGGCGTGGAGCGTACGTTGTTCTACCCTTGGGAGATTAAAACAGGCAGGCTGGCAGCGAACTGACCAACGCACAAATTAACAAATCAACATACGAATTTATCAGTTAACGAAGGACTTAACTAACTAACGCTTAAATTAACTAATTAACGCACGAACCAACTAACCAGCGCATGGATTCACTACTAAACGCACGAATTAGTTGAGCAAGGCACAATTCTACTGACTGACACACTGACCGATCTATCTATCTATCTGTCTATATATCTATCTAACCAGACAATTAATCCACTAACCAACAGGCTACCTAACTACGCACGAGGGTAAGCTGGCTTTAATATACATTCTCTCGTTGACGCCTAAAGTGGCCAGAGGTAAGTTATATATGCGTAGCAACGGTAATTCGTTACTGTAATTTGCATCGTGTGCACAAGTGTAGCGACAGCCGAAGCCCCCGACTGACACAGAATAAGACTGAGGAGGACTCTGAGAGAGAAAGAGAGACGGCGAAATAGGGGCAATTCGAGAGAACAACGGATAATAGCCACGTAATATCGTCTGACGCGCCCCCGACGACGGCGACGACAACAAGAAAGGAGGAGGGCTGTTTCGTTCCCCCAGGGGGCTGACTATTCACGGGCAGAGCTGCCTGTTCTACCTAGCACGGTCAACGAGCCTAAAGTTGCCGCCATGAAGGCGCAGCTGCCATCGCTGCCACGGCGGGCCCCGCTGTTCCTGCCGCAGCAAACACCTCCACACCTCGCAGTCTGTGAATTAAAAGACGCTGCTCCCCTTGTGCACGTGTTCCCATTCGCTGGCATTTAGCCAAGTGCCTCTCTCTTCTCTCTCTCTCTCTCTCTCCCTCTCTGCGTGAGTCTCTATTTTACGGTATCTTGCTCATCCCGATACTTATAAACTCTCTAAGTTCGTCTTTCCTCTCTCTCTCCTCCTCCCTCCTTCTGTGAATATATATATATATATATATATATATATATATATATGTATATATACTCCCTCTCTCGGTCTCTAAAGAAGCATTATCATGTAGATAAGAGCCGATTTACAGGCCGTCTATATACGCGTCTGCACATGTTCCCGCCCGACCGTCCTGAGACTATGGGCGATGACGCTGATCGTTGGCCATTATTGGCTCGGCCTCCTCCAGGCCAAGACAGAATCAACTGGTGGAAAGTTATTGTCGCGAGAGGCGTTGAAGATAATAATAATAATAATAATAATAAAACATTTTAATTGATAACAATACAGTTTGGACTCCTTTATATACACCAGTTCCTCCAGGCTTCTCCCTTGTGTCAAGGATCATTCTCGGGTTGCTGCGCTGAATCTCTAAGGCGATGCGCTGCCTTGTGGACGTAGGGGATCGTTTGTCTCTGTTCGACTTCTTGATGATCTGGTCGATTGTCTGCATTATGGCCATGGTATGCTGTCCCCATACGCCTAATGGCTCAGTGATAAACGGACAGATGGTGTGCCCTTTCCTCGAAACTTTGTAATGGTTGGTCTTGCCCCTCCCTGCTTTAAGTGCAACGCCGTCAACGGTACGGGGGATCGCTGTATAACTCGCCGCGTAAAAGTTCCGAATCGAGACATCCAATATCAGCAGTTTTCTCATGGCTCAGGAGGTCATGGTCATGTCATCCGGTTCATTTAAAGTAATAATTATAATAACAAATATTATTACAATATGTATTGAAAAATGAAACGATATATATATATATATATATATATATATATATACATATAATGAAATCATACGTGATGACGCTTTAGGAAAAATATAGGATGTTTCGTAAAGATAGAAATTTGCGTAACAGGGGCGTCTGTGACCTCGTAACAAACTCGTTGAGTCGCGTAAACGCTGGCGTTAGCTGCTATCGGACAGACTGTTCTGTTATTTTGGTCGGTGACTTCAGCCTCCCGAAAATTGACTAGCAATCTCAAATTCTGCTCACCGACTCTATGGTATCGAAAATTAGGGCTTGCTGTTTGGCACATGGGCTATTCCAGTTTGCTCACCTACTCATGCGTCTGACTCTATATTCAACTTGATTCTTCTCACCACTGACCTAGATACAATTGAAAATGTGAACATATTCCCCTCACCTATAGACTCTGACCATAATTGCCATTTATGATGACAAATATATATAGCGCTGTCAAAGCGTAAGCTGCGGCGGGAACACTACGCTATCACACAGAAATTATACAACAAAAACCGCTCCAAGTGTGCTCAAGGCATACTAGACGGTGTACGCCGAATAAACAACATGAATGACACGGAGGTTGTAGAGCATTGGGCTACTGCAATGACCCAACCCCCACCCCCGCCACTTACGCCAAACCCCTACATCCCCAACCCTGATCTCAACTGCGTTTCTACCCCTATCTCCCTCCTAGAAACGCAATCAGCTCTCCGAGGGACATCTAAAGCACTAGGCTTGGATGGGATTAAACTAGCATCCCTCCGTAAACTCCCCTTAGAGAATGTCTGCTGTCTCCTTAATATTCTATTCATTAGCGATGTTCCCCCCTGCCAACAAAAGGCTCGAGTAGCGTTCATCCCCAAGGTCACTGATGCCTCCTCCCCCAGTGACCTCCGACCCATCTCGATTAGCTCTTACTTACAAAGAACGCTTAATAAAATCCTTTCTAAACGTATCCAAAAATCTATTAAAATTCTCCCCACTCAACGAGCCTTCCTCCCATTCGATGGGACTTTCGAAAACCTGACGGTTCTCGATGGCATCATTCATGATGCCAAGTCCACAGGCCGCGAATTGCGGATCGCGTCGGTCGACCTGCGTAAGGCGTTCGACTCGATCGGCCATGACGCGGTCCTGTGGACACTCGGGGCCAGAGGGTATCCGGAAGTCTTCATCGAGTATATCGAGCGCCTATACCAATCGTCCCAAACTCTCCTCGAATTCGGTAAAGAATGTCGTACTATCAGGCCCACCAGGGGTGTTCGTCAGGGTGATCCCCTGTCACCCCTGTTATTTAATCTAGTTCTTGACGACATTCTCAGGAAAATAAACTTAGACAATTTAGGATATCGACTAAAAGAAGGAAACCGCCTTATGGGCCTAGCCTTTGCGGACGACCTCATCCTCCTCGCCTCCACCAAGAACACCCTCCAACAACTCCTAGATTTAGCTTTCCCCTTACTTAAAGAAAGAGGCCTTGAAATCAACACTGATAAGAGCTTTACGATCTCGCATCTTTATGATAGCCGGGTGAAGAAGAGCCTTTATCAGTCAACCCCCGAATTCTCCGTTGGAGGGAGGCAATTGCCAGCCAAGGGTATATGCGCTCGATGGAGATACCTTGGCATCGAGTTCGACAGTAATGGCAGAGTCGACACGGCCAAGGTCACTCTCCTAGAACTACTCGGCAGACTAACATCAGCTCCCCTTAAACCCCAGCAACGCTTAACAATACTGAAACAATTCCTTATCCCGAAAATTCTCTATAAACTGGTCGCTGGTCCCCGACCGTCTCAAAAATTCCTCCTAGAACTAGACTGTGAGATCAGGCGAACGGTGAAATTGCAGTGGCTCAAACTCGAAAACAGCGTGCCAAACGCCTTCCTATACGCGCACATCTCACACGGCGGTCTGGACATCCCCTGTCTCCGTACACTAATTCCCAGACTTCGCCTCTCCCGCCTCACTGCCCTGAACAGATCATCCCACATAGGCACTCAGTGGCTGCTGTCGACCGATTATCACAGAAAGGAGCTGGCGAAAACCAGCGCTCTCTGTGTGTTCGATGACACGACCATTGAGGACGCCGCACACGAGACCGAGTACTGGTCTCGTACACTACATAACACAGTCGATGGGGCTCACCTGAAACACACACACCTAACCCCTTTTACAAATGACTGGGTCAAGGGTACTCCTTACCTATCCGGTAGGGAGTACATAAACCTGATTAAGTTAAGGATCAACGCACTACCAACGCGTGCCAGACTCGCAAGGGGTCGCCCCGGGTACGACAAATTTTGTCGTCATGGGTGCAACGCTGTCGAGACGCTGGCCCACATCGCTCAAGTGTGCGATCACACCCATCGCCCTATAATCAAGCGCCACGATGACATATGTGAGCGAGTCACCCGCCTACTCCGTGCTAAAGGAATGCAGGTGGAACGAGAGCGCACCTTCCGAAGACCCGCCGCACCGGCTCGGAGACCAGACCTCGTCATAACAACACCTACGAGGGTCTGGGTCTTGGACGCCGAGGTCTGCGGCCCCTCAAGAGACCTTGCATTGGCCAGACGGGATAAGATCAGGAAATACGATATACCCGGGGTCAGGGATCAACTTCCCAGCTCGCTTCCCCACCGATTCGGGTCCATCACCGTGTCGATGACCGGTGTATGGGAGCCCGAGTCGGTGAAGGATCTCCTGACTCTCGGGTTATCGAAGAAAAACCTGATCGACCTAACCGTCCTGGCCATGCAGGGTACCCTACGGGTCTTCCGGGCGCACCGGGACCACAAGAGCTGGGTCCGTCGCGGAGGAGGAGCAGGCGAACTCACCGGGAGGCGATTTTAAACTATTTTTTTAGGCGGGCACTGCCTCAGTGTGCAAATGTGCAATTATTGAATAAATTCAATGTTGTATTCCAAATATATATATATATATATATATATATATATATATATATATATATATATATATATATACGTTTTGATATTGTGCTTGTTTTCGTGGTATAATGCTGTTGAATGCTCAGCTCGATTATAATATAATGGACACCGCTTCCCTTGCTGGTCATCTAGATGGTGTTAACTGGGCTAGCTTTTAGTGGACTGTCTAAATGTAAATATCATGCACACTAAATATGTTGCCTATTGACGATTTTCATTAAACTCGTATACTCTGCTGACTGGCCAGTGTGATCCCATTAAGGACACTGAGTTCTACAATCGCCTTGGTCATAAACGAAGGTCGTGTAGAACTGCATTTCAGTTTCTTGAACATAAACTAATAAAAGTGATTAAAAGACTTGTACTCAATCTAAGCCGTGACTGAACATTAGGGACTCTCACTCGCTACGCCAGTAATTGTCTAAAGGGTACTGATTCTCGAACCCCCCATTGCATTAGGTCCTACAGTGGCTAACCTAAGCTTCTTGCAGAATATGTTCTACCCTGTTCTCTGCGTGCGGTTTGAATATTCATTGGCAAATGACCCACGAAACATTTTGCATCAATATGACTTGGTTATCTTCTCTAAGTATGCAATAGTCACTTTTTGCGGCGAGCGCTGTGGCCGATTTTTTTTACAATCAATCCTACCATCCCTGTCCACAACAAGGGTTCGAGAACAAATTATTAATTTTTGAGCCGTTTACTTGACTAATTCTGGCACGGCTTCACCACCCATCGGTCTATATGTGCTTTGTTCATATTTGCTCGAATAACTTTTTACTGGGCTTATTTTGACCAACATAGCACATTGGTAGAGTAGAACACTTTTTCTGCTTCTTAAATTAGAAAGTCTGGGTATTTACATCGGCACAGTGCAATGGGTTAAAGCAATTTTGAGCGTCTGTTGCTTTCAAGTAAACGTTGGTGATACACCATGTCGGCAGTATTTTGCATTATCTGGTGTACCTTAAAGGGAATGTTAATTCCCCCTTCTGTATATGATGTTTGTTTCGAACATAAAAAAGTACCTGCCACGTCAAAAATCTTGAATATGCAGATGACTGATACTTTATTATCCTGTTTGTTCAAGTAACTCGCAGGCAACTCTGCAGTCGGCGGCACTGCGCGATGGTGTTCTAAAAATGACATGCTTATATAGTTCTATTAAACTCATCATGCAATTGGAAGTTGGCTTAACTTGAATTGCATAATGCTCACGCTGTGGAGGTCCTCTACGCATATTCATATAAACCTGTTGTACATTTGCACACGCATTAAGGTATAGATGTATACAGGTACCTTTTTGTATGTTCTGTTCCACAAAACTTACGTACGCAATATTCGTCTGTATCATAGCATGCTCCTATTAGACAGACAGACGTGATAGTGGCATCCATGCCACATACGAGTTTTCTTTGATTCACTTGATGCGTCGTACATCTTCCACAATTCCATAAATTTAAAAGCTGGTCCATCTGTATAATTGTTAGTCATGAAGTTCAGGCTGGTCTTTGTTCTGAACTTATGATAATTATCAAACAATCATTCTACTTTCATCGTCATGTTTGAGATGTCACGGAGAAGTGCATGCGCGCACACTTTAACAAGCAGCAAAGAAGAGCAGGTAGTTTGACTAGCAACAAAAACTACCCGTCTTCCTCGCTAACGAACGAACAAAGAGGAGTGTGAGCGAAGACCGTTACGAAAACACAGTTTTCGTTGACGACCCTCATTAAGCCCTGGCTGGCTGGCTCCTCCGATGCGAGGAAAGTGGCAGCTGTAACCTGTCGGGCGGAATCCTTGCAGCTGATAACGATCATAGTAATAATAATAATCATGCGGGCTGCGCTGTTCTAAAGATAGGACCTCTCAAAGGAGACAGGTCTCCTACGATACGGTAGGGGACTGGCAGATGATGGCAGACTTGGCTCAACCAAGAGAGCCACCAGTTCGCTGTTTGTTCTGCCTCTATTGAAAAGAAAGTTGGATTGATTCTTTTTTGTACCTAACATGCGACAGTCTTCTCTCGTGCGTGCACATGCTATGATCGACGAGGTAATTAAGGATAGTACTACTAGCCGGCCGGTTACTAGGGCAGGACTATTCTAAATAGCCAAGCGATTAAGCTTATCGACTTCGTTGTCGTCTCAGACCACTTTGCGTTAACAGCAATTCGGGGACGTCGTGCCGTCTGTGGATCCCTATACAAATCGGTGCAACGGTGGAGCTCGAACCCGCGCACCTATCTGGTGTCTCCTCCGGTTGCGAGGCGCAGACGAATGCACCCACCATGCCACCGGGCTCCACTGTTTCGTATGGCTGCTGGCTGCAGAACTTAGATTCTTGGGTAATCAGAGAGAAGTAGTTCGGTGTTCCCGTTCGTGTCAGAGACCTAAGTTGATTACAGAAGAAGATTATATTTTTCAAGATTATATTTTGTCAACAAATAGACATCAAACACACCCACACACACACACACATCGAGAAAATCGCAATATGGGTAGGAAAATACGGTACTGTAAGCCGTACGTGGCGAGGTTCATGTAATTAAAAATACGTGAGTACAATACTTATAATTTAATTACAGGCACCTTAGCTCTTCTTCTTGCAGATAATGCTGTATCGTACTAGAACTGAGATTAAATAAAAGTAGAAGTTGTTTTTTGGTCGAGAGCATGTCAAGGCCCTATCCGAATAGGCACAAAATTACCTGGCGTTTGTCATAACGATTTGAAATCAGTATAGTTAAAAATAGTTTCAAGGGCGTTTAAGGTCACACTTCGGGATATTGATAAAACCCTCATTTTGCGTTTTTGGCATTTTAAGTGCAAAATATGTTCCAGAAAGACATAATAAAATACCTTCAGTTGTGTTTCAAAATGTGTAAAACATTGTCATCGGTTTTATCCGCACGCCAGCCGCGCCATTAGGAGAATGATTCCCACGACGTCACATGAAGCTTGTTTGCAGAACTCTGTAAGGTTTATGCGCAGCTATTCATACTGGATTGACTTGCATATCTCTATGCACGTTTGAACACTAAGGCATATAGTCTTTTTATGACAACGTACACTTATTACTATATTAACGCGGCTTGAACGAAGACGGTGACGCGACGAACACAAGTAAATGCATATATTTACAGATACGATATGACACCATATCATTCCCTATATGTATGGTGTATTGACGAGCTAAAAAGGTGTCATCGATAGTTATAGCGCGCCATACACTTCGAGCAGACGGTGACGCCACCGGAAGCCAAAGCGACGTACGTAAATTACAAGCAGACGATGAAAAAGCACAGAGGGTAGTACACATTGTAAGTTACCGCCGTTATAGCGGCGTGGTGCGCCGTAGAGGGGGCGGGGTGATCGAACGCGCTATATAAACGGCCGCTACTATGTTAGAAGCCTCTTTGTCTCTTTGGAGTCGATCACCTGGCTCCGGCGGCGTCCGAGGGTGGCGGTACAGTCGATCAGCTACCCTGGGGGTGAGTCAGAGCCGGGAATATTGATATGCTGCGTCCCGAATCGGTGTGCATAGAGTAGGTTAGGATTATTGTGTGTTGATATATATATATATATATATATATATATATATATCGTGACGTAAACAGACCCAGCCGTCTGTATAGAGAAAACAACGGTGAGTTCTACCCACGCGAGTAAGACCAGTATCAAGAAATAAATACGAAGCTGTGTATTATATTATTCCCGATATGAATTTGTTCTCGTTCCGCATTAGTCTGTAACAAATGATATACGCTTGCTGCCTTAGGTGCATAGGTAAAATGGTCTAATAATAGCCCTAGTCAGATTTTCCAACGACGGTACGCAACGATAAACTTCACGTTCTCAGCCAGTTTTTTTCCATTGTTTTCTGTCGATCTCTCCCTGTCTTACGGCTGTTATGTCATGGCTTATTATACGTTTTATCTTCCTCACCGCAAACACACCAACATAAGTTTAGAAACAGACGCTCAATCCCATAGGCGGAACAAACGGTAGCCCTAATATGGCCAGGAGACTCGGCTACAGATGCCGGAAACTGTTTTTCGCCATTACTTTCAGAGCTCCAAACGAACGGATACACCCCACGCCCCTTGCCCGATCTTCCGACCTCTAGATACGAAATGTCATTTCTCAGGGAAATTCCAGAGTTTCCCCGTGGGCTTTATCCGCTCATCTAACTTTGCTCTGGCGTGCAGGACTACGGCTTAGTCGAGAGCCGAGAAAGAAAAAGGAGGAGATGTAGGGCGGTGGTAGAAACGCGACACAGACCCACTTGGCAATGCCAAGACGACTTCGGAGCACAACCGTTTCTGTAAGAAACGACCCTAACCCATTACTCCTGCAACGACTACCATTACAGTCACAACAACACCACCGGCAAGTTGTACGGCTTAGCTGTTTGAGTTATACCGTCCAGCAGACACGCATTACTGTGGCCAGCAGAATGGTCACTACTTGCTTGGAATCGTAAAGTTCTCTGTCCTGCAAGGCCACGCTGGTGAACGTGCGTGCCGTCGTTCTTGCCTGAGCTTAGTCAGCAGTAGGGCCAGCCAGGCAAACGGATGACGCCAGGGCGATGCCGACCTGTGTCCTGAACTGTGTCTTTGGGAGCGGGCAGAAATACGAGAACAAAACTCCCGGCGCAAGTGTTCGGTTGTCTACGCATTGATTTGTCTACCTGCGCGGGCAGACGAATTAATGTTCAAATGTTTCGACCTAGAGTTGCTGAATAGCTGCAGTTGCGTGTTATTGCCTCTGACGGTGTGGGCAGCACCGGGAGTCCTCTATAATAGGGCGTCCTTTGGTTCCTATTTTGACGGCTAGGTTTGCACACCGACATTCCAGAGTTTGTTGGCTATTACTGGTTGACATTCTTCTTCGGTCGATGCAATGCCGTTGTCACTGACTCTGGAGTTTGCAAACAGACATATGTTTCCCATTCTCGCTTACCGAGTCGTTTTCTTGATATATTTCTATATATCCATCCATCCATTCAACAATCTATCTATCTCTCTCTCTATCTCGCGTCCTTCTCTGTGTCTTCACCTGCCGCCTGCAAGTGAAAGTGGAAAACGAAATGTTTGGCCCGCTACATATTCAACGACTACAAGTGCGGCCCTTATCCGTTAACTTTCAATCTAGTTTTCGAGCAACGTCTAGAGACTGAACGTTTCCAGCCGGGGAAACTATTTGGTTGATACTGTTTTTGGCTATTTTTAAGGAAAGTTTGAAGCTATGCCACTCGGCTATAGTTACATTTGACTCGATTGCTCTCCGTAGGAGCAGAAACAGGCTGGTATGGCTTCTGCTGTTTTTTTTCATTGTACAACAAACAGAGAACCAATGATTGCAAAAGCTGAGGCCGGCCGTCACCACCTCGATGCAGACTAGGAAACAAATCACCTTCCGTGTATGTTTGGCGAATATGATATGCATCCAGGCAAGGAAGCGAATACAAGGAGCCGCGATGAAAGTCAGAATCTAAGAATATCAGCGCACAATGTTTGCCAGCATACCAATAGTTTGGTATGCTGACATATTGGTTACGGCTTTACATTTTAGATAGATATGCGTCTCCGTGATGCCATTCCTTGAACCATGAGAGAGCGTTGCAACAGAAACAGGCCTGTATCAACCGCATATTACAAATAGTCGCTTTTGTACTGAAAATGAAAAAACATGACTGTATGACTCACGAGCTCCAGTCAATTGCTAGTTTACCCGTTTAGACATGTTGGGCATTAATGCTTCTGCGGTTACGAACCTTCTAGCAGCAGAAACGATGCACTTGAACCGGACCAAAGGTAAGGCGCGCCGCCATTGATAAATCTAAACGAACGAACGCCGGTAAGAAACCTTACGCTAGGGCTCTATGAGATATAGCTCTGCATTTATATGAAAATCTTTTTGTTGAATGGAAAGGCTAGCACTCAACCGTGATAAAAAAACAAGTTCCATCAGGGCGCAATCCAGTGACCCAAGAATACTGTACGCTGCAACAAAGGGCATTCTTACAGAATATACTTTAAGCGATTATCTCAGCGTAATGCTCTACTATATGGGCCACACGCGTGCCAAACTGCTTTTTTTCCAAACATGTAAAAACTGAACTAGTGAATTAATGAGAATAAATGAGGGGAAGTGAAGGAAAGAAAATCTCACACGCGCGGACCACCAGATGGCCACAACCAGCCGTCCTCACACGCCCAATGTCTCAATGATAAACGGATGACTTGCCTTGTTCGTCATAGCTTCGTAGTGACGAGTCTTGTCCTTCTCTGCATTTAGTGCAACGCGGTCTGCGCGGGAGATCGTCGTATAGGTTGAATAATAATAATAATAATAATAATAATAATAATAATAATAATAATAATAATAATAATAATAATAATAATAATAATAATAATAATAATAATTTACACACTCTTTTGCAGGGGGGGGGGGCTTTATAGAAGATTATCAAAATGTAATAAAAAAACGCGCCATCTGTCGATATACATATTTGGCTGTACATGATTGCACTTGCGGGCTGTGCGCCACGCAAATATTCTATTAACGATTTATTTCCTCGCTATAGCTTTATTCTGAATGTTCATATCAGACTGAGTTATCGTCATAATAATAATAATAATAATAATATAATAATAATAATAATAATAATAATAATAATAATAATAATATAATAATAATAATAATAATAATAATAATAATCTGATCTTCATTCCTCTACTATCGTACGCTCGCCGGAATCTCAAAGTTGCGAGGAAAATTCCTTGATAAAGAGAAACCTGCGCCGCAGCCTATGCTAAGGCGTTAGGTGATTTACATTGGCTGGATCACCGTAGTTGAAACTGGTTTATGACTCTATTAACTCTTATGGCAACCCTGTCCCAAAGGCAAAGACTCTGGAAAGAAGGTTCCAGAAGTTACCCTGAGTAGAATAATTAAGGACAGCGTCGCCGAGCTCGAATGGAAGACTTAAACGAAAAACGTCCGCATTTAACTAAAAACGTTCGCATACCACTACACCATTCTCGTAGAGAACTGGGGCCTGTTGTCATCAAACATATTGGCATCCCGCGACTGAGCGTGAACAAAGGAGTAAACAGTCCTCAATTTTAATCAATTACCGGAAAGCCTTTTAAAGCTTTCAGCAGCCTAATGTTAGGAGTTACGAGAACGTTCCAACTTGGCTGACACTAGCAGCAGTGTGTTCATTCCCCTCACAAACAGAATCGCTTTGCCGGTCTACGGCCATGTGACTTGCGCGACATGCTTGACCAAACCATTCCGTTATCAATACGTCTTCTGAATGAGCTACGCCTCCATTCAGTCTAGTACTATTTTACGGCACGACTTTCTCCGCCTAATGATTCTATTCAGCCAAGAGCCCGCGGATTAACCTTGCGGAAAACGACCGCAAAATAGCCATGCGGCACATAATTAAATGGAACATTCTAGCGACGGCTTCACATCACCAGGTCGAAGCAGCCGTAAAAGGTGGCACAGAGACTACAGTGTATGCTAGACAGTTGTGCTTTTGAACGCAGAAGCTTTAGCGAACTACTCAGGTACTGGGCAAACTGGACTCCTGCGGCGCCTTTGACACTATAGGGAGAACTATATTACTAAAAGAGATAAAACCTCTAAAACTAAACCAGATTTTCCTGAGTTCATTCAACGTGTGATTCTTGTGTGACGCTACGTTGAGAGCGCTAGCCGATGTGATTGCGGCAGACTTTATTTCAAGGCTACCATGTGAAAAATATGGGCGTTTAGAGCTAAATTGATCGATGTGCAAAGTCGGCGCTATAGGCAGTTAGTTAGGCAGCTAGCCGAGTTCCTAGAAGAAAGTTCTAATCAGCAAGCGCTGGATACATACAAAAGCAGAAAAATTGGCTAGAGAAGTTCTAGAAACCCTTGCACCACGAACCAAGAGATGGTGCCGTGTCCTTAGTGGCTCAAGATCCATTTAGCGCAGACTGGCCCAGAGTCGTATCCTCACCTTAGCTCGCACCATGCTGGACTCTAATTCCGTCCGTATAGCGTGCGCACTGAGGGTACGTGCCCCGTACTTCTAATGGTCTACGCCCGCTGAGTTGCCCCAAAAGCCTCGGTAGGCCCGCCAGACATGCAAAGAGCTCAACGGCGTAACTATTCCATTATGGGCATACGAAAATGCCTCGCGTGGGACGGTCTTATGCACGGCGGTAGTATTCTATTTGTTTTACAGCTCAGTCAAGCCAAGATGCGTAGCGGAACATGCGTAAACCGTAAAAAGGGGTAAATATCCTATGCTGGCTAGAAGTTCGTACGCTATCGTACGAACCGCAATGCATAAGCTGAGATTTATCAGTGAGTGTACGTTCAATTGAAGAACATAGTTAATAATAATAAGCAAGTTATTTTTGCACCGTCTTTTCATCGCTAGGTGCAACCGACGTTTGTAGCTCCTCCTTGATTTGAGCGTGTAGATTTTAGAGAGACAGATCGAGTGCGAGATGAAAGACGGGCAGGCTGGCTGTCTACTTTGACAACTATTCGTTGTCGAAATACAAGCACTTACGGTCGCGTGCACCGACGTGTTTCCAATTAGAAGGAGAAATGTCCTGCCACAGCTTCAGCAGTTCCATCTCATCGGATGCGCAGGACGGCGTACTTCAAGTGGAGTTGTCGCCGGTTAGACGATGCAAGGATTGCCTGGAGGCAGGTGGGGCGGGGGGGTATATTTCCCCGGGTACGCTACAAATAGAGCCTGTCGTTCTAGACACGCATGACCGCAGGACATCAAAGGTTGGCCTGCCATCCTGGTCGTATGCTGCCATATGGCAGTTGCGCTGACTCTCTTTCTCTCTCACTTTCACTCAGGACACTCGCCAGATCAGGCTAGATCGGTAGAACCGTCTCTGCCGAGATCTGGCGTCCGGCTTTCGCTGCTTTCAATGAATTATCTTACAAATCCATCATTTTAACGTATTCCATTGTTTTTTTAAATTTTAAGTGTTTGCTTATATTTTGGGATATAAATTCACTCTTATACTCAGAGACAGAATACTAATGTAGACACCGATTAATCCAACTTTACTAGCCAGTAAGAGCTGTGAATAAATGCTTTAGTGCCTACCCGTGGGATGCGATAATATTACCAATAATCATCGAGATCGTAAACAAAGAGTAGCTACACAAATAAATTGACGATGACAATCATATACAAGGGAAATGTAATTATAACGATAAAAGCAACACCAACAACAGTAATATTAACAGCAACGGTAATACGATACACGTACCACTAAAACGGAGAGAACAACAACAACATCAACAACAACCATAACAACAACAGCAATAACAACAACAGCAACAACAACAATAATAATTAAGATGTAAACGATTAGTAGCTACACAACTAAGTTGAGTATGACAACTAGATGCAAGTTGAATGTAATATAACACTAAAAGCAACACCAACAACAGAAATATTAACAGCAACGAGAATACGATTAACGTATCACTAAAACGAAGAGAACAACAACAACAATAATAATGCACCCGACTACGGGAAAGGCCATAATATGAAAATAAACCATTTACCATTTACTTGCGGTAGATTATTTTCCGAACATCGACAGCAAACGAATGAAAACAGGCAAACTAACAAATAACAATAAACAACAAAACCCCTACTCAAACGGGACGATAATTGTTCTCGCTGCTACTGTTTTTGCTTCGGCTGCCGTCCCTATAGTACGGTAGATAGAGGATGTATTCAGACACAGTTCATTCTCCGTATATGTATTGCACGGAGTCAGGCTCAGGTCGGTTCATTAGGCACACGAAAAGAGACAAAAAGACGGCACAATTAACGCAGCAGCAGCAACAACTTATTTCGGCCTGCATTTTTTTCGCTACCTTGCGCAAAAGGGTATTATCACTGGTCGAACCGCGTACATTTTGTGGAGCTCGGCATGCAGATGAAGCAGATGTACTAAAGGTTCAGGTGGTTGTTAACAACGACACAGCGGGCCAATACCATCACCGTCAAGCCAGCCGCAGATAAGGGGTCGCATTGGATTTTTTTTCCTTTAGATTGTTTTACGAATTTCAACGATATTGCCCGCGATCTATCGTCGAGGCAAATTAATGCAGGGAATGCATTGTCTACTCGGTCGATTTTGTGCTACAATATAGCGGATGTGGTGCATCGAATTGGCAACGTTACAACGAGCGCACCTGTCTCTGAAAAAAAAATTCACTGTAAACAAAATCTTCAAGGTTGAGCAGTTCGGTCAGCAGTTTAATAGTCAGATCAATATTGCTATCGTTTACGGACGGGTGACGCGCGCAAGCATAGTAGCCAAGCTCATGCCCAAGCATGCTGTTTTAAATTGATATATCTGTTTCCTTTTTCAATTGTAAAATGTAAATGTGGCTGATATATGATAGTGACATCCTTAGCAAATCCCACGATAACTCGTCCGTTCTGTTAAAGCTTTTATCAGTACAGCGATTCCTCGTTGAATGTTTAATCTGCTAAACGTGTTAAACCTTAGGCTGCTGCAGGAAATACTGGCTTCACAGTCGCCAAAATGCCTTGGTAGTATTTTTGTCAGTTTCGATACAAATACGAGTATATTAGGTTAATTGCCAAGGCTTCTATAAGTATCGTATGCTAAAAACAACACCTCGAATGCGCCGTATAACACGCGTGGCGTCCGAAACAAGACTTTCCCTACCCTACAGGATAGAGGCGTTATTTATCTGGCTGCCTCCTTCTGTCAAAACTGAGTAAGGCGGGTGCCGTTCGATAGGAAAACCGGATTGGAAGCCGTCAGAAATTGCTTGGCTAAAGCGCTTGCGTCAAAGTAACTCGTCGGGCGGGCGATCAAGTTTCTGTAATCTAGACAGGTAATAAAATTTCTATTACCTAGATAGGTGATGAAAAAAGATTATTCATTCTTCAATGGGTCGTATGAAGGTGCTCCGTGTGTCCAGAAGCACCAATAGTATAAGGTTACGCGTCCCGAGCGATCTGATTCTTTTCCTTCCCGGCTTATTACAGAACACTCTCAAGGACGTCCGACGTTAATCGTCTGCTTCGATCTACAAGTTAGTTCGTTCTATGATGTTCTCCATCAACTTGCCCATAGTATCTGGCAAGCATATCGGTTGGTACGAATGCGCTTCGGAGTTCCGCCCGGGCTTGAGTAGGAAGACCAATTCCGCTCTCTTCATAAACATTTGCCATTATAGCAATATGTATAAGGAAAATATGAATCATTTTAGTATTGAATTGATTTCCAATACGCCCAAAGTATTTACAGTTTCACGGTGGACATGTCAGAAAGAAGTGCATATATTCAGTTTGGGGTTTGTCTTGTTTAATCAAGCGTGTCGCTTATGTTAATTTTGGAAGAAAACAAAACTGTACATTAGGATACAAGAAATGCTCGAGTGTGTGGTCATCAGCTATTATACACATTTTCAGGCGATAGCAAATATTGTGTTAAACGCGTTTTAATACGGCAGGCATGTTCCACACAGTTCTAACAGTGGTGAACCTAGCGACCAGATAATTGCACGAGTTAATGGAGGTCTCGTAGATTCGACTCTTTAGCTCACCTCAAAAAGAGAAAGTTAGACTTGATAAATCGAGCAACTATGGCGACTAGGCAATGTGCCTGCTTCGACCAATCCATCAGTCCCCAAAGGTAAGGTCAGGTAAACGCGTATCGCAGTGTCGTTGTGTGCTGGCGCTTCATCGCGGCCTCCTCCTGGGCTCGCGCGTGTATTGCCCACTTTGTTTAAACACCTTAGCCCAAACTTTAGGTAAGCTCATGATTCCATCCCACCAGAAGGTGGCGTCCTGGCTTCCGAAGTAGTAGTCTATATAGGTTTTACCACCTTCTAACTAATAGAATTAATTGCCAATAAAGGGATTTTTGAAGGAACCGAAACAGATGATAATCCGATAGAGCAAGGTCAGGGCTATCCACACGATGTGGCAAAACATCCCATCAAAATCTCACTATACCATTTCTTCTTGGATTGCATTCTTTTCTTTTCGGAAATAAAATAGCATTTAATGCCAAAAATGCACGTTTAACTCGGCCATCTTCATCCGGGCGTGAGTTTTTTATGATATACATATATATATATATATATATATATATATATATATATATATATATATATATATATATATATATATTAATATATATATACATATATTTTTTTAATATCATATTTTGATAAATATATATATATATATCCGCCAGCCATTAGGTATGGTAATATTGCGGGCGCACGCTATGGACACCGAACTTTTCGTTCGAACAATAGTTGAGGTATCGATCATAACGACGACACTAGTTGCTGCCACCACTGCTTACGTTGTTTTGCTGTTGCTCTAACACGGAGAGGTGTCGGGCCGGCCGGCCGAGTCTCGAACAGGTTAGCCAGCCGTGGCAAACGACGACGAGACAGACATAGAGGGAGATAGAAGGTCTGCACCCTACGCCCAGACCTTCTGTTATTCCCCACCTACCTACATCTCTCTTTCATTCTCTCTCCCTCTTTCTCCTACCCCTCCCTCTCTATCTCTATCATTCATTCGGCCCGTTACCGCTCTACACACATAGATGGTGGCCGAGTCTGCCAGAGGCCTGCCTACTTTAAAAAGGCCCGTTGCTCCGTTACGGTTGTTGTTGTTGTTGCCGTTGTTGTCATCGTTCGTTGTGGGGTATCGACCTGGTTACGTGCGGGTTCGTCATTGCCTGTCTTCGACACTAGCCGACACTGGTACACTGTTTGTGTCTTCCCACACGTACAAGGAACAACAGTTTCGCTTGCAGCCAATAGCGAACAAATAAACGGACCGTTGGTTGTTGTTCTTGTTGTCGTTGTTGTTGTTGTTGTTGTTGTTATTGGTGCTGTTGCTGTTATGGCTGTTGTTGTTCTTGCTGTTGTTGCTATTGTGATTGTTACCGCTGCTGATACCTGCGTTGCAATCGCTTTGACGAAGGCTCCAGGAGTAATAATTGATGACCATTGACCGCTTAATAATGGATGAAGACGATTCAGACAGGTGCCGACGTACAAACCTCCTTTCGATTGATTTTGGTTTGGCCGTAAAGTTTTTGTACGCCCGGAAGTATGAAACAATATCTGTGTCTATATAGCGTCGGCAATGTGTTGCTTTTGTGCGTTTCAAAATTGAGCTGTGCTGATAGCTGGCTGACAATAGTAGGGCAGGAAAGTTCGAGTGTCGAGAATTGGCGTGTATGGTGTTCCCGCAGCGCGTAGTTTTTGAAGCGGTAGTGATTTCCACATCGCTAGATAAGAGGATCGGCGCATTTGTCACTTCGATGGGGCATACATGGTAACGGCTGCTATAGCAGCGTTTTGTGCGCAGTGCTTTTTTTTTAAATGTTGACAGGAACACAAGCTAATGGCCTTCGTTCAATTTAGTTTAAGGAAACCAATTAGAGATAGAACATTGGGCATAGAAGAGAAAGTGTGAAATTGTCTTTGACAAAAGTTGTCTCGTAGACAAATGTCAATTATAATAAAGCAAACGCAATTAATTAAAACTCGGAGGTAACAGTATAGACAAAATGTCCAGCAACAGCTTACCTGTGCTACGACGGGCGTCGTTTGCCGCGTATTATCGACGGAGAGCCGTGTGAGTCGTCTAAAATAAACGTCTCATCTATACCTATATACATCTTAGCCATCGAGCCTGTGGTACGTCTTACCCAAGACAACGAGCCTTAGTTCTTCTGGCGCTGCCCTTGAACTTTTCGACATGCACGTACAATCTGGTTGGCTCAAAAACCTAGGATACGCATGTTTTGCGAATTTGTACTTTTGTTCTAGTATTTCGTTGTGAATACGAAATGCTGCTCAATTTATGTGATAAATTGTATTCACTAATAGCACAAATACGGCAACAGGTTGAGTAACCATGCCAGTTTGATACCGCTTCAGGACTACTGTGGGGCTCATGTAGTCCGAGATACGCTGTCGGTAGACAGATGGAGACAGGTCATTCCACTTGGCTTATCACCGTGTCGAGCTTGGACGAATTAGAGGTGATTTCTTGGAGGCATGATATATGCCTGGTGGCGTGGCACGCTATACGAAACTTGGCCAGGTCACTATCACATGAATATGCTTATACAGATCGACACTATATGCGTTTATTTCAATGAGCTTATTCAAAACGCATTTGAAAGAATTGCAGTGCCGCTGAAGCCACGGCTCCTAATATTTGCTCCGTGGAATATATATATATATATATATATATATATATATATATATATATATATATATATATACATACATATATATTTATACGATCAGCTTTGCGCATATACTATGTATTGGTGGGAGTGTCTCCCTCCGGAGACACGCGCCCCGCCATCGACAGGAATATGACATGGGACGTCCCGAGACGCGCAGTGTCAAAACGAAGACCTCGAATGATGATGACGACCGGCGTCAGCCACAATACTAACAACTGTACATGAGCTCGCTTTTTCTTCACTGGGATGCTCTCTCGGGATGTGTTTGGCTGTAATGAGCTATCCCTGGTGAGCTCATCGGTGTATTAACTTCACCAGAACTTTAAGCCACTGGCTGACGCTTAGAGGCTGTGTCGTGGCACTCCGTACAGAGCCACGACAACGCTTTCAAACGCGTACTACATACAGATCGGAGTGACGTCGAAGATGGCGAGAAAATGACGTCTAGATCTGATCTAACTAGCTTGAACTGATGTCAGATGACGCTGAAGAGATCAAGGCGGTGAATTGCTTTAGAACTCGTAACCACATACACAGACGCGTCTAATGATGTCCATATGTTCCATTTTGTTCTATGCGTGTCGGCACATGCTACCTTTGGCGTAAGCAGTGGCGCGTGAAAAGGTGAGCCTATACTTCTAGGAAGAAAACACGTTTGGCCGTATTCTGATCCGCCCATAGTATATGGACATATCGATAAAAGCAGCTCAAAGCTCGTTGTTGGTCGCGATGAAAGCTGTTGTGTAGCCGGCGGCGGTGGCCAGAACAGCTCTGCACCGTTTAAAACGTGGCGTATATATATACATTTATTTCTTTTTGAGATCGTATTTTTATTTAAAGTGTGCAAATTCATTTAAATTCAGTATTTCCTCATTGAGCTTAATGCTCATAATTACACATTAGATTTCCAACAATTGTAACAAGTAAGGGCATTTTGCAGAAAAGGGTATCGCTCGTATATATTTATATATATATATATATATATATACACTAAACACCGTTATGTAATGAGAGGGATGTTGACACACTCACAAGAGCGGGCAGACACAGGCGATAGTCTTTTCTGCAAAATGCCCTGAATGGTTACAATTGTTTGAATTGTGTACTTATGGAAATTTCAAGCTCAATGAGGAATTACTAAATTTAAATAAGTTGCAATTGTTTGAATTGTGTACTTATGGAAAGTTCAAGCTCAATGAGGAATTACTAACTTTAAATAAATTTCCCGTCCGGAAATAACGGACCCATGAAAAAAAAAGTATATCATCTTTATATATCTTTAATCGTTTAAAGACACTCTATATCAAGCGCGTGCTAGGTCTACCCAAAAATGCCTCTGCTACATTCGCTCTTGAAATATGTCGCGAACGAACCCTTACAGAGAACTTTGCCCTAGACGGACTACCTCTTAGTGAAGCCGTACTCACAGCATATAGGGAGTTTCGGGAGATACGCAACGTCAAGTTTGCAACCAATAACTATACAGACGGACCAGCGTTTTGCTCGGACAAATGGAAGAGAGGAGCCCAGAAGAACCGAGCACTAATTTGTCGAGTGACGTGGCACGGATACCATCACCACATGTGTTTGAGTGGACAGTGTTTTGAGGTCGATGGTTGTGTGTGTAGATTTTGTGATATTGATAGATACCGTATACTCGTGTGCACCGAAATAGACACAACGTCACTACAATCTCGTACACACTATATAGGATCAGTGTAGACTTTGCATAACATCAGATGTATACTGCTACCAATATTATGGTGAATAAATAAAAAGACGTATGTAATTATCTCTAAGAGACGGTCCCTTGGGACAGAGTCAAATGCGGTCATAAAATCTATGAATGCGGTATACGTCATTTCTTTACTTTGATGACGTCGTTGCACATAGTCCAGCAGAAGGTTGATAGCATCTTCGATTGATGACGCCCGGGAAGGAATCCGTGTGGCTCAACGGTTAGCTTTTCTTTAGCGGTGTTCTATTGTAACGAGGCCTACCACTACGAACGAGGCCTACCACAGCGTAGTAACAGAAACCAACCAAAGCGTAGTCACAGAATTGCCAGTCACTAAGACGCCAACATCTAATTATAACGTCAGCAGGCCGACCAACCACCCAAGCCAACTGAAACGTCAAAGTAGGCAGTTGGAAATTCGTCACCAAGCACGGCACCACCACCTCCACCATCATCAGCAGCACGGAGACGCGACACTACAACCGTCCGAGCACATTGTCAAACGTGCATCTCGCCTCCCCAGGACTCGGCAACAGCCACAGCATCGAGACCAGCATAGACAACTCGATTCACAACCAGCCAGCTGTGTGCATACGACCACATGGCACGTGCCCCATCGTCCACGGACCGTGGCACATCCAGAGTATCGGCATCATCATCATCACCACCAAGAACAACGTGCACCGCCGAGAGAAGTGTGTAACCCGACCAGTCAACGACGTCATAGATTCGAGTCAACCTTTTATTATTCCGAACAATTCTATTCTTCGACCGACCGCCCCATATTTCCCAACTGCAACGGGCAACTTTAATATATATATATATATATATATATATATATATATATAGTCATATATATATCGTATGCTGGTGGTGCACACGTCTGTCTTGATTTAGCTGGCGGACCATGTATATATAGGAAGGTGAATTGGCAAATTCTAGTACCTTGAATTTTCTTTTCTTTATTCTGAATTTTCTTTTCTTCTTAACTTTCTTCCTTTAAAAATGATGGCTGCTCAAAAAGTTGGATAGCTAGTGTTGGTGCATGAAGACTTGCTGTTTAATACTGTTATTTACTTATGTTTCTCAAGACTTTGTGTATGACATTTCCTTCTTTCTGGCGCCGAGATGAAGCCAAGTTTAGTTTTTCGAATGCTCGACAAGGCCTATCATTTTTTGGCCCGTTACGAAAATTATGAGATCCAGTTGTGCTTCGAGTGAACTTAGAATGTCACTATTTGGAGAGGTAACGTGTTCGATCAAATTACAGTCAAATAATCTAGTTTGAAGACAACTTTTTTTTCGGCCAAACTAACCAGTGCCACCTAGAGCATTTTGAGCTATCACATGCTTGCTACTGCTAGCACATGCTGTGCAGATGCTAGCACACAATAATCGGTGAAATGGCTCTAAAATAATGCGTGCCGTCTACGCATAAAGTATATCGACGGCTAGCACACCGTCCATGCATAAAAAATAAATGAAACCATTTCATTGTATGTACGTGCTATAGGACGGAGACTGCCGGCACTTTCGAGCCTAGATTGCGTAGTGGGAACGAGACGTGCTTCATTTCGCTCGATTTACGCCGCTTCTGTTGTTGGACAAGCGCGCGATGGACCAGTCCAGCAATTCAGTGGCTCACTCGGCATCATCCGAGCAGTTTTGCATCACTTGGATTTCGGCCTCAGCTGAGGCCGACGTGCTGTACGAGCTCCCTTTTTGAGGGCATAACAGGGGCTTCGACAACAGCAGCAGCAGCGAAAGTAACACCGGGTAGCAGAAGTAGCTAAATGTATCTAGTTGCATACAACATAGGAAACGTAGATAGAACGGAACAGCACCTTCACCATACGGCAGTAAATCGGACACTTGCACGAAGCCAAATGACGCTGCCCTGCGTATGAGAGCTTCACGAAGCAGCGTGTCCATCAGCATCATCATCATCTTGGTCGTTGAAGTAGCACAAAGAGAAACAGGCAATATGAGGTAGATATCGAGAGCGGTTTTCATGTAGACATTACATATGTACGCAATCGAGACATCATTGCGTTTGGTCGTTTCTATGCTCCCTATGTATATGCTATGTGCATATCTAAGCACAGATGTTTTATATTTATTTATTCAACGTATACATGCATAAAGGTACGAAAACATGTAGATAGAAAGATAGGCATACCTATACGTCTAGACACAATCTGTTTATACGCACAAAACTGTGCTGCACGAAATATGTAGCATCTAGTAGGTGTCAGCTAAGAACTGCTTCAATTGTAGAAGGGATGGCCTGTTCGAGGATTAAGTCTAGAAGGCATTTATGCTCAACTCAGTTTGTTTTTAGAAGTAAATAACTCAGTTTGTTGTAAAGTAATTGATTTGTTCCACCGCCTATGCATCGTTCATACATTGTACGCTAGCCAAGTATGAAACTCATCCACCACTGTAATGCCAAAACTCAGCTAGCTTATGTCGCCCATGTTCACGGAGAGTTTTGTCAAAACGTGACAAATCTATTTCGTTTTACCATAATCTTAGCTACGCTTGTGCTGGCGCCATATCTTTCACCCTTTTTTTTTCATTATTGATTCACGCTCAAAGCTGTATCGCAAAATAAATGCATATCGCTCCATTCTACTCGCAAGCAAAAATAGCTTCAATGTGAACAAGATATGTGTTTGCTTTGTTCGTTACCTTTAAATCTCGTTTCTGCCCATTTTTGCTTTGTTTTCATCTTCTCCATGTCGTTTCCTCTGTCTACTTATGTTCTCCTACGAGAGCTGGGGAGCGGTCAAGCAACAACGCTACCGCGTTGTTGGGGTGCAGCACTTAGGCTCTTCCTGCTACATTTGCAATCGATGGCGTTTCGCTTCGTTCTCTAGTTCTCTCGCTGCTGAGATTTTGACTTTATCTGTTCCACATACGGCTGTGTAGATGTAACCGTCTCTCTAACCGGGCTTATCCGGCTTCGATACTCCTTTTGCAAGTAGGAGGAGGAGGATTTCTTTTGGGTTCACGGCCGCTCACCCACGAGGGTACCCGCGCCCACTGCAAGGGCGCTTCGCCTAGAGGCAGGCGCCACTCTGCTAAGTGCATCAACCGTGGTAGAAAGCCGACGCATAGCGCACGAATGAAAGAAGATTGTCGACGAGACGATGCATGGATGCAGCCTATTCCTCGGGGGGACTCGAGGGGAATCCTCCTGCCATATCCCTAAATAACACCCCTAAATGCAGAGCAGCCTCGAGAGACACTTCTTCATCCCTGAGCACAGGCACCAAAGGGCTGTGCTGGAATTCTCGTCGCTGGCGTCATCCAACTTTCGAGAAACCGTTCGAAAGATACACGAAAGTTATATATACATATATATATATATATATATATATATATATATATATATATATATCGGTGGAACGGCTCTGAAATAAGCGCAGTGGAAGCTGCGTTACAACTCCTCTCTTAAATACGCGTTTTTCTATGCTGTGTCCGTTTGTCTGCATGGGTCGCACATATATACGAGTATGCGGTTTAATGAACGACTCGCCATTCATATTCAAGCGCGTCCACGATATAAAATTGTACTCTGCCCGGCAATGATGATGATGATGAAATAGCTTTGAAAGCTTTCTGGGAAACATATTGCAGAATTTATCCTTTCATGATGATTTTGAAAGACGAGTGTCATTATATATAAGAGTGTGGAACGATACGTCTACTTGAAAAGTATAGATTCGAATCTTTACTATTATAAATTCAGAACATTTTCTACACTTACCGTCTTGTTTCGCACACCCTTTGCAGAAGCTCACGGTTTACGGTAAAGTGACATGAAAGTTCGGTGACGGCCGCAGTGGACTTTAACTGTGGGTGTATATCTGTGTATATGGGTGTGTTCAATACACCTACGCAAACACACAATATCGTTATATTTGCTGGAACGCCAAGTTCGACCTAACGAGCCCATCGCCTAGCGAATCGCCTTGTGCTGTTATTAATATCAGTATTAGTAAAGCTGTTATTACGTGCTATTACCATACGACACAGACCCAGTACCTAAACCATAACTATCACTTTTGTAAGGCGCTTTTGACGACGTGACACACCGAAGGCGGAGAGAGAAAAAGAGAGATTGGGAGGTGGGGGGCGTAAAGCGAAGTAAAGAGAAAGTGTGATAGGGAAAGGGAGGGCATATAGCTAAATACACGGTAGTAAACGTTTCGTACAGTATTTACCCTTGTTGCGCTAGTAAATATGACGTACGAGGCCTATATCATGGCGGTTTATAATCTATCTCATCGTACAGTATACGCACTTGTAGGGCAAAACGTAACAGTGAGTGTACGTATGCAGGCACACACACACACACATATAATGCGAGCGGTCAGTGCGGTATAAGTCTCACGCGGTCTCTCTCACTCTCCGCTAAGTGACTAGTTCTACTATAACTACCACTAACTAGTACTAAACTACGACTATTACTGCTAATGCCACTAACTAATACAAACTACTACCGCGGCAGTTGTTTGACTCTGCAATTTGCTAACGACTTCTGGCAGCGGCAGCAGCAGCAGGGGTTGCTATAGCTTTAGTAACACCACCGACAGGCAGACGGTTTATTGCGTCCTCTTCATGATGAACAGTATCATTATCATCATCATTTCCACCACCGTCTTCTTCTTCGTCATCACTATAGCTAACAGCATTGCCATCGAGGCCGCTAATGGCAAAATAATAGCATCTCGTTGAGGAGAAGGAACTTGGCCTCTCGCCTTCGCACATCGTCGCGCCTGTATCTCCTGTCTGTGTACGGCCGGCTTGATGCAACCTGCAAATGTCGAATGAGCTATACATATATATACAAATAGGAACACCTTGTATATATATATATATAATAAATATATATATATATATATATATATATACAAGGTGTTCCTATTTGTGTGGCCAAAACGTTAGGGTATGGTCAAACTCGGTGAGAAAATCATTTTTGCCAATGGGTGGAAGCCGGGAAAACGTTTTGGTTAGGAGTGAGGATGAAATTTATAAAAGCAGTTATTCAGCCTTTTTTCTTCTACATAGTTGTGCAAAATCTACGTTTGCGGGAGAACCAACGCACAAAGGAACCGATCATACCGGAGTGTTTGGCGGAAAATTCTGCACAATAAAGTATACATTACTAGCTTGCGTAGCAAAAAGCGAATAGCCAGATTAAGAAAAGTCATAAAAAGGCAAAATGTTACGTTAACGCTTTTTTGTGCAACATCGTAATTTTTTCCATTACGACCGAAAATGTACGTTCAAAAGACTACTCTCAGGCAATAGCAAATTTAATGCCCACTGCATTCGTACCAAAGTGATGGTGCTGCGTTACGTAGTTGCCAAGTAACTAAGCTTTTTCGATAGCCATATCGAAAGCGAAGGCATGCATATTTCCATAGGGCGTATGAGAAAGTTAGGTACATATTTTGAGGTTTGGTAGAACAACAACAAGAGAATAAATTTTCCTAGTGGAAGGAGGGGGCGGAAACGTCTTGGCAAATTTTTACGGTTCTGAACGTGAAAACTTGCACGTAAAACATAACAACTATGACTGTCGAAAAAGCTTAGTGACTTGACAACTACGTAACGCAGCACCATCACCTTGATACGAAAATGATGGGCATTAAATCTGCTATTGCCTGAGAGTAGTCTTTTGGAGGTGCATTTTTGGTCGTAATGAAAAAAATTACGATGTTGCACAAAAAAGCGTTAACGTAACATTTCGACTTTTTGTGACTTCCCTTAATCTGGCTATTCGCTTTTTGCTACGCAAGCTAGCAATGTATACCTTGTTATTGTGCAGAATTTTCCGCCAAACACACCGGTATGATCGGTTCCTTTGTGCGTTGACTGGTTCTCCCGCAAACGTAGATTTTGCACAACTATGTAGAAGAAAAAAGACTGAATAACTGCTTTTATAAATTTCATCCTCACTCCTAAACAAAACGTTTTCCCGGCTTCCACCCATTGGCAAAAATGATTTTCTCACCGAGTTTGACCATACCCTAGCGTTTTGGCCACACAAATAGGAACACCCTGTATATATATATATGAGAAAATAGTCAAGTCGGAAGTTCCTCCGACGCTGGGCAGCTGCTTGTCCTCCTCCCCTTCGTTCTTTCGCGGGAAGTTGACCTACACGAGAAGCATGTCCAATGTAGCAATGCTTCGTATGTTTCGTACGTCATGCACCTGAGACGTTGGTACATGTCGCTCAGATGTGCGATACAACGCACAAGCAAACTATAAAGAGACATGACGACGTCTGTGGTCGCGTGGCGCGTCTTTTTCGCGAGAGGGGTCATGAGGTGGTTTGTGAGCGAGTATTCCGTCGATCGGGCACACCGGCGTAAGGCCCGACCTCGTAGTAACGATACCTACAGAGGTCTGGGTTTTAGATGCCGAGGTTTGCGGCCCGAACAGGAGCCTGGCAAGAGCGCGGCAGGACAAGATCACCAAATACGACGTCGAGTTACTAAGAGCGGTGCTCCCCGACTCGCAAAAGCCTCGCAGGTTCGGACTCATCACTATCTCTATGTGTGGCGTTTGGGACTCCGAATCTGCGAGTACGCGCTTAGAGCTCGGCGTCACGAACATGCATCTTATGGATTTTACCTTTTAACGTTGCAAGGGACATTGATGATATACCGCTCACACCGAGTCCATAAGAGCTGGAGCTGCCAACAAGCAAGGACACGGACAGCTGATGCATAACCTCACGTGACACATTTTTACCACAATTTTTATTAAGGCAAGCACTGCCGAATGTGCGAACATATTGTAAATGATTAATAAATCATCACAATATTTTCTAGAAAAACATCCGCAGTTTTCTTGGGCTCTAACAGACACTGTAAGACTCCAACTGAAAACAGAGTGCATAAGAGAGTTTGAAAGAGCTTTAATTGACAATTGGGCTTGAACCGCGTCACTGGAGGGTACAGATACATGGCACAAAAAATTCCAATTGATTATTTTAATCTATACGACGAACCCCGTGAGGAACGTCATACAACAGAAATTAACGAATTACAAATGGTAAAGTCGAAAACAAACGTGGCTTATGCAAAGACTGGGTTTGAGGAAAACTCAAACGTAAAATATGCATTGCTAGATGATATTTTGGGCTTAGATGCTGAGTCCCTCTATAAGATCCATCACGACTACCGGAGTTTCATCATAAAATAAATAAAAATAAATAATAAATAAAATCTGCTCGATGACCGCCTTGCCATTTGTCACTGGAGACGCGGGCTTTTCTGTGCCGCGAACATTCGATCAAGTTTGATTAAGGTTCTACTCTGTTATCGAGACTCGTCGGAGGTGATGAGATTTGGGCAAATTTGTTTGTGGCTCTCTACTCACGTCTCGAAGGGAGCTCGCAGTGGTCAGGAGGAGTTGGAGCGCCTTTGCCCACAAAGGGAAAACACCAACGGTCGGCTTGCAAGGTGAGGTCCTCATTATAATACATATATATATATATATATATATATATATATATATATATATATATATATATATATATATATATATATATATATATATATATATATATATTTATATATTTATATATTGTGGCGATAGTCACACTGGCAGAAGACGGTAGAGCGACGAGCGATTGGTATATTGAAGAATGCCTACTAAGGTTTTCACTGCGCTCATTCAAATAGCTCTAAAGCGTCCCTTGGACAATTGTTTTTCCACCACGGCAACGCATTGATTGATTTTCTTGCCGGCCGCGTCTGAAGTCACGCTGTTAAAGCACATAGCGCATTCAACAGCGATTTGTTCCTGTTCTTAGAATCTGTTAAAATATGAGGAAAACTTTTTGACGTTTTACGCAAATCGGCACATTTGACACCAAAGAAGTGGAGCTAGAAAACATCCAAAAACGCGTAACAACAATAATAATAATAATAATAATAATAATAATAATAATAATAATAATAATATTAATAATAATAATTTAAGGCTGATTAGTTATTTCGCAGAATGGTGTGCACCGCAAATTGCGGCCAACATCGGCTCGAGGAAAAAAAAGAGAAGCTGCCAACATCGGCTCGGGTTTCCACTTTACGCCGCTCTTTAATGGTCCGATAATGATCCTGTTATTGCTGGCAAAGTTAGTCACTTCTGCAGATAAGCTTTGGCATGTCTTTCATGGGATTAGGGTCTCTTAGAGGGCTACGCATCTGAAACACACCATTTTGCTGCTCAAAAAGCAGTTAACAAATATTCAGCCCAATTACAGAATAAAGACGATAATCTACTGTCAGGATTGTTTCTCTGCTTGCTATATGTTTTAGAGCTAATATATGACATACATTATATTTATATATATGCACATAAATAAAACTCGTTGATTTGTTAGATTGTTGTTTGGTAACACTTAGTCACTAAAGTGTTTTCTAGCTTGGCAACTTATGCTTAGACAACCTTTTACTGGCCAGTAGAATTATATTTATCACTTAGATAGGCTTCAGTTCTAAGCGCTAGCCCGGCAAAATATGATTATATCATCCTTAAAAGCAGTCGTATTATTGTCAACGCGCTGATCGTACAGTTCGATAAGTCCTGGAATCTGCACTTTTAATGCATTTTCATGGATTAAAATTACCAAAGTAATATGCATGTATTAATTTCTATTAATACCAAGTCGGTGAAAACGTTTTGTCCGGTTTGGCATTTACTCACTTTGGTAGGACGCACTAGGCCGTTTAGAACAGGTGAGCTGTCGCATCCAAATGCACGTTGCTTCGCAGAAGGGGCGCGAATGGGTTAGCAACTAATACGATGATTAGATGAGCAAATTTGGGATGTTTTTGCAGCGCGAGTGCGCGGGGAATAGCGCGAGAATCCAAACATGCTGAGAAACCAATTGGAATGTGGCCGCCGTCTTCGGGACAAATTCCGTGACCGAACGCACTTGAGATGTTTCGAATAGTTCCAAAGCGGAGAGACTTGGAGTTGGACGGCCAACTAAGAAAGGCTTTCCGTATTGAAAGGTTACATCCTTGTTTGCACTGGTGTGCAACACGGTAATAAGCCGTAGAACTGAGCCAGTTTAAATCATCTGGAAACTTGCAAAACGACGTTATCTCAATCTAAACTACTCACATATCGTTTAACGCAAGAAATGCATCGCCTACGCACATCAATTTCGCCACCTGTCTGTACATGGCTGCCGTCAATCGGTTCACTGAGCCACTTGGTTACCCGCAATAAACGTTCGATAGCAATATTAGCGGGCATCACTGTAGACAGTTCATATTACGAACCCTCGATGAAATACTCTGATCGCGGGTGGGGGGGGGGGGAGAAACCCGGAAATTTGAACAGTAAAGCCAAGCCAGACATACAGTCTTAGAAAAAGTTACGCAGCGTCACGCGACAAAATACCAGAGACAATGATTATACCTATCGTCTGGCAATAAAACAAACGAAGCCACTTTCTGCCGTCACTAAAGTTACTGTGTATAAAAAAAATACAAATAAGAACGACCTAGAGTTAAAACATATTTTAAAGAGGTTGTTTTTAATAATAAGAACGACCTAAGCGCGTCGACAAGTCAAAAACGGGAGAGCAGTTATCTTTCACGAGAATATTGGTGTGCTTGTAAAACTCACTGTTTAAAAAAGAATGAGCTAGGCTGGAAGCGTACTGAGCGCCGACCCTATTTCTTGACTATGCACGCTCAGACTATAAACATTTACGCTAGAAAAACATCTGTTGCAGCTGCATACTGAGGTGCAACTTTACCGTTGGCTTCTGCAAAGGACGTAAATTCTACAATAACAAAATCGAGAGACTAAATCGATTGTCCGCAGCGGATCGTTGAAATTTAAAGATAATTCTTTTGATTAATTTTTTCTCCACTTTGACATCTCTTTGTCGGTGTAATTATACTTTGTTATGTGCCACAGATATGTTTATGCGTTTTTTGCCGTCATTTTTTTGCAGTCGCGACATAAGCTTTCTTTTCGCGTATCGCACCTTTTTGTCAGAACTTAACACTCGGTACACTGTGGATCGGTGCACTGGTACTCCCAAAGTAGTCCTGATCCTGGAAGAAGACATTTGGTCATGAGTAGCCAACTGTATGATCCTTCGCCGATCTCGAATAGTCAAAACTGGCTTACGCCCACTGTTAGATCTGCACCTTTGGTTCACTCCAGGGTGTAAGAACTTGCTGATGGTGCTCTTATGCCGTCCTAATCTGGTTGCTATAGCAGTTACTGTATGACCGAGCTCAGCATATGCCTTAATTCTTGTCTTTTCGTTATCCGAGAGATCCTTTGTATGACCCATGGCTTAAACATACGCTTCGCCGTTAGTTTGGAACAACGACTAAGCTGTAGAATTTTTTGCAGCTCTAGAACGATTGATTTAGCTAGACAATATTTCTGACATTTGATCCCCGGGATCGAATATCAGCTGTAGTATCCTCTACAAACAAGAGCTGTGTTGTTAGCATGTTATTGTTGCTAATATTTAGCAACACTGTTTTTTCACACTTTTTTTATTTTTTGTATGAACCGATTGTGAGATTGCAACGAACTTAACATCATACTCGTGTTTCGCCATGTACATCATGCGCTTAAAATTTCAAAAACATGAGTTGCTAATTTTTTGCAACACACTTTATATATGATCATGGCTTAGGTAAACGGCTGCATTCCAAAAGGGGACTACGAGACGCAGGCGTTAAAAGAGTGAGGGCAAAAGTAATAATTAGGCAAGAAATAATTGAGCAGGGAGATTTACAGTAAGCTAATGCATTAAAACGAGCGCAAAACAGATAGACAATGACACCAGGGAACGACAACAGGATTACAGAGAGCGAACAGATTGGCCAAGTTAGAGAACCCAGCGAAACTTCTGCGCCGGCCTCTGCTACCACCGAGGAGCGTCAACTAGAAGTTAGTTCCCTAGAGGAGAAATTCTGCAGATAATCGCGCCGATTTTCAACTACCTTCTGAGCCTCCCATCTTTAGCACTTTTAGTTCGGTCTACCTCTAGATCCCTAAAAGCATGCGGCACAAAACACAACGTGCAAACACAAGACATTTTCTCAGTTTCACGAAAGCAGTCGTCTGTGCGTGACTTCAGGAAAGGGCCCAGAAGAGGTTTAAATGACTTAGTGGAAACTTTCACAATTGTTCGAGTGAATTCCGCATGCTTGTAACTACTCCAAGCGCCGTTAACCTCGAAACACTAAGGCGCTCATTGAACAGAGAGGGCAAGTTAACGGGTATGAGAGGTTGCGTTTCCGTGCAATGGTTTTCACGAACATCCACCGCTATACTTTTTTGAGTCACGGAGTCAGAAAAGTAATGCAGGCTTCTCTGATCCCATGGCTTCCATGCGTTCTAAAATATATATAAAGCTAGAACCAGGTACGATTACGCAGTACACTATGCAATAGGACATGATGTTTAACCTCCGAGGTTCAAATGACGTATAGTCTGACAAAGAGTATTGTGCGAACAAGCCCCAATAGCTCAGTGTTCAGTGTGTCCATTGGTTCTGAAATGCATCGCCACTCCTCATGGTTACATTTTTCGCGAATGAGACAGTGACCTCGTGACTGAGACAGCAACGCCTATTGACCATTTATGAAGTAGCAATAGAACTTTTGTTTTTTTTTAAAGATTTTCCGTAAGGCTATTGCCCGTGTACGGTTTTTTCACAGTCCTCCTGAATGCAAGGCAAAGACTTTGCCACTAAGCCATCTTGCTCGGTTACACTCGGTTTGGAAGTGTAGAATCATAGCTCGTGCAAGGAACCCTTGCAGCTTGGACAAACTACAGTATATGTGCGTAAACGCATTTCTCTCTCTTTGTTCCAAGATCAAAGAGAAGCTTTTGCTGGGGCATCCTGATATTGACTGGCAGAATACTATGCAACTTGTTAGCTATTAGCAAGTTGATATATTATGGCGAGGCATGCTGCTCCGTTTTGAGGAGCTTCAGTAAAAAACCATATATACATGTTGTGACTTTTTAAGGTAACTTGAGCAATGTAGTGGATCTGTTTAGATTGTGTTATTTACCATTAGTACACGTAGGTTACCACTATCAATTTACGATTCCACTAATCCATATTTTTAAATAAATAATAGCATTTATAAATTATAGAACGTAATAACAGTCGCAATTTGACATGGCCCCGCAATTGCGAGCAATGAGATTTTTAATATTGTCGCTATGCAATTTATAATATGTATTCCAATTACAAAGGTCATATTTTCTGTATAAGTTTATGTCTAAAGCTTGTCATGCAGTGCTAACGTTGCGTCTTCGTGAGTCATACAATTGGTGCTAAAAGCATACACCCTCCCAATTAAAATCGAAAGAAAATGTTTTCATATGTATATATATAATTATCATCATGCGGCTATAGGCGGCAGGTAAACACGGCGCCACCACGATAGCAGAGTCTGAAGCAAAGGCACTCGATAAAGTTTCGCTGCAAGTAAACTAATTGATCGCTAAGTTGTGCATGCCTCCCGAGGATACATCAGTAGCAGCAGCGTCAAACGACATGCAGGGCTTACGAGGTTACGAGGCCAGCGTAGCTTCAGGAAAACGGCAAAAGCATCCAAAGGGTTGCCCTATCGTTGTTGTCATTCTCAACATGAAATAACATAAGACAGAACAAGTTTGAACTCAGAACTGCAGCGGCATCAGTTGGGACAGCCACTTATATCAACTACAAAGGCATGCTCACACATTAGGGACGAGACAGAATTTAGGGCATCTTTCAGCTTAGCCTGAACATAGAATCCACATGGCATGCACACGTGGAGCATACGGAAGTTTTCCCTACGCAATTTTGTACGTACCTAACACTATAGTCAAGTTATTAGTTTTTTGTTTTAAAAAATACGAGCAAACACTAAGAAATATTAGCATACTGATACAGGCAAATAAAAAAAAATTCAACGCATGATACACGTCTAATCCAGATATGTTAGATCACCTTGCCTGCTCGTTTACCTCAACGCGATGGAGTTCATCCAATTCTTGTTGATAGAATGTTTTGAATTTTTATAATCTATCATTTGTATATATTTATCGGCCAGTGCATTTACTAACTAACAATAAACAGAACTTCCATTTAAGATACTTTTATTTAGATTACTCGACTTTATTATTACATTTCACCTTGCTGAAATATTGATGACCTTATTTCTCCAATTTACGTAGCTAGTGGATTTTGTTGACGGCAACACCATGCAGCTTTGAATAATATACATCTCCATTGAGGCTTTCACTGAGATAGGTACTCTGATATAACAATCACTTTAACAACAACGCAAGCAATTATTACTACGACTAAATAGTATTAACTCAACGACCTCCAAGCAACCACGGCCTGACTTTTCCCCGCGTGTGTGATCCTCCAGGATAACACCTTACGTAATTATATCAAAGGGCTGGAGAGGCAATCTTTTTTGGATTTTGCTTTACATATACATTGCCTTTCATAATTGTATGTAAATATTTTAAGGTTTGGTAGAACTCAGCAAGAAGATATTTTTTAATGAAAGGAAACGTCTTGTTTTGGAGCAAGGATGAAATTTATAAAATAAGGTGTTCTGCCTTTTTTCTCCTACATAGTTGTGCAAAATTATACGTTTGTAGTAGAATCAGCGCGTGGAGAAATTAATCAGACTAGCGTGCTCGGGAATTCTGCATAACTCGGAATGACACCAGACTCAACCTAGCGAAAGGCGAATGGCCAAGTTGAGGAAAGTCGATATGCTGTTATGTCTTACGTTAAAGCCTAAAAAAGTTTACAATTTTGCCATTACAACCAAACATTTACGCTTAACAGACGATTTTCAGGCAATATAAAATTATATGCGCTACGTTACGCAGCTGCCGAGTAACTAACCTGTTTCGACAACCATAGTTGTTATGTTTTACGTTGAAGCTTTCACGTTCAGATGTAAAAAGATGCCAATACGTTGTCACCCCTCCTTCCACTGAGAAAAATATTTTCTTGCAGAGTTCTACTAAACCTCAAAATATGTACCCAACATTCTCATACACTGACTACAAGTATGCAGGCTTTTGCTTTTAATATGACCAAAAAGCCGTTGTTACTCGGCAACTACGTAACGCAGCGCGATCACTTTGGCACGAACATGATGGGCAAATTTGTTATTGCCTGAGAAAGGTCTTTTAGGCTTAATTTTCTGGTCGTAGTGGCAACATTTTACGATTCGGCACGTGAAAGCTTTAACGTAAGACATAACAACATATTAATTTTTATGATTCTCCTTAACCTGGCTATTCGCTTTTTGCTAGCTTGCGTCTGGTACAATTCAGATTATGCATAATTTTTGGCCAAACATGTTGGTATGATTGGTTCCTTCATGCGTTGACTGATTTTACCGCAAACATAGATTTTACATAACTATGTAGGAGAAAAAAGCAGAATAACGTTTTTTTTTTATAAATATCATTATCACTCCTAAACAAGACGTTTCTGTCCCGCCTTCCTATAAAAAAATTTTCTTGCGGTTTCTTACCAAACCTTAAAATAAGTACATAGAGTTATGGAAGGTCCTGTATATATATAAGCCCTTATGACCCCGGAATCAGACGGAACTACATTAGAGGAGGAAGATAAGGCTGAACTCCCTGCATCGCATTTCTCATAACTATTTAATTCTTCTCCAGTAACTAGCGTATCACCCACGACGTCTATGTATAATTCGACAATCAAGTTGCAAGTTAAAATCGCAATGCTACGTTTAAAACCCAAATACGGCTAAAGACCTGATGGCATTTCACCGTTCTTTCCCCCAAAAAGCTGGCGATATTTCTGACAAAGCATCTAAACCTGATCTTCAAGCGATAATACAATGACGCTAAAATCCTTATTATTTTTAAGCAAACTATTGTGACCCCGGCGCACAAAAATGCTCAAGAAACGCGTTGAGAGTTATCGCCTCGCGATGTAGCGCTCCGTCGTCTGCACTGCTATTGAGAGCGTTTATAGTTCGACACATTAACAGTTATATAACCGTAAATAGGTTACTCGTTGCGGCACGACATGGTTTTGTGCCTCGTCGATTTGCGTGTACGCAACTACTAGAGATGGCACATGACTGGGCGTTATACATAAACGCCAGCAAACAGTTCCATTGCATTTATTTTGATCAGAAAGGTGCTTTTGACAGCGCCAATACTTAGATTGTCGTCAACACACTGAAAGTGCTCGCGGCTCATCCACAGACTTGCGAATGATTCGCAGAGTTTCTGCACAACCGGTGTTTCCGGGTCAAGTCAGGCGATGCCTTAAACAGGCCGCGCCCGGCACGTCTGAGCTGCGATCTTCCGCTTTTTGTTTGTTACTTTTTGTACACAATTTCTGTTCTAGATATTAATGTTTATGTACCATCGAGAGTTAAATATATTTTAGATGCAGACGGTGCTTAAATATATAGTGCGCTCATCTTTTCATCAGCAAAAACAAAACTGCAATCCGCTGTGGACGGTGCCAGCCGGTGGTGCATTGTCAACGGTATGCAGCTCTTCGTTTATGAGTGTCTTGTTTAAAACACGGCTCATTCAAGCCAAACTACCTACTTAATGGGTCAATGCGGCCAACTGCCAATCTGACGAGGAATCTTGAAGGCTTAATCTCGACAGACCCAACCTTCTCAGTGTATATTGAAGAACTAGTCATAGCAGCATTCACACTTGTGAATAGTTAGTTCGCTGTTTCATTGTTGAGAAGTCCAGAGCGTATCTTCGTTGGTACAAATCAATTGTGTTGTCTAAACGTTTATACTATATACCCACATTTGTCTGAATACGTAGTCATTGAAGAAGGTACGCAAAGGAGATTCCTTGATATTTAATAATACATATTTAAGCAACATAATTCGCCAAATATGCGACCTCGAATCGAATGATATTGTTCTACTGCCCTTAATGTACACACTCAGGAGGAACGACAAACGGGTTTTAGCTCAACTTGGGAGTGCGAACCTTGCTGATCACATGTTTGAAGTGCGACCGACCATTTGCAGAAGCCAGATAATGTATAAAATGAATAGAAGCGATGCAAGAACGCAACGGATCAATAATATGTACGCCTGGCACGTAGCCAGGGATATTCACAACAGGGCGACCGCGCAAGTTCCTCCAGCGACTAGTCTTTCGAATCGACATACTCGTATAGTCGACTTGCCCTTTATTTCGCAAATATTGGAGCTTCTTTTTTATCTATATCTACTAGCTTTCCATGGCATTTGTTCCATGATGGTTCAATAGGCTTCATTTATTTTCTGGCCTCGTTTGGTACATATCCGCCTTTATTCGGCAATCTTGCATTTTATGTACGTTTTTAACAACACATTCTTATGATAACCTTAAACGATCAAGCATACAACGTACGTAAGCCACCGAAATGTGTGTCCTTTTTTCTAATGCTATACGTAGACATACCTGCATATATGTTCGAACACCAGATATATGTGCACTACGACCCTTACGATTACCCACTTTCAGGTATTACAACGATTACAACTTTGCACCACTAGTATAGACAGGCTACCTAACATAGCGGGCAAACGTCGTTGCTATTTGCCCCGGTCGTTGCATCAAACAGACGGTAGACCAATATTCCACCAAAAGGACGCCTAAGCGATGCCCTTATGCGCCCCGTCTACTGATTCAGGCGAATATTCATCTACAACTAACAGGGAGTAGGAGTAATCACAAAGTAGTTAGGCAGAAAGTCTGCCACCAGCCTCACTGGCGCCTAAGTGCCGGATGGACCTGCTGGATCGGATCGATTTAGGCAATGCTGAGCGAACGCGACAGTCACGGCCGTGCCGACAACGACGCAATGCCTCGTTCTTCTTATTTGGACGTAATCGATTTGATCGGCTGGCGGCAACGATATTCGGACTACTGAGACGCTGAACTACTGAAGAAGATACAGTTCGGTACAGGTCTTTGGCGCCCTGTGGCGCTTTAGAGTTAGCTCTTTTCTACCACTTAAAGCCACAGTACCTCTTACAAGGTGGAGGGGAACTGCATTTACGCACATCTGCATGCCTCATAGACAGCGTGACACACACTATTTTGCCCTAAAATGTCCTAATAAGTGAGACTATGTTCTCAATAGCGATTGCGGCCTGCAATGCGCCCTCAAGCACAGTTGTCTTGTCGGTAACTTTGAACAACGCACCAAGCCATGTGCTACGTCGACCTCCGTTTCGGTTTCACAATGGACGCATTTAAGATGGGAGATCTTGCGAATCATATACGTAAGTCAACGAACAGCTCTATGGTCCATCGTAACCTTAGGTGTCAGTCAGTCAGAGGTACGTCAGCTAGTCATACCGCCGTCAAAATAGACCAAAAATCATTTTCAGAGTCCACTGTCCTGGTTCCCTCCACTCTTGCCGCCATTTCTCCAGCACGCTTGCCCTCTCCGTGTTCTGCTTTACTCGCATCCTCTAGGGCTCGTTTGCCGTCTTATGGCGCTGGCGCCATCAACAACATTGGCAGCAACCTTCGGAGCCCAAAACGCCCTACTTATACGCTCGGTATATCCTCAACGCAAAAAAATCTCAGAGTTCGAAATTTCGTATTCCTGCTTCGTTGGCTTTTCAAGGTCTCCGTCCAAACACGAGGAACCTACAGACCGATGGAATCGTCTAGATACAGGGCATGCTTTGTAGCGGTTATACTGCATTTGTGCAAATGAATGTTCAGCGGACCGCATTGCTCTCTTCGGATCAGCGAAATTGCCTCGATCTTATCGGGAGTGAGGAGGGTTTCAAGCGCTTCATCAGCGCGAAAGTCGAGCTTCATCTCGCCTTTATTTATGTCCTACTAATAGAGACAAACCGTCAGCGCACGCTACGCTAGCGAAGCCTTCATGTGAAAATTTTGCCACGAGGGTCTTGGTGTAGGCAATACACTAACTACAGTGGAGACCCTATTACGGATCCTTAAGGGACCCGGCGGTCATTACCTGAAAAGTGTTCTTGCCATACGTGATTTCGCGCTCATTTAGGAAGCTTGAGACCATTTACTAGAAATAGGGTGAGATCCCATCATTGCCATGAGGCCATTGTCTCGTATACAGAGAATAATTTTCCAGCTCATAGGGTTCAAAGAAACTCACATTGAGACGAATGACCATGCAAGGTTTCCCTCCTTGTGTTTTTAGCATTCTGTTGCGCAACTTTTTCAGAGCTTCAAGTGCTTGTTTAGTGTCGCGGATAGAGTTGGCCTACCGTTGCGGAAGCCATCTTCGTCATCCGAGATAGCGCACTTTTCGTCAAGTACTTCTGTCCGTCGCCCGGTGATTGTAGGTTCTATAACATTTTCTTCCATCCTCAGTGGCCAAAACGACCGATGCGCTAAATGGTCGTCTGCGGACTTTCCTGTAACGCGGATCGATGACTTGTTCTACCAGTACATAAGGCATTTTTTAATGTGGGAAGGAGAGGCTAGGCTCATAGCAACTTCCTCTGTCACAACGAGCCGCACTTAACACCGAAATATTCAACCTATGCGATTGCCTAAGCATTTCAGGGCTTGTTGGCAATTCTGTGGGTGTACCTGCGCGCCACCGCATGTTCTGTCTATATGTGTATGGCTGTGGTGCCGGTGGTAGAAAAAGGGGAAAGGGCATATATTAGTATAACAACAACGACGACGATACAAAACACCGTTTGCTCTCTACACACTCGATTGCTTGCCGGCGCGTGTCCCGCGTTGCAAAGAAACCCGTGGGGTTGGCTTTCGGGTAGCGGCAACAGGGGAGCACAAGATCATGGGAGACAAAGTGGACAGGCAGCAAAAGGTAACCGTAGTAGCACAACCGTAGAAGAAGTCGCCCTAATCGGAAATCCACTCCCCATGTCGCCGGGTCTGTATTGTAGCATTGTAGAGGCATTCCCAGGAGAGCTGGAGCTCAACCCAACGGCGGTACTCTTTATCATTTGCCATTTGCCTACCGTTCCGCGATCCTTCTCTGACGTATACGCTGCATAAATATATATATATATATATATATATATATATATATATATATATATATATATATATATATATATATATATATATATATATATGCATATTTAGTTGCAATTTTAGTTATACGTGATGCATGAAAACATCTTTCCATCATTATGGATGTTTTTTTTATTGCCTTAGTTTCAATTGCTATTTTATTTTATCATTCACTGTACAGATGGTTTCTTGTTTTTGTGAGAACTTTCTTTGATTCGAACTAGTGTATATGTATGAACGTAAATATCTATAGTAGGGAGCAGATCACCGATGTCATTCGGTGGAAGCTCATTTGGTCGAAAACTAGATGCGGACAGACACGAGGCATGGTGACTCGGTGTCAAAAGCTTTCCCCATGTAACTCAATAGCTCTCGTACAAGGTTGTTTTTAAGAGCTTCGTGTACAGTACATATACTGAGATTTGCGGAGCTGTCACCCGCTGTCGCAATTGAGGCACAATCTGCCATGGGTAGATATTGGCTACCATAACCGATCTAGCGACAGCTTTGGTTTTCACTACTGCACCTAAACGAGTATTTGTTTCGTGAACGTCGAATAGCTTTTCGAAGCTTTCGGGTAGTTTTGCAGGCCTTGGTAGTACGTGAAATCCGTCTCGCAAAGTTAATCACGATTTGACGGCAGGGTGACAGCGGACCCTGTCCGATGTCGAATTTCCCAGATATAACAATACTGAGCATTCTGTAGACGCTCTATATTCCTGCTGTAGAGCGGCGACCAGGTTCGTGATCTGTGCATAATAATAATAATAATAATAATAATAATAATAATAATAATAATAATAATAATAATAATAATAATAATAATAATAATAATAATAATAATAATAATAATAACTGGTCGCACCATACCGTTGCGACCAGTTGCCTCCAGATACGACCGCGGTTTTGATAGTGCAAAGACCCGAAGGATCCAGTTTCTCAACCTGGAGAACCTCTTAAGAATCTCGGTTGCATGGTCTCGAAAATCAAGATATTCCAAAATATACACACCGAGATCCATTATCGTAATCGTTGGCCGTATTGGATGGATGGAGGATACCTCCTGGAATGTTTAGAGTTCTACCGAAATGTGCACTATATGCACCGAAATGTGTACTAGGGGTACGCCCCCCCGACGGGTGCGCTCCGTACACAAACGACGCGCGTTCGTATGCATGCGGTTCGATGCGGTCTTCAGCAATCCAAGGCCTCGGTAAGGCACGTGCGTTTGCATTCATAGGCGGGTGCACTCACGCAAGCTTTTCGTCACCTCGTCCGCCCCGCGCCTGCAACCTGGATGTGGCCGAAGACTGCAGGCCGTTAGCAGGCTTGCCGTCAGAACGCCATCTGCTGCTTTTCACACACGTAGGACATAGCGCCAGCCGCAAACGGCCTTGCTTTGTCCTGCCTTCGAGCATTTGCCAAATCGCAAATGGTGACGGATTTTCGTTACCTCACCGGCAGCACTGACGCCGCTTCCGACTTGCTGGATGTGGCGGCAAGCTAAGTAAACGGCATTATGAGACGAATTATACACAGCGAGGAATAGGCAAGACGGACGAAGGAAGCAACCTTCGCCGTAAGAACAACAGAAGCAACAGAAGAAACAACAATGGCGACAACCACAATAACAAAGTGCTGTTAACTTTTAGATGAACTATAGTTGCTTCAATAGGGCTGGCCTAGCGCAGAACCCATCGTGGCTACCCTCCTAGCTATACTGTAAGCATTAAACACCCTATTATTGCAATAGACGCTCTTACGGCTAATATAGCTTTTACGAAAGAGGCATATTATAGACCTACTCAGAAGCCCATCGTTGCAGTGTGAGCGCAGCATCACGAGATAAACTGCCGGTGTGAGCGGTGACATTGAGGCTCATTTCTTGTATCATAGTTGTAGTAGATCATAGTTGGCCAGTAAATGGTATGCCTTTTTAGTAATTATTTGAGTTATTGGAAGGGTTAACTTTCTCATTTAACGTATAATCGTTTCATCGGCTGGATTGCTTTTTCGTCGTTGCAGGCAATTGAGTCATTGTCTATAGAGCCGTTCGGAAAATACGCGGATGTTCTCCAAAATTCTTTCTCTAGTCACGAGAAATTGATTATCGCGGCCCACTGGCCTCCTACGAGTGTGCCAGAAATAGCTTTTCTGTCGTATTTTGCAATTTCGCTGACACTAGGTAAGGGAACAGACATTGTTTGCAGAACCCGCCGATGGACTTGACAGCTTACGAATCGGCTAGCGTAAGGCGTGGGCGCAATCCCGAAACAGCACATAGCGAGTAATCGCGGCGAACTTGCTTTCGTCTCTCTCTCTCTCTCTCTCTCTCTCTATTTTATGTAACCTAGATCTATTGGATAACTACTAGGTGTATTGTAAACATGTGTTGTAAGCCATATATACCTGTCGTTGTTACCTGCACATACTAAGCTTACGTCCCACGACCACGATCAAATCTTATGATGGCCAGCATATTATTGTGCGACGCCTCCATCAGCCAACGCCAGGGCTATTGTCGGTGGATACGGGAATCGAAAAGCTGGAAGAAGGGTTGACGAGCATCTAAAAGCTCTATACATAACAGCGAGGGGCAGCACTTGCTATTTTTGTAGCTTTTGCTGCTGCGGGTGCTGTTTACTACACTGGAATGGTGTTAATCGCCCTGCTAGTCCTAGTCCCAAAGGTGCACTGGTGTGACTGTGTTCAGCTGCCTAATGTTCACCTATAGCAGGAGATGGAAATAGTTAGCAAAGTTCGATTCCATTTTCTATTTTTATTGTGTCCCAGTAAGCCATGTATGGGACCAGCAAATTCCAAGTCTAACCAAATTTAGCACGAATGGAAACACTGGTAAGGGACGCTGGTCTCGAACTTAACATCAATATAACTAAAGCCTTAAAATTTCTGAAAGTAAACCGGCTAGCAGTGCATGCTGAGCTGTGGTTGTAGTACATACCTCTAGAGTACGTGAACAAGTTTTCATACCTCGGCCCTCTCTGACGTCACCTGCCAAAAAATGTACGGTTTATATTACTGAACAGAAGCGAAAAGCTCCGGCCAACATTGGCATTGAGAAGCCAGCGTTCCTCTCCCTGGGCTCAGCCCTCCGTATATTCACCTCGAAAATTCCACTAATGGCCTCATATGGCATTTAATTTATCGGGGATAAGGTACAAACATATATATATATATATATATATATATATAATAGAAACCCGACATGGTCAAACCTGCATTCCTGAAAAGAGCCCTGGAAGTACACAAAACCGGTTTGTCTACTTGCTTACCGAAACACCGCTATTCGTCGATGACCTAATTGGTGACGTTAATTCAAAAGTCAAAAACGTCGGTCTACGCAACCTTTACTTGTCAATAAGAGTAGAAGATGGCCGTATGCAGAACGGTAAGCTTTGAGTCAAATGCGCTTGTTCCGAAGAATATTATGCGATGTGTAAAAAAAAGTTTACGAAATAGCTCTGTATGGAGCCCATCCATGTAGGTACCTACGCACCTATGTTTTTACCCACATAGCATTTTGCAAACATCATGGCCCGTTGTTTTACTCTATTAAATCATGATTTGTATGACCCGCCTTTATAAATGCTCGGTCTTGCTACATCTTCCATATCTCATATACTATTCCCCGGTGAAGGAGCCTCATCTGTCAGTAATCGGAAATTAGTCGACGTAGTACAAAAAGGGCTCGTAAGGCTCCTGTTTCCGAAGTATGCTCACAACAACGGCTCATGTTTTCCCTTTGTTGACTCACAATTTAAAAAATACAACAAATCCATAGTACGTCAATTAAAGTAAACGGATTTGTGACGTGTGTGTCAAGTAAAGTGAACGAATTTGTGACGTGTGTGTGACACTTTAAATTGTATGTTTTGACAATTTAAGGAGTCACTGCTCCATAACCCCGAAAAGTGTAGCCTGCAAGGAATGTCTTGTTTGACTGCTACCCAGAAGAATACATAAGACAAAATCTAACTCTAGCCTATTTGACAAAGTGCTCCTTGCTTCGGCCGATGTATATGAAAGTCCATTAGTAGTATACAACCTTTTATACAACCTCTGCAGATGCCACATGACGTACTTTCATGTGATACAAAACACCCTTTTTGTGTGACAATCAAATGTTATATTACATCCAAGCTGCGTTATGGCTAGCTAAGTCATACCTACCACCACTAGCCGAGATGGCATTAGTCACATGCTGTGGTTCCAACCTTCTGTTACTGGGGCGTCTGCCTGCGAACTGCAGCAGAATTCTGTCCCGAAGATTTAGCACGAGGAACAGCAGAAACCGCTACCACTACAGCAGTAACGTTACTTGAGGGAGCAAGCAGATTTTCACTATGTTCTCATAGTCTTTAGATGATAGCAACGCCGCGCCGACCTGCTACACCGTTCTACTACTGCCCGACTGATCTCGGATTTATCCAGGAACTGTCCACCCGCCTATCTAACTACTACCGCCGAAACGCCGCCTTAGTGGTCGGATCGGCTCAGGAAGGATACATAGAGAAAGAGGCCGCAAGCAAACGAATATGGGCGGCGATAATATATTGAGTCACGTTCCGTTCTAACAACGGGGTAGCAGCACCAGCAGTAGCGATGAGACGTGACGTTTGCTTTTTCGGTTGCATGCCCACCTTGGACTTTCTTGGCAGAAGGGAAGAAACGGTTGGCGGGTTGAGGCTGGTGGAAAGAAATAACGGGAGAAGGTCGGCTGTCAGACGACGGCCCGCGAATGAAGGCGGTGACTTTAAGGCTTTCAGGACGCTGGCCGTTGGTCATCATCCAGGTGATCAGATCCAGCTTTGCTTTCAATTTGAGTCGTGCTGAGCTAACTTTTCTCCATTTCTCGCGTGGTCATCAGCCTATACGAAAGAAAGCCAGACCTAGAAAGAAAGAGAGAGAGAGAGAGAGAGAGAGCAGAAGAAGCAGCGGACCAGAAGCGGCAGAAAAAAAGACTGGGCGTCGGCACAAAGAAGTGGGACCACTTCATTTGATTCATCTCTGCCCGCATGTTCCAGGCATTACTTGATCCTTCTATGTTTGTCTAAGATACTATTGTATATAGTTTTCCTTGCTTTCCTGCTGTGTGCCTAGCCTATACATGTAGGCACCTACGCACCCACGTAGGTACAAACATACGCACACGGATGCATTCGTACGCGTCTGGAGATAACACATTCGACCATTGAGAATGATCCCGAGAGAGAAAGAGAAAAGAGATGTATTGTAAAATGCATCTCTCTCTCAGAGAGAGAGAGAGAAGTAGCACGCCGGCGACTTCATTTCGCCACCTGCTACCCGGGTCAGAACCCAGCGCAGCCTGTCGAAATCTCGCCGACGTGTAGAGTTCTAGTGTAGTTGTCTCCGGGTAGCGGAAACGGAAACTGGTGTAGGGGAATGGGGAGCGAGGTCAGGGGTAGTCGGAGAATGTTGTTGTTGTCGTCGTCGTCGTCGTTGTCGCCTTCGATGTTTTTATCGACTCATCGGAGGCGCTAGCCTTTTGCCAGCCTTTTTGGAACCGCTTCTGCCTGCCTGCTTTCGTATCGTTCGGTTGTCCTCGGCCGTCCGGCCGTCGTTGACCGGCGGCGAAATGTGAATAGCCGCCCGACGTGTCGCCCCCTGGGGAGATCTGGTGGACCACGACCTCTTGACGTACCCCTGCTCTGCCTGAAAGAGACCTCAGCCACACCCGCCATACACGCGATGACCTCTTGCAGTGTTCCGCCACACAGGATCCGCCGCCGCCGCTGGCAACTGCGGCGGTCTTGTTGCCGCCAGCCGGTCGGAGTCACCGGCCGAGGATACCAGGGGACCCAACAGCGGTTGATCGAGTAGAGCAAAGAGATCTGTAAGCGCATAGGCCGCCTCACGGACATCTGCGTCCTCTGCCGTGGCTAAACAGCGCAACCACGCTCCGACGGACAGTCTTTGATAGCGGCTCAGTTTTCCGCATCAAGTAGCGTCAACGGATAAACGAAACCATTGAGCGTGTTCTGGTTTGAAAGGTATCACAAAATACAAAAAAGAACCGCGTCATATCTACTGGACTCGCTACATCGCAGAGAGTGTTTATATACTCTACAGACACCCTGCTTTTGGCGGGACAGGTTTTTGGAGTTTCGTGTTACGTGCTTGTCACGCCCCCCCCCCCCCTCCTTCCCTCATTTAAAGGCCAGTCGATCAAATATATACGGAAACGTTCAGTTTCTCCAGTTCGTCGTTCCTATTCGCTAGAAGTTTCGAGTGTCGCCTGTAGAGTTTTTATTGCTTTTGGGCTCATCTTCGCCAAAAAACAGACGTTGTAATGCTGGTACTGTATATCGATCAGTGAGATGCATTTGGTACATTTCAAGTTATGCCTGATGTTATTATGTTATCACATTTGATGCACACAGTGATGCGTTGTCTAGTGTTCGCTCACAGTTTGGGCATTAAGGTTCTCTGCGGCAAACGATATCGTCGCACAGATGACGCTTGCGTAGCCGCGTATATATATATATATATATATATATATATATATATTTATACATGTATATACATGTATATATATATATATATATATATGTATATATATATATATATATATATATATATATATATATACATGTATAGTTATTAAATGCACATGGCAGAACTACAGTTTGTGTTCCAGGTACTTTCCGCGTAGCATGGTCGAAAAAAAACTGTTGCAATATTTGAGATATATGCATGAACATATGAGCTTGCAATGCCGCAAATAGACCTCTGAGTATCATTACATACGTGTCATTTCTGAACAAGCTATTCCTTTCCTATATCGCAATACATGTATGCGTACTTATTTTCATATGTATACATACATATAAGTCAAGGAGAGCCGACCCTTATAGTAAGTAGTTTGTGTATGAACGGCCTCACCACATTTATAGGCGTGCCGTGAACAGATGCCCAGCGCATCAGGGGAACGCCACCTATTTGTGGTATCTGCTGAAAAAAATGCACCTCCTTCCACTCTATATCAGAAAGCTTGTTGAACGACTACATCTTCTGGACGAAGTTGCCTTGCCCGCTGCTGCCCGGAGCCTTCGGCGTGTACTATTTGGCTTAGGGGCTCGGATCTGGATGGGGAGAGGTGGGTGGAGGATTTTCGTTCGCATCGTTCTCGGAAGGCTTCCTTCGCTTGACTCGGCTCGTCCTTCTCCGGGAGGCATTTTTTGCTCCCATTGCTTTTTAACGCGATAGGCATTATTTGTCGCAGTCCCCCATCGGCCACTCCATCGGCCTGTGTCACGGGTGAGTGCTGATACGCTTGGGGGTTCCTGATACAGCGATGACATGCAACCATAGGAGTGCTACTACAGTGCTGACACTAATGACACGGATCAAATGGCCGATGCCGATCTCTGTGCGTGTGGCCAATGCCACGCATGCTGTATGTGTCAGCGAGAAAAGCATACAAACTACTGCGGCCACAATTCGTTGCACACATTTGATATGATCGCATGCTATTTCAAGGGAATGCTTTGGATGCCCCTAAAGATAAATAGCAGCGCATCGACTCAATGGATAACCTCATTTATTTAGTAGGACCATGCAGCAACGTGGCGAGGTTTCACTCGATGCGAGGCTCCATACGCGAATGATACTCGCGAACACGCCAAGTGCGTTTCATTACGAAGTACTGTGTTCATATATATATATATATATATATATATACAGGCGAGCACTGCCGAGTGTGCAAACGTATTGTAAATTATTAATAAATCACAATATCTTATCTATATATATATATAAACAAACAGTGGCAGCGAACGACATATATAGCTGAGGTTTCTGATGTTGTTTGACGGCGTTCGACGTAGTTCTACGCAGAAATTGCGAACACGGTGTTGCAAACTGTTCTGCCACTCGTTGAGTAGCGACCTGATCTTGAATCTATGATGCACACTTGCCTGGATCGACAACGGTGAATGCAGTCCTCCTTCAGTGCGTTTAACGGTGGTTGTTTATGTTAATCATAAGACGTGTGCAGTGCAAATCTTTAGCTGTTCTCCGTATATGAGATTACATGTTACATTAACAATAAAACAAATACATATCAGAGTAATCGCCTAAAAACAACGAAAAACGATTATTAAACGCTTTTTAGGAACATCACGATACCCTCACCGCATTTCTCTCTTACATGGGGAGAGTTATGCGTTTTTATCCATAGTGACATCTCTCTCTCTCTGTATATATAATTATTATTTTTAACGTTATATATATATATATATATATATGTATCTATATATAGTGACATCTCTCTCTCTCTCTCTTTATGGAGTTAATGAGCTGTTGTAAGTACGTCTGAACTCAATGCCGGCCAGTCAAAAAGTGGCACTCCTTGTTCTTGAAAAGGCTATAGTGCTAGCCGAGGTATGAAACGTGGCGTTGTCTTGTTGAAAAACTGCGTCAGGTCCCCCAATTCTTCTGAAATGGGCTTCTAACTGGGAACCGACGATACGCTGGTACTTGTCGGAATTGTTTCGGCCCACAATCGCGACTAGAGCGGACTTCTCATTATATCCAAACGCGCCCAATATTTCACAGAACCACCACCGGCCACACGTTTCGAGAACCATTTAGGTTCCTTCCGTAAGTCGCGCCAATAGTACTGACAGCCGTCAGGGAGATTAAATCTCTTTTCATCCGCCATCGAGATTAAATCTCTTTTCATCCGAGAAGACGATGTTTTTCCACTCGTTATCCCAAGTTTGGTATCAATGCGAAAGTTCACGCCGTGCGACAATGTGCTTCGGTTGCAGTCGCGGCATAAGCTTCCTTTTCGCGTCTCGCACGTTTTTGTCAGAACTTAACACTCGGTACACTGTGGATCGGTGCACTGTCACTCCCAAAGTAGTCCTGATCCTGGAAGAAGACATTGGTCATGAGTAGCCAACTGTATGATCCTACGTCGATCTCGAATAGTCAAAACTGGCTTACGCCCACTGTTAGATCTGCACCATTGGTTCACTCCAGGGTGTAAGAACCTGCTGATGGTGCTCTTATGCCGTCCTAATCTGGTTGCTATAGCAGTTACTGCACCACCGAGCTCAGCATATGCCTCAATTTTTGTCTTTTCGTTATCCGAGAGATCCTTTGTACGACCCACGGTTTAAACATAAGCCTAGCCGTTAGTTCGGAACAACGACTGAGCTGTAGAATATTTTGCAGGTATAGAACGATTGATTTAGCTAGACAATATTCCTGACATTTGATCCCCGGGATCGTATATCAGCTGTAGTATCGACTATCCTTTACAAACAAGAGCTGTGTTGTTAGCATGTTATTGTTGCTAATATTTTGCAACACTGTTTTTTCACACTTTTTTATTTTTTGGTATGAACCCATTGTGAGATTGCAACGAAATTAACATCATACTCGTGTTTCGTCATGTGCATCATACCCTTATGATTAAAATTTTTAAACGTTCAAATAAATCAAGCCGAAATGATCACCAAAAACCCAAGTGAAAACTGAGTTAGACGAGGTGTACGGTGACTCTGCGCCATGTTTTGCCACTGTTTCCAACTGGATTAATGAGTTAAAACGAGGTCGCAGGAGCACCGGGATGAACTACGTTCAAAACGCCCAAAAACGGCAACTGATTAGGAAAACGTGGAAAAGGTGCGGAAAATCGTTGCCGCAGATAAGCAAGTGAACATTAGGGAGATAGCGGAGGCCTTGGGGATCAGTTTGGGTAGTGTGCATTTCACCCTGCACAAAAACTTAAAGATGAAAAAGCTCAGAGCAAAATGGGTGCCGCATTTGCTCAACCAAGGCCAAAAAGACGCGCGTGTTTCGGCTTCACAGCGAAATTTGGCCAAGATGTCGAAAAATCCGTCGGATTTTTGGCGCAGATTCGTGACCGTCGATGAAATCTGGGTCCATCACTACACTCCCGAGACCCAAGAAGCATCTCGTCAATGGTGTGCACCTGGTGAAGGACCTCCGAAGAGGGTGCGGACAACGGCATCGGCCGGAAAGATGATGGCTACGGTTTTTTGGGACCAACGTGAAATAATTCTGGTCGACTACCTTGAGAGCGGTAAAACGATCACGGGAGAATATTATGCAAGACTGTTGGACTGCCTGAAGCAAGAACTCATCGTGAAACGGCCCGCTTTGCAGAAGAAGGTTGTCCTGTTTCACCAGGACAATGCTCCCGCACACAAGTCGCGGCAAGCAACGGCAAAACTGGCCCAATTGAGGTTCGAACTTATTGAACAACCTTCCTATTCTCCAGACCTGGCCCCCTCTGATTATTTCCTCTTCGGACATTTGAAGAATAGTCTCGGTGGAAAGCGTTTTTCCAGCAATGAAGAGGTTAAGGCTGCTGTCAATGCCTATTTTCAGTCTAAAGACGTGGAATTCTACTCAAGAGGTATAAATGCTCTGAAATCTCGGTGCGAAAAGTGTATTGAGCTTCTCGGGGAGTATATCGAATAATAAAAAATTAAAAACAAGATTTGGAAAATTCTTGGTTTTCATTCTAAGAACTTGTTGAACTACCTGTATATATATATATTTATAATTATTATTTTTAAAGTTTTTTAACGTTACATACGATTTTAGTAATTATAATAACCGCAACCACATGAAAGTGGCATCGCAGTGCATCATCGTTTAGGTAACGTAAAGTGGTTACAGTTCTCATCCTAATCGCATTGTCGGTACATTGGACGAATGTGACCACATATCTTAAACATGTCCATTAATCACTGAGAGTCAGTGAAACTCTGATCATCTATCAGCCTTCTTTGGCACAATTCCGTGCGACACTTCACGCAGTCTAGTCTAAGCTAACTGCCAGAAAGTTGGTTTTAGGTAACCTGTTGGTATGCAGACGACCATAATATCTAATCTTTACATAAACACAAAAGCTACCTAAAGAGGGACGAAACGGATATGGGATATAATAATGTAATGTTTTTCTTGTTAAACGATTTTAATAAATTTACGTGATTTGCTAGGTCTAGATACATTTCTGTGTTCTTCCAGTATAGTAGTTTCGTTTATGCACTTTTGTCATGTCTCAATGTTTCATTATATGATATATATATATATATATATATATATATAGAGCACGATGCACATGACGAACCACGAGTATGGTGTTCATTTCGTTGGAATCTCACAATCGGTTTACCCTCTGTAAGGTTCACGTTTGCAGGGATCCAGATACCATGTTTCCATTGTTAATGATTAACTACACTAAATGTATGATTTAAATTGAAAACCAAAAAAATGTTTATATATATATATATATATATATATATATATATATATATATTATGATGTTTATTATCACCTTTGTTAGGTACATTGTAAAATTTATGTTAGCATACACATGACTGTCCCGTATTCAAAGATACATCGAGGATAATCTCCTTTCCGATGTACTCATGATAAAATAATACGCTATTGGGACCCCTCCATTAGAGCGAGACTCCCTAGCGAAGTCACTTCTGGGCATGACGTTGCGTGGTACCTGGCGCAAAAGTTCCCGCACCTACTGCAAATACAGGTATCACACGGGACATGAAACCCTAATGTTTCGCAGAGAATGTGGTGATACCCATGAACCGCAAAACGTGTTACTATATGCCTATTGGTCCTGTTAAGTCCCTTCCATGCGTCGTTGGTCATTGCACCCGTATCATAGAATTCAGGGTCGATTTCTGCCATCTTCCGCTCCCATAAGCTAATGAACTCTAAGTAAGCTGAAGTAGTCGGAAGGTCGAAACGTCGTTTAAGATCTTCTATAAAAAGCGGCGTGTCACCCAAGAGGTAAACTAATCTGTTTCGTGTTGAGCGGTGCAGCCCCATGACACGTTTGAGAAATGCTGGCTTTATACGATCGAGCACCTCGAGCTGCGACGCCGAAAGGTACTCCCAGATTACTTGAATTCCGTATGCAGCAACAGGTGCAACTTTCATCTCGAACAAGACCATTGCTGACTGTAGCGATAGGTTCGATGGCGTCTGCACCCCAACACTCGCAACCAAGGCTCGCCTGACCCTGTCCTTAAGGTGCTCTTTGAAGCATCGGCCGTTGGTAGGTAGTACCACCCCCAAGTACTTGAAGCTATTTACATACTCAAGGGTCGTTGGCCCTATACGAAGTGGATCGGATTCGGCTAGTCGCCCTCCCCGGCGGAATTTCATAGCTTCAGTTTTATCAAGGTTGATTGTCAGGCCGGTGTCTTGTACGTACGCGGAGAGTCTTGCCAATGCCTGTTGGACATGAAAACGACTTCTTCCAAAAATGACAAGGTCATCTGCATACAGCAACGTGTTGACGTGAGAAGCAGATCCTTGGACTCGGGATGGCAAGTCATTCAGCAGCAGGGAGAATAGCAGAGGACTCAGATTATCGCCCTGCGCGACTCCGGTCGTTTGGGCAAACGGCGGGAGCTGGGACACGCCGTCATCGATACTCACTGAGTTTTCCTGAAGCATAGCCTTGATTAGCCGAAGCATGTTAAGCGGAACTCCGCACTCAGCGAGCTTTTCCAGGATCTTGTCTCTAGGCGCCGTGTCGAACGCAGATTTGAAATCGACGTATACTGCGTAGAGTGCCTGTTTTGGCCGGCTAATGGCGCTGCGCACTTCGCTTAGTAATAGGTTGCATGCCGTGATCGTTGAACGCCCCGTGCGAAAGCCATGCTGTTCGTCCGGTATGCAGCCGCAGTACTCCAAGAAGGTGCTGAGCCGTCGAGTGATAAGGAGTGCCAGGAGTTTATAACAGCAACTTTTCTTCGCAATTGCTCTCCAGGATGACGGGACCTGCGGATCACCTTTGCCCTTTGGTATGATGATAAGCAGTGCATCACGCCAGGATCGTGGTAGACGTCCCTGACGGAGGCAAGCATTGAATAAACTTGTCCAACAAGGAGCCATGCCAGCCGCCGTCTTCAGATGTTCGTTGCGAACTCTATCCAAGCCAGCTGCTTTGTTTGGCTGGAGCCGTTCCATGGAGCGTAGCACCTCCACTACGGAGAACTCTGCTGCCAGGTCATCGCGCATAAACGATGTCAGTTCGTCCCATGCTCTATCGAACAATGGAACTTTGCTGGGAATGGTGTTTGCGCTTGCATACATTTCCCTGAAGTGCTCTATCAAGACAGCGGAGTTAATAGGACACGAAGTCGATTTCACCCGTTTAATCCACTTGTGGGGCTCCTTGACTGCCTGTTTCAGAAGCCTCTCTTCCTGACGTTCAAGATATTGCCGTCGCGCCGTCTTGAGAGTTCGTCTATACGAACTCTTGAGCAGGTTACAGAGCGGCATCATGCACGGGTATTGTTTAGCCAGCAGACGGGCACGGAACTGCGCCACGGAGGCTAGTCTACAGCTTGTATTAAACCATGGCCGTTGTCGACGCGGGCTCGGTGCACAGACGGACGATGTAATCGCCTCTGTCAGAACACCCGTGTACGATTCAATGTCTGGGTCACGCTGTACCGGGAATAACGCTGCAAGCTTTAAGCCAAACTTATTTGGGTTCAGTGCTTTAGCCAACCCAGCGTTCCTTCGCGGCGGAGTCTCCATTTGAGAAAGAAACATTTCGACTCCTACTGGGACATGCCATTTAAAGGTGCCACCTTCATGTAGCGGGTTGCTTTTTCCAATATAACAAGTTCTCTCCGAGTCAATGTTGGATGCAAATATATCAATTACTGAACTTCCCATAAAGCCTTCAAACGTCAGGACATTCGTATCGGTAATCAGACTGCAGCCGAAATCATCGAGCATCGAGAGAAGAGCGCGAGTACGCGAATCATCAGGTTTGTCAACCCTCGTGTTAAAGTCGCCTGCCACTAACAGCGGAAATCCAACTGAGGGGAGAACGTGGATAGCCCGTGTGATTCTGTCAATCAATACCGTTGTGTTCTCGGCGTTCGATGGTCGGACATAGGCTGCCACAATGTTACATCGGTTACCCCGAAGTACTACTGTATCATCTTCAGCCAATGCTACACTGATCTCGCCTACTCTCTTGTTATACAGTACGGACACGCCGCCGCTAGGGCGGCCTCGGCCAGCACGTATGACTGCCGGCGAGTGAGCGGAGTAGAAACCAGGCACGTCAAACGGTTTGGTCTCCCAAGTCTCGGTTAGAATAATGACATCGATATCGACGATGGCAGTGGAAGGAAGAAGTCCTAGGGCGCGGGTGGCGCCCTCTACGTTCCACTGCACAATTGTTATCTTATCGAAAACATCTAACGACGTCTGGACCGTCCTGTGATCTTGAGCTGTCGGTCTCTGCTCATGTCCTGTAACGCAGCCATAATGAGTTGATTGAGGGTTTCCGCGGGCACTACTGGTCGGCCCTCGGCGATTCGTTGAGTACGCTGGCCTTTGCAAGGATTTGCTTTGTCTTGCTGGCGGTCCCGGTCTTGGCTCCTTTCCTGGTACCGTGCAACTCTGACGTGCTTCCCCCTTTGCCGAGCGGTTTGGCTGTCCGGGCGTTGGAGGGCCCGCTGCGCTTGTTGGGTGCTGCTGCCAAAGTACAACTCGCGCTCCGGGACCCGCTTGATGTTCGGGTTGCCTGGCATGTTCGGCACTGTCTTGTTCGGCATGGGCGACTGACGGATCTTGACTCCTAAAAAAGATGATGCGCGACGAGCGATCGCTTTCGAACACGCTTCTGCAGAGTCCTGAGCAGCCGTATACGAGTATATACCTCTGTGAACCACGGTTTTGGAGAGAAACTCGTCCTTCTTGAACTCCATACATTCATTGTAACCAGCGTGCAGTATCACGTGAATGGGTTGACTATTATCCTCAACAAACTTCTCGGCTACTTGAAGTACACGCCCTACGTTTCCGCCTGACACAGCTCGCAAAGCCACTGAGCACTTGGGCAGAGAGGCAACGATTCTTTTTCTCAGTTGATGCACCGGCTTGTCGCCAACTATTAACATATATATATATATATATATATATATAGCTAATCTTATTTTGACAAACGATAGATGCACTTGTTGGTGAACGTTCTAAAATGAAATTGTGTGCCCAAAAGCGTATACGTCTTATTTTCACTTTGAAACAACTGAACTGCAGTGCACTGTGCACATAAGAGAGCACCCAATTCAGCGACAGCATAATTTGTGCGCTTTCGGCAGTCACAGTCCACAGCAGATCTAGTCATCTGTCAATCAGCATCGGCTGTCTGTACTTTTTCGATGTAGATATCTGTTATCGATCTTTGTCATGGGCATTAGATTTGTCTAAGGCAAGGAAAAAAAGCGGATATTTCATTTTTGGCCATAAGTCTCCTTCATAGACCTGGCAGGCCGACGACCCACGACAGCAGCGGCAGCAGCAACAAGTGCGACCGACCTGGCATTTGCCTTCGTATTGCAACCCACTGGCAGCGCGTGGATGTCTGTCTGTCTGTCTGTTTTCGTTGGATGATCGTGGACGATGTTGTCTTCATCAGCGTCAGTGGGTTCTTCCCGTCAGGGGCTCGTTCCGCAGGCTACACGCCATGGCACATTGCACTGTGGGGCACATGCGAGGCAGGCACACAGAGCTTACGCCGCGCACTCAATGAGAACCTAGTGGATGGGAAGGAGGCTGGACGGGGGGAAGATGGGGGCGCCAGCGTCCGGCCTCCTTTGCGGCTTCGTGTTCAGTGTGGGGTGGTGGTGGTGGTGGTGGTAGCCTGTAGGAAACCTTTCAACCTCTCGGGGGCAGCGTGCAAAGATCGACGTTGCTGATGTTGTTGTTGTTGGTGTTGTTGTTGCTGTTGTTGCCGTCTTCACTTCAATCGACGCCGCATAGACCATATATAGGCAGCCTGGAGTGCACACCCACCCACTCACTCGATGGCACAATAGTCTAGTTGGGCAGCAGCCACTTGCTTCTCTGTTCCTGTCTGACCTACGCCTGGTCATAATGATGGTGATGATGATGATGGGGGTGGCGGCGATGATTATAACAATGATGATGGTGATTATGATAATGATGATGATGATGATGATGGCCATGCTGTTGGTATTGCGCCTCGTCCCCTCAATATTTCCTCTCTCTCTCCCCCTCTATCTCTTTCTCTCTATCCCATTCAATCCCTCTCTACCTTTCTATTTTTCTCTACACGTGTGCCTCGACCTACCCCAGGGGTAATCTAGCAATTCGTGGCATTAGCATAGCCTTAGAGTAAGTTGGAATATTTCCTCGGCTAGTAGATACGCAAGAGTGCAGACGATGAAGATGATGACGACGACGACAACGCACGCGAGCGGCGCCGGTGACTGCTGGAGCCGTTGTGTCAGTGATCGGAAGCGAGAGAGGGACAACAAGAAGAAAAGGGCGGGAGTAGAGCAGAAGGCTCTAAGAGTATCTCTTTACCTCGTATTCGCCTGCTTTGAGTAGCTTTGGCGATGACAGCTAGCCAGCTGTCCGCTTGACAGTGGGCTTATTGCCCCCCCTCCCCGAAAACCTGTAGATGAAGGGAAAATTTCCGCGCTGCATTAAGGAATATCGATTGATGGTGGTAGTCCAACAGTCCAACATCCTGCCGCCGCCGTCCCGCCCTGCGGCAGACTAGCTTCGTCCTCATCGATGTGCTTGCTGTATGCTGCACTTTCTTGGCGCAGTTTTCGCGCAGAAAGTGCAGCTTCAAACCACTACAACTTCTTCTACTACGACGACTTCTGCTACTGCTACTGCTACTACTCGGCCCATATACTGTTCTATGGATCTGGCCATCAAGAGGAACTTAAGGGCTTTGTGGTATGGGTCTCAGCGGTACACCATCCGTGGGTCGAGTCCACACTGCTCGAATGGAAGTGGGACTTCTCATTTTCTACTCGTACTATACGTAAAGTTTTAACCTCACTCCATAAAAAAAATACTTCTACAACTACACTAATACTACAACTAATATACTAGCGCGCCTTGAATGTGTCAGCGCTCTGAAGAACCCTATAATTTAGACCCATGTCACTCAAGCACTGCCCTCATCCGGCTGATCCTTCAGCGAGCACACTGAACAGCCTCAAACGCGATATTTGTTGATCTTTATATACTGGTATAAGTTTACAACTGTACAGAACAATTTTATTTAAGATGTATATTTCTAATTTATTTTAATTTCGATTATCATTTTTATTAATATCGCTAACAAATGCTCTCTACGCACACACTATTAGTTAGCTTTAGATTTTGCCTGGATATGGCTAGACCTTGAGAGGACAACTAGCTTGGATCTTTTAATGTTGCATGAAAACATACTGAGAGTATGTGGACGGTTCATATTGGTACTGATATGCGAAGATGTAGGTTAGAAGGTTGTTGTTACTGTTGCATAGCAACAGTTACCCTGTAGTCAGCTGTCGAAATACAGGCTCAAGTTGGTGATAGCGTAAAATGGCCTGGAAACTGGGTTACACGCACTGAGAATTGTGCACAAATATTGGCTTCTTCGGCGTGATTGTACCTACTGCCGTCCGCGCAAGACACTGACGCCGGCCAGCATAGTCGTTCAGTATCGTGATGACAACCGCGAATAAAAACCTTTTTGGCAAGGCATTTGCATTTTTTCACCAGGACAAAGACGACGCTGCATGTTGGGTTATCGAAGCGAGTAGGATTGAAATCGTTCGCTTTGTTATACATATTTCTTTCAGTCTGACTAAATTAGCCCAGCTAAACTCCTCCGGCTGTTGAAGTGCTCTGCCTTCATTCGATTTATCGTTGCGTCTCGTCAGAGAGGCAGACAATGTCATTCAACAATTCGTTTTAACACAACACAGAGACGTCTTATTATTACATACAGTAATTGTGTGCATTCGTTTCGTAACACAGCACCTAATCGAGTCAGGTGTGCCAAACATGTTGTGGTTATTATTATATTCCTACTCTTAAGCGTACGATCAACATGAGATGTTTTTGTTAAATCAGTAATGCTGTTTTTATTTATAAATTATTACATACGAATTTTCGAAGTTAGGTCAAGTGGACTTTATCACCTCAAAATGCAATGTACCACTTTCAACAACTGTTACCACTCATTAAGAGCGGAACCGTGCGCGTCGGTGTAGTGTAGGCATTTTGTTCGTGATATATGGCAAGACCATACTTTACCTGAATACCAAGCTACTTTTAAATTTGAAAAACGCGATTACGCACTCGTCTAGTGAGATACGACCCCAAGCAAATTCCGTTCGTGACAATTAGCCAATCTTAATTTTAGCAAGGTCGGTCAAAATAATGCGTTTGCATATTTTTTAAACGTAAAATACTATTAAATAAGTTTTAATAGCTTGTTTCATTTAAACCCGTCCGCCTACGTTTTTTATGGCAGTTCTGGGTAGGCCAGTTATAGCCTAATGCTTGCGTCGCGCAATCGTGTACAAAAACAAAGGAGAAGCTACCCTGTTTTTGAACGTCGATCGATAACAAAATGCCCAGCTAACATGTGAATCGTTATTTTCGTTCGCTACCGCCACAGTGCCAGTGTGAACCTTCTGCGTCTCGTTAATTGACAATCAACGAGCATGCGCCAGTCAGACATCATATTTCGAACAAAATGCGCCAATCTGCGCCATTTTGCGACCGAGACGAGCCGGGAGGGGGGGGGGGCATAAACATGTCAGTGAGGCGCGTGCCAAATACGAATCATCATCATCATCACTAACGTATTCAACGTCCGGCTGTTTTCTCATTCCGCTACCCCTTTTTTTCTCGTGCGTTTTTTTTCACTCGTTTTTGAAAACGGTGCGATGAAGGGAACGAAAGTGCAATAGAGAAAAAGAGACGCGTTGTTGTGACTCTAACGCGTTTTCGTTTCCGTCGGTCGTCCAGCAGGAATCGTCTTACTCGTTTCCAGCCGCGCTGCGGTTTTTCAGCTTCCCTCTTCTCCCTTGGTGCGGGAACTGTGGCGGGTCCTTCATTTTGCTACCAGACCTTTCCGTCGTCGACCAGAGGTGTTTTCGTCATTCAGCTAAACGGGGAGGGCGGCGACGACGACGACGACAACGCGAAAACGGGCTTCATGTTGTACTCTTTAGCTTCTCTGTTTGGCTCGTGTCGTTGGGGGTTTGTTGAGAGCAATCCAATGCCATCTCCTTGCTCCTTGATTCCACCACCAACCCCCCCCCCCCTCCAACACGTCCACTTCAGCGAGACACCATCGCGCTAGCACCATCAAGGACGTCGCATTCCTATGGTCGTCACATCTCGTCGGATGACTGCTACTGAAACTGCTGCTGCTACTGCTGTTGAAGCAAACTACGCATGCGGCGAGAGCCAGTTCGGCAATCTGTCTGCGATTTCAGAATTTTCTACCACTCTTTGCTCTCTTATATTCTCGTTCTTCCACTGGCCTTTCGCTCACCCTAGCTGACGCAGGCGCGCCAGAAGGAGCTCTGTGTTGTTGAGCTTTCTCGATTGAAGCAGCAGTAGCAGGCTTCCTTCCGGCAGCAGGGCCTTGCGTCCATACTGAGGGCCTGCTAAAGGCAGAGCAACCATTGCGCCAGCAGTCTCGCCACCGACATACGGCGGTAAGAGCTATCATCGCCCGCTCTGTTGCCGGTGCGTTTTGCCGGACCTTTTTTGGCATTGGCAGTTTTCTTTCGTGTAGCGATAGTGGTTCGCGGGTCGTGTTTCTGACAGATTTGCTGATTTTCTGTTCTAACACTGTTCCGCTGACCGCGCGCATAGCGTATTAATGGCGGGCAATTGAGCGTTTTGCACTTGCTTGTCGTTTTGTGTAAGTGCTGCTACGGTATGCGTCACGTTTCTAGGCGGCCGGACGCTAGTAGGCCTAAACTAGATACATTTCTTGTGTATAGCCTTATTTATTTATTAGACAACTGCTTAGTATGTTTTTTTTTTGTTGGACACAATATATAACACAAAGTCTTCTTTAATAAAAAAATAAACTTAGTGTCATGGGTGAGGATGGTTACAGATATTGGAGATGGCACAAATGCGCCGTTCTATTTAACATGAGCATGAATGATTCACAACACTAGCCGTGACTAACTTTGTCAGTTGCCAGACGGATACATTACTTGGTTGTGCTTAAATTCAGTTACTTTAGTGTAAATAGTGCGTTATACAATTTTGTATAGACGTTTGGGTCTTTTATAATAGAAGTGCACACAATTCTTTTGCAAAGACCTGATGAAGATTTAGCGAATTTGACAACAGACTCTCGAAATCTGAGGTTTCTATCGAATGTCCCTGGTCTCTGTAGGTCAATGCCTTGCGTATGGATGCACCGTCAAGCGAGTCGAATTTTGCTGTACGGATTCAGATCGTCGGCATAGATCTTGTATTTTACTGATTTATCTTCATGTAGCAAATCTTGGTAAATTTTCAAATCCTGGAAAAATGTTGCGTATAGATGATGACATAATCGCAAGTCCCCGCCATAGTGCATATGTTTGTATATCCGTCAATTTCTACGGCATTTAAATGTTCACACATGTTCACACCTATATACTTAGCAAGAACATTATAGCAAGGGTGAAGCTTCGATCTGCGAAACGGGTGGAACTGTAGGTTTATAGCTAAATTTGTCAAGAATGACTACTATTTGCATTGATGATAATTTGCGTTTCTGAGTGATACGTCCTAAAGCAATCTGTTTTCCATTGACTTGTTTAATAAAAACGCTTTGAAATCTTGGAATGCAGCCTGCATTGAGCCATTTTTTCCTGTTATAGCTACGAAGTTCAGGGGCTATCAGGGCTATATCTTCCGAGGGTACTCGCCGGTCTAGCGAATCTCGCTTCAGATACCTTAGTAGCAAATGCCCTAGAAGTCCAGTGAATAACTAGCGATGGGAGAAGCAACCGTCGCAAATACATTAGGACCATCTTACAAAGAAAAATCGATAGTGATTAAGTCGACTTAAGGGTACAACTTTTGCTGAAGCAGGCCGGGCGACCGGCCGTGAAGTAGAAATATTACCAGGGAACTAGCGAGCAAGCCCCACGAGCAATCTACTATCTGGTTCACGATGAGAAGTTGAAAAGAGAACTAAGAATTGAGACACTCTTCGAGGTTTACTGATTCCGGCTGGTTGAGGAAACAGTGAGCCGCGATTGGCTGTGTACAGTCGGCGCTATTGTGAAGCGCCTTCCGGTGTGAATCTCGCCGCAGCGAGCGCGTCTTTGGGAACGCTCTATGTTCGTGTGGCAAATGATTTTTCGCCTGCGCGTTCGCACTAGACGGACAAAGTCCACGCCCTGCAATTAATGAGAATTAATGCGGCAAGGCACGGCGAGCGGGGAGCGGGGAGCCGATTCCAAATGAGGTTGGAAGAAGTGGCTAGACGCTTGCCTCTGTCGACATGAAGCGAGTTGCAAGCGGAACTTCGTGCGAGGGAAACTCCCAAAGGACAACTTGGAACAAAACCAGCTACCGCTAAAGTGCCCCCGAGAGGATTTTGATCTTGTAGTGGGTTTCGTTCCCCACTCTGTGCTCTAAGTGATTGATTGAGCCACTGGTTCTGCTGCCGCCGAGCGATCTGCATAGCGAGAACTAAGCCTGACGTGTTCCTTGATTCTAACACGAATCGATCACCCGTCGCTAGATTTCAATCATTTCGGACTGTAACTTGCATGTTTCACAAAATTACTATGTGCGTATGTGAGCAATCTCCTCTAAGTAGTACAAAGCCTTTTAACAAGCAACCAATTAATTTCTCCTAAAATTTGAATTTAATTCTACCCAACCTTTCTACCACACTAGTGGTTGTTTACCAAGAATGTTGCCGCCATCGTGCGGGCCAATGAATGAAATTCTTAAAATGTCTGAAACCGCATAATTGTGATCATTAATTAAAATGCACTAATCATATTAAGATGGTCCCTGAGAACCTGGCAAGGTGTATATATACCGTGTGATGCGGTTGCATTGAAGCACTGAGGCAACTACCTCTTGCACCACTGCTCGAACAAGGCAAGCTGCATTGTTATGTCAATTTAAAAAGCTTAACTTCCTTAGACGTATCTTTCATACATGCAAGATAGTCCAAGGAGTCAGTGGTTCCGTTAACCGAAGACCGTGGTCCGTACGAAACTTATTAACGGAGTGATTGCCTGGCGAATGACCAAGCGGGCACATGCAAATCTAAGCTACAACCCTTTCGACACTCAATGAGCGCCACGTGTTAAAATTGAGTTGACAACGTTTGCCACTCACACGACTTACTTATCTTACTGCTTATTGTAAAATTGTTGTTGTATGTGATAATAAGGGCGTCATTATGGTATGTTACCAATAACGCAGACACCAAGATTGTGCGACACGCGGAGATGAATTCAAAACTTATGGCCTGCATCCATTTCTAGACTGCCCGAGACATTTTGGCTGACTAGCAAGAAAAACAGAGCTGGAGCAAATTATCCAATAATGTGCTGAAATACTGAGCTCTCGACAAAACAGCAACACAAATCTGTCGGCGTACGAACTACGTCTTGTGGTAGCATAAAGATCGCCTGGCGCAGAAGGCCATTCTCGTCTGTAATTGGGTCTTGTATGTGTACACTATAGCATTGCCGCCGCGAATTGTGTAACAAAGCAGGCCAAGATGTAGAAAAAAACGCAAATAAATAGACTCTGAGAACAACATCTATTTCAATCTGATAGCCAATAAGAGTAAACAAACAAAAATGATTTCACTTTATTTATTGCACGCTTTGTATAGTATGGAGTTGCAAATCCAACTTAATGCGATTCTACAGTATAATTTTGTCGGCACAGATAATTATCTCTGCCGTATCGTGATTTTATAGTTGTCGGGATGTCGCTTAACGGGGCGGAGAACAGAAGGGGGCTAAGATTGTCACCCGATGAGTAGGTCGTCGTCTGCTTCCTGCACACAGACTCCGTTGTTGGCGGGATAATAGGATTTTTGCCGCAGGATACTTCCCGACAGATAATGTAGCGAGTTTGTACTGTTCAAACACTATATTATCGTTCCGATCTTAGCAATCATGTATTATTTTACCAACTTTTATTTAACTCATAACGGGGTGTAAACAATTGTCCCGTCATATATTATATTGTATTATTATATCATGTATTATAGTATTACGTCGTCTCTAATGATCTCGTGGCAACTTGCTAACTCTCTATTTACTCATAGAAGTACGTAAACTGACACCAGATTTAAGAAAAATACTGTATTTATCACACATGGCTTAAACTTACGTCTTGTGAATTCCGCCACACGTTACCGTACAAACAGAAGTAGAAGTAGTACACTCACAGCGGCTCCTATGTGACGCTTGGTATAGATATTTCTATAATTTAGTTATGACAGTTTAACATCCAGGTTACCATCGGGGCCTCCAAATTAGGCGTAAAAACATATCTCAACGAGGCATTTTCTATACGGTCACTATAGATTGGCGCGAGCCCTTCATCAATAGCAATCGCATCTTGTGAGCACAGACCTTGAACATGATATTTTCCATTGCATTTGGATACTGTGTTTCACGGCGGCTTGCCTTTGTTTCGAATAAGACAACCGAGGTACCTAACTAAATGGCGCTGCTTTCAGTATCATTAATTTCACGTCGCTGATACGTTATAGTGGAGACGGCACGTTCTCGTATCATGTAAGCGTATGCTCTATACCCCTAGACCGTTAGGTCAGTTTCTGTCGGACTTTTCTTCTGCTGTGCTGTACAACCCAAAGGGATGAGCCTTGGTTCGCAATTTTGTGGGGGCACCATAGGGCCTGCCCGCTGAGGTGCTCTACGAACGCTTTTATTTTACGACGCGTCGTAGCAACCGACTCGACTCATACTGAATAGCAAACTATGTAGATACTTAAACATGCATCTCGTACAAACGACTTTTCCCTTCCGGTAGTAATAGAGTAAGTAGTAGGTGCTTCATTATTGCTCTCCAGGACAACGAAGCAAACATTTTGAACTTAGAGCGTTTGGTATGCACAGTAAACGCCTTACAAGTTTCAGCGCGAACTTTCTGCCAGCAGAGATGGCCGTCAAGGCTGCCGCCGTTCCGCTAACCTCCATAAGCTAAGGTGCCCGAAACCAACCAGCGTAGAAGTGGTTTATGATAGCTCAGCAAACAGCTACTGCTTGGCGTATTACTGGCGTTCGTTGGACAGTGGCTAACTCCGAATCGACAATTTTGTAGGTTGCAGGACGCAACAGAAACTTAGCAAAATAAAGACTCTAGACCCCCTTTGTCGGTCTTTTTCCTTCCGACAGTTCAGCAAATGATACGAGATCCGCAATTAATTGATTGCAGGTAGTTACCAGAATTAAAGTACAGGTACAGAATGGACAGGAAGTTTTGCTGCGTTAACAGAGAGTCATATCCAGGAATACGCACATCAGCAGTGATTTTTTTATTTTAGATCCTTTTTCAAATAATCCTCTTGACTCCAAGTGGTGTGTGGCCAGCCCAAAAAAACTTTTCTTGGGAGCGCTTTAGAATTGGCTTAAAACTTTTTTTTTTACAAGGGACTAGGAACAGAAATGCATAATGCACACCCCTTGGTCTGGCTAGTGTAGGACTCTCAAACTCACTAAAAACATGTTGATTTCCTAACCTACATGACCGGGATATTTGTGATATTACTTCAGTGGCTTACAACCTTAAAATGGCCTGCTTTCCGTCATCGTTTTTGCAATAATTATATAATATTTACGTGGCTAGAACTTAAATGAAGTGTCACTGTAATAAAAAAAAATACGCAACACGCACTTAGCGTTTTGTAAAATGTTCATATAGCAAACGTATTAGTGCATGTAACCATACCGTACGATGGCGCTGAATTTAATTACGCACGGTTCACTGCTGGCTTTGACCGGGTAGAAACTCTATCCGCCAGACTCTGAAGAAGACATCTAGATTCAGTAATTCATGCCTGAATACTGTGTGACGGGGCACAGACGTTGAAACGGTAGAGCACTTGGTTCTGAAATGTAACACTTCGGTTTCCTAAGGAACTGAGAGCACCAAATCCGAGCTATTCGCGGAGATTTCTCGCCCCTTGAGGTCGGGTAACATCGTAGCGGCGCGATGAGAATTCCCAGGAGTACACACAAGTCAGAATAAACTCACCCGATGATTCACTCTGGAAAAGGCGACGATAACGGGTAACCTTACGAAGCGACAAATGTAAGATTTTGTTTGCTTGTCCACTTGAAAAAGAAACGTTTAGTTGTTGTCTTCTGAAGGTGAGGTAGTTGTATCGATGAGTTTACACATCGCGAGAAAGTAACAACTAAAGCAACGACAATAACAACAATTTTGTATGTGTCAAGGCTGCGCAATACTAACAGGAGGAGGCGGTGAATTGCACTCTCGGGGAAACGCTGGCTTCCATATTGTTGATAGATTTAGAACGAGATTCTCCAAAGAATTGCGAGTAGCGGGTTCGGCCTAGCGTGGCTGCCCGCTAGCAGTCAGATAGATGACACAACCGGCTTACAGTATTCTTCTGCACTTTATAGGTCTTCTATAAACTGTTAACTGGCGACCTAAGGCTGCAAGGCTTGCGGCCGCGATAAAGAGTTCTTTTGCCGTTTGATAGGAAAACACACGGATAGGATCCAAAGTAGTTATCAACATTAATAGCATTGAAATAATGCTGGCAGAAAGTGACGAAGAAAAATCGCGAAAAACAACGCTTCCACAGCCGGAGCTGACGCGCCCGGACAGACAGGAGACGACGTTTTAAAACTAAGGTTAACGTAAACCGAGCGATGACACTATATAGGAGCTGCGCATCAAGGACCGCGAAGGTAATTCTGTGGTGTCGACGTGTGCATCTAGATTAAGGCCGCAAGTCACCACCAATCTTCCGCACATGAAAATTCGAGGGAAAACGAAGGGTCTCAATTAAATACGTATTTAGCTTTATTAACTGATGACTGGTTTATAATATTGCGCGTACAGAGAAAGCACACATTTGCATATACGTATATTCATTACAGGCATAACTAGGAAATGTCACGGAACTTCTCTCGAATACAGATCTGCATGTGGAAGCCTTGTACCAGTTAAATGTAAAATAAATGCAGATTAAACAGAAGGAGAAACAACAGATAAAGCGCGCGCCTATACAACGAGAATAGCATATACTCTGGAGTGGAGTTACTCCGAAATAGAAGAGAGTCGGTACGAAGGAGCATTGGGGCCGCGCTCAGTTACCACGGCTTCAACTGCATAAGGGTCGACTTTATTATAATTAACTATATAGTAAAAACACTCAACATAAGGGTAGCTTTTCATTAGTGAAAATGGAAGTGAAACGCGTGGTTAGAAATTAGCACATTAGTTGGAAATAAATGGTATCGAACATTTAACCCAAACTGAGGATTAGGTCTTATCAAAGACGTCAGTCACGAAATCATTCAAGCCATAATGAGGCATCTCGTACGATAGAGGAGAAAAAAGGACATGCACTAGGTGAGTATTAGCCCCGTAAGGGTTGGGGGTGTCGTGTTTCGCGATTTCCAAAAGGCGTGCTAACGAGTAAAATAAAAGTCACAATAGCACTTACATAACCAGAGCGTTTTCTCTCATGTACTGGTTGATGTATTGTTGAAACACACAGATTTAGCCCGTTTATTTACTTTTTTACTGAAACATTTCGGGAATGCATGAAAAATGTGGGTCACTAGCAGCCTACATGACTAGCGTAAGACTCACAAACCTACTAAACCCAGATTCCTCACCATTCTCCAAGGCTTGGTAACATTTGGCGTTTTTTCGAAGCCGTGGGAGAGTTGTTTCTGCCATTATCCTTAATTCAGCTAGGTGTCTATATTTTTGCATAGTCACATGCATCCAGATAGGAAGCTTATGCTAAAATATTCATACGGTCTCGACCACTTTCCCGACGCTGTCGCGCGAACCTCTCCCGCTTAGCTGTTTTGAGCGTCAAAATAGCGTCTAACAGATCCGTCGCCTCCTTCTATGCTTTCGGCAGTTCTTTTTAGTGGTTTAGGATCCCCTAGATTTTTATATCTCAGGCGGATTCAAGACCCTTCCCAACGACTGTCAAGTCGTTTTCGGAGTCATGAGCAACCGCCGCGTCCTTTCCCTTGTGCGTTTCCCCATTTTCCTTATATTTTGTTTTTCTCTCCGTAATCTCCCTCTGGTGCCTTCCTCGATTTGAAAATTGTTAGCACGCACTGCATGCAGCATGTCCATAAATTAACATGTCTTACACTCTTAAACTTGCGCAAAGTAATTACTAAATATATATTGTTAATACTAAGTTACGAGTACAACGATCTAGGGATCGAGGGCTAGAGTCGAAAGAACAAGGTCCTCCAAGGGCAAGGCTCAAGAGGGTGTAAACATGCCAACAGCGGGAACAAGACAGCTTTCATGAGGCGTAAGTGTTGTATGAGGAGCCGGTTCATCGTGTTTGGTAAACCATGTTGAGCGGAAGTGTTAAGTCGAAATCGAACAATTGCGCAAGCACTTTTATTATAGCGGATATAAACAGGATCCAGTGTTTATCGTTATGATATGATTTTGGGCGCCGTTAGCGCATTGGCGCCATTCGTTTTCGTTTGTTTTTTTACTACAAACCATTGCAGGTGAGGATAGTAAAAAGATAAGAATTATTGCGGTAGTAATTGCTAGACGGATGGAATCTCTCTTAGAATACGTGGGAATGTGCCGCATCTATAAGAGCAAATGAGCTATTAAAAATTATATAAATTTGCGGCCACGGCGCCACGTGCATATATCAAGCCATAATACCATTATACGTACGCGCAAGCATGTGTCTTATTTTAGGTCAGTCAGGATGTAACTACTACCGTGTATCTAGTAACCACTATCGTGTATCTAGTAACCACTCATAGAATATAGATATCTATGCTATAAAATATGAGTGGTTTAAAAAATAAAGAGAAGCTGCAAATAGCGACCATTGCAACCGACACCAATTTTGGAATAGAGGTTGTCAATATGCTGCTGGTATTAAGCAATGGAATGCCGGCATCCCTGCAATCACTCGTTGCAAGCAGACTATTTATAAAAGGTTTTCGTAAGACGACCAGTAGATATGCTCTTCTATATCAATCATCAATGCATTTGTTAACGCAGACGCTTTTTGAAAAAACTATATAGCTATTTTTCAACACACATGAACCTTCTAAAAATATGTACAAGTACCAACCGCTCTACGCCCATGGGTGCACTAAATCAGATGTGGCACACTTTGCGTCCCGTGCCACCCTTGTTACTACGTTTTGACGAAAATGTTTAAATAGCATATCGATTACTTTTCCTGCGTATGCATATATGATATGATTAGCTGTGCGTTCGAGCGTTGCAGTAATGGAAATATATAATTTGGTAATAGCCACAAACGAGAATAAATCGTAGCAATATATATATATATATATATATATATATATATATATATATATATATATATACTGTAATAGTATCTCCCCGATATTCTCTAGCAAATTGTTACGCATAGAACAGCGATTTAATGCCCAGTCTCTCTTTATCGATGCTCGTGCTATTTAACGCCTATGGCTCTCGAGAGGGTCAGCTAGTTGAGCGCCAGTTAGTCGTCGAAGAAAGAGCGGTCCTTTGACAAATCTTCCCCACGACGGCGTTACTCGGCGCTCGGCTTTCTCATGGACTCCGGGACTCTTCTCCACACCTCCTATTCTTTCTTCTCTGTGTCAGCCGTGTGTCGTGCGGAGAGTGCGGGCCGCCTGTGCAGTCGTACAGTGTGCTGAGTACCACCATCACCAACACCGCCATCACCAACACCGTCATCATCATCATCTTCGTCGTCGTCGTCGTCGTGGTCATCATCTCTAACGCCCTCTGGTCGGGACACTTTCTGGGACGCTCTTGGGCTCTCCTTGAGAGCGGTTCGTCGCCGGTGTCGTACTAGGAGGGGGGGGTCGTACTGGGGGGGGGGTCGTACTGGGGGGGGGGGTCGTACTGGGGGGGGGTCGTACTGGGGGGGGGGGGGTCGTACTGGGGGGTGGGTGGGGTCGTACTGGGGGGGGGGGATCGTACTGTGGGGGGGGGGGGGGGGGTCGTACTGGGGGGGGTGGGTCGTACTGGGGGGGTGGGTCGTACTGGGGGGGGGGGGGGGGTCGTACTGGGGGGGGTGGGGTCGTACTGGGGGGGGGGGTCGTACTGGGGGGGGGGGTCGTACTGGGGGGGTGGGGTCGTACTGGGGGGTGGGGTCGTACTGGGGGTGGGGTCGTACTGGGGGGTGGGGTCGTACTGGGGGGTGGGGTTGTACTGGGGGGGGTGGGGTCGTACTGGGGGGGGTCTGGCCGTCCGTCCGTCATCCATTAATTATGGCTGAGCGCGCTCTTAGCCTTATGTGGCGGACGCTGGTGAATACGAAATGAAATCTCCTCCTCCTTGTCGTCGTCGTCATCGGCCATCGTTCGTGTCGTTTTCTTTCGGTAGTCGTCGTCGTCGTCGCTGGTGGCGCCTCATGGCGTCGGTCGGTCGCTCGCTCGCACGGTCGCCAAGTCGGTCAGTCGGCCTGCTGGGGGCAGTTAAGCAAATTGCAATTAGCCCACTCGATTAAGCCTCGGCAAGTTAGACAAACCCACCACAGAACGACCCCGGCCGACGTTGGAACAACGACAGCAACAACAACAACAACAACGACTGGCAGACGCCTTCCGCCTGCCGCAAGCTGCTGTTGTGTCGCAGGCACACAGTCACATCCACATTATTGGCGACTGCGGGAATGTGCCCGCGTCGTTCACTACTACTACTGCTATTACAAGTGCAGCAAAATGTCTCTGGGAAACAGCGAAAAGAGATCGAGCGAGAGCGAGAGAGAAAGAGAGAGATAGAGATAGAAGAGATATGGAAATGAACAAGCAAGCACGTCTAATAGTAAGAGTAATGATAATAATGCGGACTCTAGGTGGGTATTGACATAATGTAAGTATGCATGCATACCCTAGACAAGTAGTTATATATATATATATACATGTTACAGTTTGGCCGACTAACTGGAGTCGCTATATATATATTTTTTTTTCTATGGGACCGTCTTTTCCAGACGGCAAATTTATTTAGGTTCAATAATACTTCATTGAGCTTGAAATTACTATTATTATATAAATTCAAACAGTTATAACTATTCAGGTAATTTTGCATAAAAGGCTATCGCTTGTGTTTGATATATATATATATATATATATATATATATATATATATATATATGAGTTTAAGTAAACGCAAAGTTATTTGCTAGAATGTTGTTATTATGACATATACTGTCGTGATGCTACCATCGTTTTACCTTTTGCAGCGCACCGACATTATAAATTCAACTTGTGATAATTCAATTAACTTCAGGTGGAGACGTTTATTGTTTTACAGTAAGAAGCACCAAACACTCTAGGCGAAGCCGAGTTACTCAAAGGAAACTGTTTAGAAATCGACAATTTTCATGATGAGTGCTATTTAATTTTGGGCAGTATAGAGCATTTTGATGTTCAGTTCAGGTGTGTGCAATAACGAAAACAAAGGTAGGAACAGTAGGATGTCGACCGTGCGCAGCAGCTGCACTATGACTAATGTAGTGGTCTTCATTTCCAAGCCATTTCTCCTGCAAGTGGACGTGGGCAGCAAACAGCCTGCTGAAGATCGACAATGTGCTTTCGTCATTTTTACAGCCGGCGACCACCTACTTGCAGTTTATGATTTGTCTTTGGAGAACATATAGCTTTGTCACGCTACCCCAGCGGTCGGCGTGCATGGCGGCCGACCAGAAACGTGACTGGGTCCTTTCTTGCCAAGACCTTTGCCGCTACCGCCTGAAAAATCGCGGAGAAAGGTGTGTCTGTATCTATCTTCGCTGTCTCTCCCTTTTTCAATTCTTATTCCTTCATGGGGTAGAAGCAAAGGACAAACAAGACCTAGCAAAAACTCCAAATACCACACAGAGTACTTGCCATAACGGTGTTGATTAGGTAATCTACGTGAGAGTAGTGTAACGAGCTTGGAGCTCGAATACGTTCGCATACTTAATTCATTATAACTAGATTATCAGTACGCTGCAGATGTATATATTAGGCTAAGCTGTTGCTCTGCTTCTCGACTTGCGACAGCGGCTTGAACAAAACGAGATACGTACTACTCATTTCTCTAGAAATTGGTTTTAACACTATATATATATATATAAATATATATATGTTCATGTATATATATATATATATATATATGTGAGTCCTCAAGATCAAGCGCAAGCTATACAAGTAATTATGGAAGCACTTCCTGGGATATCTTGTGCAACTCAAGGTCACCTAGATGTTGTAGGTTCTCCTTTAACGCCCGAAGGAAATCCACGCTCACAATGCTAAACGAGATACCCTGTTAAAGAAACGCCCACGACTGACATATGTGCACCTGCAGGTGGATCTGCGCCTATGGAGACATTGTCTTGGATCACCAAGATTTGTCTACATGCTACAAACATGTCAGACTCTGAAATATATTTAAGGGGTTGCAGCTTACGACGAGACCACCAGAGACATTCAAAGCGAGATACTAAGCATTAACTTAGAGGGGAACATGTGGGAGAGAGCTAGCCTTCCCATTGGTAACGGAGGTCTTGGAATAAGAAGAGTCACAGACTAGCTGCAGTGTGCTATGCTGCACCCCTGAATCAATTTGGCTCCCTGGCAGAATCACTCACTGACGAGGATGGAAAGATTAAACTAAAGAAGGCAACTATAGTGGCAGACAATACAGTCAAGAGTCAACTCGATCCCGGCCCTCTGAGAGAGCACGTGAGTCAAAATATTTTTGACGCTTACAAAACGAAAAAGTCCGCACGAGATATAATGAATAGCCCAACATCAACAAAAGACCGTGCCGTCTTTCTAGCGGCTCAACATCCCTTTAGCGGGGGCTGGCTCCAAGCGCTGCCCTCCCGTCTGCTTGGCACCACGCTGGACCCAAACTTCTTCCGCATGGTGTCAGCCCTTAGAATAGGCGCCCCCGTCTGCCAGCTTTTCTCATGTCTGTCATGCGACCAACCTGTTGGCTCTGACGGTCTACACCCGCTAAGCTGTCTGAAAAGTCCCGGCCGACTTTCAAGACACGCTGAACTCAACGCCATAGTAAAAAGAGCTCTTAGAAGGGCAGGGATACCATCTACACACCAGCCGAAGGATTATAATGGCAGCCGGGAGCTGCGACCTGACGGGGTCACCATTCCGCTATGGTCACACGAAAGAGCCGTGTATGGGATGTAACGGTTTTATGCACGGTGGCCTTGTCGTGCTTATGCCACAGCGCAGTTGAATCTGGATGGGTAGCAGAGAGCGCGGATAGTGAAAAACGAAGGAAGTATCTTGAGCTATCAAGGAGCTACCATTTTGTACCCATTACATTAAAGACACTTGGCCCCATGAGCACAGGTACAGCGAAAATCCTGAAAGAAATCGGAAAACATACAGAAGACGTTACCGACAATCGACGCAAGGCAATGTTTTGAGACAGATTATTATCTTTAGCCGTTTGTAGAGGGAACGCGGCTTCTATCACGGGCGCCATGAGTTGATAGGGAGCGAACAGAATATGATGAATGTGGCTTAAGCAATTGTTATAATACAATTGTAATAACTGATTAATATATATATATATATATATATATATATATATATATATATATATATATAATAAGGCAAGCACTGCCGAGTGTGCAAATGTATTGTAAATCATTAATAAATCATCGCAATAATTTCTATATATATATGTAATTTAAATGACCAGGTGGCGTATGCCGAAAGTTCCCGGGTTCAGCTCTGCCCCATCCGCAATCTGCTTAGTGGAACAGGGTGAGGCTGCTAAATCCAAGGTGGGACGTTACTCAATGGAAGAAGGCGTAAATATTGTGAACCTGTATAATGAAAAAGAAAACTGTGCACGACCCGGCTGGCAATCTCGTCGTCCAGTTTGCGGTCGCAGCACGTGATGTGCCAATCAGTGGAAACGCTCGTTCCGCTCAAAGTATAGCTGCTGCGGCCAGAGTGACAGTGTGAACAAATGTCAGAAAACATCGGTTAGGCGACGTGCCCAGGCAACTGTGTCTTTCACGCACCTCAAGCTGGTGTATTTCGACGTTGGCGATGCATCATTGGCTGCAGCTGACGCACAACCTTACATGCACTGCGGCTAAACTTCGTCAATTGGACGTTTGAGGTGATGCAGCGTGATGCCGATTTTGAAAAGAGAATTGTCATTCCGACGAAGTTCATTTCTATCTGAATGGAAGAAAGGAATAAACAAAACTTGCCGTATCTGGGCAACCGAGAACTCCCACGTGATTCATAAAGAGCCATGACGTATGCCATGTGTGAAAGTCTGGTGCGGCCCCTGCCATTACCTTGGAGAAATATAAGGTCTAATGATTCCTCCAAAGGAATCATTAGACATTATATTTCTCCAAGGTAAATGGCGAACGTGAACTCTGGGTCCAACAGTAACAAAAAGCTGATAATTCCACGACCACCAACAAACTAAAGAACAACACTGAGGCGTGCAATAATGTAATTTAACCTGAAACGAAAATAAAGTCTGATATAAAACATTTTGAAAAAGTATCCCGTATAGGGCTTGCAAAAACCGAATAAAGCCACTACCCTACCGATATTGTAATTTGTTAGCAGGGACGCTATATCTGTATTAAAAAAAGATCTCAAATACTTTTATCTTTATGCTACCTAAAAATCTCAGACTATTTTGCGATTACCCTATTGATTGATTGATTTATTGTTCGCTTGGCACGTATACCTAAATACACATGTCACCCTTTTATATTAGGGGCGCTTAGAGCGGCAGCATATATACCTGCTGAGAGTATCTCTTATCTTTATACATACCTATATATGTATAAAGACTATTTCAAAAATGTTTGTAATTTGCTCTTAAACTGCATGATGCACACCGAGCGTCGTTTTTAAAGCTACGGCAGTGTGGAACTCTCAAACCCACAATGCAGTTGACATCATTGCCTCTTACTAAGCGTGAAAAATTATATATATATATATATATATATATATATATATATATATATATATATATATATATAGTCCTATTTATGCCGATGTCACTAGCCACCGTCTACCACAACAACTGAGAAAAACATTGTCCCTCCCTTTTCCGAACATATACGATCGGCGAAAGCAGAGAAAGCCAGCACAGCTGTTCTGGCCGAACAAACTGACTGGCCTTGTGGTTAAAAATCGCAAGGGGCAGCTCAGGGAAGACGCGGGGGGTGCAGGGACGGGCCGAAGGAAGATGTGGTTCGACGATATATTTTTGCATTTGGAGAGTCCGGCGTCGATGGGGGCGGTGGTTCTCTGCCTCTCCCACTCTCTATCAGCAGTCTTTATCTATTCCAGCTAGTTTTTCAACCTCAGAGCCATATGCCCGAAGACTCCTTCGCGCGGCTGTTGGCTCATTCATCTCTGTATGTGCGTGTTCCTCTACGACGACCCAGAACCAGCTGCCGAAACTACGGTAGCACAGAAATTCCAAGCGCCGCGCGTCTTGCGGCGGGCGGCTGCGCGCGACCGGCAAGCCCCACGTTCTGGTGGTCGCATTCTACGAGCGGGGTGGACGTCTGGGGAACAAGACAACGGCGACGAGGAAAATAAGGAAGGGGAAGAAGGAGAAGATGAGAAGGGGAAAAAGAGAAGGCCCAAACCGGAAAAGGAGAAAAAAGAGAAAGCCCAAGACGGAGAAGGAAAAAAGAGAAGGCCCAAGACGGAGAAGGAAAAAAGGACCAAGACAAAAAAACAGAAGAAAAATAAGACATCGGTCGAGTAGTCGAGCTCGGCTTGGCTCGAAGGCCAGCGTCGCCAACGTCGTCTGGGTTTGCAGGGATGAGATGATTTGCATTTTGACAGCGACTGAGAACCGACCGACCAACCGACCGAGAGTGGTATCTGGTGCGTAGCCCCAGCCCGGTCCGGCGGTGGCGACGACGACGACGACGATTCCAGACGAAGGTCTGGCGAAACGGTCGAAGGCACACGCTGCAGGCAGAGACACGGAGATAGCCGGAGAGGAGAACTGCGTGGCTGACTAGCTGATAGCTGAGCGAGCGCAGGATCAAGCCACGCTTCGCTGGTTTTGCACATTGGCCCACACACACATGTGCCCCCCGCACTCTTGCGATGGCACACCTCCACATATACTGGAGGATAGACTGTTTTGCACGTACATAGAACATTGGCTTGAACACGCACACCTACAACATCTACGTGCGGCGATTCGCGCAGCTCAGCGTGCGAACATCCAGCGAGCGACCAGGCGAAGTCGACGCGCGGAAGTGAAGGCCGACAAATACAATGTCGGGCTACGGCGCCTGTCGCCAGCAGAGTCACTAACCGAATAAAAATGCATAGACTCTCTTCAGCTCTTCAGCTGAGCTGGCTTAATGACAAACATCAACAACAATAATACGTTTGGAGAGCCAGAAATGTGCTTGCCTCGAAAACACCTCCGAAGTGCGATGTCGACCGAGGTTCACGGCGCGTCGGAGATGCCAACAACAGCAACGACACAAACAATAACAGCGACGACGACGGCGACGACAACAACAACGGCAATAATAAAAACCGTCCGCAGCCGCGTTCGTTTTTTCGTAGCAAGATGCGCTTTCTCAATACGACCGATATTCGTGTTGATCAATCTAGCGCTGAACCATGGCCAAATTGAATGTGCTTCGTCAGCAGGTGATCTTCGTGAAGATGATGGGCTATGACGGGATGAATGATGCGGCACATTTCATGCATTTTAGGACTTGCTCTGTGCATGACATATGGAAGACGCTGAATTCCTATTAAACGTGGAATCCAATCAGATAGCAATTGTGGAACTCTTCTTATATCCTCTATGATATTTTTACAAATAATCAATTCATAAATAATTCGCATGAGTATTACTACGGCTTACGAGTGTTTTATGCTGCCGTTATGGAAATTCCTAGTTTTGAGATACGTTGTGATTGCATTCGAGTCTGGGCTTGATGTCATAATTTGGCCCTACGATGTGCCATTTAGTTAATAGTCTACTGCCACTAAATGTCTTTTGTTGAGTCTAACGATACACATGTTTGGGATATTTTTGTCTCTTTATTGTTTAAAAAAACTTAAATGAAAATATATAATTTCGCCGAAACATAAATAGTGGCTGTCTTCCTGATCCGATTCGTGAAGACTGAAGGGCCCTGGCCCCCTGCTTCTTCTTCTTCTTCATGAAAATTAAAAGTATTACGTAGGTTGATCTCAAACGTAGGATAGGAAGACGAGTGTATGTTCAATAAGTTGAACCTTTACACGGTTGAGCCCCCGTTCTGTCGAGGTACTCAAATGTACGTATTCCGTTTTCCAGTTACTCTTAAATTTGGCAGATCCGGCATACCGCACAGTAAAACCCAACGGCTGCAACATACTCGTTATTTATTAAATAGTTAACGAGCAGGCCATCTAACAGATCTTGTGTGGACCTGCATAAAGCAAATAGTTGATTTGAACCGAACCTAAGGTGAATTTGCTTTTGTCCGTTTATGCAGCCGAGCCCGTTAGGTTCACGCGCCCGTATCGTGGGAGAGCGTAGGCTAACAGTGACGATGAAGAGTATTCTACAGCATTGACAGCAATAATCGCATTATCTGCATTGTTATAGCGCGTTGTACTACTGCGGGTACAATCATAACATACACATACCCATGATATGCTACCATTTCTGTCCCAATAGTGCTCACTGTTATTAGATACCGACAGGCGTAATGCTAGATCAATAGCCATAATGAAAGCTGCTGCTATTTTTCCGTATAAGGCGCATAGAAGACCGATGTACTCGACCCAGGCATAAACACTGATATTAATATCTCCTTAAGGACAAAGTAGTCTCATATTGTAGGGTGAGGGCCGTATCATGGTAGATGGTCCCTAGAACAGAAGTGTAAGGTTTCGACGTCACGTTCAGCTGGCCAAACATATGAGGTTCACCCAACAATAACAGCAGCTACAATTCCAACATAAACATTACTGACTACATGTGTTTAAAAACATATTGTATTAATATGATATTCAAAACGGGGTCGGCGTCCAGACCGTCGTCGAATAGCTAAGATGTCAATACGAATGACCAAGAATCAATAATTAAAAATATCATAGATAATGCTAACAACAAAAGCAATAGAAGCTGGGCTAAAGACCTACCTACGCCCATGCCTCAAAATAAGTAACACATTAGTACTAATTTTCTGTCATCACCATCATCACAGTTATTTCACTTAAATTAGGTGTGCATATAACATTGATATTTATATTGTTGTCAGCTGCTCGTGGCGTGCTGTTCGAAAGAGGCATTGCAGTGATCTGTTCGTGAGGGCCAGGCAGACAGACGCATAGTACTTCGTACACGCTTGAGAGTACAATCGACAGGCACCACACTGTCTGTGTAGTCCTCCTGGAAGTTCGTTTTGGAACAGACCAGGTGATGAAAGTCATGAACTATGATGTATCTGGTATAGACGTGGCGATTGTCACATGCAGGACCAGGCGAGAGGTGCGAGGCCCTGAACATATCCAGATCTCCAATCTCTCGTCGAATGTATTCAACTTTATTTTCCCATTTCGAGATAAAGCCTTTGAATGTTAGTGTGCACGGCGGCCTGCCTCAATCGAATTATTTTAACAACCGGTACACAACCTGACATTAGGTATACAAGGCGGCTATTATATATATATATATATATATATATATATATATATATATATAGATATAAATAAGGTCTACAAAAAAGTATTTTCGGATTGGCGCTTGCGCAGCGCCCGCCCCAGCGCCTAGGCATAGATAATTGGCTCACTCTTTGTTGTTTTCATGTGAAAAAGAGCGGGGAATCTGCTGGTCTCAACCATTTTAAAATCTGTTTAGCCGTTTGTTCGTAAAAGTGCTGCAAAATGGAGGTAGAAAAATGCCAAATTCGAGCGATTTTACTCCATGAGTTCAAAAATGAACTTAGTGCAACGCAGGCTCACAAAAAGTTGTTAAAATCGTTTGGAGATGCCTGTTGTACAGACAGAATGTGCCAACAGTGGTTTGAGAAGTTCCGAAAAAACAAGGTTTTATTGTGTATTTGGTGGAATGTGGGCGGAATAGTGCACTATGAACTTTTACCGCGTAACCAGACGATAAATACGGCCGTGTACTGTCAACAACTCGAAGAGGTTCACGAAAAATTAAAGCAGTCGTACCCTGCACTATTTTCAAGGAAGGGTGTCCTGTTCCACCAAGACAACGCAAGGCCCCACGTGAGTAGGGAGACTCTTTCGAAAATTTCCCAGCTAAAATGGGAACTTTTGGAACATCCACCGTATTCCCCCGACTTAGCACCATCTGATTACCACCGATTCAGATCGACGCAATTTTTTTTAAGTGGTAAAAAAATCACTTCTATCGAACACGTGCGTTCTGGGCTGGAAGAATATTTTGGATTTTTTTAGAAATTTGGAAGATTATTTAGGAATCGAAAACCTTGTAAATCGTTGGGCAGAGGTTGTATCTTCCGGCGGAGAATATATACATCAATAAATAAGACCTCCCGTGTCTCCTATATATGTGTTTCCTTTAAAGCGCCAAAACCGAAAGGACTTTTTTGTAGCCTTAATATATATATATATATATATATATATATATATTAAGGCTACAAATAAGTCTAATAATCTAAATAAAAAAGGCTATATATATATATATATATATATATATATATATATTTTTTTTTTTTTTTTATATAAAATCATAACAGTGTCACAGTAGAAGAACACGTCGTAATTTTGTCAAGATTTCCTTGACGTAGACTAACGCGTAGAAAAGCTCTCGTTAGAGGAAGCGGGAAAGGGTGAAAATGGGAGTGGTTGTCTGAGTGATAAAAACGCCAAACGCTTTTTGTCTGTTATCTGGAATGGTTTTTCCGCCATCTAAGCGGAAAAGCGCAAGCTGTCGACGACGATGACGACGCGGTCGGTGACTGCGATGCCACCCTCATGCTCATTACTCATCATACGAGCAGTATTCGTGTATTGATTCTTGCCTCAGCCTTCATGCTTCGGCTGTCATTTTTTCGATTAGGGGTCTAAACCGAACTTGTGCTTCGCTTTCGTGAGGTGGCCATTTAACGCGGTAGCGACAATCGCTGCAAGCCGCGGCTTGGACGGCGCCCGCCCCCCCCCCCCCCCGCATTGGTGTCGTGATTGTTACCACCGATATCGTCATGGGGGGTTTGTCCTTGACGTTGAAAATCGTTGCTCTAGATCTGATTTTTCCTTGTGTTCCTTGAGCTTTCGTCTTTCGCTTGTCTGCGTTGTCATCACGCTTCTCACTGGCCTTATCTCTATCTGTCTGTACCATACACTCTGTCTTTTCTTCCCTCTACAATAGTAATCTATATGAATCTATTCGAAGATAGTGATATATATATATATATATATATATATATTCACTGCTACGTGACAAAACTGCTGCTGCCCCGGCTCTGCATTGGTTTAGCCGTCAGGCACTCCGTAGTCAGAAGAAGCAGAAAAAGAAGAAGAAAAAAATTACAGGATGAGCCATTCTGCGACAACGAGACTCGCCCAGGGGCCGGCCCACTGTCCACGGATCCACACCCACATGCTCATTTTCTCTCGCCCCCCCCCCCCCCCATTTACCGGATCGCCTTTTCTGTCTGTGTGTCTCTCCCTTTCCGCGTTTCCCTCTGCGTTCTCCTTAACCTCCACGTCAATTTCTCTCTCGTTCGGTTTCTTCGTACTCGTTGAGCAGCTACTGCTGCGGATGCAGCCATCCCTGCTCTGTTCTGACCGCTTCTTCGCTATGTTCGTCGTTGCCAGGCATCCCGGCGTCTTGACAGTCAATGACAGCGACGACGCTCGTAGTCGTCGTAGTTAATCGTAGTCAGCTGCAGACAACCCGTCGACTGTTCCTGCACGCTTTCCCACTGCGGGATCGAAACGAGCAGGGTAGGGTCAAGGCGTTCGCCGCCGCCGCCGCTGCTGCTACGGCAGGGTAATTCTTCTGTCCGCTCAATTATGTTCTGCTTCTGCGTAGCCCGCTGGTGCTGCTACGTCCGCTGTTGCCGCTGTTGCTGCTTCATGCTACTGTTGAATGATCTTCGCTTGGCTTCGATGTCAATGACGACCCCGACGACGGCGAAAGAAGACGACGACGACAATGAGTGGGTCGAGAGCGGAGACAAAGTCGTTGACCACCATCATGGCCAATGAACCATCGAGACGGCCGATCTAGGCCGAAATTAAGCAGCGACCGAAATGAGTGCACCAGCCAACCAGCCTATCAGAGGCAGACGTAGGCTTGCTTACGTACTGCTCCTGGAATGTTCATGCGTCCAGAAGTGCGTGGCGGGACAGTGGTGGTAAATCAATGCTTCTCTCCGACATCATCGAGCTCGCCGGGGGGGGGGGGGGGGCGTCAACCGCGTCACGACCAACGAAACGGGCAGAGAGACAAATCAGGAGGGGAGGGAAAAGAGCGTTAGAACAGGCCATTTCGAAGGCACTTGGCCACAGGCCCTCACCGTCGGCGTTGTCTTATTGGTTCGCGTCGTTTGCTTGTGGAATTCTCCTAAAAGCTTCTCCCTCAACATACGTTCTCCTTCTAGCTCTTGCCCTTTGTTTTTCGTCTTATTTTTCTACTACTCCTCATTTGCTTGTCATGAGTGTCTTGCGTTGCAAGTGCGCTTATTCCTGATCGCGCTCTCTTCATTCTCTCAAATACACACACACATACTATTTCTCTCTCTCTCCATCTCTCTGCTCTATCCATCAATATATCTCTCTCTCTCTCTCATCTACTCCTTAATCGATCTCTCTTTCTCCTCTCCACTAGTTTTCTTCTTTCCCAATCTTAATCCTTTTCTGTCGCATTCTCTGTCGGCATCTAGAGGACGCTAGTACCACGATAACTTATTCTGTTTGTCGGCTTGCGTGGTTGCCGCCCTTACTACCTTCTACTACTGCTGGTACTGCGGCCGCCTCTGATTATAGGGCTGGTACAATCGACACGCGTTTCGGCTGAGACTCGTAGCCTATCTTGCCGGCGCTGTCCGTAGACGATAGGGCGCAAATTGGCCCTTGATCGAACAGGCGGCAGGGCGACTGGGCCGCCAATAGACTGGAGAACTCACTGCCCGTAGCATGCCTGCAGCGTCAGCAATGGCAGTTTGCGGCCATTCCTATTTCCAGACACAGGATCGTTTGCATCGCTGACTAATTTGACATACGACTAATTGGGGCGGAATTCGAACCGTTATTACCTAGATTGCACTATTTTCAACAACGCATGTACGTAATCTCGTATGCGTAGTACATACGTAAAAGGCTGTATCTTAAAATATATATATATATATATATATATATATATATATATTTATATATATATATATATATATATATATATATATATATATATATTTATATATATATATATATATATATATAAGATGAATTAGGACACAATCGTCGCCACACACGCTGCACGTAGAAGATACAATCCCCGGAGAGCACCCAGCTGGAGAAAGTGAATAAAACCAACCGCGAATTTTTGTCTTCATCTTTTGATTGTCAAACCAAGGTGACGAGAGAAGAGGAGCCTCCTACCTAAGGAGATACGGGCCGTCACCTATTAAAGCCGAAAGCTTGCTAGAGTGAACAGAGCTGCACGAAAACTCACGTTGTTCGAAATGCAATCAGAGGGTCGATTAGGAGCAGATGGAGACGAGAGAGATCGAGGCGGCTGCAGCGATCGACACGGCCCTGGAAGCGGCAACCTAAAGCAAGGACGTAGAGAAGATGGCACGCATTGTGTTGAAACAAAATGGCCAGATGGATGCTTCAAAAGAACGAATTTAACTCATAGGGGGATACAGAGCCCGAAAGGAGAAGCGCGAGGACTCATTCTAATGAAGAGGTCGGAGAAACAAACAGAACTCATGGAAGAGGTGCTTCCCCAGTTTCCTTATGCGGCAGCGTTAGGCGACCTTAAGCTAGGAAAAGTGGCGGCACTTAAATGCAAAAGCGCCTTTGAGGTCATCAGCGACGAGGAAGAGGAGACGGAGGCAACATCCCTGGGTCCCTCAGAGGCGTCACGAACGCTAGTGGTCGAAACGGGCCATCTGGGGTCGCCCTAGGCCGCCTTGATTAGGCTCTTCGGTTGACTCCTGCATACTCTCAATGTAGATAGGCGGGAGGATGCGCCAGCTGTGGCTGTGACCGAGAAACTGGGTGACTACACAATCCCTTAGATCCTTGAGGCGTGCTGCCGGACACTCGACTGTGACGTCGAGCTTATTGCTAGAAGATCACCCAGAGGCCAAGGCGTACCAAGAGAGACGAAAGCCTCAGATTAGATGTGGGTAACCTATCGTTCGGTCTAGGTGACGAAAATGTAGGGTAAAACTGCTGCAAAAATGCTCACGAGAGTGCGAAAAAATGCAGATCTCAGTGCGGCGGGCATGACATTGGCCGCGCGCGAAGGACTAGCCACCACCGAGGGTGGGTGATTTTATGAGGGTGACCAGTACGATGTTATCAACAGACACCTTCGCTGAAGCTCTATCACGATCGATTAAGATAAAGGTTGATTGCCGAGACGCCATAAAAGACGATTGTGCTGCAAGACGTGGACCCGTTCGCGGACAAAGAAAGCATCAAATGAACATTTAGGCGAGAGCTGAGCATGCCGGCAGACATGCGCATGAAAGACCCGCAGTCCGGCAAGACAAGATCAGTATCAGTGTCGTATCGTTCTCCCGACCGCGGCGGTAAAAAGATTAGTTAAATAGAAGCACCTGTATATTGGCAGTACCACGTGCCTTGCCGAGGATTGGTTTTGCGTACCCACGTGCTTCAACTGCCAGAGGCAAGGCCACATGGCTAAAGCTCGTGAGAAGAAGAAAAAGCTCTAATCCGCTACATCGCCGCGTGTACAAAGGCTGGTCCGCCCCACCCGAACGACGGAGGTGACCGACGGCACCGGTCCGTTTACTGGTAGAGCGATAAGATCGGGGAAGTAAGAAAGCGATGCGCGAGACAAAACAGGCAGCTAGGTTATTAAAAGTTCTGGAGTCCCTCGGTGCCAATTTTACCGTGACCCTATGTCTTACCGATGAACAAGCGATCCACGGTTGAACCAAGTCCATCGGAGTAGAACCCAAGGTTCGGTGAGAAAAGGTTCCGCAGGAGAGGGGGCCTAGTAGAATCCAGGCCAACACTGGAACTCTTTGGCAATAATCCAACCGCATAGCAAACATACCCGACCGACAAAGATGAAGGTAAAGGTTGCAAAAGAGAAGAAGACGGCCGCTTAAGTCTAGTGTTGGTGGGGGGTCCTTTAGCGATGCTGCGGCGGCTGGTTTATCGGCCATAACGTCATGCGATAGTAGACTGCGGATTGCCTCTGACACGACCCCGTACCCCGATAGCTTGGCCGACATGGCCCGCGTGATTGATCGATTCCGGCTCAGCAGCAGCGCTCGACTCACCCACGGTAGGCACTCAAGCCAAATCTCTGAGTCGAACATCGCGTCTGATCTCCACTAAAATCTTCCTGATGACAACTGCTAGCGAGCTTGCATCACTGTAGCCTATCGTTAACTTCAACGCGACTGTAGCGAAAGAGAAAAACCCAAGCCTGGGAGCCGACTTCCTGACCACCTTGGGTCGGATGCGTACCAGCCCTCCACTTTGAGTCAAGGTCTGGATGTGCTCCATGACGTCAAAATTAGACTTTCTCATGGCCCCGTTATGTATGGTTCCCCATGTTTGCAACAAGAGCGCCAGTAAAGACTGCAACGCGTCTGTGATAGACTTTATCATTTTTTATTCATTCACTTTACTCGACACGACGTTGTTTGAGTGCTACCCTTGGCCGGGGCAGTAGAAGTTGCGGAGTGGCGTTCCCAGCAAGCGCGATGCTCCGCACTACCAAGGCATATGTCGACTTCTCCTGGAAGGTACGTTTCTACCTTTTCTAATGGCAGAATGAACAAACACTTTTAGAAACAATGTATTTTTACATACGCGCGGGTTTTAACAGCTCAAAGGCGATATATAAGTATCGCTGGACCAGACGGTGCTCTCAATGAATAAACACACCCGGTACGAACGCTGTCAGTCTCGAGCCTCATACTATCCGCCGATAGGTGCGTTTTTCGCTTTAGAGAAAAGATTACGCAATAAATTACAAGATACTGATGCAAACGTACATGCATTTCAGCGGTTTTAGCCCACGTAAACGGTGTATTTAAGTCATCCCGTTACCTGCAATAGATAAACGTATGCCTTCCAAGGAACGCAAGTAAAAAAGAACTGCTTGAATGACACAAGTCACGCTCGCAATCACTCCAAGCAACCTAATACCGTTATCGAGAGTTATGATATGCTGTCTGTGTAGTATTAAAACCACTATTCGCTTCAAACATTTTTAAAAGAACTCGGACAGCTTACAGTTGTCGAGGATCGAAGACTTTAACAAGTTTACTGTTGCCCCAGATGTATTCACTTCTAAAGCGACGAAATTCTGTGTTTTCCTGTACCTTTCTATCGTTAGTGCCACTAGAAAAAATCAGCAAAACAGTGACGGTTTTCACATCGGCCCTCTGCTTAGGCAGCGGGCCGCAGCAGTTGATTTTGCGAGTGTCAAACAGCGGATACATCAAGATGATGACAATAATGCTGGGAAGCTGTGTAGCTATTTTTGGGTGGTCGCAGCATAGGGCCTGTAAGGGGCCGACGCGCCACCCACAGCCGCTTGGGAATGTGGCACTCTTTGGCCCTACTCTGCCAAAATGACGGCCGACGCCCGTAAGCCTAGCGTACGTCCTCTGCGGCTTAACTAGTTCAAAGCTCAGCTTCACGGCCTCACTCTCCCGGCCTCTCTAAAAACCGAGCTTAGTCGTCAGAAACTACAATTACATGATTCATATGTATGATACATGAAATGATCACGATTGTAGTTGTTGGTCCTCTCAATATGTAAGTTTGCATTTAAAAATAGAACACCTTTTTTTGTGATTAGTATGTAGTAGCCCTAGTTTACACAAAACCCGGTTTTCTTACACCTACCCACATTTACCGTTGAAATATTGTAATAGCAACTGTGCTTTACAATATGCTGTTCTAATATTCGTGTCTGATCGCATTATCGTTATTGACAGCAGGGCATATTAGTAAAGTGTGTGATTTAGATTATTGTTTATACAAGAAGCGAGTATAATTTTGATCCATCCCAACATAAGTACGATTATATACTTGTACTAAATAACAAACCTCACGAATGTTTTCAAATTAATTTCCGATGATTAATAAACGCATTTTTAGTAAAATGCTAGCAATGACGAAATTACTCACGGAGCAATCTGTATTGACAAATATTCCCAAGGCGCCTCTACCCTTCTGCTCTATTGTCCTTTTCTATCATATGTAGTTGTGAAGATAGTAGATACTTTTCCAACATATGTAGTCGTATATCTTTAAATAGCTACAATTTTACTAAACCATGATGAATAATTTTAAAAAATCGGACAATTCAGGATAAACAAAAATTGCTTCCATGCGTTGTGATAGTATAATATAAGCCCTTTCAGCTTGCGTTTTGCTGACATCGCGTACACTTTACGGACGAAGATGCTCTTTTAAGCGACCTGATGTGGCCTCATGCTAATTTAGCCAGATAATCAGCTCAATAAATTCGTAGGAACGACGCGCTTTTACAATGGCTTGCCAATCGCAGGAAGCTATCGTTGTATGAAAAGTCTGCCGAAAAATAAGCACTTACAATGGGTTAGGATTCTCGACTATTGGCATATATTTTTTATTTCATATAGTAAATAGCTTTCGGTCGTGCTACCAATTTGGTCCTAAATGCCCTCGTGCAAATGTACAGTTAACAACATTCTAAATAAAGACATAACTATTACTTATTATAAATATATACTGTACTGTGTACAATATTTGTTCGATTTTCTTGCTATTAGCAATTTGTGTTAACCAGAGTTTTCTTCGCCTCTTATGAAATTTAAATTCCGATAACGTTGTACGGTCTTCCCATAATGCACAGGCGGCCTCTATTATAGTTAATTATCTGATTGACCGTTGATTGTCTGCGAGCTCCTGCATGCGTTTTGATGTCTTTTTGAGGCGTTCCGGTATTGCAGATAGTCTTGCTTTTCTTAGCTCATTTTGTAGTTCCGTTCACTTCTGTATGCCATACAATCTACCAGAGTCTCTAGGGCGGCTAAGTGAATGTAGGCTGTCAGTGTCGAGGCTTCGCATATTGGAGCTCCGATCCTTTCAGTGGCAGCATAGTTGGGTACAGCATGGTACTTAGTTGTGGAGATGAACAGCTTTCAGCCAACCTCCACTGAGACAGACCAGCTCTAAAAACCCTTCTTTACACTGACATAGGTGTTCCTTTAATGGGCCGCTGTTAAGCCAAACCCTAATCCCGCGCTCTGCACTTTTCTTATTCTTACGGATCATTTGTTGTACGTGGTCTTTTATTAATGATTCCGACAACGAGCTAAACTGGTTTAGAGAAGCTGCGTTACAGACGGACGCTAGGTCGCTTAGGTCGCGTGCTCTTCGTAATTCAAGTCCTTCAATCCTAAAGTAAGCTTACCCTTTGTCATGTCTTGCCATGCAGCGTAATATTCGGTACCATACGCGTTATTTCTTTAAAGAAAGTATTTTACGCCTTTGCATATTCCGGGTATATTTTCTTAACGTACTACTATGTCTACAACGGTACAGTGTCGAAAGTGGCGGTATTGCCTCTAAAATGGCCTCGCCTTTTGCCAAAATTTTTGTCCGTTCTCTAGAGCTTGTCTTCGTTTTTCGTCCACCTATTGGAGCCCCCATGTCCTCCTTTTCTAGCAGCCTTAACACAGGAAGATTTATGATCAATATTAGGATTTTTTTTATTGTGCGCTTTAATAACGAAATTACCAGCAACCGATTGCTCTAATGATCGTAACTGGTTTCGAGTTCATCAATAGTTTGTTTGCTTGGCGGATAGGCGTCACGAGGACGTATACTTGTAAACAATCGAGCAATTATGAAAAGGATACCCACACTTATTTGCACAATATTAATAATAACGTAATTTAATGTTATGTGTACTATTGATTTGAAGTTATGCTGTAGAAGCCGTGAGGTATGAGCGTGTTTTTCCGTCTACCTCTTGGTCCATAGAACTGACTGCGAAAGCAAAATTTCCCCTGTCCAGTAGTATTAACGAGAATATAGCACATCTCTCATATATATATATATATATATATATATATATATATATATATATATATATATATATATATCGGTAAGTGACGCAAACTCATGAATAAAGTAGGTTGGTGGGAGGCTCAGGTGGGAGGACGTTTGTCAATAACCTCCGCAAGCGGCGTCAACACTATGCGTAGTTGTTGTTGATCACGACGTTGCCGTCACGGCGTGTTGTCCGGCGTCTTCGACTGTTATCGGGTCATGATCGTTATCGTATTGTCATCCCGTGACGAACGCGCGCGCTGAGTACCCTGGTGCCTCGTGTGGCCCATGTCGTACGGTGGCAGTGAAACCGACCCGCCTAGCCACCACCCACGGCAGAGAGCTTTTCGACAAGGCACCCTGTTACTTGGAGAAGCAGGGCAACCATGAGCTTTCCCTGCTGCGCGTCTCGGAGCGCTGCCTACTTACATGACGGCAATATGATATATATATATATATATATATATATGCATATATATATATATATATATATATATATATATATATATATATATATATATATATATATATATATATATATATATATACAAAATACGAATAAGAAGACGCTGCGACAAAGTCAGGGTAACTGGAGACCGATGATGATCGAAGCTTAAGCTTGTTCGATGATAAAAACAGATAGGCACTGCTAGCCGTAGGTTCACCGATTTCACTTCATCGCCGCTAATGAGATGTGAAATTGAATCGAAGCGTGAATGTTTCTCTCTCTTTTGGTAACCTGCCTGTCTACAGTTCTGCCTGCACCTATCCGGCTTCGTATTCTGTCAGTCTAAAAACGGAAGGCATTCGCTCTATGTTCGCTTAGAAGCAGGAGATGTCTAGAACAGTGCAGGCAAACGGGACGAGTACGCCTGGTAACAGTAGTTGTAGTAGTAGTAGTAGTGGTAGTAGTAGTACTGTATTACTAGAGAGGAAAGATGACGCTCTGGGGGGCCCTGTGATCAATCCACGTTATCTTCGGTCGACGACACAGACTTAGCCATGCCACGATGCGGTTCAGACTCACTCTATCGCTCTCTGATAGAGCAGATGCTGGCTGACGATCGGCGGCCGTCTTTGCTGTCTCTAAAGTCAACGCCAGCCCGTGCCATTGAAATGCGACGGCCGGCCAGAGAGATCAGTGGAAACAGGTTCGCCATGTTCTCTCTGTACTCGCTCATTGAGAACGCGCCGCTGGCATAAGTAAACTCTCGAGCATAGCTGGAGCGGCAGAGAGTGAGAAGGACGAGAAGAAGATACCGCGAGCACTCGGCGTGTGGATCTGAACATGCTGTCTTGCGTTCTTGCCATTATATATATGTATATATATGTACATATATACTTGTAATTTCCACCAATATGCACTTCTAAGGCCTGCAATTCAAGCATCGAAGCAGATGTCATACTTGCCATATTTTCTCTTATGTATATATATATATATATAAATATATATATATATATATATATATATATATATATAAATATATATATATATATATAAATATATATATATATATATATATATATATATAAATATATATATATATATATATATATATATATATATATACTGGGATTTCCTATCAATGGAAGCATGTTTGACGTTTTATTTGCACCTACCATTTCTATTAAGTTATCTGGAAAAAGCCCCGTAGTGAGAATCAAAACGACATGCCGACATTATACCGAATCGACAAAGTGACATAATTATATCCTTACGAAAGAATATCAGTCGTACGTACGGCCGCTTCAGTGCAAGCTACTAATACATCAATTGACTTCTGTGCTGCTCTTGCGCTGTCTCGCTAAAGCCATTGACGCTATTTGTAGAGCTTACCTGTACAGTTCACAGTTCTGTCGTTGGCGACATTCGCCAGGCAAGCTGCTGCTCTGTCGCCGGCCAAATTTTGTTAAGTGTGAGAACACCAGCAACAATAATAGTGGCACTACTAAAAACAACAATATTAACAACAACATAACAATAACAGCAACAACAAGTTGTGATTATACCCGTGCAACTTTTAGGAACTATGTTCCGAGTTTGCATATTTAGAGAAGGTATGCGTAAAAAGTTTTAGAAACCAGCGGTGCGTATGTAATAATAGCCGTATACGTAATTACTTTATTTTACACTTTTTTTTTCAGCTATGATCATTTTATTTGTTTATATGTAATTCTATACGTATTTATTATAATAAGCGTATCTTTATTAATATTACGAGTTATGCGACTGGGGTGTCCTTGACATCTGTCCATTAAGTGTCGTGTCGGGATCAAAATCCGCATGGCATCATAAACGCAAATCATTTGAACCATATTATTCGCCATAGACATATATACCCGCAAGAATATTTACATATCTTTCAATCGTTGTGTGCGAACATCTAGGATATTTGGTTGATTCACTCGTTTTTTATGAGAACTTAGCTAAATGTATCGCCCAAAATGAGGCGACTTTCGGGCCTCATTTCGGGCGACAACAAACGGACTTGTCTTTTTTTAATTTTTTGACAGAATTTCTCTGTTATTATCTCAAGCCTGCTCATGTTTCAAATGGGTAACGAGCAGTACTTAAGTAGCCAGTTCAGTCATTCTGAGCCAGTTCAGTCAGCCAGTTCATCAGTTAAACATGGATGTTTTTATTAAAACATATATGTAAAAATATACAATATATTTTTGCTCCCAGCCTGTTAGTGTTCAGAGTGCTTCGCACTTAGATCTGGCGCGTGAGTTAACTCCATGTTAACCGCCTGCCTGTTGCAAATATCATAGCTCACAAATGCGGCAATTACGCACAATCTCGACACTGTGCATGTACGAATCTGCACGGTCCTGTGGTATGACTTTATTTGTACCACTCTTCTTCCGGCAGCGGTCTATCTACCGTCAAGGTATTTACGCTGGAACTTTCTGGCATCACCGCTTGGGTCGATAGCTTACGCGGTAGTTCAATGGCTGGTGGCTGCGAACTGCGAAATGTTCCATGTCAGTAGATATGTGACAGCTAACGTTTTTTATCTGGCATCTTGTTTCTGTCTTGCTGCTCTCGCTAGCAGGTGACTGAATGTAGGGCGTCCGCCGTGGACGCGACAAGGGCAGGAAAAAGGTCGAACCGTAGATGACGGTTAGCGGATAACGTCTGGAAGAGGGTCGTCCCTTAGCAGGCTGTCCGAGTCACGGCATCCGAACACTCTTGCTACTATAGTGGTTATAATAACAAACATATAGTATATAATTTTTTCCAGAGATAAAATGGTGGTTTTGGCACCACGATTCTCTATTAGGTCATTTCAGATGCGACCTTAACGCATTGTTGGGGCGGAGAAGATTAAGCTTGTTGGGGTGAAGGGCTTTAGAAGGGGATTTACCCGTACGTCGGCTAGCTCCCGTGTCTGTATTAGCCTCGTTTGAGCTTTTGACCGCATGCTCTGTCGCAAATCAAGAGTTTGAGGGTTCCGGCGGCGGTCTTCGGCGATCCTAGATGAATATTAGGTTACAATGGCCACTTGATCGCAGTATGATTGATAGTATCGCATCTCTGTGCGGCCCCCTCTTCTACCTGTCTGCACAATCATATTGTTTACCCACTTCATAAGTAGGAACAATAAGAGAGTGATGTGAGCAGGACAATCAAGCGTAATAATTGATCGCTAAGACTCTAGCGACGCCCGTGATAATCGGAAGATTGGCCGCCTGCCCTGCCAACTATGGCGCAGTGGAGGGTAAACACGAAAGACGAAGGTGACTCAACCCTAGCAAACATGCGACACACACACACATCCACCCCTATAGACGAAGCTCGCATCTGCTACTACTCCACGTCACTTCACGAGGAGCGAAATGCACCTATTTTTTGAAATGTGCTCTACCAGATAATCTTCTGATAATCTTCCCTGTGCACCTATGCACTTGTATTCACCCTGTCTATTACATAAATATATATATATATATATATATATATATATATATATATATATATATATATATATATATTATACTGCAAGTTTAGCTTCAACGGTCTACCTGCGTCGTTGTCGGGCTGTCGACGGTACCGTCCTCAGAGCTGCTGAGTCTAACTCCATGCTTGGCTGCCCCTTGCGCCATAGCTTTGGCTGCCCTCACATCCTCAACCGCAATCGTCGGAGCGGTGGTGGTTTTAGTAGTAGAACAAATAGTGCTATCAGTAGGCATAGTAGTGGTAGTAGTAGCAGTGGCCCTATTACGGTGATGTGCTTTGTCGATATTGCTATGATGAGCCTATTACGCCCGTATCAATATACTCTGCTGAATACAGGGCAAGCGGTCAGGGCAGGGGAGGTCCATGAAGAGCAGCAGAGTGCTGCGAAGGTTGGCACTACCGGGGCACAGCCCGCGTCGTGCAGGTGCTTGTAAGAAAGGGGCGTGCGCGCTTGTCTGTGTGCTGGGGGCGCCCAACTGGCGGGAGAAATAAGTGGGCGCTTGTGAAGGCTGTTAGCTTTCTCGACATTGTGGAAGCGGGTAGTGTCGTCACATGGTGAGGGAAACAAAGACTCCCCTCCTCTCTCTTTCTCTCTCTTTGATGCTCTCTCAATGAGTGAGAAGTCCTCAGTCTCGTTTTGATGGCTATCATCACCGACAATCGTTTAGCGCACTGGGATCGCTCATTCACGGCGTGACAGTTGCAGCAGCGGAAACATCACTAGCAGCATCTTTAGACGATAGAGGTAATGCAATACACAAACAACAGAGCAGCAGCCCATATAGATTTGCTCCTTGAGGCCACTACTGAAGAATGGTTGAACTGACACAATAACTAACTACCTGGTGTAAGATCGAGAAGACAACAACAGTCTAGCCCATACAATAACAACAAGCAACGGCAAAGAAAAAACCCTATTAATCGAAAAAAAATGAAAAACAGCAACAATATCAACAAATACCAATAACAGTAGCAAAACAACAACAACAACTACAGCAACAAACGCGTGTAACATTTTTCTCTTAACAAACTTTTGTTAGTAAATCCATATAACAAGTTTACTTTGATCTGTACCACCCTTAAACATGCTGCAATGTCGTTGCTAAATGTCTGGGACCTGTTGGAGATTGCTGCACATATCCAGTGAATGCTTATGGAAGGGTTCTTGCAAGTTAACGAGTTACACATATCTACCATCACATCGATCAGCTTATTTTTGTTTAAATATTCATTATTATATCTTCATTTATTAAAGTGTATCTTTTTTCTTATTTTTGTTTTCTCGAGGTGTGTGATTGTGGCTAGCTTTCGCTAAGTAGTGCTTGCCAGCATGGTACACGCGTTAGAGCTTCGATTTTCGTTTTTTATCATATGATAGTGCTACAATGGAGTTTTCTATCTGGGACTCTTAGGCTGGCTTCTTTAGCTTTCCTTGTCGAAACTTCCCTCACCAGTCCCGATCCTTTCTCTGCTGTTACCTGATCAAAGTTTCAACAATAATTAAAACACTTTTAGGCTAGTGTCTGTCCCGCGAGAATGTTTACCCCTTCTGAATGTATTGATGTTTATACAAAAGGTGACAAAACTGTTTTTAATACCTTTCAAACATTAAAGTTTTTGTTTAAAAAAAAAGCAAACTCGGCGATAATCTGAAGAAGCAAGGTATAAGTCGTGTGCTCTAGAATACCCTGAGAGAGATCGCCACAGGTGTATAACGGAGGGTGTTGCAACAGTTGAATACTACGCACTTGCGATTACAAGGTCAAGCGCATTTCCACAATGGCTAGCTTCAAATTATCGAGCTGATGGCGTATCTCATCTGTTAATATATTTATAGTGTATTTTGTCGGTTCTGCTCACAGCAATGACCTAAGTACCACTCGGTTGATTGTCCGGCACCGCAACGCAGATATTTGCACCTCTTCATTCGGTGGAACGGCAGGACAACACATAAACTTGTTTAGTAATAACATGAACCAGCTTGTGCATACACTAGTTAAGTAAAATTTAAAAAAATGATAAGCGATTGATAATACTTTTTCACACGAACCTCACGCCTCTCTAATTACAACAGACACAAATACTTTCGCAGCGGTGTTGGGCCCGGTGACTCGCTGCGATAATGACCCTGTGCGAGGTGCGTAGCCCCATATGAATATTTTTTTATATAGCTGAGAATCAAGCTTTGCAGAAAAGGATATCCTTTGTCCTAGGCGCAAATATAACAGCGATTCAGCATATCGTTTCCGGTGAGCCTATGCGACAGCTATGTTTTATGTTCATTGACACATTTCACATGGTTATGGCTAGTTAGATACGAATGAGCTGATCGATGTGACGGCGTTTACTGTTTATTCGGTCTAGCCGATTGTTAAATATGTATTACAATCTACAAAGAAAATTATCTTGTCCTAGCCACCGTAACAAGCAGACTAGTGCGTTCGTGGTCGCTCTGTCTCCACCGCCAAATCTCCACTACAAGCATGACTAAACCAGAATATTGCGGTATGATCGCAAATAGTGAACTCGTAGATTGGCCAAATCTTTGCAAAGCTATGGTCACATTCAGTCATCGTAATAGTAAAAATAATTAATTTCATACAAAAGGTTATTGTGTAGATATTTTTTAACTAAAGAACAGCGTTGTCGAATCAATCGGCGTTCAATCAACCAGTTCACTAATATTTCATTCGCTAAAGACCAGACAATTATAATTGCAAATTACACTTGTTAGCAAAACAGGCTTACCCACCAATACTCGCTTAATTGAGTGGAGAGAACTCTGTAACCGACATTACTTTCTAAACGACGATTTTCAGCAGTTGGTCTTCCTTAGAGTAATCGCAACTCCTTTGAAACTGAAGTACTCCCCCATCGTTTTGACCATCGATTTTTGTGTAAGGATTTGAGTCTAATAAAGTAATGTATCTTAGTTTAAGCCTCACTGGCCTAAAAAGCACATCTCCTCGTTAGTGATTTTTCTCTGGCTACCATGTTACTAAGCATGCTGCTTTATATAGGAGGTTTTAGGAATGTATGCTGCACAAGGTATGTGCCCAGCGCAAGTCAAACAAGCGCATGTCTAACGGTCATTACCTTGCCTACACGAAATGCCAATGTTATGATTATTACATTCAGTTAAGTAAGCACTAAAACCGCAACCGGTTTCCAGAAGGCCGTGGAAATTTAAGTCTGTTAAGGCTCCAGCGGCTTTACGCATGCAGCTAATGCTGTATGTCACACATCATCCCCGGCGAGGCTCACCCTAGACTATATCTAACTTGCAGCGGGCTCGCCGTGCGTTAGAATTGTTTTATTTTTTATATATAACATCATTAGAAGTTAATGTTTTGTTAAGCTATCGACGACCTCGAGGACCTTCGCAAGTTTATATTTGCTCTATATTTAGACAGGTGAACAGTCTAAAATCGCACAAACGATTCGACGATGTGAATTCGTATAAATTTACTTCCCCAGTACCTTTAGTTTAACCCACAATTAGCCTAGTATTACATGCCACTATACCTATTTACTTATTCTATAGCACATACGTTTTGTTAAGATATAAACCTCTCCTGATTTTCGCGCCACCGATAATCCCAAATTCGTCGACTAACATTCTGACGCAATCCCAGTAATGTTAGTGGATTCAAATAGACGGTGCAGTACACGCGATGCCGTTTTTATTTAGAAAGGGAGGCATGCCGCGAGATATCAAACTTGTGTCTTAATCATTGAACATCAGCACAACCTACCGTCTGTCCTGTCAGTTGGCAATTTCTTTCTCCATCTAGATCCCGTTGAGTTGCAGTTTCAGTATAGACAAGCCCGTATTCTCTTAAACATTTTTAAATGTTTCTTCTTGTTATCCTGTTTAGACCGGTTGTTGGTATCATCGGCGTGGCTGTTTCCGTCCGCCGCCATTGAAATGGCTTCGGCCTCTTCACCTATTGCCGCGCTCTTACCTATAACGGCTCCAGTTGCGATCCGGGTGCCCGGACAAATTTGAGTCCTAGCTGCTGTTTCGTTTTGAAGTGTCTACCACGACTGTTCTTCTGCTGGTGTTGTTTGCTGTTGTGCTGCCACTACACATAACGGATACAGTGGGGCCGGGAAACTTTTGACAACTTGGTCTTGACAACTTTACAGCCACTGTGCTTGAAACTTTACAGACCAGGCCGTCTTCGCACTGATGGCTACGGTGTGAACTTGCGCCTAAGCTTTGCTCCTAAACCAGACAAACAGCGCTCTCTCCCTATAACGTGTCCTTTAGAATTCGAGCCACAAAGTTTGGGGTCTAGTATAACTCGGCGAAAAAAATAATTTATCCAATAAAATGAGGTGGAGGGAATTATTGTATCGATCTCTTTGTCCTGACATATCTTCACTAAATCTGCAATTGCGAGCCCCAGTCATCCTATAGACAAGCTAGTATTAAAAATACAGTGTTGCAAAAAATGCAATTCGTATATTTTGGCCTTCAAGCTCAATTACTCATTCTAATCATTATGCTCATGTTAACTACTACGTCTGAACGAATACATATCTAATAATAATAGTTTTAGTACCTGCCTCGTTTACACGACCCCTGTCAATTCGCGTGAGGAGCTGATTAATGGAATAAACGCCGCTGCTGAAGCCGTTAGGGAAATGCCTGAAATAGTCGAGCGCGTCCAGCGAAACTTCTGCAACTGCTACCGAACATATATAATGACAGAAGAAGGCTTTTTCGAGCATTTTTATTCGAGCATATAGATTAGATAACTGGTGAGCTGATAGAAGTCACGCGGGTGATTCATTTGATATAACAAGTCAAAACGGTAGCGTATGTACATGTATTCACTTTCATGTGAATAACACAAAACCTGCGTTACTTCTCAACCAATTGCAGAATTCTGTTTCTTGATAATTTTCTTCAATACAAATGTTTTTTCTATTTTGATCTAACGTGCAAACTGTTGTGCTCTCACTCCAAAATAAATGTTTGCTTATGTTGATGATATGATTGTTTATGAGATGTTGCCTTTACTCAACAATATATGCAAGTAGAGGCAAAGTTCTCAACTATGCTATTTAACTGAGTGTGTGCTCAAAGTATGTCCTTTTATATCAATAATCAACATGGGATAGCTCATTTTAGGGTATCTTTATATGCACGCCATTTGCGCGCTGTTGCAAGATGCGCCGACATGCACTCAAATAGCGAAAATGCAGTTAATTGAGGTGTACTCGTATGAAAAACAATATATATATATATATATATATATATATATATATATATATATATATATATATATATATATATATATATATGCGTATTGTATATATGAGGCGTCGAATAGGCATCTTTCAAAGGTTTCCGCAATCAGCTCCTTTCGTAAGCAGAACAGCATACAACATGGGGCTACTCAACGGAGGCGTTGATATTGTCAACATAAATTATGGAAACGGAAACTTTATAGAGGCTGGCGAGGTTTTTGTGCAATTTAAGGTCGACATAACCGGTTCTCCGAGACACCAGTCGTGAGGATTTTTGCAGGAGTTTTACAGGACAGGTTTAGTACGTGACCTGTCGAGCTATGAAAGGACCACGGAGCGTTCGTTCGGCTGAGAATATCGCCGCTGTGGCCGACGTATGGAACAATGTCCGGAAACATCGGTTTGGCAGCATGGTTATTCGCGCACCCCAAGCTTGGTATTTTGGTCGTCGGATCTAGCCATAGATCTCGATAAGATTTAGCTGACGACGCAAGAGCATCAGAAACACCATCTGAAGCAACCAAACTTCGTCAATTCGGCTTCCAAGAAATTGCCGATTTTGTGAAGACAATGATATTGTCCGACAAAGTCTATAAATGGATGTGCTAATAAACAAAATTCTCATATCTGAGCCACCGAAAGCCCTCACGTGATTCACGAAGAGCCATTACATGTGCCATATGCGAGAGTGGTTCGGCTCCTGGCCTAAAGGAATCATTGGACCTAATTTTGTTGATTTAACGATAAAAGTAAAGCGTTATCGCAGCACAGTTTTTAATTGTGTTTGGCCCAATTTGGACGGAATCGATGCAATGCCTTAAACAGCCTTATTATTTATTTTACTTATATATATATATATATATATATATATATATATATATATATATATACATATATATACTGAGAGCGTATATATAGCTCTCAGTCCTGTGTCGTTCCACATTCTTCTCTCGCCTACTCGAACCTTCCGTTCTAGAGCGAGAAGAGACCCTCTCTGTACTATAGAGATAATGCGACGCAGGCGGCGACCCGAAGAACTGTGTCCATAGCAGCGGCCGTATTATCAGCAGCAGCAGGAGCAGCAAATAATCAAACTCGCCAAGTTATAAGTTCTTACCTGGGCTTGGGTGTCGGCGTATACATTCCTCTATATATTATACGCAGTGGACCTACGTTATCTGTAAGATTAACAGGTCGCCTTGGCTGCTGCTGCTGCCCGGACCGCCTGGTTGGAGCCACCAGCATTGACCTCGACCGACCGGAGCGCGGGGGTTTTCAATGACCTCCTCTTTCAAACGACCGAGCTCTTTTGCTTTGCTAAGAAGCTTAGCGTCGCCGTGGTTCGGCCGGCTGCCCTCCGGCTTTCAGTGTTTCGTTTCACTTCTTTTTTTTGCTGGCACAGACCTTCCAGTCGAAGTGTGTCTGTCGCCTTGTGCATGCGTTCAGTGTCGCCTGGTGCACTTTCACCGCCCATCTAAGCTCGAGCTTTTCAACAAATTGCCCGTATTGCTACGCTAATGTTTTACTAACGGGTAAGAGCACGTTAATAAAATTATTGTGCCGTAGTTATTATTTACTGTTTATATATACGCATCTATGTACATGTTTAAGTGAAATCTAGCAATGTTACAGTAGTGGCACGAGCTTTCACAATAGACGTGCGATTTACTGACTGAGACAATATATATATATATATATATATATATATATATATAAATAGGGTGTTCCTATTTGTGTGTCCAAAACGCTAGGGTATGGTCAAACTCGGTGAGAAAATCATTTTTGCCAATGGGTGGAAGCCGGGAAAACGTTTTGTTTAGGAGTGAGGATGAAATTTATAAAAGCAGTTGTTCTGCCTTGTTTCTTCTACATAGTTGTGCAAAATCTACGTTTGCGGGAGAACCAGTCAACACACAAAGGAACCGATCATACCGGCGTGTTTGGCGGAAAATTCTGCACAATAAAGTATACATTACTAGCTTGCGTAGCAAAAAGCGAATAGCCAGATTAAGGAAAGTCATAAAAAGTCAAAATGTTACGTTAACGCTTTTTTGTGCAACATCGTAATTTTTTCCATTACGACCGAAAATGTACGTTCAAAAGACTACTCTCAGGCAATAGCAAATTTAATGCCCACTACATTCGTACCAAAGTGATGGTGCTGCGTTACGTAGTTGCCAAGTAACTAAGCTTTTTCGACAGTCATATCGAAAGCGAAGGCATGCATACTTGCATAGGGTGTATGAGAAAGTTAGGTACGTATTTTGAGGTTTGGTAGAACTCAGCAAGAGAATAGTTTTTTCTAATGGAAAGAGGGGGCGGAAACGTCTTGGCAAAATGCTACGGTTCTGAACGTGAAAACTTCAACGTGAAACATAACAACTATGACTGTCGAAAAAGCTTAGTTACTTGGCAAATACGTAACGCAGCACCATCACTTTGGTACGAATGTAGTGGGCATTAAATCTGCTATTGCCTGAGAGTAGTCTTTTGAACGTGCATTTTTGGTCGTAATAGAAAAAATTACGATGTTGCACAAAGAAGCGTTAACGTAACATTTCGACTTTTTATGACTTTCCTTAATCTGGCTATTCGCTTTTTGCTACGCAAGCTAGTAATGTATACTTTATTGTGCAGAATTTTCCGCCAAACACGCCGGTATGATCGGTTCCTTTGTGCGTTGACTGGTTCTCCCGCAAACGTAGATTTAGCACAACTATGTAGAAGAAAAAAGACAGATTAACTGCTTTTATAAATTTTATCCTCACTCCTAAACAAAACGTTTTCTCGGCTTCCACCGATTGGCAAAAATGATTTTCTCACCGAGTTTGACCATACCCTAGCGTTTTGGACACACAAATAGGAACACCCTGTATATATATATATATATATATGTATATATTTATATATATATATATATATATATATATATATATAACCGAACAACCTAAATTATTCGAAAACAAGCGATTGTTTCTGCCCGAGTGAAGTCTCTTTCAAATACGAGAGAAATCTACTTTCCTAAACTTGTTTGCTTTATATTTATTGCTTTGCTGAAAACAAAATTGTTTCGAAAGAAAAAATGATCTCGTTTACGAACGAGACATTACTCGCACAGAAACAATCGGTTGCTTTTTAGAGATGCGTAACGCGAACTTGTGCACGACATGCGATACTTCTGTTCGAGCTGAATTATTAATGTAAGTATATTTCTACTTGGAAACCCTACTACAGTATTGCGTGTTCCATTCTGATCAGAGGCCGCACATCTTGGTTGCCATGGTTGCTTTTCTTGCTCTACATTCTGTCTACAAGAACATGGTGCAGGTTTTGCTTGAAGAGGGATAAGGATATATGTATGTATGTATAAATATATATATATATATATATATATATATATATAGCGTGCACAAATTGCAAATACAGTCGCTTGCGTACACATGCCTGTCGTATTTCATCGATATATGCGCCTATTCCTCGGCCATCGAGGGTCGATATCGTGCGTATCCTTATCCTGGATATCGTACCCACAATGTACAAGAACGGCATTGTTACTGTTATTACTACGCTGGCGCTGTGACCGCGTACTTCCACTAAGTTGAAGCTGTTTGGTGCCCCGATTACAGCTATTCCGTACCGCAGCTGTCCGCCGGGAACGATGAAGGTTTTGAACGTCGCAGTAGTAGCGTTAGAATTACGGTTGATGGCAGCAGAAGTCATTGCTAGCGTGGTCTTCTGCCAGACGATAAAAGCGGTTATGTGTTTGTGCAACTCAGAGGAGTCCCTGAGTTTGCTTATTAAGTGTAGTGCGTTAAACCTAGAGAGTGGCACACCAGGTTGAAGAGTGATGCTTAAAGCCATTTTGGTGCGTAGTGTGAAAGCGTGCGATAGAAGCCGAAGAGCCAGGTTGATCTGAAGTGCACCAGTAGCGTCGTGTAGAACGGGCAGGATATTACGAAACCAACCACTTAACGGTCGATAGGTTTCATTGAGCGGAATTCAAATTCTAACGGCTGCTCAACGAACTGAGAGAAGTAAGCACACTTTACAGTCACGGGTATATGGCGGCACAGTGTATACTCTAACAAATAGATAAATAAAAAAAAGTATATATCTAGAGTAATGCAGTATGTATGGCAAGCAACACGGTATATGTGACACATATACCATCAATCAAGCTTTTATTTCACCATGAATTGGTAGATTAGGTACAATACAACGATTTCGGACAGTGCATATTTCACTTGTGAGGTAACTGACTCCCCTCCATTTTCAGTGCATTCGAGTATGTGGTAGCGCCCGATATCACATTTTTCACAAAAACTACACACACACTCTTCAATACAGAAAAAGTTAGGTTTCATACATACCTAATTGTGGTATTCAGGCCACGAGGTTCGACAAATTGTTGTACGATTATTTTGTGACGCTTCTTTCCACTTCTGGGAGGCAAAAGTTGGTCCTTTGGTATAATTGTCCATAACGTTACATTGTATGTTAATTCTTAGTCTCTCGAAAATTTCTGTAGACGTCTAACACTTGTGGACTGACGGGTAGCTTGTTCAGTACCAGTTCTTCTGTTAATGTATGTTCTCTACACAGCTCCATTGCGAGTGTTGCTGACGCATTCTTTGGTAAGCCCAATATTCATTTTATATACCAAGCCTTTATTTTATCTGGACTTTTCATATCGCTTAGAGTCAAGTGTGCTGCGACTACGGGCGATCAGTAACTTACTATCGGTAGTATTTTCATACAAAATACATTCAAGACACATATATCGTGTGTGTATATGTAATTTAGAAGAACGAGGCCCCCCAGAAAGGGGGCTTGCCACTGTACTTTGGCAGGGCTAATACCTGCCACTCTCTTAAACTAGACAATATGAGGCATGTAATTTTTAGTAGTGCGGATGTATTTTCGTATACCTGTGGATAGATTTTAAAATCCTAGTACGGGCCTGAATGGGTAATCTGGCTTGCGGTGCATTGCTGGTTTTCCTGGATTATGTATTGAATTGTAAACTTTGGTAGATCTTTTGAGGCGAAGTCGGGTAGCCAAATCGTTGCTACTGGCGCTACTGGTATTGACGCCGGCCTGCAACGGACCTACCACATAGAAGAAGAGTCCCCGGAGAGGGAGAAACGGAGCAGAGGATGATGAAAAAGCAAGCGGACAACAGAGCCGGATGCACAAACGGAAGCGGCTTGCTATAGAGTTACCGGAGAGGGAGGATTTAGGGGATACAAATGTTAGAGACATGAACGCATTACAAGACATCAGAGCGAAGCATGTAGCTCTGCGCGGAGAGCACGATGAGTCCAATAGGGCAAGCGTCACGGTTCGCAGAGTCATTAGAGAAAAGACAGTGACCTTATATTACGCCTGAAGGAGAAAGGGCACAAATGGCGCTGAAAAGAAAACGGCGCCAGCCGTCAATGAATCCACACAAATGCAGACAGACTGCAGAGAGGCGAGACATCACCTGGTCACGACGTTGTGGGGGAGACCCCATGATAGTCAAGACTAAGATTGGCAGCATGCTAAAAACGAAGCTCACCAAATAGAGGTGACTTGGCCCTTCATCCGCTCGCGGATATGCCCAAAATATTTATATCATAATGTCACATTACAACTACTTGAGCAGAAATGACATCGCGCATATTTAAGCCGTTAACAGGCATATGCTGGCTAGGCATGGCAACGTTCTTTAACTTACCGTCCACATCTCTGCAGGAGGAGAGCTCCCAAAGCCACTAGAGACATGGCTCCTCCTTTACGCCGCTCCTTTCGTCGTTTGCGGCCATTGGTTATGTGGCCTACCACCTATATACTAAACAAGTGAGCAACAACGCAGCATCCGTAGGCAATGACAGGTTTCGCGATCGCCACGGGCTTCTAGCACGCCGATGGCTGTTCGTTTGAACCAGCATCTAATCACATCATCATCATCATCATCATGTGATTCAGCCCACCTGCAGCCTGTTTGGCCATTATATTGACGGCCATATGACGGTTTCAGACACCGCGACCAACTTCCTGCCATGCTCTACCGGAGCAGCTGACCGTATGTCATGCATTTCAATACACTTGTGAATACCTTCCTCAGTAGCGAATTGGCACCATGCTGCTTAAGTGGATTTCTAGTTTTTTTTTCAATAATTATTTTTATCGAAAGATCTACATCCTACTGTTTTTAGGAGATACGCTGACAGTTGGAGTTAGGCTGTTGAAGAGACGCAGAACAAAGACGACGGCAAGTTTACATGCGGGGGGGGGGTTGAGAAAGTTAAGAAAGATGCGCCGCCCAAAACTGGTGCGCGTTTAGACCGATCTGTTCGCTCAGCTGTAACGGAAGAGCTTACAAAAATCTTTTCGAACGTCGTCACAGACAATGACATAGCTGCATGGTACTCTTCTCTCTTTTCTGTGCCGCTCGTGCTGAGACGTCCTCTGGAATTAAACTCATTTTAAGTAGGCAGTTTTAATTCTAGATTATTATCCGTCCCATTCGAGGTTAAAATCGCAAGTAAGGTATCTCTTCAATGCACCGACAAACATCGTAAGGTATATCTTCAATGCACCGACAAATAAGCATGTTAGATTATCTAGGGTTGTTCTCGCCAGTCCTTATGGCAGCCGAACCGCTGCCTCTCAGTAGTATGGTTCATCATTTATTTTCAATGAGCATCGCTCAAAGGAAAGTCAATCAACAACTAGGTTGAATCGGCGTTACCCTGGTATACGAGGTCGTACGACAACCCCTCGTACGACAACCAATCGCGACTTGCTCGTTATACTCCTATAGCAAGCCGTCACGCGGGGACTGCTTTGAATAAAGAAACATGTTCGATTATTATTATGGGCCAGTAGAAAGAGGAACCTACGCAAATGTTTAGCGGTATTGAGGCTTATAGGTTTTAATGTAAAATAATTGTAGCTTTAAGCAAAGACTTCGTCCGACAAAGATCTTTCGAGACGAGAGAGTGTCATGCTGTCGAAGGGTCACATCTCTGGTGCCGCCCGGATAGGGAGCTTAATTTAATTAATGATATTACAAGGGCTCTTTGTACTGAACACCTGTAAGCTCTTCGAAATATTTGCCGTGACAATTGTCACACTGCTAGCGGTTACGTTAACTTCGAACTTTGAATAAAAACTCAAATTGGGTCAACCGCTCTCCTCCGCTAGAGTTAGGCATCAGGGTGTCGGGTCCCTGGTTACAGGCCCTACTCTATTCACGATTTTGAACGCTCTTAGACGATATGGTAGCACGCATTAGCCCAAGACCTCGGTTGAACGTTAACCTAGTTATTTCTCTAGATGTATCTGCGGCGATTGTGTAAACTTGTTAGCCCATCGTGGTCTTTCATGCGCTCTGTGCGGGTCGACGAGCGCATCACTCTGCCCTTAATAATTAGCCCCTTAGACGGGCATTGAAATCTAGCGGCGTTCCATGTATCCTGAACCCCGCAGGCCGTTCCAGAGGAGATGAAAAAACCTGATGTTTTTACTCTGACCCCTTTTGAGCGCGGCCACATGCTTTTTTGGAATGCAACTGTGACTAACTCATTAGCAGCTTTGATAGTCGGTGCAAGGCGAACCGAAGCAGGAAATACCTAAAAATGAGCTATTTACATACGTTTCTTTGTTGCCGCCCTAGACGATAGGTGGCCCCGGCCCTCGTGCACATAAGTTGGTTTGGCGTGTAGGCAAACGTTTTAATCTTTCCGCGGGGATCAAGATCATCAGACTTTTTATGTCAGATTGTCACTCGATAGACAACGTGTCAACTCGATACACAAAAACATCTGCTAGAAGAATATTATTGAATTGGACTAACCCGGGTTACACCACATGTGAGCACACGTGGCAATTGTTTACAGGGGACAACTGTTTATTCCAAAGTATAATTACTTTACAACCTGCCGACGACGACGGTCTTTAGAGAACACGTCTTTAATTGGGAAAATAAAATGGCCGACATCGACCTGCTATTCTATGAAACAAAAGTAATGACGTCGGATTCGTGGAGAGCCTGCAGTTATGGGAACCGACATCTAGTCACCAGATTTGCCGTCCACGGCTTCCACCTAAAGATCTGTGTGCGCGAGAAATTTAATGTGATCTCGCCGGAGTGCATATGTCAACTTTGTGGCCGTCCGTGTGATATACGAGGTGTGTTCAATCGTTATCGCGACTTTTGAATTTTCGCGGGTTACGTATATTCGAATTTCGATTTTTTTGTGGCGTTATGTTGGTACTCATGTCTCTCACTTATGCCGACAAGCTCGGCCATTTTGAATGTTCACTTAATTGTTGACAGCTGCTTTGCTTGCACGTGTTTTGGATCGTCTCCGATTTTTACCTATTCAAAAAAATGGATCAAAGAACCTGTATCAAATTTTGTGTGAAAAACGAAATTAAGTGCGCGGATGCATTCCGAATGTTGACTGTGGCATACGGAGAAGCTACCTTGGACCGAAGCAACGTTTATCGGTGGTACAAAATTTTCTCAGAAGGCCGAGAAGATGTGAACGACGAAGAGCGTGCCGGACGCCCGAGCACTTCAACAACAGACGAAAAAATTAATGAAGTGGAGAAAATGGTATTGGCCAATCGTCGAATCACCGTTAGAGAAGTTGCTGAGGACCTAAACATATCGATTGGCTCGTGCCATTCGATTTTTATCAATGATTTGGGCATGAGACGGGTCGCCGCGAAATTCGTACCAAAATTGCTCAATTGCGACCAAAAACAGCATCGCATGAACATTGCTAATGAGATGTTGGACTCTGTCCGCGACGACCCAAATTTGCTCCAGAGGGTCATAACTGGTGACGAATCGTGGGTTTATGGTTATGACGTGGAAACCAAAGCTCAATCATCTCAATGGAAGCTGCCGCACGAACCAAGACCGAAAAAAGCGCGCCAAGTTCGGTCGAATGTGAAAGTTTTGCTGACAGTTTTCTTCGATTGCAGGGGCGTGGTGCATCATGAGTTCTTGCCACAGGGTAGAACGGTCAATAAGGAATATTACCTGCAAGTTATGCGCAATTTGCGCGAAGCAATCCGCCAGAAACGCCCGGATTTGTGGAAGAACAAAAATTGGCTTTTGCACCACGATAACGCCCCTGCTCACACATCGTTGCTTGTGCGCGAGTTTTTGGCCAAAAACAACACACTAATGATGCCGCAGCCAGCCGCGTATTCCCCAGATCTGGCCCCCTGTGACTTTTTCTTGTTCCCTAAACTGAAGAGGCCCATGAAAGGACGACGTTACGCTACGCCTGACGAGATAAAGACGGCATCGAAGGAGGAGCTGAACAAGATAAAAAAAAATGGTTTTTTGAAGTGCTTCGAAGATTGGAAAAACCGTTGGCACAAGTGTATAATATCTCATGGGGATTACTTTGAAGGGGACAAAATAGATATTCATGAATAAATGAATAATTTTTGAAAAAACACAAAAGTCGCGATACGTTTTGAACACCATATGTATATCACCTTTAATGTTGCAAAAGAGCAATTCCGTTATCTCAACTTTGGAAATGTGATGTCTATGATGTATATGTGTAAACCAACCCTTGGTTAATAAAACTAACAATTTGATCTAATTCCTTTATTATTTTTTTTACAATGAAATAAGGGATGGAAGCTTCTTCTAACCAGCGGCACGAAAAATAAAAATCGCGTGTACTTGACACGCTTTGTACACGGGCGTAAGTCTGTTTGGTGTGGTTGCTGGTATAGCAGTGGCCAGCACGGCTGATAGGCTGCTGTTTTTCTTTGTCCGATATAGTTATGGCTTATCATTTCTCCTAAAATAATTTCTCTTCTTGCACTTCAGAGGCAAACGTGGCTCAGTAGACAGATCCAGTTTCCTTTTTGTAGTGCTTCAAAAGTCGCTTGATCTGGTCGAACGGTGCATGCTGGTTTACCTTCTTCGAATCTAAAGTTGCCACCAGCTGGTCTTCTGTAAAACGACAAAAAATAGCATCTGCGGCTATGTCAAATGAACGCCACAGTTCATGCAAGTGGGGTCTATTTTTGGCTCAGATAACGATGATATTATGTACTTGCAAGCATATTTCTTAGCCTTATCCCGGCCTTGCGCCTCCCGGGTCTTAAAGCTGTATCAGCCCGTCTCATCTTCGATGAATTCGCAGGCAACCATATTACTATGTAGTACCAACCGCATTTTAAACCGTTAGGAACAGCTGAGATCCAGCATTATAATAATATATATATATATTTATTTGTGTCTTTAAAAATACAATTGTCTTGTATGAACGTTTCAAATAATTATACAAATATTAAAAGTGGTGAGTGAGATCCAGCATTATGGCTTCATGTAGCGCCACACACACTGCCTGCCCACCTTCTGGGAAGGCTTTTCCCTCTATATTGGATGCATTCATTGAGAGCATTTGGGGCTCTCCACGTCTAAAAGGGAAAACGGCAAAACGCGCCACGGTGGTGTTCAAGTGCCTTACGCCTGTGACAGCCTTCAGCATAAACTACAATCCCTTAGCTATAGCCTGGACTACAGCCTATCGTGAATTCTGCAGTGTGTCCACTGTCTATCCTAGAGCCTGCAGTAAATACATGAGTTGTTGTGTAATGTTGTGTAAATGCAATTCATTAATACAAATTTAAAAATGCTGCACACGATCGTTTCGAAATAGGCATGAATCGCACCCACAATAATCTGTGTTGAAGTTGCCCATCTGTCCATGATTTACCTTTACGGAAGAGGGCATGCATAACCCAGCCATTGGAAGTTTTAGCATAGCATTTTTAGTAGGCCGTTATGTGTGCGTTGTTTAAAAAAAGCTTTTTTTTAAAGTTTAAAAGCATTTTTTTGCATATATGTGTAAGAACATGTAGGGGCTGGCTAACCTTCAGCAGCATTAATCTTGGGTGATAGAGATCAATTGTGAAAAAGCTTATTGGCATGATGTAAGACTGAGCCTTTTTTGCGATGAAAACGACACGACCCATTGTAATTATTGCAATATCTTAAGTGCTTTCGGCATTCTTTGAAGGTCTTGCAGTGGCCTCCCCCCTTTAAATGTCTTATGTCGACACAAACCATTTCGAATTATATCCTATTTCCGAAGGGCCGCTGATATGTGCCATTGCCTGATGGCTGGGACGGACAGATGCGGCAAAAAGTATTGGCGCTGCGCACACTTGGTGTTTGGTCCGCGTTCTACTAATAGCAGTGTCGATATATGTGATTTATGTTGCAGGATTAATCTCTGTACGCACTTTAGCTACACGATGCCTATGCTTTGTGTTTCTGTGTAGTGTCGACAAAGCTAGTCATATCATGCAGCATCAGTACTCAAATGAGCCTAATGTGATTAATTGACCTTTGCCGTATTAGATTGTGTTGACCTTGACTTTGACTTCTAAAAAGTGGAGCACGAATAAATATGCCGAATCGAAGATGTGTTCCGTTCAAACGCTTGGGTACCAGGAGGTGATAAGCCTCGAACCAGTACCGAAATCGCATTTTGTTTAAACCAATGTACAAAGTACATCGCATCAATTAGCTTAGCTTGCAATGTTTTTCTGTCTACGGTGAATTAACGCAATAACTGTAATAGTTCAGACAAATCACGTACATTTGACTCTTTGCTCTAGGAGTACTCTTGGTAATACAGTAGTGTAATATGCGGGGCTATGATATTGTTGGAAATACCATAGACGGAGATTATCTGCCCTGAATTGGCTTTAAGGTTTTGTGTTAATCAATGAAGACAATATGTATGAACGCTTTACTTTGACAACAAAAACAAGTTGATTGAAGTAAACTGAAAATAGGATCATTGCACGCGTCAAAAAAATGTTGGCACTTGACAGGAAAGTCGAAACAAATCGAACGAACGCATTAACTTCAAATGCTTTATTCTAGAGTAAGTTTAGTTGGCAGGTTATAAGACTATTAAACTCTAAAATGCCTTGCTAAGCGAAATCGGACGACAGAGGTATCAAAACTGCTGTATCTTCTCGAGATTCGTTTGCAATGCCGCATGCAGTGAAGGCGATCTCAATTTACCCGAATCTGCCCAAAATTAGTAAAATAAATTAACCTAATGAATTATCCACCGTTTACGAATCTAAGCCCACGACGTGTTTTCTTCACCAAACAAATGTGTTGCGCTAAAAAATTATTTGCTTCACTATTAGAAAATCTAGAACAACTCTGACAAAAATAAAAAAGAACCGACGCTCAGGAGGTGCTTTGTTCAATGAAGAACGGCTAGCCTAAACAGACGATTAAGTATAACTGCTCAGTTTTTCAAACGTGTGTCTGCGGGCGCCTCTTTGCTGTTTAAATTTGGGTTTGTCTAATACTTGCAGGCTGAATCTTGGGTATATGACCAACAATATTTGGTTGCTATTAAGTAGGTACATCTAAATTGCACTCTGCATGTATTTCTTAAACGACGGTTATTTGTTTATAAAAAGTTTCCGTATATCCGTTATCGTTAGAGATACAGAATTTACCGCACGAGCAACCGCAGACGAGGATCTATGATCTGGACCTTTATTTGCGCATTCTTTAATCTGTGGGCTGCTTAAAGGATTTCCCTGTAGCCACAAACGACACTTACTTGAACTTTACCCTGAGCATGATATACTTCTGACGTGTATCTAGTCTAGCCACGTTGCTTGTTTTATTCGACAATTACAAACTACCAGAAAGCGAGGAAAAAAGGCAGACTGATCTGTTCCCTTTTCCACACGTTTATCTACCGGCTTATCTATAATTTGCGTGCTTATCAATTTTATTTTAAAAAATGCGTGCTGCTCTAATGCCGTTGATCCGAGAGCAAACCGGCCTCCAAAGAAGCGACGGAAAGAGACCGGACTGTTTCACCCTCACCCCCTTTGAAAGGGGAAAGGCGCTTATTTGGGATGCGACAATCACCGACACGCTCGCCCCCTCGAACCTGGAGGCTAGTGCATTTGCCGCTGGCTCCACGGCACGCAAGGTTGAACGTCTACAGACCAACAAATATGCCCAGCTCGCCAACGAGTTCATTTTTGTGCCGCTAGTATTTAAGACAATCGGGGGGCCTGGCCATGATTGGCAAACGAATCGAACCAGCGACAGGGAACAAAAGGGCTCTTAAATTTCTACTTCAGCGGCTATCTCTGGCGGTTCAGCGCGGCAATGCGACAGCAATTATGGGCATACCGAGGGGCTGCCTGGAGGATAACATCGACTGGTAAAGCTTCTCACAAGCCCTAGTATAGTTAGTTGATCACATTTCCCTGTCACAATCAAATTAAATAATAAATATCGTTTCTATATTTGCGTGCTACTAACCGAGCTAGTACCAAGGATCCTATTCTAAAATGACATGCTCAAACAGAAATACATTAGCAAAACAAAAGAATAAAAATAAATACTCGATTGACACGCGTCAGTAGCTCTGAAAATTTTAAGCTAAATTGTTTAGATATGTTTGTCATCGCCTTGTCCTTGTCACGTGAGGTTAGAGGTTCGTCTGGCATCCAAATCCACAGGCCGTACGAAGAAAAGATCTGCCAACGATGGTGGGGCACTTTCCGGGTATGCCGCAAAGTGTAATTGCATGTTTCATTTTAACGATGCACTGGGTGAGCGTTGAGATGCTTGAGCGTTCGGCTTTTTCAATGTTTGTTTATGTGAAAATAGAAAAATGTTCAATGTTTGTTTATGTGGAAATAATCAAACGCAGTTGAATGTTTTGCTTTTCAGCGCCGTTAGCTCCTAACTGTGTTAAAGACCGTGCTGTGTTAGAAAAAAATAATTTAAAGTTCATTCGTGTGAGAGCCAAGAGGCTGAAAGAAAATATTTTGCGGTTAGGTGCTTAGCCAGCTTAGGTTCCTCCTCTTAGCTCAGATTAGCAAAACCTCATCGACATTAGGTCATACAAATTAGGTACATGGTGTGTTGTGCAAAACGGTGCCACAAGTGTTGCATTCTATCGGTTTTGTTCTGTTGAAAGGTTGAAATGGGAACTGTGAATAAATTTGACTTCTATGTCTGCTAAAAACGCATATATATATATATATATATATATATATATATATATATATATATATATATATATATATATATGCAAAATACTTTATGCATTATATACCATTGATTTGATGTCTTTGTCTCTAATATTATATACAGGTATATATATATATATATATATATATATAATTTTTTTAATACGGGTGTATGCGATAGGCTACGGCTAACGCTAAAGTGCGGTCAAGGAAACCGGCGACTGGCGCAACCTTTGTATGTAATATAACTCTATTGTAATTGCGTAAACATATACTAAATATCATCCGTATACGGCAATCCACAATAAATTAATAATAAGAGTAATCTCAAGTACGTAGGCTAAAGAAGTCAACCAGGTAGACCAAGCAGGTATAAGAAGGTACCTATAAAACGCAAGCTTGTAGCTCAGTAGACAAAATAATGCCAATTTCTGCGCGATCGAAGCTTTGCCGATATAGCAGAGAGCAACCGGTTTTTATTTCTGGACCATTTTGGACAACACCAAAAGTGTACACATCCAGTAGACACTTGGTGTCTTGGATGTATGTCGAGGTGCATGACAAACTTGTATACTGACTATATATATATATATATATATATATATATATATATATATATTTTTTTTTTTTTTTTTTAAGATTTTCCGTAAGGCAATTGCCCGTGTACGGCTTTTTCATGTCATGGCTAATTTTATTCCACTCCGGCATTTACCTTGTCTAAACTGGAAACCATGAAAACCAATTTAAGAGTGGCCGGTCTGGGTCTCGAACCCAGTCCTTCCGAATGCAAGGCAAATGCTTTGCCACTAAGCCATCTTGCTCGGTATGTATGTGTACTTCTATAATCACGTATGTGGAAAAGTACTTTGTAGTCATTGAGGTAGTAGGATATTTTTATTTCTAACGTCGTCGCTACGTCTCCCGGGCAAAGGTGTTGTTGGATCATTCCATGCCGCAACCGTTTTGCATGAATGTTTACTGCGAATATTATTCGAGACAAAGACATCAAATCGCTGGTATATAATGCATAAAGTATTTTGCACGTAACTTATTACACTTTGTGACAACTTTTGTATGGTTAACCTCACCTGCGTTATCTGCGGCGCATCTCTCTTAATGAATCACTAGTTGATAAAACTGTAACGCCAGATATATTCTTCTTAAATAGTCATTACAATGTTGGAATTGTAAGTACATCTATAATTACCCGGTTTGGCGTTCGATCAAGCTGAATAAAAAACGAGTCATTAGATAATCTCTAATCACCTTGCCAAATGCACTGCCGGGCTGCGAAACGTCACACGCAATCGAGATACCGGCTTCAGGAAGTCGGAAGGCGGTCGGACGGCCCTAATGACTCCTGCTTCCATACCCGCATTTATAGCGGTGTCATTTTGTGAGTTTCATGGTGAATTAGGTACAACAAAAATACGCGGGACATTAGCCCATCAGCGGAATCATTAGTCAACCATTGAGCGACGTGCTCAGCTCCTTAAAACCTTGTCTTGGGTTGTCGCGTGCGTCACACGCATAACATGCCGATAGCAGCATCGTAGATATGTATTGTGAGGGAGATACTACTGAAGCGTAACTTAGTTCGCGGCAATCTTCCGGTATGGTAGGCTGCGATAGCGAGTAGTTCATGAAGTAGTCACTGGTTGTGTGGTGTGTGTGTGGTTGTGTTAAGGTAGTTCATGTATGTAAGGTACTTTCGATAGAGGTAGTTAGACCACGTAGACCATATGCAGAAATGCGCGCACGACCAGGGCCGGGGCTTGCGCGCCCAAAGTCGGGCTTGCGAGCCAACTCAAAGCCGTCGGGGCCACAGACAGAACACAACCGAGACCACGCTAACTCGCGTGGCTCACTCATGTGGCTACGAAGTTCTCTACAGCAGCAGCAGCAGCGGGAAAAGTTACAGCAGCAGCAGCAGAAACGACAACGATAAGAGCAGCAGCTGCAGCACAAGGTTGCGGTCTCAGGGCCCGACCTCGACTGTCCGGCCGATTGACTCTCGAGTTTTAGTAGATCACGTCATGCGTACAAACACTGGTTCGTGTACGCCTGCATGCACTAGCAGGCAGGCCACCATAGCACTATAACACAACAGGAGAGATACAATATAGAGTGCACCTGAAGTAATGAATTACTGAACTCTATTACAAAGCGGTTTCATGCTCTATATATATATATGTATATATATATATATATATATATATATATATATAGTTTCTTTACGTACTTCACTAGCGCATAGCAATATAGCACATGTAATGTCTTTAAAAAAAAAAAAAAAAAAAGACATTACATGTGCTATATTGCTATGCGCCAGTGAAGTACGTAAAGAAACTATATATATATATATATATATATATATATATATATATATATACATATATATAGAGCATGAAACCGTATATATATATATATATATATATATATATATATATATATATATATATATATAGTTTCTTTACGTACTTCACTGGCGCATAGCACTATAGCACATGTAATGTCTACCGCATTCATATGTAGGTATATAACGTCCGTTTGTAAAACGCTTCTGTGTCAATAAACTACGTTAGGGTCGTTGTGGTTCCTACGCGCCAAAACGCGCGAATATGTGGATCAAATTGTTAACAATAGTAGAGAAGAGCAGTTATAATTACGTAATATATTTATGACTGTGGTATAGCATCTCGCGGTTTCTAAATCGTTGAATTTTTCAAAATAAACGCCATGATGTCCCCCTACGCACTGCCGTGTCAAATAGACGGGACACACAACTGTCTGCTTCTCTTTCCCGTCATGCACAGGGGTTGCGCCTAGTCAGACAATCAATGTGTATCTATATATATAGAGCTATCGGAGGCCCTAGCTTTAGGACCAAATATTAGAAAGCACTCAGTAGGTATTGAAGTATACATTGATTATATGGATGCGTAGGTAACATATGTGCTGCCGCTCTAAGCGCCCCTGATATAAAAGGGTGACGTGCGTACTTAGATAAACATGCCAAGCAAATATATATGTATATATATACATATGTATGCAGAGCTTCCACTCCCCAAGCAGTCATGCAAATGTACATGCATACCGGGCCTATCTCCAAATCCATCGCACGTCCTGCGTAGGCCTGCGCCCTTAAACGGATTTCTTCAGTGCGGGAATGGCGAGAACTTCTCGCGTAGATGGCCTACAAATAGGCGTATTCGTCTCGCCTACCAAGCCTGTTGCCCGTCTGTCGCCCGACAGCAGTCTCGTCCAGGACTCGGAGCGAGCCTGGGTTCCGACAGACGTTCTCGACAGCGACAGTGGCCCCAGCGACGACAGTGTCTTCCTGCATGATTTATCAGACCGAGACCAGAGAGGCAAATTCCTTGATACATCTCCTCACATATCCTTCACAGATAAATTTCGGCAGATAGGTCCCAACTTCCGACGTTCCGTCTCCACCCTCTACGCCGTACGGGCATTTGTGTTGGTCTCTTGGGGTGCTGAACTAAACAGATTCATTGTACCTGCATTGTTGTAGGTGGTCTTTTACACGTCAACATAGCGTCATAATAGCGGCCGACATACCTTGCAGCGTTGCATGGACAGACATACACACACGCACGAACACTCTGTTTACAAATTTGAAAAGAACAACCACGGCCTCAATGAGGTATGATTTGTTGTAAAAGGAGTAGCTACTGAATACATTAAATCGTGTTTAACTTATGATAAAAGCTATACCTAATCATTAGCTTCCACAATACATATAAACATGTGGGCGTTTGGCAACCAGGTGGCCCTCCAAACCACTGTGACATCTGGCAGACAATCGATCGACGTGTTCACGCGCAATGTTTGCAAAGGAGGAGTCATCGCAGGATGCACGACGCTGACTCAACTTGGTCTTGCAGGAAGCCAGCCTGTCTGGGGGGAGCGGGGTGCAACAACATAGGGCAGATGGGCAGGTACTGTCGAAGACACGCAGGCCCGGCCGCGCAAGCTATGAGCAGCCAAGAGCCGCCACCTGACTGCGTAGAAGCTGGTGTTGCAACAAGTTACCGTGTCACTGCTATTCCCGACTCCGTACTCAGTAGAAGCTCAGTATTCGTACGTGACCGTATGACCGAGGCTGGCTAAGATATGGCTATCGATATCATCATCACGGTGACAAGCACCAAAACTGTGGTAGGTCTATCCAACACGTTCCACATGTGAGCGAACGGCTTATACAGCGACTGTTACAGCTAAATACTAGCAATGGACCAGGAGACAAACATTCCAAGCTTTAGAATATTACTGTCTCTTCTCTTTCTGTCGAGAAGAAAAAAAATAAAATATTTACTAATTAATTAATATTACATATTCATTGCTCATGAATTTACTTATCCTAAACAGTAGCCACGACTTTTCCAGTAAAGCTGACACCAACGACTTAAGGGTTGTCGACAGCAACGATATTAACAACAGTAACAATAGCAGCAGCAACAACAGTAATAACAACAACACTAGAAACATTAGGAACAACACACAGAAGGGACAACGGTAACTACGACCGCAGTAATAGCTAGCGTCACTTCTTCTTTTGCGAGAACATGAGGTAAGCCTGTTATTATTAGCCTGGCGGAACGCAGAGCGCTAAGCTGAACCGCATTGCCAAAGTCGGAGAAGCCATAGCAAATAATGAACATACAGCCCATTCAGCCCACAACTCGAGCGCGAGCAGCTCTCGGCTCCAAGGAACGCACCGTTGTAATCTTTGCCATGTCTTTTGCCAGGAAGGGAGGCATGTAACGGAGCTGCTCCATCCTCAGAGCCCGTTGAATGCCGCACGGCAGATCCCACAGGCAGCCAAGGTTAACAGCGATCGTTCGAATAGAGAGGCCAAGTCGTTGACTTTTAGACCTCCAGGATGCAAATACGGAAAACAGAAATTCCGGACCACCGGATCGGCAAACAAGATATCTGCCGTATTTCCGTGGTGACTTTGTTTACTACTCGACACAGGCCTCGCATGTGCACACAGCGTAAACCTTACAGCAACGTTACAAGCGGCTAACGTAACAATCAGCCGGCACATCTAAAAGCTCGCTCAGACACATTACTCGCTCATAGGTGTGGCATTTCTAACAACGCTGCTGCGCCCGAGACGCGGTATGTTTGGTTATCGGATGTCGGTTCATGTCCGAGCGGAATTTTATGAGATCGGACGAGTTCTGTAGAGATATGTAGGCAGAGTGCATCATATATATATATATATGTATATATATATATATATATATATATATATATATATATGTATATATATATATATATATATATATATATATGTATATATATATATATATATATATATATATATATATATATATATATATATATATGTATATATATATATATATATGTATATATATATATATATATATATATATATATAGCCATTACGATACGATTTTAATCCCACAAGCATGTTTGCAAAAGAATGTGACAGAGCCACGACACACTTTTCGACCGCGTATCTCCTTCGCTTGACATGTTAAGTGGTCGTGTTTCTTTTAGCTGATACGTTGTTTAGTATGATAACCTTGCTAAGAGTATCGTATGGATAGTTGACTGCGAACAAGCGGGAAAAGTGCAGAGCTTTCCCGACAGTAATAAGGAAATGTACAAAGACAACCGAAGCAGCAACGACATCGAAAACGAAAATCTATACCATATAAGACGATAACGAAACGTACACAACAACAACAACAGCAGCAGCAAGAACAACAGCAGCAGCAACAACAAAAACAACAACAGCAACAACAACAACAACAACAACAACAACAACAACAACAACAACAACAACAACAACAACAACAACATAGTAACAGTAGCAGCAGCAGCGGCAAAAACAACAACGGCACAAAAGATAAACAACGTTACCAACAGCATGTTTTCCGGCTCGAATGATGATGATGATGCTGACAACTTACTACGTGGTGCGAGTTATTATCCATAGCTCTCTAGTCGTTTCCGCGAGTATTGCTACGGATCTAATCCTCGAGACCGAGTCAACCGTGAGGTTGAGGCGCAACTGGGGGTTCAGCTTGCCGCTCTGGAACGACGACGACGACGACAACAACGACAACTTTGATCTGGTTTATCCTGCTAGCCAGGTCTAGCCTGACCAGGACTGCCTGTATGCTGTCTCATGCAGCTGGTGCAGCGGGTTAACCTATGTTTGCGCCGTGGGTAGGGCGGCATCGTGCATGTTTATTATCGGCCGAATACGTAAGCAAGACGAGGCGGCACGTCGTTCGACAGAGGACAACGTCCGATGATGACGGTGACGTGTTTCCCGTCGGTTGGCAGCGGTCGATGTTGAGGCGTTTCGCGCTTAGCGTTGTTGTTGTTGTTGTTGCTGCTGCTGCCCCAGTTGTTGAGCTGTAGTCATTCGCTATCTAGTGAGGCTGAAAGGTTAGGCGGCTCAACCCACCACCAAGTGTACAAACAACCTGCATCTGGCCTCTGTACTAACGCGAACTATACAGCAGCGCTATGAGAGTGTAACACCCTGAAATCTGCATTTTTACTGCTTTCTGATGTTGTTTTTTTTTATCTCTCCCTCTAATTTGCTTTCAATTTTTCTAAAATAACACTTGAGGTATCAGCCAGATATATTCTTAAATTAAATATAAATGATGGTGCTCAACTGTTACGCCTATAAAATAGTTAATAAAAACCACCGACGTTAGCTCATCGGTCATTGGCAAGGTGCAATATGGCATTTACATCGGTCGAGCGTTGCTAGATAGTTACAGGCAAGTTTTTGACCCGTTGACACTTAATTTAGCTTCTATGACACTTAAATTGTTATGATGTTAATGACCAATCTCAGTGGTGTTTTAATTGTATCAGTGACAATAATAGTACTAACAAGTCGAGCTAACAATTATATATATATATATATATATATAGTGGCAATTATTCATTTTTTTCAATAAAACGTAATCCGTGCAAAGTAAACAGACTAAAATATATAAAGGCAATATAAGCATTGTATTTAAACGTTACCTACAATGCTCATCAGTAAAATAGGTCTAGTTGATTGCACAATTTGCATTGCGGCGGGTGGCATTTTCTGACCGAACTTGACATGAACATGAATGATGACACGTTAATTGGCTTTCACTTTAAATGCCATCGCTATTGAGAATTAAATTCCGTTACCCGTAGAATACGATCTATTGCGAAAAATGTATCGATCATTTATATTAATAGAGTGGAGGTGCATGCCTGAACAAACTATAATATACAGGTAGTTCAACAGGTTCTTCAAATGAGCTTTGCTGAATTCGAATTTTGGCGCGCTTTCACCACTATTGGAAACGGCAACTTTTCGACTGCCAGCAGTCAAAATATTATGGTGATTGGCCGTTGCGATTTCGTTTGATCGCTTTTTTCCGTGCAACGTATCGGCGTAATTTTGAAAAATTGAGAAAAAAAAGTTTCGAGTGGTTATCAATTTTTATTTAAAAGGTTGGAATGCGACCCAAGTGAAAACTGAGTTAGACGAGGTGTACGGTGACTCTGCGCCATGTTTTGCCACTGTTTCCGACTGGATTAATCAGTTAAAAAGAGGCCGCAGGAGCACCGAGGATGACCTACGTTCAGGACGCCCAAAAACGGCAACTGATGAGAAAAACGTGTAAAAAGTGCGTTTGTAAATCGTGGCCGCAGATAAGCGAGTGAAAAATTAGGGAGATAGCGGAGGCCTTGGGGGTCAGTTTGGGTAGTGTGCATTTCATCCTGCACGAGAACTTGAAGATGAAAAAGCTCAGATAAAAATGGGTGCCGCATTTGCTCAATCAAGGCCAAAAAGACGCGCGTTTTTCCGCTTCACAGCGAAATTTGGCCAAGATGTCGAAAAATTCGTCGGATTTTTGGCGCAGATTCGTGACCGTCGATGAAAACTGGGTCCATCACTACACTCTTGAGACCCAAGAAGCATCTCGCCAATGGTGTGCATCTGGTAAAGGACCTCCGAAGAGGGTGCGGACAACGGCATCGGCCGGAAAAATGATGGCTACGGTTTTGTGGGACCAACGTGGAATAATTCTGGTCGACTACCTTGAGAGCGGTAAAAGGATCACGGGAGAATATTATGCAAGACTGTTGGACAGCCTGAAGCAAGAACTCATCGTGAAACGGCCCGCCTTGCAGAAGAAGGTTGTCCTGTTTTACCGGGACAATGCTCCTGCACACAGATCGCGGTTAGCATCGGCAAAACTGGCCCAACTGAGGTTCGAACTTATTGAACAACCTTCCTATTCTCCAGACCTGGCCCCCTCTGACTATTTCCTCTTCGGACATGTGAGGAATAGTTTCGGTGGAAAGCGTTTTTCCAGCAATGAATAGGTTAATGCTGCTGTCAATGCCTATATTCAGTCTAAAGACGCGGAATTCTACTCAAGAGGTATAAATGTTCTGAAATCTCGGTGGGAAAAGTGTATTGAGCTTCTCGGGGAGTATATCGAATATAAAAAAAATAAAAACAAGATTTGGAAATTTCTTGGTTTTCATTTTTAGAACTTGTTGAACTACCTGTATTTATTGCTATTGTCTTTATGCATCACTTAATGTCACAAATCATGCTTGGTCACGGCACACGTGATAGGTAGGTGCCAGTAGTTTCTAAAATGACATGAAAATAGGACCAAAAGCTTGGGAGGGAACAACACTTCAGAGTTGCCCCTATAAGCACTACCTCAAAGCACTACCTCGAAGTTAGAAAGGCGGTATCATAGTTGATTTAGACGATCGTAGGCCAATTGCTAAAGCTACATTCGGTGCAGTACTTGAATAGGTAAAATAAGGAAAGGCATGTCTACAGTTACCGGAAAGTGTTGGAGAATCACGAAACGGTTTTGGGGTTAGTTCGTCGTTCTTGCAGGTATAGAATACATCATATTTTGGAGTAGGGGACTCTAATGACACGGGGACTACATCCACGATTGGGTTTACCTGCGACGAGGACTACACGATCCTAAGCAGTGTGGTAGATTCGCGAGATATTTAGGCTGGGGTGTTACTACGCTATAATAATCTTAAATATGCAAACTAAAATTACCGCAATTCCGAAGGAAAGGGTGAGAACACAACAAAGTACTATAAAAACCGCAATTCGGCAGAGAAATGGCCCCTGCACGAAATCAGCTGTATGAAAACATAGGTAGTTCAATTTATAACACAAACAACCTGCAACAAAAAGCTCTATTAATGTATGCATGAAAATTACTTTTAAAACACTATTCTTGTGTAAAAGGGACAAGGTTCATTAAGCCTTCATCTAGCTATAAAATCAATCAAGGGAAACGCGCACCACGTAATCACCGGATGTTTTCCTGTACCTAAGCTTATTCTGTAGCAGAAGCTGCTTCGCATAAATCATATTAACGTCCATAAAGCTTTAGCGTCAGGCATTAATATTGTCCTTCTGTGTAGCCCGTGATTGCTGTCGCTCACAGTCTGGCGGACTATTCTGTCTAAAAGTAGTAGATGGGCCGTAGAGGTTTTGTAGGAAATGTGCTCCTCTTTTTAGATCCAGTCAGAGACGTTCTTATGCAATCTTGTTGGCGAAAATGGCGAAACAAACTAGATACGACTAAAATTAGGATGGAGTTTTTCAAATAACGTGTTCGCACTTAAAGATCAACTGGAGAAGCAATCTGGAACGTTAGACGATATACATCCTTATAAAGTAAATGCGGAGTTGCCCCTTGCAAATATTTACAATAATCTTTGCTGATCACATTTTTCTCACTTTGTAATTTGGTCAGAACAATCTGTCAGCCCACATCAATCCTTACTGTGTAATGTATGGTCGTAGGCCTTTACTCCACCTCCATGAACAGGAAACGTTCTAGGGCAAGCTTTGGATAGACGGCTAATACGGTCAATTGATATATATATATATATATGGAACAAACATGTATAGCGTTCTGGCACGTTATCGCAAAGTTCCTTTTGGGGCTATTTCTAATGAATATTATCTTACCAGAGGTGCTGTAAACAATGTTGTAACGCACCCATATACAAGGTTTGTAACTACTTACTCGATGTTAAATTATCGCCTGGTAATTAACATCGTTATGTAGCATGCGATATGTTGACACACTCACAAGGGCGAGCAGACACGGGCGATAGCCTTTTCTTCAAAATACCCTCAACGGCTACAATTTGGTAATGATAAACATTTAGAGCTTAATGATAAATTACTAAACTCAAATAAACGTGCCGCCCAGAAAGAACGGTCCCATAAAGAAATTAGACATCTCTGACTAGCTGTGTTGTTGCTATGTCGGCACCAACCGGTGGCATATTGAATAAAAAGATGTACTCATATATATATATATATATATATATACATATATAAATCCCATCGTGCCTGAACGCGTATACACGGTAGTACCTAAGTTATTTAAGCGTAATGACAAAAAGCACGACTCTTTGTTCTCTCCAAGGCCAGGCCATGCATTAGCTCCTTATAGGAAGAGGGTCTAAGTGCACCACTACTCCCTGTCGCAAACGACATTTGCCATTTAGCGCTCATATTGCGTTAGTGCTTGCAAAAATCAATTTTGTGACTAAAGCTCCGGATAGCATCGACATCCGGCCTTGGCGTAACTTGATCATAATGTAGAAGATTGTGTTTCTCCGGTATTGTCGAGAAGCCCTAAAAGCCTCTCTGGACGTAACGTTATTTAAACTCGCGCTGTTGGGACGGGTCCATTTTTTCAATACGTGACTGCCCACTTGTGCTACGATAGTATTGATAAAGCTGATATTTTTAGCAGAACTAATAGTTCCGCAAGGGAGGAGAACATGCATTGGCCACACAGAGCCTGAACAATTGGCGATCGTTGGCCGCTCTCCGCATGCTTGAAACAGTACTAACCGACTACGGTCTGGCAGCCGCACACGAAGTAAGCCCATTTTATGACAATGATTACCATGTTTTTACAACAAAACAATTTACATCGAACTAATTTTTATGTTTATATTTATTTATAAAAATCACCTTAGTTAGGTACAGGTTAGGTAGCTTACATCAAATTAAATGATCGAATTATGCGTAGCTGCCGGCACAATCACACACATAAAAACACCTCTGTCCATATTATTGAGGTATCAGCCTCTGAATGGTACGGTATATATTCATTTCATTTATTTCCACACCATGTTGGGAAAAACAATACCTAATCTATACCTACATACAAACAAACACGTTGGCAACAAATAAGCCGTAACACACATATTTACAGCGGTAAGTTACCAGAAGCATTCGCCAATCGTGATAGAGAGATGAAATATATACAGTGAGTGGCGTGATACTTTGTACATGGATTGCTACAATTTTTACAAACACAAGATTCATTCGGCTCATGGAATCCCACTGTGCCACACACGACGTGGTGATACCCGTGCACTGCAAATCGCATAACAATATGGCGGTTAGTCCTACCTACATCTTTCCATGAATCTGATGTTATTGCCCCAACTGTGTAAAATTCTGGATCAATTTCTGCCATTTTAACTTTATATTCACTGATGAAACGATCGTATCCCGGTGTCGCAGGGAGATTCAGTCGCCTCTTCAGGTCCTCTACGAACAGCGGGATATCTGCCAGCAAGTACACTAGTCTATTACGAGGTGAGCTGTGCACCCCAAGCACTCGCTTCAGAAACGCGGATTTAACTCCATTAGGGGTAGTCAGGTTAGCCGGCGTTAGCTTCGTCCAGATGACCTCTATGCCGTACGAAGCAATTGGTGCGATCTTCAAGTCGAAGAGCGCAATAGCGGTGTGCACGGACATCACTTTTTTTTTAATCAAGGAACAGGCAATCAAAGCCTTCCTAACGCGTTCAGAGATATGTCTGGCATACGACCTGCCTGTAGAGGAGGTTGTTAGCCCGAGGTACGTAAAGTGATTAACATACGTGAGGATCTGCGCACCTAGACGAAGTTCGTCGGTCGCCGCACGACGTCCCCCGTTACAAAACTTCATAGCATGCGTTTTGCAGGTATTGATCCGGAGTCCCACAGTACTGACATACTGTACCAGTGATGCAAGCGCTTGTTGTAGGTGGAATCAGCTGGTACTGTATAAAACAAGATCGTCGGCGTATAGAAGTAGGTTGACGTTTCGATGACGATTCTTGATGTTAGCTGGAAGGTCGCTGATCAGAGTTGAGAACAGGAGGGGGCTTAAGTTATCGCCCTGGGTAAAACCGGTGGTTTGCTCGAGTCCTGGATGCTCTGCTACTCCGTCGTCTATTGTTATCGAGTTTTTCTGTAGGATGTCCATCATAACTCCGAGTATCCTGCACGGCACCCCCAGTGAAGCAAGCTTCTCCAACACCAGTGATCTTGAACCTGAGTCGAACGCAGCCTTGAAGTCTACAAATACTGCGTAGAGAAATTGCTTTTTCCGCGCTAGTGTTTCTCCAATGTCTTCAAGGAGAATACTGCAGACTGTCAGGGTACTTTTAGAAGCGCGAAACCCATGCTGCTCTTCGGGAATAGCTCCCTACGGTACGGTATATATATATATATATATATATATATATATATTACACTCCATAGCATGATAATGCCTAGCAATTAATAAGTTGTCCGCTATACGCCTTTTGATGTAGTATCCGCGACTATTAACAAAAACATCGCTAAGTGCGCGAATCGAATCCACTCGCTGACGTTTAGGTGAAACATTCGAGTCGATTATCCCACTGACAAGGGTGTGAGAAAATGGCGAGCACAAGCATGTATGCGGGTGCTGCATAAGCTTTACAAACAAAAACTAGATTGCGTACTACTGTTCGCTTGGGCGACTGCGAGCGAGCATTAAGAGTACAGAAGTGTCTCGATGAGCTTTAGTCGGCCGTTTGAGATGAAGCCCTACCCCCACCTAGGGAGTGTGTAAAGATCGAACAGAACAGTGTAAACTGGACATTTCAATAATTTCCAATTTTGGGACTGGACGAATGTGGTACAATAACGAGCGCTAACTATGTACAAAAAGTCCACCAGGAGTACTCACTGCATTGCTTGAAACATCGACGTGGTAAATTGTGTTTAAACATTTTGAGATGTGACGATTTGGAGGTGTGCTTTGATGCATGGATCTACCGCCTCAAGAAATGCATGTAGTTTAGTGGAACTTACGTCGAAATCTCAATGTATTGATTTGTTATATCAATTTATTTATTTAACAAGTCTAATCCATTCTATGCTCGAAAAGGCCGAGTGTGTTGAGATATATCTAAGATTTCCCCTATTCTATCGATTTTTAGTAAGCACCGCTCAGACCGAATTACTTTTGAAAGACATCGGAAGTTTAAAATAATTTAGTCCAAATTAAAATAGTTAGAGGCTTGGTGAACATGTGAAGAAGTTACGTGTAGCTGTGTGGAAACCGTGTTTGCTGTTATAATTTTATTATAAATTTACTAATATATATATATATATATATATATATATATATATATATATATATATATATATATATATATATATATATATATAAAAGAGACGCTTCGTTTAGACTCTATTCGTTTTGTTTCCGTTGTCGCCATATATCTGGTAATGCCGTTGTTGCTTTCCATGTCGTTTTGTTTAGCCGATGACAGCAACAACTAAAAAACAACATCAACAGCGACAACGACAACGACGACAACAACAACAGACGATAACAACGGAAAAGCCTGGTGATCAAATCAAGCCAGGGAGCAATTGCTTTCGTTTTCTTTCATCACTGGACATCTTTTTTTTTCTGCCTTCGGAGTCTGCCTGTGTCTCGGTGTCATTCATTGTCGACAGCATGGTGCACTCGACGGAAAGCGGCGCAAATGAAACGATGCTACCAGCGTTGGCCATCATCGCCGGCCACAGTGCAGCCTCGAAGCGGCAGATATTGCTGACATTGTTGTTGGTGTGGTGGTTGTTGTTGTTGCTGTTGTTGTTGTCGTCGGTGGTGTGGTTGTTCATTTGATTGTTGTTCTTGCCGTTACTGTTGTTGATGTTATTGTTGATGATGATGATGTTGTTGTTGTTGCTGCTGCTGCTGCGGGAGTCAGTCAGAAGGCAGTGAGTGAAAAAGCCAGTCACCAGCCAGTCAAGTCGAGAATAGTCGGCCGGGGATGAGATTTACATCCAGCACCGAAAGCGTCCGAACGCGCTAGCCCGGAACCGCGACTGTGCTCAGTGATGGTGGCGGTGGCGGCCGGGCGCCCATCCATTGTCTTGATCGGCTGTCCCATCCTTGTCATTGTCGCCCTCATAGCCTTTGTGTATTGTCGTCATTGTTTTGTTTTGTTGTGGTTGTTGTTGTTGTTGTTATTGTTATAGTTGTTGTCTTCGTCATCGCCGTTATCGTTGTCATCGGAGAAGGAGAGACGGAGGACGACAAAAATGAGCACCGGCATCAGCCTTTGTTTCTTCAACAGCTCGTAACTTGCGGCCATGTCCTCATCCTCATCGTCGTCCTCTCTGCCCTCTCGAGTCGCTGCATTGCCTGTCTAGAATTTTGTTCTACAAACAGTCTAGTCGTGTGGAAGTGCTAGAAACACTGGTAAAAGCTGTCTAGAAACAGTCGTAGTTCCCTCTGTCGCCGTAACCAGTAGAGCAGCCTGCAGGCTGTCGCAACCACAGACGACGGAAGCAGCTGAATTAAGAAGAACAACAGTAACGTCAATGACACCACCACCAACAACTACAACCACTACGACAAGAACAACAGAACAACAACAGAAGAACAACAACATCAATAGTACAACAACAACATCAACAGAACAACAACAATAGCAACGCCATTAATAACTAGCTGGCCGGTTGGTCGGCTTCGTCGTGTGGGCAATCGGACACGTAGCCATAAGGCCGTGTGTTATGTTTCTTGTGTTGTTATAGTAGTTGAAATGGTCCGAGTAGTCAAAGTATTATCGTAGCAATAGTGTGTTGTTGTTGCTGTTGCTGTTGTTCTTATTGATGATGTTGTTGTTGCTGCTGCACATCTCGTTTCTGCTGCTGTTGTTGTTGTTGTTGCCGCTGCTGCTGCTGCTGCTGCTGATAGCTGTTGTTTTCCCATCCACCCCCTCCACCACTTTTTCTTCCATCTGAAAAACACCCTCTGCAAACCGCCACTGTCGCTGGTGCTCTGCTTCTACGGCGGTCGCGCCGAGTTGCCCGTTAGGTTTTCCGCTTTGGCGTCCGGTCAGCCAGTGGTCCTTACTTGGCCGTGTGTTTTCCTTTCGACATCCTCGGTTCCGGGGATCTCTGTTTCTTCTCTGGCTCTGTACGTCGAGACGGAGCGGGCAGGCGTTCGGCCAGTACTTGGCGAAACTCAACAACCACCATGAATTGGTTTGTGTATCGTCCTGCTTCTTCTTCTTCTTTCTCTTCCTTCTCTTTGTCTCCTTCTTGTTCGTCTGCTTTTCCTTTATCTGTTTCTTTTTCTCATCGTTGCCGGCTGCGTCGTTCTATCCTCTCATCCTGATCACCACACGGTGAGCACGGTAAAGATGCAGGCGCTAGGGTTTACACTTACACTGCAATCGCACAAAGAAAATGAAAACGACTTACACTCGCAACAACAACAGCAACAAAAACAACAACAGGAACAACAACAATGACATCGAAACACGATTGTGGTAGAGTAGTTATTAGCGACATTTCTCACTGGTAGGACAAAAAAGGCAGACCAATTTAACGTAAATTCGCGCAGAGCATCTTCTGTTTCGCATTTGCGCTGCTGCAGTCACTTTTCCCTTTGGCCTTTGCACAATATTACGCGTTTGCTGCTTTTCTATTCCTTACCGCTAGCTCTCGCGTTCCTGTCACGTTCTCCATGCCGAGAGTTAAACGTTTCCTACAAATGCTTATACATATAGCGCCGTTCTTTAATCCACTGAAAATGTGCTACTTTCGACTGATGGGCGTGGGGTATTTTCAGATATGGGCGCTAAAACTTGAAAAACAAATCGCGATCAGTGGCCATACGCTTGCCTGAGTTACGACGATACGTTTTTCCAAGGCACACATGACGACCGGCGCTTTCTGCTCGACAGCGTGTGAAATTAGGTGACTTCAGCGAGTTGTAATTTAATAAAGCATTGTTTTGCACTTTATAAGAGTGCATATTGCATAACACTTGGAAGGCACAGAAGATTGATCTGTGCCTTCCAATTAGTGCGTGAAACCGCTGCCTGTACCTACTGTTGTCAACCTATTGTGGAAGTCGCTAAACATCTATTGAGGACTTAGTGTGCTGCCTGAATCCTGAGTTCTACGAGGTCGATAGTGCGTGCCCGGTCGCCATTGTTTGCAGCAATGCGTTAAACACCATTAAGCAGTTAACTCTATAGGCTCCTGTAAGGCGCTCCATTATCTTTCTCGCTTGGGCGGAGAACAGCGCAGTACAATAGACAAACGAAGGTGATGATGAAATTGCGGTCGACGTTAGTATATGAATGTATTTGTTAAAACAACTATTTTTCCAACATTGCACAAACGTCCGTAATTTACCGCAGTTACCGATATATGATGGGCTTTTACGAAAAATACATTTGAAACGCTGTCACAAGTCTCCTGTGCCAAAATGCCTTAAATTTTTTAAATATATGCAAAAACGACTCGAGGAGAAGGCGCTTCTCGGCCACTCTAAGAGCTGTCTTCTGTACTGACGAGATCAACAATATATCTGTGCAGCATTTGACGAAATTGATTTGTGCATAGAATCCTCCACGTTCTTATCCTTAGGCTGCCGTCAGTTATCGGCTATACATGGTAGCATTTAGTTTTTTGTTTATTAGTATTTAGCGCACTTGTTTGTACAAACGTATCTAACTTTCTAATTAGAAGTGCACTCCACTATAATATATATAGATTTTTTTTTAAATAAATTAATAATTGAATTCGTATTTGTGTTGTCGGCATACAGTTGTGAGGTACAAACGTGATATATATATATATATATATATATATATATATATATATATATTGTTTATGGATGTACAGATGAGCAGTGCAGCAAACCCGATTAGCCTGATTCTAATAGGCCATCATTCAAACCATCTTCGTAGAACAACAGGCAGTTCTAGTCGTTGTCCTACGAACATATAGTGGCGGCAGTTGTACTAGTTTTGATTGTGATCTGTGATTGTTGTACTACTAGTTGTTGTGACGGCGACAGCAGTAAGGGTAGTCTGATATGGTCGTCCTACCTCCTAAGATCAGGTGTCCAAAAGGTCCGGCTTGACAACACCGCGCACAGTTGTGCACTGGTACTGGTGGTGGTGGCGGCGAGCGATAGTGGTAGTGAATGAAAACAGATTCTCATCTGCATCTTCTGTTTTTTTTCGTCGTCGTCGTCGTCGTTGTTATATTCCCCATGGCCGTATCGCTTCACCTTTATTCTTCTTCGTGTTACCTTTCCCCTGCTCTCATCTAGATCTCTCTCTCTCTCTCTCTACAAATAACCTGCTACGCGCTTGTGCTGCTTCCAGTGGGCTTAGGACAATGGTGTCGATTGCATATTGATTGATCATCGGAATAGCAGCGCCGCGTGTAGGAGATAGGAGTGGGACATACACAGCGACGACGACGACGACAACGACAACAGCAACAGCAACAATAGCAAAAAACAATACCGAGTCCAAACTGTATGAATGAACATAATATGTAATCATATTAATACATTGTAGTGAAAATAAAAGAGGTCATATTATAGATTTATCATCTAGTGGTAACAATAACCACAACATGGATAGCGGCGGCGACAACATTCGATACGAGTGCATACATCATATAGATATGAGCAAATGATGATCAAGGCGCTACAGTCTGGTGGCTTAACACTACCATAGATTGGTCGGAATTAGAATTAAAGCGTGAAAATAAAAATACCGATGGTGATGGTGATGATGATGATGATGATAGTGCCAATACTCATAATAATATTTGCTTGTAGACAAATTTATTCACAGATTTTCTCTCGACCAATTTTCGCTTAAGAGGCAGCAACTAAAAAAAGATTGCGTACGAATTTAATTTACGGCGAAATAGACAGGGTAAGTGAGGTGAGAGAAATGAAGAAACCGAGAGAAAGTAAGGGTGAAATAACGGCGAAAACAACAACAACAACAACAACAAGAACAACAACAACAACAACAACAACAACAACAACAACAACACTCAACTCTTACAAAAACAACAAAACAACAACAACGGCTACAACGACGACGAGTGAGGAGAGACAGTTTAAGGCCTACGCCACCTAAAAAGCCTGTTCTGGTGAAAGCTGCAGGTGACATGCGCAGTGTTGTTCGGTTGCCAACGGCCCTCCGTGTCGATGACACTGACACTTATGCGGGCGAATCACTTAGGGGCCAACCCGGGCGCTCCTTTCGCACAACTTGCTCTCTGGCGCGTTTGATCTGTCTTGCCCGACTACGCTTCTTTCAACATCACGTGAGCACGCGATCTCCAGTTTTAACAACACAAACGGTCTATCTTTATTTTGTTTACATGGGTTCTATTTTACTTGTAAACTTAACGCAAATCTGCAACGCTTGACAAAGCTCGCTTTGGAAAAATCGACCCACAACCCTTAGGATCACTGTCGTAGGCCATCTTACTGTCATCTTACGGTCGGAACCGGTTTTCTCTCTCTCTCTTTATATATATATATATATATAAATATATTTATATATATATATATATATATATATATATATATATATTTATATATATATATATATATATATATATATATATACAGGGTCATTCAGGGAGTATTGTGCTTGTTTCGAGGTTTGATAGAACTCGGCAAAAAAATAAGTTTTCCCTATGGAGGGAAGACGCGGAAACGTCTTGTTTAGGAGAGAGAGTGAAGTTTATAAAAGTAGTTTTTCTGCCGTTTTTCTCCTACATAGTTGTGCGAAATCTACGTTTACGGGAGAACCAGTCAACGCATGAAGGAACCGATTACACCGGCGTGTTCGGAGGAAAATTCTGCACAACGGAAGACACTTCACTAGCTTGCGTAGCAAAAAGCGAATACCCAGATTAAGGAAAATCATGAAAAGTCGATATTTTACGTTAACGCTTTTTCATGAAAAATCGTAACATTTTTCCATTGCGACCAAAAAAGCAATGGCAAATTTAATGCCCACCACTTTCGTACCAAAGTGATGATGCTGCGTTACGTAGTTGTCAAGTAACTAAGCGTTTTCGATAGTCATAGTTGTTATGTTTTACGTGCAAGTTTTCCCGTTCAGAACCGTAAAACTTTGCCAAGACGTTTCCGCCCCCTCCTTCCACTAGGAATTATTCTTTTGCTGAGTTCTACCAAAGCTCAAAATATGTACCTAACTTTCTCATACGCTCTATGGAAATATGCATGCCTTCGCTTTCGATATGGCTATCGAAAAAGCTTAGTGACTTGAAAACTACGTAACGCAGCATCATCACTTTGGTACGAAAGTGGTGGGCATTAAATTTGCCATTGCGTGAGAGTGGTCTTTTGGACAAACAGTTTTGATCGTAATGGAAAAAGTTTACGATTTTTCACGAAAAAGCGTTAACGTAAGACATAACAACATATCGACTTTTTATAACTTTTCTCAACCTGTGTATTGGCTTTTTGCTACGCAAGCCGTTGTGCAGAATTACGTGCGAACACGCCGGTGTAATCGGTTCCCTCGTGCGTTAACTGGTTCTCCCGCAAACGTAGATTTCGCACAACTATGTAGGAGAAAAAAGGCAAAATAACGACTTTTATAAATTTCATCCTCACTCCTAAACAAGACGTTTCCGCGTCCTCCCTCCATAGGGAAAAATTATTTTCTTGCCGAGTTCTATCACACCTCGAAAGAAGTACAATACTCCCTGAATGACCCTGTACATATATATATATATATATACAATATATATATGCATATATATATATATATATATATATATATATATATATATATATATATATATATATATATATATATATATATATTGATACAACCGGTCTATTTTTTCTGTTTTTTAATACAGTGCATGTAGTATTCTTTATTCTTATTTGTGTTATCAGCATACAGTTGTGAACGGATTGTCGGTTTAAGCAACAACCTTGAGTTTATTTACTCATCCCATGACAGCAATCATAGAAGCGACACTGCCTCTGGTGTTAAATATTAACAAGAGCCATAATGTTTGTACTCGATTTGAGTGAACTTACTACGATTGTAAAGAGGAACAAATCGTGCGGTGCCAAGTCAGGTGAATAAGCTGGGTGCTTAGACGGATGACTCTAGATGCGCGCGAGACAAGTCTCAATGTTTTTAACCATCGCCTAAGAGACGTTTTAGAGGTGTTTCTGGTGAATACAGTGAATGTTTTGGTAGACACTTTGTCGTAGACTGATTTCTTTCCTACTCACTCTATAACCCTCTTCTAGTTTGACGATCACCACATTTTATCCCTTGAAAAGAAGATAAATCATCACCTTGCCTTAGAAGTAGGCACTCCAGCAAAATAGAGAGACAGAAACATGTACCCAAGACTTATTATCTGTGGCGAGTCTTGAAAAGATATCCATCGAGCAGTTTTTGGTAAGTCGAGATGGCCGTGCAGGATCTTACGGAGGGACTTTGTTTTCAAGAGCAAAGCCTCCTCTCGCACTGGATATGTGGTAATCGATTCTTCGTCTATTACAGCCTTCACACAAGATTCGTGTTCGTCGTTCGTTGTTGTTTTTGAAGCTCCTTTGCGCAGTTCATCGTGCGTTTGGCCTTACAATTGAAGTGCCCTGTTCGACAAGATTCTGCACCATACATACACACTCCCCAAGGACGGGACTTCGTCCCAAGGGTCGATCGAAGTTCTTCGGAACTTTCTTGTGCACACGCTTCGTCCACGCTCTAAGTTGTACAAAAACAATTCGTAGCCCAGTCTTTTTATGGGACTGTTGTGGCACCGAGATACGTGTGCTTGCCATTGTCTCATACCGCTGTCTGTGGGAGAGTCCACTCGAGAATGTTTCACCACCTTTAGCTCACTTTCTGCTGCGCGGGAAATATAAATAAAGACAGTTGTTTCAGTAGTAGTAGTAGTGTCGAACCCGGTGGCGTGGTGCATTCACCTGCGCCTCGCGGCCGGAGGAGACACATGGGTGCGCGGGTTCGAGCCCCACCGTTGCACCGATTTGTATTTATGGGGGTCCGTCTATGAGGCATGATGCGAAAAGCAGTCCCGTGGACGTTAAATCTTGGCTGAAGGTCAGCCCGAAAAAGTTAGTAGTAAGGTAAGTAACGAAGGTAACAAGTGGTTGTAGCAGATACGGTATATAACTAAGTAGATGTGGAAGAAGCTGTGATAGAAGTTGTACGCTTATCAGTTTATAGAGATCAACTTGTAAAATGCATGAAGCACACCGAGCGTCGTTGTTGACGCCACGGCAGTTTGGGACTCATAAGTCCTCTAAAATACAGTCCTTGCCTCTCTCCTTGTCGGAGATGACCGCTGTACTGTTTTGTCGAGATAAGCTCATCGTAGTAGTCTTTATTTATCATAATTATATGAGGCTGATCCATTGGAATCCACATAAACGCGTAATTGTTTCAGGTTGGCCAAAAAGGTCAAGCGTTCCTGGGCCGCCCTCTGTTACGATGAGCGAGCACTTTGCTCGTGGCAGAAGTTTTAGGTAAGTTGCAAGAATAGTGGCAACATTTTCTAGAGCACACGTTCGGTTCTATGCGTGTAACAAGAGTCTAATTATAAAAGGTCGACCTTTACCAGGTTGGCAAGGTTTCTACACCAAATGCTGCTGGCATTGTGGTCAATGTCGCTGCTCCTGCTAGTAAAGTTTAGTAAAATTTTCAGGGCGACCCTCAGCCAAATTTAACGTCCACGGGACTGCTTTTTGCATTGCATCGCTGCTGCTGCTGCTGCTGCTGTGATTGCTACTGGTATTGGCGGCGCCAGGGCTATAATAACATAGTGAGCACCGTTGTTGTTGAACTGGCTGTGCCACCCGCCAAAATCTAGCTCCAACACCGCCGGCCGCATCAACGCCGCTGGCTGACGATAGCGTAGCCGTCAGTTGAGTTAACGCTCAAAAGCTCTAGTTAGTGGTTGTGGGAATTTTTAACCGTAACTGTTACTAGCTAACGTGCGGCTAACCACATGCTAACTACCCCACCGCTTTGGTGTTTTGCCCGAGCGACGGTAGCAGCAGCAGCAGCAGCAACAGCGGCAGCAGCAGCAGTGAACAGTAGCAGAGCACTGATCTGCGGTGATCCGTTGACAGCGAATTGACGTACATACGACGACGATGACAACGCAGCACATAAATAAGAACCAAGTCATAAAACAGCGTTGAAGGCAAAGCAGACATATAAGATGGCGGAGCCAGCAAACAGCCATAAATAATCCGATAAGCATGCCGTTAGACACCTGATTAGCTTTCGCGACATATATATATATATATATATATATATATATATATATCGTTAGACACCTGATTAGCTCTAGCGGCATATATATATATATATATATATATATATATATATATATATATATATATATATATATATCATGAGAATAGAGAATATCTCAAAAAGGTGAGCGATAGGCAAGTAATCTCCATCCGAGCTTCTCCTTGATAGAGGCAACGGGAAACCAAGGTGGTGGTGGCGGCGGCGGCAAAACATTGGTCTTACCAGTCAGCCGGGTTAGAGTTCAGCCGCTTCGATCGCGCTTCGCGTTCAGTCAGAGAATTCTGATACCTGGATGCTTGCTTGGCTTGTCGCATAAATATTGCTGCCGATCGTAGTGCCTTTAGGTACAACGTTATTGGTATTTATTAATCAGCTGGCTGTTATATACACACGCATATGAGTGCCTGTGTGCCGTATTCATGCATGAGGATCACCTGCCTAGTAAATACATGTAAGCATATATATATATATATTTTTTGCTTACAGCTTGATTTGCTTATATATAGAGTTTCTTGAACACGATTGCCGGGATCCCGTCAGAATCGTGTCGTTGTGCTACCCAGGTCCCGCAGATGTTTCCGCAAATTAGTGGGGGACAGATCCACATCGTTAATGATGCGAGGGGACGATGCTCCTTCTAGTACAGGCGGTGCAGGCTGTAGCATGCGCTCAGGTAACCTCATGTCACTCGGAGGTGAGTGTGACCAACCAAATTTCGTAGAGTCTCTTTCTTCTCGTTTCGTCTTTACGTTTTATGGACGAAAGTGAGTCGTGGATCATAACTCTCGATCTCACGTAGATTGACGGATCTCGTCGGATCCTGGGTGCTGCGAATGGTTGCACTTTCTCTCAGTACTCGTTGGCGCCGAAAAACTCTATTAGCTATTGATTTTTGAGTTCAGGCGTAGACGGATATTAGTAGACCCCTCTCCAATTTTCGCTTTAGATATGCATGGCTCTAATAGAAAGCGCTTATACTTGTGCCACTTTATGTACATATCAGTCACGGACGTGCAGCCCTGGACGAAGATATCCCAGTTTGGTACAACTAAGTTTAACTGTCTATCAACTCGTAAATTTCATTTTTGTACTCGAACCTTTGTGAGTGGTACGTGCCAATCGGACGTGAAGCCAGAATACCAAATGACACTATCTAATGATCTGATGCAATTGGGCCCGGGAATAATACAACTTGACAGGCTATTTTGTCATTGCGCCAACCAACCAACGTCCAGTATAGAGTGGAGCCTCGTTGGTTTGTTTATGAGCTGCCGTTCTACAAACTTCTTCAGCTGCGTAAAAGTCTAACATTACTCTCCATTGAGGTGGGATCGTTCGTGCCTTCGGGTCTTTCGTATATGTTCTATCTAATAGAGCGTAAGTTCAGGTCGCCGACTATTGCAACGATACAGCCCACGTTCACCAAACTTGTCAGTTCTTTCTTGTGACATCCTTACGACTCGAGCAGTCAATTTCGAGTTACATGCAGCAATTAGACGAATTTTAGTGTCGCTCTACATGTTGAGAGCGACCGCTACGCTTTCCGGTGTTTAATTGAATAGGTTCCACTGTTTGGCACAGGGCGAACCGCGGCGAACGAGATTAAGAACACCGCCGCCTCTGTATCTTCGATCCCATTTAAATACTTCGTGAGCGCCTTCTCGACACAACTCAGCGCAGCTGTTTCCATGTTAGATAGCATTGCATTTGGCAATACCCCTCGTGACTGGCAGTGTTCAAGGATAAGATGCAAAGATTAAACAAGAGGACATTCAAGAAACCCTGGTGCTATTAGCAGCTGGCCGGACACGTTTACAGGTCATGCATACAGAACGTAATATGCTTGTTACAGAGCGGCCTAACTATACGTGCAATACAACAACTGTTACTGCAAACTAGAACTAACGTAAGAACGTGAGTAATTCGTATATGTAATGAATGGAATGAGTGTAATCTGGTTGGTATACGAAATTGTTCACAAATGGAATAGCCCAGGCATCGGTGAGGGAAACGCGCGAACCAACACTGCACAACCGAGAGAAGCTGCAACAGAGGTCGCGTGACGAGGCGCTACATAGCGAGCAACACCAGCAATCCTGAACGCTTCCACCGAACCTCTCAGCAAGCTAGGAAAAGTCAGCGTTCGTGTAATCATTATTTTGAGCTTAGCGCGCTACGATCGAACGGTGCTGCAACGTCCCTGACAAGTAGTTGCAAGCGATACGTATGCTATTTGTAGACAATACCTGATGTCACCTATTAAAAACGCAATCAATCAATAGCAAACATAGGATTGATAACGAAAACGTCAATAGGCCAGCTTTTTTGCGAAGATAACATAAACACAGGACATAAACCGCACCGGCAACACCCTATATTATTGCAGTCTTCTACAAATTATAATATACTGTACATTGGCCTGCGTATCTATCAACTTGATTTACCTTTTATATGTACATTAGTCAATTTACAATCATGCAGACATGCACGTCTCCTTATACGTTTATTAATTTTGTTATTTTATTATTTGTTTTTTTTTTATTTACTATCATATGGCGTATCGACGAGTTCCAGTACTTAGAGATTTAAAAAATAAACCGACATTACCAATGTTTTTTGGCGTGTTTTGTTTAGAAGGGCGATTCATTAGCTAGACGTAAGCTACAGACCAAGGCCAAATTCTGCACCAATCGGTGGTTACGTTTATTAGTTGAATTTTGTATAAGTAAGTGAATAAAACGAGATTAGGCAATTTTTAAGAAACCGGAAATGAAGGGGCAGCAAACATGCATCAAATTCTGTGTTAAAGGCTAAATCACATATTCTGGTGAAAATGTAACGCACTTCTTAGAGTGATTAAGAATTATACCGGAACACTGTGTATACGCTGTGTTGCCGTTGATTTCGCGACCCACTTGAAGAGACCGGAGACGACCGCCTTTCGGGAAAACCGTCGATGCCCAATGACTATTAGGGACATAGCTGAGGAATTAGAATTATGCTATGGATCAGTTGTAACAGTCTTGACCGATATTTCATACGTCACAGAATTGGCAGCGCGAAGTTCGTTTCTTCGGCTCTTTGCGACCTTTTCTTGCCCCCACGGATAAAAACACGCTTAAAGAAAAAAACGTTTCGAGACTAGAGAGGAGATAAAGAAAATTCGCAGGCGCAACTCAACTTGATTCCGAAAAACGCGTTAAAACATATTTCGAAGAGTGGGAAAGAAACTATCACATAGGTAAACTGCAGTGACCGGAGTTATTTTGACGAAAACAAAAACACTTTGGAAAATCAAGTACGTACTTTGTGTCTCATAAATTTGTATTAGAGTAGAACATTGTTTGATCCGATCTCGTTTATATCTCGTTTTAATAAGAATTATTGAGTTAAACAGGAATTAACTCTTTGGCGTCTATTCGATCGTGTCGAAGCTACGCTCTACTGTGGTTTATGTACGTGGTATATACATAGATGTACGTGAACTACATGCCTTAGTATATTTGGCTCTGTATATGGTGCTGCGTCGGTTCCATATGATGAAGATGGTGCTGGCATCGCCCAATGTCGCTTCTCACTCGGTATTCTACTCGTTTAGTTCGGCTTTTGTTAGTTTGTTAAACAATTAGCGAGTTGACAAGGCATCAGGAAGAGAACAGAGACTTGATGGAACGCAGGCATTTGCGGCAAAGGGTCAGAGAAGGGTCAAAGATTTCCTCAATTCACCGTCACAATATGGGATATAGGCTACGGTCGCCACCATCGTAGGTTGGCCTGTCCTAGCAACAGCGGATAGATTTGAACCTGGGAGCCCGTGCTGTGCGACAACAGAAGCAGTAGCAGCCATTATGGGCGCACGCGTGCACCAGGCCATCCTCGACAGACCGCGAATGAGTCACTCGAGTGTTCTTGTCCTGGTTCTTGTCGTCGTCGTGGTCCTCGCTATAGTTTGCTGTTACTGTCGTCTGCCATTCGTCGCTTGAATCCTCTTCTCTCGCTTTCCTCAGTTCTTCCTGCTGTGAGACCTCATCTCGCTCCCCCATCCGCTGTCCTGCCAATTCCGACGACAGACGGTGGCGGGAAATTCCTTCCCTACGCTCAAGCCCGGGGCAACCCCACTTAGGGGCTGAAGTACGCTGTGGCGGAAGAAACAGCGGCGGCAGCAGCGACGGCAGCAGGAACATCAAGAGCTCATTCGCGTCTCTGGGCAAGAGCTGTGCTTGCAGCACTTCCTTCGCTGGCCTCTCTGCAATCTTACTATCAGCCGCCGATTCGACCACTTACTTGCCCACGTTCATGCTCTTCCTCTGTCCCTCGATTTCTCGCTTTAGAGTTTGTGTTTGCGTGTTTGGCCGCTGCCGCTTTCGGCATCTTCTGTTACACTTCCTCATCATATGGCCCTGATCTGTTCTCCTCGTTGTCTCTTGTTCCAATCTTGCCTCGGCAGTCTCGTACCGTCCTCTCACATGCGTCCCCTCCCATGCGTCTGGGTGCCGGCCTTTGTGTGTTTTCACCCTGCGTTGATTTAAGCTGTCAAGTTTCTACGTAGATCTCTGTGCCACGCTACATCCACACCTCTGCAGCACTGGGTGAGATCGCCAATATTGTGGAGTTTGCCGGTCGCCGGAAACTCGGCGTCCCGCGGTTGTCGTAGCAACAGAATCCAATGTCGCTAGCGGCTCCTTTGGGTACGTTTTACCTCATTCCGCGGCATCGTCAGGACACTATGTCCTGCACTCTCTTTGCTTCTTCCCCCCCCCCCCCCCCCCCATGTGCCTACGTTAGCAGCCTGCGTGGCGTAAGGACAATACGTATATCAACAGTGGCAGTAGCAGCGGGTCAATATGCACACCCACATATGTGTGCATAAATAAAAAAGCTACGTGCCATCTTGACAGACATCGTAGTCTGTTGGTATTGTCTAACCAAACGAATTTATTGGTTAGTTATTTAGGGTCGTGTGATCTAACAACAACCTTACTTTGTAGTTACATAGCTAAGCACAAACGCAACGCACACAAACACTGACATATATGTTGCGCTTGCAGGATAAAGTTTTACTCATTTTTGCAATTGTTGGTCCGTAACAAGATTGCATACTGGTCATTTAATAACAAAATGTCGAGTTTGTTTCTGAAACAGGTTCTGAAAGGTTAAGCTGCTAGGATTTGCAACATGTCTAAAAATGATTTCATAGCAAATATAATATGTTAAAAATGGTGCATTACTTCGACGCGGACGACAAGCCAAGTTTGAAAGATCCTCGGTTAAAAAAGGATTTTCAAAACTACAACTAGATCGTAATCGAAACGACTTGAAGTGCGGATATCTCCTTACTGTTACAGCCACCGTTTGTAAATCGTATACTATTAAAGAATTGCGCTGAGGTAGACACCACTTCTTCTCCCCCAGTAACAGAGAGTCTTATAAAAGTCTGCTTTAAAAACTGACCAATCATTAGTAAAAGACCACTGGAATAGGGACAAAATCATTTTGAGGACAAACACTTGACATGTTTTTACAAATGAATGTGTTAATTTTCGGTTAAATGACAATGTTATACGTACAGGTACATATCATGCCCTAACAACCCATTTGATATGTGAATTTTTGAACGACCACGACGTGAAAAAATTACCACATATGAAAGATGTATTTCCTGTCTTAAGTCAATGTAAAATGTTTAAGAGGTATATATATATATATATATATATATATACTTCTTGTTAAAAATGCCTGTCTATGCTGTTGCAGGTCCCCCTTTTATTTCTAGATACGATGTTAAGCAGGAACCGGTCTTAGTAAGAATGCATTTAAAATGCTAGATAATTCCGTGCTGCCAAAGTCACTTGTATTAATTTTAATTTTTTTTACTATATCATACTCTACCTTGCTTGTATCTTTACTGGCAGAGCGAATATTTAAATCGACAGAACGTCCTGAAACAAGGATATGCGTTGAAAGGCATCTACTAAATATTTTAACAGTGTTTTCCAGTGTTTGCAACTTTTAGTGGAGAATATCAACTTTTGCGCAAGAGTTCTTGAGCAAAGCTTGTTGTGTCGTTGCCTAATAGCGATGCGGATATACGTGAACGCATCAATATTTAACAATCTAGAGTTTTGCAAACTGCGATGCTTGTCAAAAATCAAATTAAACGTTGAAGCCGTGCCGGCCCTATTTCTCCTCAATTAGCAATAAAGTCGACTTGGGTGAATGCATTGTTGATATAGGCTGATGTAAACAGAGGTTATTCACCGAGTAGATGGATTTCACACAATATATATATATATATATATATATATATATATATATATATATATATATATAGGGCTGCTAAATACAATATAAAGTGTTACTCAACAAAAAACGCATAGAAATTGTGAACATTTATTATAAAACGGAAACTCTGTATCGGCATATCGGTGAGCTCTTTGTGCAATTTACGGTCGACATAGCCGGTATTATAAGAACACCATTCGTGCATTTTTGCAAACGTTTTACTGGACTCAGTACGTGTTGTGTCAATCCGTGAAAGACCATAGAACGCTCGTTTGGTTGAATATATCGTCGCAGTGGTCGACATTGTAAAACAATTTTCAGAAAAATTGGTCTGGCGACGTGCTCAATAACTGGGTTTGCGCATCTCAACATGGTGCATTTTAAAGTCGGATCCAGCCGGATCCAGCATATGAGCTTCAGCTGCCGCTAGAGCTCAATCTTAAGGACTATCAGGAGCTGGTAAACTTCGCAATGATGCAATGCGATTCGGATTTTGTGACAAAAGTGATCTTTTCCGACAAACCTATTTTTTTTCTGAGCAAAATAATAACAGAATTATGAATAAACAAAACTGATGCACCTGAGCCACCGAGAACCGTCATATTGATCACAGCCTTTATACGTGTCATATATGACAGTATGGTGCGGCGTTGGATCCAGAGGTATCATCGAATCAATTTTTTTATTCCACTATAAGAATATACATACAGCGGCACTGTAGCCACTTAGAGTCGGTTTCGCTGTTGCTATGTTTCGGGTTTATTTACCATGAATTGGTAGCATGGTGCTGTTGCTACCAACGTTATTCATCTAACCTTCCCTATTTCTCCCTCTCTAGTCTTCTGTATTTCTCTTGCTAGAGTGCCCTCTCCATTTACTATTCATGATACTTTTCATTTGGCTCCCTTTCTGTATCTCTTGTGTACCCTTTCCATCGCCTCATCCATGTTTGCCCCACTTTGTCTCTATGTCTTCTCAGCCTTCAAATGGCACTTCAGCGGCAGCAGCATTAAGCAGCAGTAATCAACGCATGAGCGAACATCTACTTCTCTAGTAGTGGCATGTGACATAGGGAATCTCTGTTCCACTTCTTCTACCCCCAACTTGGCTATGCTGTCTGCAGGCGCATCTCTCATTCTCTTCTCTCTGGTGCGTCACCCCTTGCGCTACCACAGCTTCTGCCTCTGCGGCACAAGTCAACAAGAACCCAACAAGACGGCGGCGAACAGACCCTTTCCCTGCCCAGATCTCTGTTCCCAACTACCCCCAAGCCTACTTTATCGACGACTTCTCGGCAAGAGAACGCCGTCCGTGTGCGCCCTTGCTAGCGCCAGGAAGCGACTAACGCTTGCCGAGCTTCTGAAGTGACCCACAGACAGCTCCAAACCCCCCTAGTTAAACCCCCCACACACACACATACTCCCCACTTGCCACATGTGCACACGGAGGCACCTACACACAAGCGTTTGAGACGATATGTGTACATGCACATATACTCGTATATGCACACAAACAGGCCGGAGTAGTGAAAGGGCAGGCGACTCGGGCACTAGGGTCGCGGCTGTTCAATTTCAGCGTGACGCACATTCATTTTTAAGCGACCTTTCTAAGCGCTTCAATCGATTAGGGATATATTTCTGTCCTTGTGGGTTTATACATTAAAAACGCTCACGAAGAATATATATATATATACAATTGTTAAATATATATCATTGTTTAAATGTTACAATTGTGAGGTGTGAACGTTACTAAAATTATCTTCTCCTAGCTCCTAATTTTTATTCTATGGAACCGACAATACAAACCGGCGTTTCCTCGGCACACTGCAAGCGACAGCAGTTGCCGTAAAAACTCGCCTTTGGACGATTGCCTGCGAGATCTGTAATTAGTCTGGCCAGCTCACTGATGAATCTCTTGGTTGCCTGGCTTACCGGACCCAATGTTTTCATAGATATTAAATATTCCATATATATATATATATATATATATATATATATATATATATATATATATATATATATATATATATATATATATATATATATTTATATATATATATATATATGTATATGTATATATATATATATATATATATAAACGCGTAATTTAAAAGGTGTCCAGCAGTAAACTGGGAAGCTAGCCACATCCTTTTTATTGTTGTTGTCATCATCGCTGCCGATGTGGGGCCGATCCCTACTCGGTGTTGCTTGATGAGTTCCGAAATCTACAGGCCGCGGCATTAGTTGGGCGCTGTCCCTATGTTTTGTATATGCCCTCTTTCTCTCTTTCCATCTCCATCTCAATAGGTTTCAAACAACAAGGCTTCTATGTTAGTTTTTAGCAAACCCGTCTGTCTCGCTCGCCACGCCTCAATTCTAAGTCTTTCTTCTTAATCTGCGTGTCTCTTCCCTAGCCTGCTACAAAACTCCCTTTCATTCCCTCCTAAATAATATATTTATATATATATATATATTATATATATATATATATATATATATATATATATATATATATATATATATATATGAGTGAGTTCGTGTGTATGTGTTTCCTTGTGCTACGCCAACCTGTCGCATTCACGAAAGTTCTCATTGTTGTCGTTGTTGTTGGTCGTCGTTGTCGACGAACGATGGCTTGAATTTTTCCGCCACCAATAGAGTAATGGGTGAGTCAGATAAATCGGACGCTGGTTCTCTCCCGGCCCGGTAGTCTCGAGAAGGCGTATTTACGTGTCTCTGCAACTATTCTACTTCGACTACTGTCGCGGTTGCTTTCACTACTACTACTACTACGACTACTAAATTAGGAAACGAATTAGGGATCTAAAATGCGGAATAATCCTTTTCGGTGTGCGAGCGATTCACAGAGGGCCGTATGCGTAAAGCGAACAGCTGGGTGCTGAGCTGGTCGGTTTCCTCGTGGGCTGTGAGTTTCGGTGTCGCTCGCTGTTCGGGCGGAGATTCTATGGGGTTCTAGTGCGCAATTCTATCGAGGTCTTACAGGGCTGCTCTGCAGGGTATGTGCATTCTCGAGATATCATGGGGTTAGCCGCCCGGGACAAAACGACAGAGGGTGAAAAAGGATAGCCCATCGCAAAGCCGCTGGCTCACAACACACACACACGCCCACACTCGAATACACATAAAAGCTTCTTCTACCAAAGGAAAAAGCGGTAATTCTTGATTGACTAAGCAAGCGTGCGTTCAGCTTCCCAAAGCTAGCCAAAACTAAGCATGAAGTCTAGCCTCGGCTACGGTTCTGCGAGTGCTAAATACACATGAAATCTGACTGGTAGCTCGTTTTTCTAGTCTGCTACTGCTGGATAACTCTTACGTGTTCTCGTTTAGTTTCAGCTTTTTCAATTCTTAATTAACAACGACAGGGTAAAAAGGTAGGTAGACACAATACATTACGCCTATATAGAGCAACTCTGATTCACATTGAGCGCATCACGGTACACTTTGCGGCACGGTACCTATCGAATTTCCGAGTTGACATCGCATACCTATGCATCTGTCGTGAGGCTCGTGGAAACTATCTATTTGAAATAGAACGTGCTAGAAGCCTTGTGTCGCAAACGCCGCTAACGGATGCCTGCCTTTTCCTTCTGTTCTACTTTTGTAAATACTCGGATCTATCTCAAACGCTGCTGTTTAGCTACAGCCCCACTGCGCCTAAAGTTCCTCTGTCAAAAGAAGATGCCCCTCTAAAACCTGACTCGATCTAGTGGCTCTCTAATATATGATCTCCATTTTCTTTATGAGTTGTACCTTCTAGGTAGCTATTCGTTTTACATTTTGAGTCCTAACAGGGCCACTGCCGCGTCCAAAGATAACATCTGCGGGCGCCTTATCGTCGCTGCAGTGTTTGCCCTTCTCTCACTCTCTCCTGTAAATGAGCTCGAAGACACCGTCCTGCCATCGTAATGAGTAAATCTTAAATATGTAAACTTGTTCACACATTTTATATTATTTATGTGTCATTCTAGTACATATGTATTGCCTAATCGACCTCTGATTCGGAATAAAAACCGTTTTTTCGCGGTTATTGATTAACTTCAGTTTATCCAAAAACTACACACCTTCACTATTGCCTGTCTCAGCTTGTATAGGCTTTCCTAAAATTAAACATATCGTCTAGATGCATTAAAACATTTGTCGATTCACTTGACCAGTCCTTCCATTACCGTTTAGGCAAGCCTCCAAGCATAAGGGCCATCTTAGTTGTCTCTTTCACTATTCCTTCTATTCCAACCCAGATATCTAAATTAGCTGTGATTCTGTAACCGCTTCCCTAACTAGCTTCTCCACAATTTGTTCTAAATATAGTCATGTGCAACAGCGTAGCATTTAGTATATATACAAATATATACTCCACGACATACTACAAAAAAAAATATATATATATATATATATATTGTAGTATGTCGTGGAGTATATATTTGTATATATACTAAATGCTACGCTGTTGCACATGACTATATTTAGAACAAATTGTGGAGAAGCTAGTTAGGGAAGCGGTTACAGAATCACAGCTAATTTAGATATCTGGGTTGGAATAGAAGGAATATATATATATATATATATATATATATATATGATATTTTGTTGGGTATATCGTTCAGTCTAAGACTTAGTCATGTGCAGCGGCGCAGTATGTCGTCACACCCGCCGAAGTTGTTGGCAGGCAGTGTGGGACTCGACGCCGGCAGAGAGTATTGGACTCCATCTTATTCGCGTGCAATACCAACAAAAAACCACCACTCCCCCTCCCGCCCCCACGGCGATTTATCGTCGAATAGTAGTCAGCGCTGCTTAAGACGAATAGCGGTGTGATTGTGATTTCCTGCGGCACAAAAATATTGTGCGGTAAACATAATTATTAATTTTTTTTTATTAACAAACATTCTTTTTTTAGATTTTTCGTAAGGCCTGTATACGTTTTTTTTCATGTCATAGCTAATTCTTAATCCACTCCGGCATTTACCTTGTCTAATTTTTTTTAATTTAAGCGTGGCCGGTCTGGGTCTCGAACCCAGGCCTCCCGAATGCAAGACAAAGGCGTTGCCACTAAGCCATCTTGCTCGGTATAATATTATATGTAGTATTAGTAATCGGGTTGCTCACATAGTTTTTGATAAGAGCACAAGGCTACAGTAAAACACGGACTCATCATACGGTAGGCACACGCCGCTAGTGACCTACAAAGCGGCTCCGCTGCCCTGGGGGAGCGAACGTCATATGAGTGAAAACTGTTTGGAAAACTGGCCTATTGTAGTGCCATCGATGTCACTCTGATTAACAAGATCGAAAAAGAAGAGACTTCTTTAAGGCAGCTCGCGGGACTAGGCAGCTAGTTAAGCTAACAATAAAGACTTCTGATCGCATATTTTCTGTATTCGCTGTGTACCGCACTGCAGCCTCGTAAATAGAAGACACAACAGCCAACCTTCAACGAGACAACAGAGCCACACGATGCCTCTTAACGCGCGTGTGACTGACTACAGGACGTGAAGCGATACGAGAAGCTAAATCAACCCGGCTGCGGGGCTGTCGAACTATCGTTTAGTTAGTACAGCCGGCAGCTACCGGCCGCGCGGCAGGCGCAAGGTGACAAGATTCAAGATAGATTGTCTAGCGTCTTCGGGCTGACGTCGACAAGCTGACAAACAGAATTAATAATTTCTCCACAAGTTAGAAGTTAGATAGATCACAAAAGCGCTGCAGAGCCATTGTTTCCTTGGCGGACGGCGGCCAATGTAAACCGCTGCCACATACTATTGTAGTGTGTGGCCTGACTAGACAGTACTACAGTTCTAGTATATGCAAGGGGAGCCCTTAAGGGGGGGGGGGGGGGTTACGACATTGAGTTTGCGTTAGCGTAGTAAGGTCACGCATAAACAAGCGCGTGTGGCATAATTAATGTGCGGCTAAAATGCCACAAACCGAGCAGTTACAGTAAGTCTACGCAGGCCTAGGCGAGGTTGCCACCTAGGTAGCACCCTGCCTTATCGAAAGCCTCAAGCCTTCGTTCAAGATTGCCTGCCAATGTCGACCGAAATATGTAAATGCTACCTATTCAGGGCAGGCGCTACAAACAAGTTGTGTTCAAATTTTTCAATAAGCGACTTGGTGCTTAAATCTTAGCTCTACGTTTCTGCTTAGTGCTCAACGTACTAGCTCTACGTTACCACGTAAAACGCAGCACGTCAGTAATATTATTTCACTAGGTGGACTGCCATTGCTAATGCAGTGCATTTTCATTGAGAGTTGGCTTGTGCTCTGTGCAATGAAGAGGTCGGGAGTTGCTAATTACTTTTACTTGTGTTTCATTTTGGTCGAATGATAACTTGCTAATTACAACCATAGACCGTATTCACTCCACTGCAGATTAGAGGAAGATGAAATTTAAATAAAGACAACTAGCACGGCAAAGCTGAGCAGTTACACTATCCGGGTAACATGGCGGATTTATGTAAACGCATTCACGATTTTTCCACGAAGTAAGTCTTTTAACAGTAACAGTCGTCAATTACAGCGGTATGTGTAATGCTTTCGTCTGAGTTGACAATTTAGCGTTGTTGAAGAACGTCCTTCAGTAAAAGGCCATCGTGGCGTCAAGGATAACTGGCAGCGTGGCCAGGATACTCCATGCTCAGAACAGAACCGGTGACTGCTGCATAGCCTACCTGCTCGATAAAAAGCCAAATACTTAGGTGTTATCGTGATGTACAGTGAGTCCTATCTCATCTTACATATCCACGCCCATCGTTATGGTATCGGTATCGGAGAAAACTGGGCATTGTCTGAAGTTATGCCTCCGTCTTGAGTTCGAAGGCACCAATTTCGTCTCTGCATCTCGCGAACTTGCTTCACGACTGTGAAGTTGAATGTACGTTTCCGGAGGCATGCGGGCGGCGATGGCGATAGAGTTTTATATTCCTATGGATAACATTTCACAAACTTCTACGTATTCTCTACGCGACTTTGCTCCAATTGTAACAACCATTTCGAGGATGGTATTTGACCGCCAATGCTTGTTTATTAACCTGATTCTGGTGAAATTTTTCATCTTACCTTAAGCCTTTTGAGTATAGCTAGACCAGCCCATCTAGTCATCGATGAATTCGCAGGCAACCGTGTCATTTTGTATGTCTAGCGCCCGTCCACTAGCCACATTTCGGCTTGTCGTCAGCTTGCTTACTAAATATCCCGGCATCACGGTAACTGCATTTGCATATGCAGGCCTAATGTCATCACAACCGACAGAGAACGACGAACGTTTCAATCTATAAAAACTCCAAACTTATTCCACATGAAGCTGATGCTCAGGTTCTACTTTCAGTATTCGTTCTTTGCCTGCAGAAAATGTGCTACTTATCCATCTACGTATTTCAAAACTGGCAACTCAATGTCGCGTTATTTGTTTATCGTATCTTCCGGACAGGAGTACCTTGTACCTCTAGTTGGACCAGTGGTCTTATATCTTTCTGTGAGAACACCACCATTGCATGCTCTCTTAGAGTCAACTCGTTAAATCTGTTTCCTGTCCACAAACTACAAAAAATGGTCTAAGAGTATCTTTTAGTTGCTGTATAAATCGTATCGGCTTGCTAGATGACCAGACTGAAATTATGCTAGCAACACACTTGTGACACAAGAATAACCGCTGTACATGTTGGCTGCCCGTTCTGTCGGATTAGCAAGAAAACTCAGCAAAAGTGTTTCATCCAGCCAGAATATTCCAGCCTATCTGGGGAATTTGTGCGTAGGCTGCTATCCATGTTGCCGTTATATATATATATATATAAATATATATATTTCTGTTCAATTCATTATGTATATGCATGCCTGCTTTACGTAAGGGTACGATATATAAATGTGTTACTCAAATATAAGAGACAGAAAATAAAATCAAGCCTGCAAAGGTATGCACGTTATTCGTACTGATTGCTAGACGCGTGCAGCTTTATTATTCAACTAAAGTGAACATCTTCTCGCGGATACATTCGCTGCTTACGCGATGCGTGCTCGTACCTCCCGTCCCGCTTGGCTCTTAATATTTATACATGTTTGAATGGCACGCAATAGATGTTTCCTATGCTTCCTGTATTCAAGACAAAATCATTTCGTTCGAAACGATATGGCATACATATTGCCGCGCAACCATACAGCCCAGAACCCTTTTGGGGCAATATTGCAATTTTTTAGCAACGGCTCATATTAGCATGGCGTGCACCAGCATCTGGATTTAGACTCAACGGCCCCTGAATCTCTGTCAGATCTGCAAGTTGTAACCTATGAGTATCTCCGGTTCCTAAACACACTTGTACGCTGTTGCGCTATTTATCCGAATGTAGACTGTTGATGTTATCGTCAGTGCTTCTACGCCCAACCCATGGAGACCATACGGCTAAAAGTTATATTGCTATTTTTTGGCTGGGGGAGCATTAGAGCGGAGCCAACGGAGCGAGTACCTGCAACATCGAACGTCGAAACTCGCCCAGCGCTCCGATGGTTCCGCACCACTTACCTGGCCTGCACACACCTGATAACACAGAACGGGTGTTCTTTGGTCAAGGTGGCGCTAGTTGACGCGTCTATTTAATTTCACTGAAGGAACTCGAAAAACGCCCCGAAAATCCAAAATCACTTGGTCGTTTAACTGCCTTCGAGCTCCATAGCATAAAGGGGCGGCTTCTTTGGGCGGTTAGTGGGTACCGTGAAGACCGCGCCATATACAATACTCGGTCTCAGTCTCATATGATATGAAAGACTGCGAACGATTGTCACGGAGCTCGCGGCAATCATTAATAAACGCCCGTTGGCTTATGCTAATCATGATTACAACGAACCTCGAGCCATTGCTTCAGCCGGCCTTGTCCGAGTATACCCCTGTAGGCCAGCCTTATGCTCGCTCACCTCGCTATACGTGACAGCGAAGCCTACGCGATACGCTATTCTTGTTGTTCACTTGTTTGTTAAACAGGCTCTTACGTAGATGTCCTAAGTCCTCCCCACTCGTATTTTTTGTATCAGTAGATAGAGCACTTTCTTCTTTCTGTGCCAGTATAAATTGCATTGCATTTTTTATACACAGTCATATGCGTCGCCGCATCGTTTTTACCTTAGCTGGTCTCACACTCCCCTACATTTATTACAGTATTTTGTCTAGAAAGTCAGATGTTACTGGATGTCCTAGTACCCACATAGAGGCATTTCATTGCCGGTTTTCTAGACAAGTTGCAGTTTATCTGGACGTAGCTAACATCGCTTTGCTAGGAGAAGTCGCGTTCTTACTACCTGGTTTAGCGTAGGCAAAGCAAAAATCGGAATGCACTGATTTCCATTAGCGGGAAACACAGCAATCGTTATTTATGTTAAATCGATCGTGTATGCTTGTCCAGTGGCAGCACCTGAGAAAAAGCACTGCAATGGTTACTTTTATTATATATATATATATATATATATATATATAACGAAGGAAATAAGAACAGGATGTGCAATTGTTGCTGGTAGGGTACAAAAAATCTACTATCACAACGAACACAAAAAGCTAACAGAGAGATATAGAGAGAAAGACAAATAGTAGCACGTAAGCAGCAAAAAATAGCAACGCGATTTCATTGCGGTTGTACGACACTCCTGTAAGACATTCACTCCTGCCAACTCTTTGTTACTCAGAGACGGGTGGCGAGTCCGCAGAGGAATCCGACCAGGACGGTGTCAGTAGACCTACGCGGCCGTGCGCTTACAGATGGAGGAGCCATCGGAGTACATCGGGCAGATCGATTGAGAGACACCGATACACTCCGCGTTGTAGATAGATACACGACGACGGTGGTGGTGGTGGTGGTGGTGTAGTTCGTTGTGTTTCTTCGTCGTGCCGTCACGCTGCCTCCGTAGCGGCCGCCCTGCGCATCGTGCACAGCATAGAAGGCTCGTAGACAAAGTTAGGCTCGGAGTAGAGAAGTCGGCGTTAGTACGTAACCAGTCTCTCAGTCAGCCTGCCAGCCGGCGAGGCAGGGCCTAAGCAAGCACGCCGGCACGCAAGCAAACCAAGAGAAAGAGAACGGGAAAGAGAAGGTGAGAAATAAAGAGAGACTGATTAAGACAGGAGAATGAGGGCGAAGAGAGATCCACTATTAGATTTTTTCCTACCTACAGACTTCTCCACTATCACGACTATCACGTCCTCGTTCCTTACGCTCTGACCACGGCGGTAACCCCCGGCTCGACTGCCACGACCGTTAGCACAACAAGGAACCTATAGGACAATCGCTGTGCTACATCGACGACTACGTTTACCCCTAGTTTAGTGTACTTTAACTGCTGCTACACCCCTAACTAGTACTGTAACTGCTGCTAAACCCCTAACTAGTACAGTAACTGCTGCTATACCCCTACCTAGTACTGTAATTGCTGCTGCCCCCCTAACTAGTACTGTAACTGCTGCTGCCCCCCGAACTAGTACTGTAACTGCTGCTACACCCCTACCTAGTATAAAAAAAATAGTAAGTAAACGTAGTCGTCGACGTAGTACACCGATTGTCCTATAGGGTCCTTTGCGTGTACTAACGGTCGTGGCAGTAGAGGCGGGGGCTACCGCCGTGGCCAGCGTAAGGAACGAGGACGTGGTGGTCGTGGTACAGCCATACCTAGTACTGTAACTGCTGCTACACCCCTAACTAGTACTGTAACTGCTGCTACACCCCTACCTAGTATAAAAAAATACTAGGTAAACGTAGTCGTCGACGTAGTACAGCGATTGCCCTAAAGGTCCTTCTGTGTGTACTAACGGTCGTGGCCGTAGAGGCGAGGGTCAGCGTGAGGAACGACTGGTAGTCGTGGTACAGCCCTACCTAGTACTGTAAATGCTACTACTGCGCCTACCCGATATAACGCCACTACTACGCCTACCAGTACAACGCCGCCGTCGCCGCTGTCGTCCTCCACGGCAGACGAATCGTGCAAGTCTGTAACGAACATTTCCTTGCTTGGTCATGGGTAGTCGCCGTAGTGGGGTAGGTGGTACTCGCTAGTATTAGGCGAAGATCAATCTTCATTTGCGTCTTGATAGCAACGAACCAACATCTAGTTGTGGAGGTGGCGGGCGGGCGAACGGGCGTGAGCAATGTTGTTGTTGTTGTAGCCTTAACGCCCACGACGGAACGGCAATGCCTGACAACGTAGACCATTAAACGGGAAACGAAGCCAATCAACCAATGGCCAACAAACATGGGGAACGACTCCTGACTCAAGCCACAGCGTCATGCAGCTAGCAAATAGGCTAATTTGTTAATGAGTTAGTTGGGTAGTTAGGTAGTCAGTTAGTTACCTGCGGCTTGGGCTTTCGGCACGGCAGTTCGATACTGCATTTCAAAGCGATATTTTTGAAGATCTGTTTATTTTATCGGTCACAATGGTTGTCATTGACCTAATCAATTTATCAAATGGTTCATTAAATGAGAAACTACAAGTAGATACGACACTTAGACTACGGAGGTCACGTTGGTTCTCTTCCGACTTCGGTAGAATCGAGTCGTAAACCACAGAAGCAAGGCATATTAGAACGACGGACGATAAAAAACGACGAATAGCATCTTTGGCGTTTTCGGCCTTGCTAAGGAATCTGTGCCTAGGTCGCCTCGCCTAGACGTCCTCATATATGCAGATATATCAAGAGCATACAGTTTCCAAACGCTAGAGGTTTATCCTAGTACCGTCACGTAGTCCCGATATGGGTCCAAAAAATTGTAATCGTAATTTTGACAACAAGACTTCTTCTGTCCACAACGTACTCAACTCACGGAGCCGCCCAGGCCACGTGATGTAGCATATGGGCCAGGATGAGGGGATATCTGACTGTAGCATATGGTCCAGAGTGCACAGACTTTATGGCATTCGCTAGCCGTTTGCCATAGAAATTTGGCTAAAAAATCTTCGCTACGAACCCCCGAATTAGCCTCACAGAATTTAGCATACGGAGGTCATGCTTGGCTTGGGCCAGGCCTCTCGCCACGGTGTTCGTCACATATCTTACAAAAGCTTATTTTTCTGCTTAAGCGGATAGTAAAGCAGTGGGAGATAAAGACACCTCACGCACAGGTGCCCTCTTGCGATGTTGTCCACGTGTGTTCCAGTTTGTTTTTTAGTCGCCCTCTCCCACCCCCCCCCCCTCCATTTCTGCGTAATTAATAATACCACGTTGGGCGACCTTAGGAACATAATTTTGAGCAACATGAAATCGCACAGCGTTGAGCTCGCAGGATATTGCACCATACAGAGATACGAAACAGTTCATGTAGATTAATATAAAGGACAACAACAGCAAGCGAGACGAGTTGCAGACATTCAAAAACCAGGAATTGGAATTGGTCAGCTTTCCGCGCAACCGGAAACAGCCTTTATTGTTTCATTCTTATAGGACGCAAAAGCGGTCATATTTCTATCATTTTGCGTGTTATACCTGTTAGCAATGCGTACACATCCTAAGCTAACAGACTACAGACACAGTTGTCCGCAAGAACTGTTAGCATAAGATATCACCGATGGTTATAATGGTAATTATTATGCAGAAAAGGGGAAAACTGCAAAAGAGCTGGAACGCTCGTGGTCAACATCGCAGGTGGGCACCACTGCTTGAAGCGGCGTTTTCTTTCACTCCGTTGCTACCCGTTTTGACACAATAATACGCATTTATAAGATATGCGGTAATATGAGGATGACGATGATTGAAGGACGATAAGCAGGTGTCTTCCGGCCAAATTGTTTGAGCGCAGACAAAACTGTTCATTCCATTATTGGGGCTCTCTTTGGCTCGCACCATGGCGAAGCTGCCTGTGATGTCGCCGTCATATTTTTGTTACGCACCAAAGGTTGTTTTCACAAGATTTATTATAAAGCATCCTCTAACAAAATGTCGAATCTGCTTATTAGCTACAGCCGTAGCGCTCACCATGAAACACTTTGTGTACATAAAATATCCTACTTCTTAATATTTCTTTACCTAACTTCTGATGGGTCGAAAAGTGATCAGTTGAAGGCTTAGTAAGCTCGAGATTAGTTACCAGCAATCGCATCTGTTACCAATTAGTGTTGAACAATCGTTCTTTACGAAGCACAGCCTTTGTAAACGATCTTCCTGCGTTGATGGTCCCCTATTGAGATACTTGTTCAAAGCATATACTACAAACAAAATAAAATAATGTAAGTATTTTAAAACGTGTAGCGTTTTTATTTTATTTTGAACAATACTAGCGTTTTTGACATTGAACAATCAACATTGAAACGTTTGATAACGATGGCAGACTTTTTTTTGGGTATTTGTGCCTTTTTGCTGCGTCCGTCGGAAACCGTCGATGCGTCATACGGCAAGAGTATATCTTCAGGTCGGTTTGTGCTGGTACCATTCGCACTGTCAGCTCTAGCACTAACCTCAATATTTACATTTTTTTTTGTTCTAATACTACTACTACTACTAACCAATACGACCTCTATTACTACCGCTTCTACGGCAAATCCTATTGCTGCATTACGACAGAGTATGCGCCGCTACCAACCGACAGCCGCTGGGCAAGTATATATATATATATATATATACATATATATTTTATGGGACCGTCTTCTCCGGACGGCAAATTTATTTAAGTTCAGTAACTCTTCATTGAGCTTGAAATGTCCATTATCACATAAATTCAAACAATTATAACTATTCAGGTAATTTTGCAGAAAATGCTATCGCCCGTGTCTGCCAATGGTGTATGCCTTGGAGATAGTTTCTTGACTGCTGTA